>CM023614.1:10504757-11137257 GCA_013358685.1 Antennarius maculatus | reverse complement strand
CTGGGACAGATGGTGGTGGGGTGAGGGTGAACACGTTCCTGTTTTTCTTCTGTTATTACAGCAAAGGTTATGCCTCCAGAAGACTGGTTGCTGACTTGCTGATGGAGAGAAAACATAATTGTTCACCAGTCACATGTGTCATAAAAAAGAGACACCAAACCCTTTGTAATGAGGATTATGTGTCTTTTCCACTGTTTCATTTCTCCACTCCATGACATTATGTGCTCTGAGAGAGTCTGCATGTATCTCTCCCACCCCGACTGTCTTTGTTTGATTATGCACGTGGGCCAACTACCTTGACTTTCCACTTTGTACTTTGATATTTTTACTGGTCAGTGTGGATATGAGCGCCTTTGGCCAAAGCCCATAAAACTAGCACAACTATGTTTCATTGCACTACAAGGTGTGAACTAATAGAGTCCCAGTGTTTGGCAGCAGAGGAAACTGGAAGTGAACTGCTGGACCTTTACTATTCTCAGCAGACAATTAGTTATTTTGCTTTCATTCAGTTATTTGTCGAACTTGCTGTTTATGTGTTTTATGGGTTGGACTGATGGAGGCCGTTGGTGGAGTCTTTTAAACGGCCGTGTGAAGCTGTTTACTGCTCAGCATATTAATTAGTTTTATTTGCTCTTGCAAGCAGCATGAAGTCAAATAAAATAGCAACAGTCATGTATAGAGCTTCCATCATATGGTGAATACACAAACTACAAAAAACCACAAACTGATACTGTCTACTGTTAAAATCTGTCTGAGAAACTGTGTGAGAAACAGAAATGTAAGACATGTCGCCACAAACAAGAGCAGCACATTCTGATGAACAAGCCAGTGAAGACTTTATTAACAGCTCACAGAGGATTTGCTAATGATTTATAAATCGTAATGAAATAAAAAAGATAATTACTGCGCTTTAGTTGAGTCTTAATAACCAATTTTGTTTTTCTGGCCATGACTCTTCTGTGTTTTTAAATGTGAATGCAGCCAGAAGGTTCCAGGTTTGATTCCTGTCCCCTTGCCTCATAGCACAAAAGTTTTGGGTTAGATTCCTTTCAGTGTGGAGCTTGTATGCGATGTGTGGGTTCTCTCCAGTTCTCCGGCTTCCTTCCACCTCCAAAAAACATGCAGTTCAGGTGAATTAATCACTTCAAATTGTCATTAGGTGTGAATGTGTCTGTGAGTGGTTGTTTGGAACCTCATTGCACTGGCGATGTGTCCAGTGTTCCGTCTCTCACTCATCATCAGCTGAGATTGGCTTGAGGAGACCCTTAACCTGTAAGGAGGGTCAGCTGCTGTAGACGAGATTATTGTGGTCGTCTTGTATTCAAGAAAATGGATGGATGGAAAGACGGCCAGATGGGTGGATGATGGATGGATGGGTGAAGGGATGGATGGACAGATGGATGGAGACTACATTATAGCTAGAAATTTTATAAATTTTAAAACATAAAATGTTTTTATTGAATTTGCTTTAGCTTGTGGCTAAATGTTTACTCTCGCTTTGTTTTTAGTTTGTTTTTACCAAATGTGATAGCTCTGCTTCATTCTCTCCTTGAAGCTCCCGACACTTGTTGGGTTATTTCCTGATGTGTCTCTTGCAGATGTTGGAGGGTACGCTGGATGAGAGCTTGTATTTGACACCCTGGGAATTAGACCCAGCTGGAAAGAGAAAGCTTTGAGCAAAAGAAAGAACATTAAAGATTCAGCGAAAGAGACACTCAAAGCTTTTAATTCATTCATAGCGCAGTGAAAGTTGCCAAACTTTAAGTGCCAGCATGGATTTTTTTGGGCCCCTGGGGGCCCGTCAGACACTCCGCTGCTATAACCAGGTCCTTTTGTTTGATGTTGTTGTTGATTCATTTTCCCATCTCACTGCTTTCCTCACTCTCTACCTTTTCTGCCAATTTACAGTCAGTATCCATCTGGTCATATAATCACATGTAACACAGATGATTATAGATGTGTGTCTGTGTTTGGCACAAAGTGACACTGGGTGTAAATGCAAACTGATTACTGAAGCAAGCACTGAAATAAGGCTTGGCTGTGTGGAAAGGAAACATTAAGTGTTGAACTGCACAGCAAACACCACAAACTGCAAACATTACAGTCACATTGTAATTTTACAGCCTGTTTTAGTGTTGCTCATGACTTTAATGTAAGAGTGAGGCAATCAGTGCGGGTGAAGCTCAGGAATCCAAATGAACTTTGAAGTACACATTCGTGTAACGAGTTTTCTTGCACGCCAGGCAGTTAATTGTGCGGATTGGTGGACAGAGCAAGTCCACAAAGCCTGCTGCGCTGTCAGAGGTGTTTGCAGGCTGTCTGAGGACTGCAGCTGCAGAGATTATATGAGTTGGAGCTACAGCAAAGAGAAGAAAAGAATGTCAGTGATCCTTGAACAGTCATGACAGTCAAAACTGTTGTTCCTCTTTGCTAGCCAGAAAACTGATAAATAATGTGATGATTCTCTCAGTGTCATCTTAACCTCCGCTTCAGTTGAAAAAACCTCTCTGACTTAAGATCCAGAAGCATTTTTTGAAGGTATGGCAAATATGTGGACTTATATAATGACTACTAGGTTAGGTCTGGTTAGTAGCTGTTAATGGCTAGCTCAAACAAGAACAAAAAAAACTGAAAATGAGACAGGAAGGTCAACCATTTATGAAGTTCAGCTAAACTCAAGTGTAAAACAGCAGACCAGATACCATCACTGCTGTCTTACATGTCACCCATCTTTTGTCTGTTGAATGTCTGTCTGTGTAATTTCACTCACTGGAGCAGTGTAAAAGTGCTAAGAGCTTGTTCAGTGCAAATAAACATTTCTCCGACAACATAGAAATGGGTCGTTGTAGCAATGCTATCACCTGATCTCTGTGTAAAAAAGTCTATTGGGATGTGTTGGGGTTTTTTTTTGCCAGGTTTTAAAGGCTATTTTACAGTGGAACTGTTGTAAATAAACTTTGACATGGTTCTTGTATGGTTCCAGTGTACAGAAAGCGATAGACAGAACAACAAAAAACTACATTCGACGGTCCAGTTTTGTTTGTGCTGCAGACTCTTTTGTCTGCTGCAGAATTTATTGATGCTCCTCCAGTGTGAATTTCCCTATCAATACTGTAACCTTGTTCAGTGTTTACACTGCCACCGACAGTCTTTGCTGTTTTTCAGATGTGTTTATGCAGGACTTCTTCTAAAACAATGTTGTGTGAACACAGAACTGATTTATCAGAAACCATTAGCAGACCAACATCAGTGTTTTAATATTAGTTGTAGAAACCATCTTTGTTTGCTTCCTGTTCACTGGAAGTTTAAATTTAGCAATTTGCTGCTGAAGACCAGAATATAACAGAAAGAATTACTTTTAATTCATTTTAATTCATGATTAATTAAATTTTATATCACTTTGCATCTGTTAGATTCATCTACAGAAATTATTGGCTGGACGTGCTCAGAAATACTTTAGCTGTACCTGTACCTGTGCCCACACCTAACAGTTATGTTATGGCTCCTGGAGTGCACCTGCAGGTCAGGACTCTTTTGTTATTCTTTGCAGATGAATTTTGAGAAGATAGAGTCTAGCATAGTTTTTTGTTGCTGTTCTTTTTGTGTTTGGACAGTGTCGGTGTTTCTGAGAAACAAACAGACACATCATTGAGTGTGTGGTCCTCCTAGTGTACTTCTTCAACACCCTGAAAAGCATAAAATGGCCCTCAGTGGACCATGTCTCCACACTGCCTATCACTCCATTACCAGCCACACCGCTTGACTCAGACCAATGTGCAAAACAGCTGTGGAAAAGTCCTAATGCCTTTTCTTTAATAGAGAGTCCCCTTAGAAATGTTTTTCCCTCCTCTCTCCATTTTTATCAGAAATATAGAAATACCCACCCACCTCTGTCATGTCAGATTGGTTTCCCTCCAAGTATGACATGATGGAGATCATCTGGATTGAATTAGGGTGTGGCACCCTGTGGAGATCGAGTTGACGGGAATGTCATTACTGAATCGATAAAGTCTTGTTAG
Source organism: Antennarius maculatus (assembly GCA_013358685.1). Taxonomy (NCBI): domain Eukaryota; kingdom Metazoa; phylum Chordata; class Actinopteri; order Lophiiformes; family Antennariidae; genus Antennarius; species Antennarius maculatus. The sequence continues at coordinate 11,133,238 of CM023614.1, read as the reverse complement.
CAGTTTAGGCTCACAGTGTGCAACAAACACTGGGTTTGCTCAGTGGGATGCAGTCCCCAGGATCAGAAAGAACCACTTCACAATGACGGCGCACCATTTTCCTTAAAGGAAGCCCTGTCTCCTCCACTCCACCCAACACCAGCTTCTGTTTCCGGTATGTTACTGGCAAACTACATGTCACACATTTTTCAGCACCATTGAAATGTTCTCTGCTGCTACCCTGACTGGGAAACAAGATTTATTCTTTCCAACAAAGCAACAGCTTCAGCGTGTCTGGACCCATTACAGTAGCTAAATCTGTTACATGAGAGACACAACCCAAATTATTCAAAGCTGTTATATATTTGTAACAGATCTTCCTTCTTCCAAACTATTAACAATCCACAATTTAAGATATTTTTTTACATTTGCACAGAAGTTGACATCCACTTCTGTTAGGCCTGAATAAATTCTTTAATGCCTAACATGCACATCAGTCCCATTCAGCAAAGCCAATAGAAACAGTTTTGGAGCCATATACGACAATGTGTGCTAAGGAAATTGATTTTAATTGTTTGCACATTACAGACGCAAAAAAGCTTTGGTACTCTTAGCAATGGAAAATAATGAACACCTACAGAGAACAATAAAAAAAGACTGAAGTGCCTTCTTCAAAAAGTTCTGACCTGCAATCATGTCAGATATGGGACATAACATGGGGCACCTTAGCCACTTAATATTAGGGAGGATGTCGTGAAGTGAAGAAAGAACAATGGTCACTAGTCCCTGAACATGTCAGTTGTACTGTAATTAGTGCTGTCAGGCGATTAAAAAAATTAATCTAATTAATTACAGGATTTGTAATTAATTAATCTAATTAATTGCATTTTAATCTCATACCTGCTAAAGGCCCACAAACAAAGAATTTGAATTCTAGGACATTACAAAATTGTAGTGCATGACTAATCAATAGAATGCACCAAGAAGAGAATATTTGAAATCCACATTTTTATTGGTTAAGTGTGCGTTATAAATGAAATTCAAAAGAAAAAAAGGCCAAGCACATCAGCAAACCAATTAGGCCAGGTGAATTTCTCAAAAATGCAATACAAATACAGTTAAAATAAATTTCATAAATAAAATGAGGCTGAGTCTCAAATAGGCACATAAGCAGACTCTCAATCAAATTGAATATTAAAGCTGACTAAATACAGCAATTCAAAATGAATAGTATAACATGCCTCTAAATAAGGCAACATCAATAGCAAGATGCCAACAGGCTTTTCCTTTAAAAGGGTAAGCTAACGTTCAACTCTGTGTCTTTGACAGGATACGTTATTCTGGAGCTGCTTCTGTGATATGAAAATTCTCTTTTACAAAAGGTACAAATACTATTATTATTATTATTAATAATAATAATAATAATAATAATGAATTAGATTTATATAGCGCTTTTCTGGACACTCAAAGACACTTTACACCGGATCCATTATTCATTCACTCCTCATTCATACTTGGTGATGGTAAGCTTTGTGTGTAGCCACAGCTGCCCTGGGGCAGACTGATGGAGGCGTCTGCGGCGCAGACTGGCAGCGCAGAATCACTGCATTTTTGTTGATAGTCCCGTCTTTGTTTTTTTATAAATAAACTTTCCGCCCAAAGGTCTGAGTGGGCTTGCCTCGCTCTCCTGTGTCGCGTCCATCTCTGTTGTCAGTCACTCTGCTTTTGTCTAGTGGCGCAGGTACGAAATGATGTCACTGCAGCCTACGGGTCCCTCAAAGGGCCAAATTTAAAATGCTTGCGCATTGACTTGCCACTTACTTATTTATAGCGCGTTAATTTGCAGCGTAATTAATTAATCTAATTAACATGTTAAAGTGACAGCCCTAACTGTAATGCAACTAAATCATCCACTGTGATCGTACACAAATCTAATTTTAATACAGGGGATAGTGCTGAGGGAAATTCATCACTAGACTTCAGAGGGTCAGGCCCAATGAGTGCAGGCCTCAGAGATCCACGTTATATTATAAATAAAAAGAACAGCACATGAAGACCATTGTCACACACCACAACCACAACCATGTAGAAGCACTATTTTTAAAACAGGATTACCTGAGTGTAGCGTTCTCAGAGGAAGTGGAATATTTGAAGAAAACTACTGTAGCTAATGTTTGACAAATGTTTAAAATGTGACTTTTTAATATTTCTCAAGTATTAACAACAATGTATCATGGCATTTACCTTCTCTGTTTCATGGAAGATTCTATTGTCAATGACAACAACAATAATAACAGTAATGATAATAATAACAATTATTATTATTATTATTATCATCATCATCATCATTGTCATCATCATTTTTGTTGTCATTATAGAGCATCTGTGCTGTTTTTTTTTTTTTAATTCCTTCTCCAAACAGGCTGAGGTGTTGGTGTGTTGGACTAGTGCATTCCTAATAGTATAGAATGAGTGATTTGAGCTTAATCAGGGTTACAATCAGGCATCTTACTGCACTGCTCCACACTCCATTACTTTCATTATTGCTTTATAAAAATAGTGTCCGTGGCAGATTTTGAACTCCGTGGAAAAGGAAAATGATGCGGGAAAGTGAAGTCCAGTGGCACGGCACAGTGTTACTGTTTGAGAGAAGAATGTTGAAGGTGTTTGTGGGTCATCGCTCAGTCTTTTCCTGCTTCAGATACCAATTGTTTCCACTTGTCCTCTTGGAGCTGCATCTATAATATCTTTTGAATGACATTTGCTTTTTTTCCTCGTGGGTGATTAATTATGAGAAGATTTCCATGTTCTGTATTAATCTCTTGCCATGTGCTTTTGTCTCCCAGTCAACCATAGTACATTTGAATTTCCAAATAAAGGGTGATGTGTGACACCTGGATTAACAATACCCTCCCCGCCTGCCTCTGCACCTCTGGGTCTTTGCACAGGACGATCTTTTCTATCTTAACCCATCAGAGTTCATTTATAGCAGATTTCCATCCTTGTAACTGTTTATACACGCAGACATAAAAGCATAGCTGAAATAGCTGACATTTTCCTGAAGTCTTGTTTGATTATGTGAGAAAATTCTAATGAGAGACATCAGGCTTGTTTTCAAGTTCTTCTTGTGCATGTCAAACAGTCCCAGGACCCATCAGACTTGTTCTCCCAGACAGTCTTTGATGCCAGTACAGAGCAATCAGATTAATAGGCCATGGCAACACTAATGAAACATTTTAAAAGGAGAAAAACATAGGCTTGAGGAGCTGAATCAATATCATTAATCATAGGCAGGAATCTGCTATTAATGGTGTCTGTTTTCTATTAGAAGTTGAACATGGACGTTTAGGAGATGGGGATTATCAGGCTGGCGCTGTGACCCCAGCTGTCCTCTGCATGACCAAGCACAAAAGTTCACAGTTGTGCGTGCAGCAGAGATCACAGCTGTCACTCTGTCATAAAAAAAACAAAAAAACAACATCCACAGAGCACATTTCTGTCAAGGTTATGGCACATGCCTGCAGGTGCGGTAGCAAAACTGAGCCAGTAAGCTCAGCCTATTTGCTCATGTATTGGGAGGAAGAGGTGATTGACCTTTATTCTAGACGCAGCAGAAATGCTGAAGGGCAGATGATGTAGGTGCCTATCAAAAACAGACACTTATCATCCTTCCACAGCTCAAGGCTTTTTCAGTTGAGATTCCCCTCCTATCTGTCTTTCTTTGCATTATATGGTCACCCACTTCAAGGTGTATCTTTCACCGACTTGTAGATAGATAGATAGATATATACTTTATTAATCCCGGAGGAAATTGTACATATCCACTGCTCAGGCATTACATAATGAATAAATACTGGATAAACACCAAGAGAAAAAGAAACACTGACATCACAGGACATACCACAAGACATACACTACACTAACAGACACATGCAGCATGAACAGGACATATACTTAACTATAACTATAAAATATAAACAGTATACAATTAAAATATAAACAGTATAAAATTAAAATATAAACATTATAAAATTAAATTAAATCGTCACCTCCCCCCCGCTCCTCCTGAGAGAGTCATTGTACCCCCGATGGCATGGGGCATGAAGGAGGACCTCAGCCTCTCTGAGGAGGCGCTGTGTGACAGCTGTCTGCCGCTGAAGGTGCTTCTCTGCTGGGAGAAGGTGGTGTGCAGGGGGTGGCTGGTGTTGTTCATGATAGCCTTAACTTTAGACATGGTCCTGCTCTGCCGAACTGTCTCCACAGAGTCCAGGCTCAGCCCGACCACTGAGCCCGCTCTGCGGATTAGTCTGTTAAGATGGTCCATATCTCTTTTCCTGGCCCCACCACCCCAACACACAATGGTGTATGACAGCACACTGGAGACTACGGACTGATAGAACATGAGAAGGAGCTTAGGACAGATGTTGAAGGAGGCCAGCCTGCTCAGGAAGTACATCCTGCTCTGCCCCTTCTTGTACAAACAGTCCGAGTTGAGTGACCAGTCCAGTCTGTCTTCTAGCTGCAGTCCCAGGTACTTATAGTTTCCTACCACCTCCACCTCACTGCCCTCGATGATCACTGGCTGTGAAGGGGGAGGTGCCCGCCAGAAATCCAGCACCATCTCCTTCGTCTTGGAGACATTGAGCTGGAGCTGGTTTTGTTGGCACCACTCCACGAAGTCAGCCACCAATGCCCTGTACTCCCCCTCATCACCCTCCCGGATACATGCCACAATCGCAGTGTCATCGGAGTACTTCTGTATGTGGCATGTATCCGAGTTGTGCTTGAAGTCCGATGTGTAGAGGGTGAAGAGAATGGGGGAGAGCATGGTCCCCTGTGGCGCCCCCGTGCTGCTGGTCACCATAGAAGACAAACAGTCCCCCATACGGACGTACTGGGGTCTGTCCGTTAGGTAGTCCGTGATCCAGCTCACAAGGTAGGGGTCCACAGCCAAGGAGGTCAGTTTGTCCTGCAGAAGCCGGGGCTGGATGGTGTTGAAAGTGCTCGAAAAGTCAAAGAAGAGCACCCTGACGGCACAGCCCCCTGCGTCCAGGTAGGAGAGCACACGGTGGAGAAGGTACAAGACAGCGTCGTCAACCCCAGCCTTGGCCTGATAGGTGAACTGGAGGGGGTCCATAGCACCCTGCACCTGTGGACGCATGAGCTCCAGGACCAGTCGCATTAGGGTCTTCATTACGTGGGAGGTAAGGGCGACCGGTCGGTGGTCGTTGAGCTCAGTAGGTGCGTCCTTTCTTGGGTACAGGGACGATGCAGGAGGTCTTCCACAGTGACAGGACCCTCCCCGGCCGCAGACTGAGGTTGAACAATTTTTGCAGGGGGTCCCCCAGTTCCGAAGCACAGGCTTGGAGGAGTCTTGGGGAGACCTTATCTGGTCCAGCCGCCTTATAGGGACGGAGCCTCTTCAGCGTTGTCGTCACCAGGTCTGCAGTGATGACGGTCGTGGTGGGAGCAGGAGGTCGTGGCGAGGTTGGAAGTCCAGTGGTTGAGGTGGGGCTGTTGAGCTTTGCAGTTCTAGGAGTGGGCTTGGGAGAAGTGGCAGGTGTGGAAGGAGAGGAAGCACAGGAGGAGGGAGCATCAGTGGAGCAGTCTGCAGGGCCGGGAGAGGCCTGGGACGAGGATCCGGGAGTGGCGGTTGAGCTGAACCGATTGAAAAAGCTGTTTAGTTCATTCGCTCGTTCAATATTCCCCTCCACAGTGCTGCGCCCTTTCCCATGTGCGGCGATGGTTCTCATCCCATTCCAGACCTCCCGCACCTGGTTGAACCCCAGCTGCTTCTCCAGCTTCCTCTCGTATGCCTCCTTGGCCTCTCTCAAGCAGAGTCTGACTTCCTGCTGGGCCTTCCTCATCTCCTCCTCGTTCTTGTTCCTGAATGCCCGCTTCTTCCTGTTCAGTACGGCCTTGAAGTGTAGCCGCCCCTCATCTAAAATCTCTTTGGTTGTTTCCGTTTCTCCTCTTCCTGCTTTGAATGTAATTATATAAATTGGTGTTTATCATTCAATGATTGTTATTTCTTTTCTAAAGGTTGATACAATATTACAAAGCAGTGAAATCATTAACCACACAAGCATTAACCACACATTAACCAGCATTAACCACACAAGTCTCAAACTGTAAAATAAAGCAAATCTCTCATCATCAGTGGAAGAGCGGAACAGAAAAGTTTTAAACACCTTTTGCACTGGTCTCTTGATCATTATCTGATCAGTTTGAAAATGAAGCTGTGGACCCTAGTTTGATTTGGTCCAGTCTGACCTGAACTGTTAATTTCAATTTCAGGGAGGCATCGGTAGAAAAAGCATCGGTGGAAAAACCTCATAAGGCAAATGAGAGACCATAGTTGTCTTTTTGTTGTTATAGCATTGGCCACTTAATCAAGTATGCCTTGATTAGAGTTTGCAGTGGTGGCTGGGTTAGGGTTGGGGTTAGGGTAAGGGTTGGGGTTAGGGTTGGGGTTAGGTTTAGGGTTGGGGTTGGGTTTAGGGTTGGGATTGGGGTTAGGGTTAGGATTGGGGTTAGGGTTAGGGCCATCCACACATCCCAACAAAAATTTAAGGACCAGTAAATCAACCCTCAAGCACTTTAAAGCCTTAGGGTTGAGGTTAGGGTCAGGGTTAGGGTTGGGGTTAGAGTTGGGGTTAGGGCTGGGGTTGGGGTTAGGTTTAGGTTTGGGCGTAGGGTTAGGGTTAGGGTTGGGGTTAGGGTTAGGGTTAGGGTTAGGGTTGGGTTTGGGGTTAGGGTTGTGGTTAGGGATAGGGTTGGGGTTAGGGTTTGGACCATCCATCCACCTCAATAAAAATTTAAATACCAGTAAATCAACCCTCAAGCACTTTAAAGCATTAGGGTTGAAGTTAGGGTTAGGGTTGAGGTTGGGGTTAGAGTTAGGGTTAGGATTGGGGTTAGGGTTAGGATAAGGGTTAGGGCCATCCATACATCCCCCCAAAAATTTAAGTACCAGTAAATTAACCCTCAAGCACTTTAAAGCCTTAGGGTTGAGGTTAGGGTTAGGGTTAGGGTTAGGGTTAGGATTAGGGTTAGGGCCGTCCATACATCCCAACAAAAATTTAAGTACCAGTAAATCAACCCTCAAGCACTTTAAAGCCTCCCTGAGTTCAAATAATAAAATAACAGCATGAAACCAAAACCAATGAGTGAAAGATGCTATGTAGCTCTGAAAAGCAGTGGAGAATTGCAGACTTAGAATTGCAGACTTAGAGAATGATAAGAGAACAAAATTAAAACTCATGAACAATGAAAGATCAATTGAGCACTTTTTAAATTAAGCCAGAGCAGAACAGCCCAACCTCCACAACAGAGTGTAGCAGCTGTCCACCAGTGGCCGTCCATCCACCAGAAAGCAGGCATCCCACAAAGACCCTGCTTAACCAAAGGATACTACCTCAAGTGGAAAGTTTGTCATGTTAATGTGCTCAGGGACTGCGGGGAGAAGCATGAAGGGTGTATGGCTGCTGAGGCTAAATAGTTAGGCTGTCGTCCCAGCTCATAGTTTCAGCGCTGTTGCATTTAGGCAGTGTGTCTGTTACTTGCCAGAGGGTGGGAAGAGGGAGTGGGGTACACAGGAGTGGTATGAACCCTCTCCCTCTCCTCCATCTGCAATTCTTGACTTTGATGTAGCACTGCTGGTTATGCCATATTTTTCTTGGCTATTGAATTAGAATGGAAAATACAATGTAACTAAGTTCTCGTTGCTTCCCAACTGCATATATTTAACTTTTTATGTGACTTTAAAAGATGGAGGAACTATTTGGAGGTGACACTGAAACTCTAATTCCACCCTAATCCCAAACTCAACACAGAGCTCTTTTGATAATGAAAAGTCTCTTCCACACTCCTTGACACTGGAGTTCTCCTTTGTGTGGAAGTAGTGACATCATCACTAGGAGATGTGTCCATTATCAGCCACCTGGTGACTTGTGGTCCGGTTGAATTAGTTGTCATGGGAAGGAAACACTGCTCTATACACAATGCACATCTTTGCAAGGGAATATCATGCACTGGCAGTAATTTTACTAGAAAAGAAAAGAAAAGGAAAAAAAAAGCAACCATTCATGATAATCCAATTGAACAATAACACATAATGTGTTTAGAAAATTTTGAAAATGATCAATTTTGCTGTCAAATTTAACATATCGTATGCAATGAGGTGTAGGTGTGAATGTAGGTGTAATCTAAAATCTCTGGAAATGAATGTATGTTATTTGGGATATTATAGACTGGATGAGGATTTACAGTCATTCCAGGACCCAAAGGGACCCCATCTAAGGTTCTATTTAGACCCATGAGGTTCTCTTTCCAGGCAACTGTTGGGCTGGCCGGTGGCTCCTGACAGCAGTGGGACTGTAAGACTGGATCTAGCACAGGGGGAATGAAGCCAGTTGCCAGGGTTTACATGACACTGCCAATGGAAAGATGGAGTGTTTAAAATACATTAGTGGAAAGACCTTCAATGAAACCAATTTTCCACTACTGATAAAATAAGCTGATGACAATAAAACCTCTTTACACTTGTAGAAAAATATGGAATTAACTCATTAAGTCATTATTAATGTGGTAATGATAGGTCACTGTGGTACAGGCTGAGATATGCTGACAGTTATTAAATAGGTTAGATGGGTTTTAGTCCCCAGGGAATTAACATTGTTTGTAGTTAACCTTACACCATTTTAGCACCATCATGGAATATCTTTTGAACAGTTGGATGGGTTACAATGAAATCCATCCATCCATTCTGACTATCAAGGGTTGGGTCATTTTGGTTACATTTCTCCAGCAACTGTTTTCTGGCCTTCATGGATGTTCCTTCAATGTGTTCCTAGCAAATGGTCCTGGATCTTTGCTTGGGTCTTAACCCGCTCCAGCTTGTCAGCAAACCTAAGGGATGCACCCTCTGGGTGTCCTAATCAGATGCCTGAAGTACCTCAGCTGAGTCCTTTTAAAGTGAAAGAGCAGGGGCTCCAATCAAACTCCCTTGATGTTCTAAGGATGTACAGTGGGTAGCACTGTTGCCTCACAGCAAGAAGGTTCTGGGTTTGATTCCTTTCTGTGAGGAGTTTGTACGTTCTCCCCATGTCTGAGTGGGTTCTCTCCAGGTTCTCCGACTTCCTCCCACCTCCCCACATGGATGGATGGATGGAAGGATGGATGGTTTTGCCTACTTCTACCCAAAATCTTATTTTTTGGGTCACTATCCAGAGCTCATGACTTTAGGTAATGGTTGGACATCTGTAATGTGGGACATTCTCTTCTATTCTAAAGGCATTCTATTCTAGATGGTCCAGTATAATACATTTGTGTAATACTAATTTGCTAATTAGCAAATGTTTCAATAAAAACACACAAGTATCATTATCAATACAGTCAATGTAAAGTGACTGCAGTGAATGACAAAATAATTGGTGACTTTTTTAGTGGCAACAGGCTTTAAATCATTTGTCTGTATCAGATGCAGTGACCTGTCCAGGAGTCTTGGCTGCACAGGCAAGATGAGCATCATGTGGCTCCAGACTTCTTCTGTTACATCCTTACCATTCATTCATTCACTGTCCATTGCTTGTTCCACTTATGCGGGTCTCTGTGATTTCTGGAGTCTAACCCAGCTGACTGGCGGGCAAGAGGTGGGGGACAATCCGAGCACGACACCAGTGCACTGAAGAACCACATTAAAGACAAACGACCACACACGCTAACACTCATACCTACAGGCAATTTGAACAGATCAATTCACCTGAGGTGCATGTTTTTGGAGGTGGGAAGAATCCAGAGAACCCGGAGAGAACCCACACAGACAAGGGGAGAACATAAAAACTCCACACAGATTGGGAACTGAACCCGGAACCGACTTCCTGTGAGGCAACAGCGCTACACACTGCGCCACCGTGCCGCCACATCCTTACCACATCATATCAAAATATGACTGTTTTGTTAACCTTGCACATGAAAATGGATTAGATCAGAATTTTTTTCTATCCGTTGGTTTGATCCTTCTAATATGGTTCACAATTCAGCAACAGTGATGTGAGTTCTTGCTGAATTCCCAACAACCTTCTTTCTGTAATAGTGTGTAACAGTGAGAGTGTAATACTGTGTAACAGTGAGTAGGTAATAGAGTGTCTTCTTCTTCTTCTTTTCCTTTCGGCTTTTCCCTTCAGGGGTCGCCACAGCGAATCAATTGCCTCCATCTAGCCCTGTCCTTTGCATCCTCTTCTCTCACACCAACTACCTTCATGTCCTCTTTCACTACATCCATAAACCTCCTCTTTGGTCTTCCTCTAGGCCTCCTGCCTGGCAGTTCAAAACTCAGCATCCTTCTACCAATATATTCACTATCTCTCCTCTGGACATGTCCAAACCATCTCAGTCTGGCCTCTCTGACTTTATCTCCAAAACCTCTAACATGTGCTGTCCCTCTGATGTACTCATTCCTGATCCTATTCTTCCTGGTCACTCCCAAAGAGAACCTCAGCATCTTCATCTCTGCTACCTCCAGCTCTGCCTCCTGTCTAGGTAATAGAGTAGGTAATAGAGTGTAATAGCGGATAATCGATAAGTCAAACACTGTTTAAAGATGCTAAAGAAAAGTATCACAACAGGGTCAGGCAAACTAGGTTATATAAAGCAAAAAGATAAATGGGTAGATAAAGCAAAATGATACTAATTGGATCAAGAGAAAGACAAGAGATAAGAATTGGCTTAAGAAAAATCAGACAGATAGTAATAATCTATAAAATTCTGTTATGGTGGTAAAAGAATGGTGTACAAATGGTAAAGCATACATGCAAATATGTGTTTATTTATGTACATTAGGAATACTTAACTGTTTAATTGAGGATATGCTCATAGTTTGTGTACAAGAGATAACTGAACGAACGTGATAGAAATGTTTATTACTTTAACTGATTTTGGATTTATCACAGTTTTAAGAACATGGTTATGATGATTGTTGTTTATGTCATTGTTTTTATTTGTTATTTGAAAACAAAACAATGTTATTTTGATTGTTTATTCACTTCAGGAGTTTTTGTTTATTGCAATATGACAACCTGTTTAGATGCAATGATATCTGTTTAGATTAAGAATGTCTAGATCTGTACATGCGAAAATGGATTGGCTTGGTCTGCGACCAGACAGGAGAGATTTGTGGGGTTTTGTGTGAAAAAAGGAGGTTGAACAAAGGAGAGCAAAGACGTACGAAGAAGTTGGCGAGCGTCGTGTGGACGGATGAAAAATTAATAAAATATACACCTGGATTAAGAAAACGGCATCGCTCGTTGGGGATTTTAATCCCCCCTTTTTCCGGAGTGTAACATTTCCACCAGAATACATCATCTATTCACTGCTTCAACCCATATGTCAGCTTCCCACTCATTCACAAATCTCTTTAACCAATATGCTTTATTGTTTCTCACTCTCATTACTCCTCAGTCATTTCATCCCTTTCTCCATCCCTCACCATCCCACTTGCACCTCTTTCTATTCTATTTCTATATCCACTCAGTCAAGTCTCAGACTGACTCCCTGCCCTGTGTGTTAAATTGGAGCATGGAAACAGATTCTCCTAAGTACCTGGTCTGGAATCTCTTTCACAATGATAACTCCAGACCCTTTCCATGCAGAACTGGGAAAACATTCAACCCAAAATCAAATTTTCAGAGAGGAAAGAAAAAAGCAACCACTAAAGACATTTTTGCAACCTTTGAAATGAGGCATCTTCACTGATAGGTTCATCTCTGTGCTGAAGGCATTTGTAAGAATATTTATGAGCATATAATCCTGGAAAGCATCTGTTTGTGGTTTCAATGGGTTGCTCATTAATTACTATAACCTGCAATAGCAGACAAACTGCGGTCACCCAGACTTCCAATGTGCTCTTTCACAGCATGCTTTTTGTGTGGTCCACCTAACATACAGTAACTGCATGCTATACCATAGGGCTGACACTTCAATTAATCTTTGCCCTGCCACCAACCACTGGTACCTCCTCAGGTGACAGCGAATTCATGGCAGGGAAGGGACACTCAGGGGTCCTTCACACAAAACATCAAACCTTTGTTGCAATTTGAGTTTTTAGCAATTCATAATAAGTCTTCAAGTTTATGCATGCAGTAATTGCTCCATATCCTTAATGCTAAGAGCATAGCACTGATAAATAGGGGACATGTGTGCATATAGACTCAGAAATGTGTATTCATGAGGATGAGGTGCAGACACACATTGTGAAGTAAGATCCAGTCCCATATAAACCTCATGTGGTTGTGTCAGTAGGGTTGGATCATCAGAACCCAATGAGGCCTTCTACTGTATCCCTCACTGCACCATCAGTGAGTAATCTGTTCTCTGTGGCTGCATGGGGAAAAAATGCTTCACATATTTGTACTTCTTATTGCTGTAATATGTTCTTACTGCTAACTCTATCTCAAATACCTTTTATGCAAGCAGGAGGAGAAAGTCTGATTTCCTTCACCTACTGAAATTCATATTATTCAACAAATTTCTTCACAGCAAATGTTTAATGAGTGTGGTGTTCTTATGGTGTGACTGTGTCCATGTGGAAAGAGTGCACTATGTCAGATCAGTGTCTTTGGGGAATGATGGTGGCTGGAGGTCAACATGAAGCAAATGCCATCCAAACATGTTAGTTAGCTGCCCACTGTGTCTAATGCTGCACTCTTTCCTTTCCTTAACAACCACTTCATAGTCACTTGGCCTAACAACACATATAAACAATTGTGTTTTTTGGAAAGTCAGCCACAGGTAATGAAAATTAGTTTTAGTGAAAGGATTGTCTTTTGGTTTCCTGAGGAGAAAAGGGTCATCTCCATGAGTATTTTCCATATCATTTTTCCAGTCAGTAGCCAAGAGTTAGTTAAGTTTACTCAGAGCAAAGGCAAAGGTTTCACTTTCGAAAGGGCCCTTGAAAAGAACAAAGCCGCCTCAAATGCCCTTTTTGATGTTCTAACCACAAATTTCTAGACACAATGTCTTATTTTACCATTTGGCAAAATGCAGTTAATCCATTTGATGACAAGTGCAGAGATTACAAAAATAATGATACAGATTAAGGGTGTTTTTAGTTTAGATCCTATCTGCCTTTCTGTATCAAGGCAACGAAATGAGGTCCATACAGGTTCTCATGCTAGAACACAGAAATCACCCATGAGTGTGTGACGCACACAAACATTGTTAAGTCATGCCTTTATTAAAATACACATAGCACTTCTTCTTGGTAGGGCTATTGCAGTGTCTCTGATTGTTGAAGACACATGGATCTCCACCCTTGAGAAGATTTATTTTCACACATGCTGGGTGAGGTGTCTGCAATTCCTCCCCACCCTGTCATTGTTAGTTCTACTGTTAAGTGTGAATATGAACAGAGGCCAGGCAGAAATGTATTCTTGTTTCAGGGCTTCTCCCGTTCTGTTGAGTGCCATTTACTGATGTCACAATGGTTTTCCAGACGTCTGTAGTGTACCATGTCCATCTGTAGAGAGAGAACCAGACCTGTGGTCATCTTCAGAGTCAGAACATTTGACTACATGATGCAAAAAAATACAGAAAAGGTATCCAACATAACTTATTCATGCATGCATAATGGACCAAAATAAGTTTCTAGGCAGTTCTCAGGGCAATTCCTTGATGTTAATAGGTTAATGGTAGAATGCATTAAGTCTTTTTCTGTGTTCTATTAACTTCAATTGAAAATGACTTGTGTGAAAATGTTCTGGGAAGTCCTAGCTGTGTTTTCATGTGCCGGTCTGTCTCTCTGATTACTCCTATGCTCATGTCTGTTTTTACACACACACACACCTTTTGTCTAAATGTGGGCAACGGTAAGTCTGTGATCACCTGGACCCATACCAATGACAATATGTTAGGATAAAAGCAGACTTTCCAGTATATATTGGGAATCACATACAAACATTCCCATCCAGACGCCGAATCACACACTGAATGGAATTGGGATCTGATCCGATTGAATTCTACTTCACCTTGCAGTATTGCAAAAAAAAAAAAGAGAGAGAGAGAGACTCATATTTTGCAAAACAAACAGTACCTCAATTCCTATTTTTCACCCATATACAGTACATGCATGAGCTTTGGTGCTCCATCACATGCATGAATGAATGACCCTCCTAAGTGCTTAGCATTATTGGCATTCCCTGAACCATCCGTGACTGGAGAACACAACTGCATGACAGGAGAGTCTCAAGGGTCAAATGAAATGCACACTCTAAGTGCCATTTCATCTTCAAGGCATAACAATGAACAGCAGCTCAAGAGCAATCTCAAATAACTCTAGATTGTGTCAGCCATTGTGCTCCCTTCTCCAGTTAATAAGCCTGTATTATGGTGCTTTTCAAACCAGGGTCTTTTTACACTTTTCTGCAGTCATGCATAACTTCTCTTCAACTTGGCGCTCCTCTACTCTGTTTATATGGACTAACACTGTGGTGGCATGGAATGCACTGCCGACATACCCCACTCACAGACACCTCCGAGAGAATTGTGCTTCAACCTGCTAATAGGAGCTGTTGGTGTTTTATTCTTATGTGGGGGTTTTGATTAAGGGTTCGTTACTGTTTTGTTTGTCACAGCGGCTTTGTAGTGGATGGGGATTGCTGCTCTGCTGATGGATGGACGGCCGCTCCCTGATTCCGCTGAATCAGTCGAATGAGAGAAGAGCTGTCATCACCCAGACGCCAACACTGTTGCACAAAGAGAGACAGAGGCAGGAGGAAGGGGGTGCAACAAGAACAGGAACTGGGTGGAAAGCCAGCAGCAGATGATGTGTTGAAGTGGGAGAAGATTTCATGGAAAGGAACAGGCCTAAAGAAAGAGTGGAGAGAACATACTGTATGTGAATGAGGAGAGGAGGTCAACAATGGGCGAAGCTCACCTCATACTGCTGTTCAAGAGAACAGAGCAAAGAAGACGTCAGCATTACGTAAAAACAGGAGATTAGGTGGTTGTGTGAAACATACAAAGCCTTTCTAGACAACCTATGATTACTCCTGCTGGGCTGTTAGAGGTAACTGTTAAATGCTCCAGAGAATGTGGGGTCTCATGACATGATGACAAGTTTCATTGCATTCTGTAATGGAGAGGCTATTACACTAGTTGTTATGCATTGTGTGGGACAGTCACGCAAACGAATGACGACATGTCTTAAGACTTCAGAACAAAAGGACTAAATGGGTGAAGCAGCATCTCTGAAGGGATGGATGAGGAGTTACTGTGACATATTAAAGATGAGAGTCACATGTTCACAAACAGAAACCAGTTCTGATGATGACATCAGTCGTGTGGCATCAGTTTATTTCTGTTTGACAGACAAGGGTAACTGTCATCCGTGAAAGCAAATCTTTACTCAAGCAAGTGCACAGCCTGAAACCATGATGGTCACTGTGACATCAATCTTCAACATCCATTAGCTTTAAATGCAAGTGTCAAAATCCAAATGATGAGTTCACATGTCACCAATTGACTTTAGTCATACTTTGTTCACAATGTAGAATCTCCAAAGAGAAATAGCAAAAATGTGTGCAGTCTGCTTAATCACGTGTGTGGTTGCACTCTGACAGTCTGTCAAAGCAATCTGACAGCACCCCCTGTTGGTGAGCGCTGCAAAGAACAGCCAGAAAAGTTTCACCCAGAAATGTGTTGTATCTTTTCTCCCTCCAAGTCTGACCTGGAATGTACAGGCCACAGCATGTGATTCAATTATTGTCTTTCTTTCAGCAAATCAACTTTAAGACTTGTCGTCTCTGTTCACTTTAATATGTACGGTATATTTAAATAAGAACATTAAGCCCAAAAACATTATGTTTGGTGGGGATGAGTCAGACGAGCCATTCCCTTATACACTCTCCTATTTATACTGTATTTGAAAAGCTAACTGAAATTCTCAGAATATCGGAAGAAACTGGAACACAAAAAATAAGTCTAGTCATTCAATGACTATTGATTAAAAAATGCTTCATACCGTAAGTTAAACATTAATAAGCCTAATTGTCTCCATGGACTCATATTCACTCCATATAAATATATATGAAGTGAAAAGGCTGTCTGTCATAGGATGGAATCTGAGACCCAGAGCTAATCTGAGACCCTGGAGGCAGTGACACAAAAATCCTTTTTATTTCTGTGACATGCATAAAGCACTGAAAAGGATAACCTCATACCTGTAAGATGTGAAAGGAAGCCCTTGTGCAAAAATCAGTCTCAACTTCCAGAATATCTTGTCTGAAGTAACTTACACCGGTGGAGGTGGAGCTGAAGTCAATACCCGGATAGCTTGAACAACCTAAAATACCAATGCACATTGTTTTAACATGTCTTTACAAGGAGCAAAATCATTTTAATTAATTAAATAATCTGGTTTGTTTTTTGAAATGCAGTTTCAAAAAACTTGTATCTTGTATCAACTCAAGTTATAAAATTATTACACAGTATTAATAATTTATTTATGAACAATCAATTCTAGGGTTTCCCTGTTTATATTTGTAAATTGTTAAATATGTAAATAGTGGCCCGTGTGCGGCCTGTACATGGTTGTATCAGCCAGTGGTGCAATCATTAATTGAAATACACAATGGTAAAAGAGAGTGATCTTGGTTTGGGTCCAGTTGGGAACTTAGGAGTTTGTAATCAACAATCTCCTTCCACTCATTCTTGCCAGATCTCCTCTGTTCAGAATCTTGTCCACTTGGGAGGCTAGAGTTATAATGATGAAAACACCACATTTTCTTGTATTACAGCAAGATACAGAAAAGATACAGAAATCCATATTACTCCTAGTGTACAGAATGTATGCACGTGATTATAATTGGTAAGACTGCAATGCGTATTTACAGCTCCTAGATTAACAAGAGTCAAGGCAGTTAAAGACTGCAACATCCCAGACTTACCCTGACCTACTTCCAGGGTAGGTCAAGCTTTGAACATAGATCAAAGCAGCAGCTTTGATCTATAGTCTCACTCACACTGGCCTTCTCCCTCGTCTTTCTATATTACCCGGTTCCTGTGTGTACAAAAGTTGAAATTTGACCTTGACCAAGTTTCCTCAAGGTGAAGGTCATCATCTCATTTTCATCCCCTTTGCTGCCTATCTGCAACAGTTGTGAAGATATTTGGTGGACTAACGAACAGATGAACAGACGAATACACGAACAGTGACAGTCACAATACATCACCACTTTGAAGCGGGATATAATAGAAGATTACATCGGCTCATACATGTAAGATGATGTGGGTTATTTAATATAATATTATGTAGAATAGCATTTAATATATTGCATGTTAATAATAAAGTGGAAAATGTGTAAATGGAATTTATATTGCTAAAAGAGTGTTGGAAAGATGTAACCTAAATAGTGGCTGTGCATCTTCTGCTCATGCTGCATAACAATATTTAATTTCCTATTTCACAGTAAACACTAACAACTGAAAAAAAAAAAGTGAAACTTTGAAACTACAACATGTGTAGTACCTAATCATTCTTGGCAAATTATATACATCAACAAATGAAAATAGTCTTACTTTGCACCCCACTTTTGTCAAGTTATTGTGGAATTCAAACATATTAATAGAGTACGTTAAGAAAATGAAAGCTTTGAGAACTTTTAAAGATTAATGGGCTTCTATTTTTAAATGATTGACATTTATTTTAAAAATTTATAGTTTATTTGAATTCCGGAGCCTCTTGTTAAATTGATCTCTGGACTCCTCTAGCTTCTGCTTTGTTTTTGTTTTCATACTTATACTACACATTTAATTCAAATTTGAAAAAAATTCAATAGAGGCTAATTTCATACGGAATGAGTGTACATCAATAGATGTCAAGCAAATTAAAGAAATAAATTGTTCTTGTTGATAAAGACTGGCAATAAAGACACTCATGAATAATGACTTTTCAATAATATTGAAACAAAAATTAATCCATGAGCACATCTGAATATGTTCAGCATAAATTTACTGTACAGACTCATCCTCAAACGTATTACATTAATACTATGATACTGCAACAAGTGAGTGCTGTAAATCCAGGACACTGGCCTGACAACTGCAGCCTGTTAAATCGATCCCCGATGTCACTCATGGATAAAATACAGGAATAATAGACGACCGCAGACCAGAACAGTGGTTAGTTGGGCTATGGCTCTCTCAAGAGGTTTGAGATGCTGTCAAAGGGTTTTCTCTTGGATACCTGTAATCATAATAACCTCTGTGGTGTTGTGGTCATATTATGCCTACGTCTTTGAGCTCTGTCTTTGTGAGTATGATAAAAAAATATGTTCGTCTGTTGTTACTTTTATCGTTTAACTGCGGACATCCCGGATTGCCGCACAGCGTTGTTGACAGAAATAAGGTTGTAGAACTAGCAGGAGCTAGCAAACAAGGCGTAAGTTGTGAAGGGAGTTTGCGTTTTATTAGGACAAAATAACGTTTAATGTATGAACGGTGGCACTAAATTTAATTTATCATTGAGATTTGCGTTTAGAGGTCAGTGTTATCTTTATCCATACAAAGACTGGCTCGTTGTGCCTGTTAACCGCAGTCTGCGATCGGGCTAGCTGTGTTAGCCCGTATGTGTTGTGTTCTTTGCAACAATAAGGCCATGTTGATCTAAACTGTTCGCTTCATTGTTGTTCTCCTCTGAAAACTGGCTTTTACCTGCAATTTGTATTCTCGCTTTTTACAGTCACAATCAAGAACACACTAGAGAAAGGTGAGTTTCCCAATTTAAATTGTCATCCGGAAGCCATGTGCTGTGATTAAGAGTTCATGACTTTTGTTTGTTTTGTCAGTAATGCGGCTATTGTCCTTTCAGTGGCTTATCTACTGGTATTTCATGTTTGCTTTGTGATGTTCTGTTGGACCTACTGGAAGTCCATATTTACCCCTCCTGCTTCACCATGCAAAAAGGTATCCTGAACCGTTACAAATGTCAGTCACATGACGGTGCTTCAGTGTACTGCACAATAAGTGTCATATGTAGAGCAAATGTGCTGTTTGTCACAGTGGATGTGTCATCTAGTTCCAGCTATCATACTCCGACAAGCAAAGATACGACTTGGAAGAAAGACCGGATGTCCAGAAACAAATACTTGTTGAAATTGCAAAGAAATTGCCCATCTTTACTCGAGCACAATCTGGAGGTATGTTGTCTTGTAAAGTAATTCATATATGTCCCCTGCATTGTTATAATTCCATGTAATATCTGTCATGTTGTGACACTTATGTCATATCTGGAAGCCTGGAAAATTAGTAACAGTCTTTCATTGTGCACATAAGTAGTGAGCATTGAAATCAAACAGCATAGAGACATTAACTGGCATTCTCATCCATAATAATCAGTCAATATATCTCTGTCATTAGTGCTGATTGGTGTTGCTTAGTGTGAGGCTGCAGGAAGTACATTAAGGGTGAACTCTACTCAAATATCCCTTATTCAACTTGCCTTCTTCATTTCTCAGCTATCAGGTTCTGTGACCGCTGCCAGGTCCTGAAGCCTGACCGCTGTCACCATTGCTCAGTTTGTGAAACGTAAGTCACTCTTTCCTCATCAACACACTCATTTAGAGAGACTACTCACAGCAAGAGGATATTAGTTGTGCAGGGACTGCTGAAATAATTAAAAGGTGTTGCTTTGTTGGCAGACTGTCTCTCAGGAACAGCATGTTAATGATTAGGTCAAAGATTTACAGGATTAAAAGAAAAGTTTTATTGAAATTTGTATCACTGGTGTTACAGTTTATTACAGTTGCTATTTTGTTAAAATGATGTTCAAAAACAAATTTTTCATTTTAAAGATGTGTACTGAAGATGGACCATCACTGTCCCTGGTAAGTAATGACATGGCTGCATTTCCCTCCTGCGAGGACTTGGTGCAATAATTTTGTTCTGACATTAGATTTTCATTTTGTTTTAGGGTGAACAACTGCGTGGGCTTTTCCAACTACAAGTTCTTCCTGCTTTTCCTCTCCTACTCTATGTTGTACTGCATGTACATTGCAGCAACAGTCTTTCAGTATTTCCTCAAATTCTGGGTGGTGAGTGTCATTATTCTGAATTATCATGGCTCAGCATCTAATGATTCAGTCACTTGACAAGTTTGACTTTCACAAAGTCAGCAGTGTTGCATATCCACAACAATTTGAGTTCCTTTTTCAAAAGTTATTTTTTTAAGGCCCCATTTTTCTCAAGTTTCCACTTCTGTCGTTTCTGTCTCCCAGGGTGACTTGCCAAATGGGCGTGCAAAGTTCCACGTCCTCTTCCTCATGTTTGTGGCACTCATGTTCTTCGTCAGTCTCATGTTCCTCTTTGGCTATCACTGCTGGTTGGTGTCCAAAAACAGATCCACCTTAGGTGAGGGTTTATCAGGAAACCCCTTCCTTCAGCCTCTGACTATTCTCTCACTTCCTAAATCACTTTTCAATTATTTTCTAGGGGAAGTCTTGTGCTGTGAATATTTTTCATTTGTAGAAGTAGAAACTGAAAGGATGATATATTCAGACCCATCCTTTGTTTTTACATTTTCAGAGGCCTTCTCAGCACCAGTTTTTGTCACTGGACCAGACAGAAATGGCTTCAACGTTGGTTTACACAGAAACCTGCAGCAGGTTTTTGGAGAGAATCGCAAACTGTGGTACATCCCTGTCTTCACAAGGTCTGTAAGATGCATGCTTGTTTGATTCTTTTTACAGTTTTTCGTAGTTTGTCAGTTATCTCATTTAATGTTGTTTGTTTTGTTTGTTTTTTTGTTTTTCTTTTTTTTATTATTGGTTGCCTTGCTTTTGAAATGCACCTTGGTAATTTATAGATATGGATTTAGCTCTGTACAATACAGAACCAGAAACACAATTCAGTATTAGTGGCTTTAATGATATGACTAAATCTGTAATATCATTTGAGTGCAGACATTATGGATTTGACTAACTTCCTAATGCAGAGTTGTTGAACATTTAGTAGCTTTATTAGAAAATAAGTTAGAGGGGCAGGACTGGTGGATGGGACTTTGACCTGGTGTCTTAACTTGCTTCAATCCTCTTTTTGAAATGAACCTCAGTCAAGGGAATGGCCACTACTTCCCTCTGAAGAATCTGAGCTCTGAGTCCCACAACCCGCTATTGGCTAATGAGGACATGTGGGAGGAGTCAGAGGAAGGCTCTGATCAAGAAAGTCTGGGTAAGTCAATTCAATTCTGTAATACTGTAACTGGATTTATATTTTCACAATTGCTGGAAAACATTTTTTGTAATATTACAGCATTTTTGTGGGAAGTGTAACTTTGACATGACTAAAGCTGGATTTTATTTTTATTATTTTTTGGTTTGTTGTCTTCCTTCTGGGTGCGCTAATGATTTTCTGTACGAGCAATCCTTTACCAAATACCACAACCCTGACATGATTTTAAAAAGTACTTGAATGTGAAAGTACACCCTCTATATTATTTACTTATTTAGTACGCTCTAGCAATGTTTTTAAACTGATATACTTTACACTATATTGCCAAAACTATTCGCTCAAGTAATCAGAAAAAAACTGAATGCTTCGGCATACCAAGGCATTTTGGACAATTCAATGCTCCCAGCTTTGTTGAAACAGTTTGGAGCCGGCCTCTTCCTCTTGACTGTGCACCAGTGCACAAAACAAGTCTGGTGTTGGTGACCTTGACTGATGCTCGCGACTTATCGTGGATTTTTGGAAGGCAGTCACGTGATACCGTACGCGCATTCTATTGGCTAACGGCATCTGGAAGTGCGCAGTTCCATGAGTCTCGGAGTCTCGGACTTATGTGGGACACAAAAGTGCTTTAAACAGTGGATAAGCGTGTGGGAAAAGGTAATACAGATTGAAAGGTTTATTATCAGTATGGGAAGGGTTCATAACGTTTAAACTATTAGATAAATAGTTTGTCGCCCTATTGCGTGTGGATCCTGGAATGCATTACCTGCGAGTAACGAGGGCGGACTGTATAGTATATCAGAAAGGTTAACTTTAAACAATAAAGTACAAATTTTAACTCTCTTGAGCTTTGGAGTTGGAGTTAATCTGATCCAACGGATTTCCATGACGCAGTTTTCCATAGTTAAGATGAACGTAAAAGGCATCTCCTTTAAAAAGTCACCAACACCCACTATGAGGACACACAGAAAAACTCATAGACAACATGATTGCAATCGTGAAACAAACAACGCTGGTCTCTCCTTTGCTGTGTTTCTAATCCATGTATAATAATCTGCTACCATCTGGTGGTCGTGTGCAACACAATATTAAAAATTTTTGTGAATAGAATCTCTGATAAGCATTCTGAAATACATGCTGAAATCCTTTTTCCCTTTTTCTTTCCAGTTGAGGACCAAGATCCCTCAGTTACACTTGAGATGGAGTAAAGATTATAAAGACTATTTAAGCTGGTACAGAAGATGTATATTAATGTCACATGTGCTGGGGACCACAAGGAAAATGCATTCCAAATAATGGGGATGTTCAGCAAAACTCTGAAGGGGGCCAAACATGTGGAGTAAGACCTGCATTTGGATTACTGTTGCCACTTTTACATGCGTGTTTTACAGAATGACGTAAGAGGAACTCATTAAACAACCAGTAATGTAATGTTTCCTCACTTGTTACATCCCGCTTCAAAGCGGTGATGTATTGTGATTGTCAGTGTTCATGTGTTTGTTCGTTTGTCCACCAAATATCTTCACAACCGTTGCAGATAGAAAGATGAAACAAAAAGCAGATTACTTGGGTGGCAAAGGGGCTGAAAATGAGATGATGACCTTCACCTTGAGAAAAGTAGGTCAAGGTCAAATTTCAACTTTTGTACACTCAGGAAGTGGATAAGATAGAAAGACGAGGGAGGTGGCCAATGTAAGACCATAGATCAAAGCTAGTGCTTTGATCTGCCTATGCACCAGCTTTGATCTATGGTCAAAGACCTACCCTGGGAGTAGGTCAGGGTAAGTCGCGGGATGTTGCAGTCTCTGACTACCTTGTTACTAATGGAATTGGTTTAATTCAGTAAAAAAAGTTATAAATTAACTCGCACTAGTGACTGTAATTACATACAGTAATCAAGTGTTGTATAATAAGTACAATTTTGACATACTTGTACTTTACATTTTCTTTTCATTCCTACTTTATGCTCCACTCTGTTTTGTTGGAAAATATTCTTACACAACTATGTTTTGTTAACTTCATTTAATTTTCAGATTGAAGTTAATACAAAATCTGAAATTTAAATGTACTGTTGTATATTAAGTTACTTAGTAGTTAATAAATAAATAAATACTATAGTTCCATCTTTACCAGCAGCAACTTGAACACATCAGTGATCCATTAATTTTAAATTAAATATGCTGAAATGGGTCATTCTGCACTTTTTAATTTGTCTTAAGTGTTTTTTGATCCTAGCACTTTTGTACTTTTACACGTTACGGTTCTGAATGCAGGACTTTTCCTTTCAGCAGGGTATTTTTACATTGTAATACTGCTCCTTTTCTCCTCTCCCATTACTCCATAAACAGATATTTACTGTGCAGTGGGTCACATAGCACTGTCCTCTGTGGGTTTAAAAGTTGCTGTTAATTGGAAAGTCTCTGTCCTACACTGTCTTTACTGGCATTTTATATGCCTCTGTCTCAGTCCTGTTGTACCGCCATACTTTGTAATCAAAACAGAGGTGGTGATTCAGTCATTTGGCCTCTACCAGTTTGTGTCTTGCAGAAATGTTATGTTATTTTCAATTAACATGAATATAATTGAATCTGTGAATTGACATTTTCCCTATTAATATATTTATTCTTGTGTTTTGGAGTCCATTTCTCCAGAGAATGTATCAAGCACCTTGCCTGTGAATGGACTGCCATAATTTTGACCACCTATTTATGAAAGGACTTGTCAGATGATAATACAGCTACTAATAACAGTAATACAAACTAGCATTTGTAACTTTGCTTCACTGCTACAACTTTTGTTTGGCAATGAATGCAGGCATTTTAACCAGAGAATTATTGGAAACTCCTATTTTTTACATGTAAGTCATATCAAGAAGATACTCTATATCATGATTTCAATGTCTGATTAAGCATCTACTTTAACACAGTGGTCATCTTGGTATGTATAAAGTCTAGGATGAACATACTGGACATACTGTGATATCACAAAAGACTACAAATGTTTCCGTGTTTGTTCATCTTTAACAACATGCAAATAACTACATGTAAATAAAGACTGATCCTCGTCCACTGGTGGGTGGAGGTCAACAGTCCCCCACAGTATGATGTTTTACATTTATGTATTTTAGAATGTATTTAATGTATTTTAGAATTTGTAAAATGGATCCTCCTCATTGGCTGTTAGGGATTATGGACTTATTTATTTAATCAGTGCCGTCACATGACAATAACTTCTGAATGAATTTACCCGTTTATTCAGTAAGAGGTCAAAATTTGACTTTTTTTCAAATCCTGATAAAAATCCTATTTCATTGCTATTGGTTTTCTGTAATACTGGGGAAGCTAAATGAAAGTCCATAGCTGTGAAATTTATATCATGACCGACACGACTGATTCAAATTGTATGTGGTTTTTGTCTGAGGTATAATTCAGTGTTTGACAGCATGTAGGAAACATTAGGAAAGATGTGAATGAGTGTCTTCTCATACAGGCCTGTGTATCTGTTTTTTGACAGTTTGCAGACTGGAGTTGATACTGCAACGGTACATTTTGAAAAACATGACAGCATCAACACAGTGTCACTTGCCGTTTTGAATTTTAACAAATATAAATTCTTTATTTCCCATCAGCTGTTACATGCAAAATAAAACAATCCAAGTTAAACTTTTCCTGATTCAGTGTTATTTTCTTTCTTGGCATAGTTATACACAGCAAAAGCATAAATACAGTCAGTTAAAACAATTGTAATCATCAGTATAGGAACTGTGGGGGTAAAGTAACAGTAATTGGCACAATGAGAACATGAGATAATTTTAACAAAACAAAGTTAATCATGTTCCTCAGGCTGTCTTGAGTTTAATCGGTGCCAAAGTACCTCTGGCCAAAGTGTGTCGGAGCCACTGAATGAACCTCTGTTGTCAAGATGGTGATATCTGGGAACTCCTGGATTATAGATTTGGCTCCTAGGAGAAAAGGTCAAGACATGGCATGTTGGATGATGTACTGTAAATATTCAGGATTACTGCTGCTGTGACAACTTAGGAAACAACTACTCTTCTGTGTTAGGTTCCATGAAATGTGGTTCTGACTTAAATAAATGTCCACAAAGAAGAACACCATGTTCACTTCCCATGAAATAACACCTTAACTTGCCCATCAGATGATCTTAATAAACTAATCAAAAATTGTTAGCAACTTTGAGTCAGCCTCAATTGCTCTACATATAAACAGTAGGTTGCTAATTCCTGTTCACATGCCAACCACTTGTCTCGAGGTTGGAGAGAGAGGAAAGTGTTTCTCTCTTAAAAAGTTTATAATACTTCATGGTTACATGTTCTCCTCCTTTTGGCTTTCATTTCGGGGGTTGCCACAGCGAATCAGTTGCCTCCATCTAACCCTGTCTTCTACATCCTCTTCTCTCACACCAACTACCTTCATGTCCTCTTTCACTACATCCATAAACCTCCTCTTTGGTCTTCCTCGAGGCCTCCTGCCTGGCAGTTCAAAACTCAGCATCCTTCTACCAATATATTCACCGTCTCTGGACACGTCCAAACCATCTCAGTCTGGCCTCTCTAAACCTCTAACATGTGTTGTCCCTCTGATGTACTCATTCCTGATCCTATCCTTCCTGGTCACTCCCAAAGAGAACCTCAGCATCTTCATCTCTGCTACCTCCAGCTCTGTTTCCTGTCTTTTCCAAAGTGATACTGTCTCTAGACCAAACACCATCGCTGGTCTCACAGTTTTGTACACCTTTCCTTTCATTTTAGCTGAAACTCTCACACATCACACTTTTCTCCAACCATTCCATTCTGCCTGTACATGCGTCTTCACCTCTTTTCCACACTCTACATTGCTCTGGACTGTTGACCATAAGTACTTAAAATTCTCCACCTTCTTGATCTCTTCTCCCTGTAACCTTACTCTTCCACTAGTGTGTCCCTCATTCACACACATGTACTGTGTCTTACTGTGGCTAACCTTCATTCCTCTCCTTTCTGCTTGTTTTACATGTTGCAGTGAGAGAGGAGTTAGTCAGGCCCTCCAGAGCAATCATAAGCGTCCTTTTGGGTTTGTCTGTCTGTTAAAGTGCTTTGAAATGTCTGCTGATGTGATTAAACGCTATACAAATAAAGGTTGGTTGATTGATTTTAGTAAACTAGTAGGATCACAGATAACCCCACAATGTATAGTATTTAAATCCTTTGAGGGGCAGTCAAAAAACATGCGAAGTTAAATGGCTGAGCTCCATGTGGAGTGAGCTGGTGGTTTACCGTGAGGCGTGGAGAAGAGGCTAAGGAGGATAATGTGTCTGGGCTGGACTCCATGCTCTATCAGCACCCTCACTGCCTCAATCACTGTGTTCCCTGTACCTGCAGACATATGAAATTAAAGGATTAATACCATTATATAAAAAAAGGGATAGAAAATTAGTTTCTTATAAGGATTAAAAATGACCTGATTTTATTATTTGTATATCACTGATGCCAGTGTCTAACACAGGAACCACAACGGTTACCCTGCCTGAGTAATTTGTTCCATCACGTTGACATAACAGTCTCAAGGTCAAAGTGCTCCAACTGTGTGCTATTGCTGCTTTGCAGCTTTCTCAGTATCATCAACATGCAGAGCGGGAGGAACCCATCAGTTCTGGGTGCAATAGGTCCACACCCACATTTGCAGACAAAAGACCAGTGTTTTCCCTTTTTACACTTACCAACAAAACCATTTCACAACACACCAAAAAT
Source organism: Antennarius maculatus (assembly GCA_013358685.1). NCBI lineage: Eukaryota > Metazoa > Chordata > Actinopteri > Lophiiformes > Antennariidae > Antennarius > Antennarius maculatus. The sequence goes on along the minus strand of CM023614.1, from coordinate 11,106,288 downwards.
TTCTGATGTTCACAAAATATCAGCCATACACCTAAATTATAATAATTACTGTGAACTCCACTGAAAAGGTTTCACCATCATCGTTACTCAAACTTGTGTTTTGTTTACAGAATCCAGAAATTGATTTTTGTTCTGTTGAGATAAGGACTTATTCACTGCTGCTTGAACTGTGGGTTTTGTATTGAGCACCACCTCCAAGTGGTCTGAGTTGTTATTTTTTTTAAATTAGTATTTCTGCTTCTTTGTTAAATGACATTTATTGGACTGAATGTTGACCAAAGGCACACTGCACATATAAAAAACAAAATGTGCAATGATCTTATTTATAATACACTTAGGCATAACCATGAGAGGTAAACCTACACAACGCTGGCTTTAACTCGGTCACAAATGTCTGTAGAATTTGTGTATGCATGTGTTCACATCTGTGGGCCTAAAACTACTGCCCCTAAGAATATCTTCTAAATAACTGAGCACTTCCTCAGGTCCTCAACAACAAAATCACTAAATTTGAAGTCTATCGAAAGAAACTCAAAGGAGAGATGGATATTACATTTTAAATAAAACATGCCATCAGTCCTTGGTGCTTCAATCATATTTTTTATTTAAAGAAATTAGCATGAACATTCTGCTTTGTGACATTTGGAAACCAGGGCTATTAAGATACTATTTTTGCTGGCCCCCGTTATGCGATTCAGCAGCTTGGTGGCTATCTCAAAGGCAGTGTATAATTTCCGTCATGAAAGCTATAATTATCAGAACAGTGTGAATGTGCTGGTATGATGGTGAAATGCAGATGTGGTGGTGAAGGTCAAAATGAATAAATACATGACACTGTTTTTCGTTTCCACAAAAATAGATGTGCTCCTGAGGGCAGTAAATTGGACTCATCAGCAAGATAAACTGTCCCCTGTGTGACTTACTAAGGATCGGGTACATGAGCAGCACTTTTCTTCTGTACACATCTGGAGGGAACTTGGCGTAGTAGACTTTGGCTTTCTGTGTCTCCTCGTCACTCTGGATGAGGATCTTTCCGATCCGAATGGAGCGGCAACAGTCACGGAGGCCCTGCTCCATGGCCTCACCTGTGTGCAGACACAGCATGACACAACAGGCACTGCGGGTTTGTATTTGTCATGAACCCGTCACCGCTGATTTTCAAAGTGTTCACACAATGTGTTTATAGGACTATTAATGACATGAATCATGTCTTGCAAATGTTTACACATATCTTGTTTGAGAAGAGAATCAGCACAGGGTCATTGATTAAGATATTAATGAGCAGTTATGCTTCACTTCCCTCATCGGTAGTGACACACTGTGATGAAAGATAATTCAGAGCCTTTTGACTCCAAAATATGTTAACCTATTTTTCTTTTTGGTGAGTACCAGTGGGATTAATTCTTATTTATGTCACTGCTGACAATGAACAAAGTGCAAAAATTTTACAGTAAAATAAAAATTCATTTTACAAAACACAGAACCATTAAATGCACTTTTATAAAATGAGTGTATAGACTCCCTGTTGATACACTGATGTCAATCAAAACATAACTGTATCACTTATTCCTGCACAATTACTGAATTCATTATTACTGACTGCCTTTCCATATGTTTAAGCGCAACATGCAGGGCCCTTATTGCCTAGTAATGAGTCATTGTACATCCAGAGAACAAGCTGGAGGAACCATGCAGAGAGATAATAAAAAATGCCATAGCCTGGACCTGCCAATCTCAAAAAATGTATTAAAATGTCTACTTTTCCAAGATGTCGTCATGTCGACAAGAATGAGGACCACAATACATCCCAGCATGTCAAATATCAATTGAAAAGATTTACTATGAAGCATTTGAGCTACACTGCATTAGTCTTTTTTTAAATTTTATGCTCAAGCTTTCTGGTCATAGAATAATAAATCAATTTTTGCAATCACTGCACTAGAACACAACAAAAAATGAAAGGAGAGAAACACTAACTGGACTACTTTCATAGATCAAGTTCTGAAAAAGTATAGTATTCTTACAGTCTCAAGGTCCCATGTAATATTATTCTACCAAATCATGTAGTATTCATTGACAGTTCATGAAAAGCATTACATTCAGAGCTCAGAACAGAATGTACAAATTATATGTGCATGGAAGTCAGGATACATCCAGGTGCGAAAGAAGACTTGAGTCTAGTCAGTGAGCGACAGTTGCTATAACTTACCACTCCTCATTATACTGACTCCACAGTTGCCTCTTTCAAACTTGACACCTTCATACTTGTGCCCTGAGTGAAAGAATGAAATTGGAAAATTCACAAATGTAGCTGCTCTGAACAAGTCAGTTGCACGAGTTAGAGGTAAAACATGGGAGGCATTTATTTTTGAATTTATGTTATAATAATTGGCCCATTTGTTCCAGAAGGATTTTATAGGCTGGACCTCATGTTCAAAAGATAAACCTGAACGTTTTAGAGTAAAAGATCCTTACCTGTTGGTGTGGTCACAGTGCACTCTGAATAAGGGAGCTGATTTAAGCCCTCTTCAACAACTAGTCTGATCTTTGGTTAGAGAGAGAACAAGCTTAGAGCTGATGGTTTATAACCACACAGAAGTACACGTAAGTTAAAATCTTACCAGTCGATCAGCACAAAATACAAAGTCGCCTCTGCTTGTTGTTCTGAAACAGTGAATAGAAACATTTAATTAAAAACAGCTTACAGTAATCTTTACTTACTTCAAACAAGGGAAGCTGCAAATCCACATTTTATTTCTGGTTATGTACACCATTTCTTATCACACGTACAGTTGGGATGCCCATTGTATATTACATTTATCGTCAAAAAGCATAATTTATCAACAGTTTGCAATACACCTGTAATTCATTTATAATACATCACATAAGAAGATTTTAAACAGCTCAGTGCAACTGACTATCAGCTATTTTTCTTGCAACAAAATTACTGTTCAGGCTTTCGGAAGGTCACAGCAACAGAACAATTTCTATAAAATACTGGAGATGCTTGTCCTTAGGGGGCTGAATCGTTTTGTAGCTCTATGAGTCAGGAAAAACAGCAAGTAGTGTTCTGTTTGGGAAAAACACAACAGCCCAACTGTATTGAACCTTTTAAACTGTTCACGTATGATTCTGGTTAATGCAAATAGCTAATAAATAGTAAAACGTGTTGTTCCAGTGAACCTTATCTACCATAGAGGTTAAATTAAAAATGCATGGTACTGGCTAATACTGACCACTGATTCTTTTCATGTTTTTTACCTTGCTGCATGGAAGTACTTTAATGTTTTTCAATGTGCAGTTGTAACAGACAGAAACTGGTATTTGTTTTAGACTTTGAAATGTAGAAGTTAATGTGTTTAATTGGACTAGCATCCAAACTGAGATCAATCAGCTTGGTGGGTAATGTTTTACACACTGGCATTTGAAACTAAGATTATAAAACATCTACACAGTTAATATGACAGCGTTATATGAGACCAAACGGGTAGATTTGAGTTAAGATACATCTTGGAATGTCTCCTTTTCCTCAAATTAAAAACGGTTGCATAAAATCACGGAATTTGGCGGCTATTTAAATTCCGTGATCATTAACTTTCAACTGTATTCATTCAATACACTGTTCATATTAACGGTGACTTCGTGGTATCAATAATGGCAAGTGAGACGCATTTGTGTTCAACAAGCAATGAGCAGGGACTCACTTGTCTCTGATTATTGTCTGTAATTCTCGGATCTGGTCGTTGAGCGGGAGCAGTTTGAGCTGAGGTCCCAGATCGTCTTGGCTGACGGGATGGAGGGTGGCATCAGTCGGGTCAGCGTTGGGCAGCACTGCAGGAACACTGTTGCCGCTATTGTTGTTGTTTGCAAATCGTACTTGCTTCATTGGATGCTCCTGGCCACTGGTGACACTGCTCAATTGCTGATTGTGGCAAGGCATCCTGAGTACGAGATGGACGGTCTTCCCTGAAATCTGCGATGAAAGCCAGGTGTCGTTTCGGGACCGAGCGACCCAACGTCTGCCCTGTCTGACAAAGAAGACAACGTGTTGTTGCTTTAGCTTCGACTGTTGTTTTTAAGTGGAAATATCCAACTGGCGCAGCTAGAACACATTCGGTAACGATTTAAAACACATCCACAAGCCTTTGAACACCCAACCGAGTCATGTATGTGAATAAAAACGACTGTTAAAGCAACGTGTCAAGTGCAACTACTTACTTGCTAGCTTTGACACTGACAACGTTGACGAAGACCGGATGTGACGTTGCCGGCGCGCGAGCTCTGTTTCCTGAAATAGCAACATGGCGCCGGTGTTAGTAGCGCTGAAATGCGGCTGTCATTTCCAAAGACGAAAATGGACATTTTTAGTTCAACAGACAAGCTCATATCATATTTGGAGTAAAAGTCACATTGAAAACAGGTCGGAACATAAACGTCAGAGCACACGGCCGGTGAGTGACTTGTCGTCTGGTCGGAAAGGACAATGTTTGCTCACAAGGTTAGAGATGGAAAGTGGCTCAAACTAACTTTTTAGAAAAGTCAGTGTGTCGTCCCTCGTTATTGTCAGTGTAATATAAGGCTAGTAAATTACCCGGTTGACTTTGAGTTGAAAAGCATGCTGGCTAACGTAATATTTACTTGTAACGTCATCTGTTACAACGTTATTACAAATACAGTGGTTGTGAATTTATGATTACTGTATATAAGAATGACAATGGAGGGTTTATATAACAATTCACTCAGTTATTAGCAGTCGTTGTGGAACACCAATTGTTGGCGTGGTGTCGTTCACATGTTGTATCAGCGACCACTGACAAGTCAATAATGAGATAAGATTTGTTTTACCAGACAGAGGGAATGAAGTCATCGCAGCGGTGCTCCTCAGGATCTATAGCTAACGTTAAAGTTTATTATTGATCCGCTTCCAGTGTGGCTGTGTGAAGCCACCTGTGTGAAGTGAAAGAAGTGAAGATTTCCAATAATTGTGCAATCATGACTCAGTTTTGTCAAACTCTTGCATAAAAACATCGGCGCAGCACAGGACAAAATAGTACTCCACATGTTTATTGCACCCATATTCTAACACACCCATAGTATACATTGTGTATAGCACAACTACTAACACACTCTGTAAGTGGACTTGTTTTTTTTTTATTCTTTCTAAATTATAACTGATTAAAACTGAATCTTTCACCTGCTCACATATAAACATGTTAACTAAACCGTCTATACAACTTTTTTCAAACTCACAAAGGTTCCATATTTGTATTTCTTCAAATGATTTCACGTTGGTTAGAAATAATTTTATTTATAGTCAAAAGAACTATCAAAACATCTGCAGAAGCTTTTAAAACCATTCCTTATCCTTTTTCTGAAACCATATACAAATATTTTTGAACTGAAAATGTAAATATTTTGGCAACATCACAAAAAAGACAATTTTGGGCACTGCTTGTTAAAATTAATGTTTTTTGCAGTTTACTGTCCTTTCTCTCATTTCTTTTATGTAACTGCTAATGACTAATTATTGAAACCATCGAGATAAATTGGTGGCTATTGAGAACGTCTGTCAAATAAGACATCTTTTTGTTTTAGCTGTTTTTCCATTCACATTTAAAGACATCAACATGGAGCACAAGAAATACCCCAGACAGTCATCAAATTTTGAAGGCAGCAAAAGTAAGTGTAAACAAATTCAAACAATCCAAACTCAATGTCAGTTATCAAAACCAAACACAGAATAACAATGGGTGGATATTTCACAGCATCTGCAGATAACAGACAAAAGAACTTGTTGGCATGGAAATGCAGGAGGACGACTGAATGCAGATCCAAAAAATGTGGTGAGTGTCACATTTTTAATTTTTGTTAATTGAAACAGATTGTTTGTGCACTGGTATTTTTAATGTCTGACTTTGCACATCAAAAAGAAAGCAAGTAATGGAGGTAGGCTGAGACTGCAGCTGTTGACTTATCTATTAGCCTTTGTTCAGGAATTTCCCATTGTACCACAGCACCTTTCAAAAATTCCTAAAGAAACGACTCAGCAGATTAATCCAGGTGATGTGTCTCATGCTAATGACGGCCATTAGTATACAAAGGCTCGGTGTAACTTGAATTTCAACTACCCCCTTTGACATCCCCTGGCACCCCCATCAACCATTGCTGAGAAGCTAGACGGGTCTTGACAATGGTCGTTGGACCAGCTCACTGGGTTAATAAGATGGGCTAAGACCAGCCACCACTAGAACTGAAAAAGCCTCTTGGATGAGAGGTGAAACAGTTTCAAGAAACTTTCTTAAAGTCCAGTGGATTGATTTAAACAATTTTGGATAACCATGACCAGGAAGGTACACAGAAATAATAACTGAGAAGCTCCACAGATACCATTATAAAGATTTCCCACCCTTGTGTTTCCCAAGTTACAATCTGAAAGTGTTTTTTTATGCTGATCATTCATTTATCTTGTAGCCGTGTTCGGCTATTTCACCGATGTCGGCTATTTCACCGACAAAGAAGAAGAAGACGAAAAAGAAGAAGACGAAGAAGAAAAAGATTTTGATTTTTGCAAAAACACTTTAATCACACTCAAACATTTTACAATTTTACATTAGATGAAAGTGCTAAAGTGCTTCAAAAATACTAAAAACCAATAAATAAAAAGAAATACAATTTTAAAATCAGTGCATTATTGTACCCAGCATCATAAATAAAGAAGAAGAAGAAGATTTTTTTTTTGATTTTTATAAAAACACTTCAATCACACTCAGACATTTTACAATTTTACATTAGATGAAAGTGATAAAGTGAGAAATACAATTTAAAAATCAGTGCATTATGTCAGGAAATTTGCAAAAGTGAGTTGATCATCAACTAAAGTGCATAGGACATTTTTGTGACACCAGATGTTCCTAAAATTATTTAGGTCTTTTGTCATTTTATAAAAAACAAATTCTAGTTTTAAGCGACATCTGATGTTACAGCAAAAAACAGTAGCTGCTTCTTGAACAGTATTGTTTTCAATTCTCCTCTTCCTGGTCATGTAAATTGCGAGTTTTGCCTCTCCAAAGAAAAAATTTAGAAGCTGCCACTTTCTTCGATTCGATTTCTTGTACCCAGCACCATAAATAGATTTCCTGATATTAAAATTTTCACTGAACAAATTAAAAATATTCGTTAAAAGAGTGAAGAGCACTGCAAGTCTCGTACACTCACTAAAAGCATGAATGACTGTCTCATGAAGGGGACAGAAGGGACACTGGCTTGAAGAAGAAAAAGACGAAGAAGAAGACGAAGAAGATGCGCACCGCCTAGTGAGAGAAAAAGTTTGTTTTCTTATGTTATCGCTCGGGGATTTTTGCAAGTCCAAAAAAGTTGTAAGTTTTAGCCTTTTTTTCCTAAAAATAAGAACGCCACGATGGCCACACAGGCTAAAAACCTTGCAGCCATTCTGGAATTTACTTTGCCTATGGCAACGTGGCAAATGGCTAGCGCAAGTCCAGCAAAGTAGGTAATGCCAGAGGAGGTCACTGTAAAGTACCTAGTAAACAAAATGCAACATCCTACACAATGGTTTGTGAAGCCATTGCATACCTCACATCGTGAGGACATAAGTTTTTTTTTTTGTTCAATTTTTCATTTAACTTTTTGCACCTGCTTGTGTCCTTGCACATTTATTATGCTTTACTCGAATCATGGATATTCAATGCGTCAAACTATGCCACCTTTTGTTAATGTCCTTAAGCTGTACAAAACCATTCAGTTATGAATGAGACAAATGAAAAGTTGTTGTGAAACCTATTTATGCTTAACATGCAAACATGGCATGTTCCTTTTTCATAATTTCAAAGGATCAGATTGATTTTGAACATTTTGTTAAGCTGAGCTAGACATGTGGAAGATGAGAAGAAACAGAATAAGAATATCGGATGCACCACAGATACTTCTGCTGTTGTCATTCATACTTTTATGTATTTACTGATTTATGTTATATAAATATAATAGGTTTCAAAAACTGAACATCATTTCTCCCTTTTATTCCTTCAGTCTTCACATGACCAGTGTATAATAAGGGACAACTCTGCTCTGTATATAGTACAGAGACTTCAGTCATGCATTTGACCGTTGCTGTTAATCCTGTCTTTGTAGAGTTGCACATTGGTTGATTGTATTTGATTAAAGGCAGGTGTTGGGCAGATTTTCCTGTAATTGTTGGAAGATTTGCTGCACAGCTCTGTTGTATGGCACTGCTACTATATTGAATGGATTAGAGGAATTACTGCATAGCCTATGGTTTGCAGAGTCCCTTTTGCAGTTGTTTGGTGGAGACTGGATAAACAAGAATGTTGGCGCTCTCAAACTCAGTTGGGATGACAGCCCAGGTGTCTCCTGGGATGTGTAGTGTCAGACGAGATCCACCTGGAGACTGCTGTCATTGCTTTTCCCAGACTGTCCCAAGGGTTTCATATTGACATTTTGTGTTCCATGTGTCTGCCCAGACAGACATATTTACATTACTGTGTGTATCACTCTGAGATGAAAGTGAGTCACTGATGTTAGCAAAATTAACAAGAGGTTATACAGTGTAGTAAATACTGTATAATCTCTTGTAATAGGTTGGGGCTGTATAAAATTAGCGTGACTCATTTTACCTGTGTCTTACAGGAGAGACTTGTTTATTTTGCTACTTTTGTTATTATCTAAGTTGAGGTTTTGCTGTTTTCCACCACAGCTAAAGGAAGTGAATTCAACCCAGATCCTGTCTGCTATGCTGTCCTATGTGTGGCCAAAGAATAGACCAGACCTCCGCGCTCGTGTTGTCATCTCTCTGGGCCTGCTTGCAGGAGCCAAGGTAAGTTTACTGATAATGGATATTAAAATTGGTTCCTTCCTTTTTCTCATCTGTCTCATCTTATGTCTTATTTCATGCTATACCAATGAAAAACCTGTCTGAAACTTGACTATAGAGAATCACTTACCCAGGCTACCTCACACTTGAAACTGCAGTTTTTAAAAATATGATTCACTGACACTTAATTCGGTAGAGCGAGTGCAATTGACAAAAAGTTGACCCATGCATTTCTGTCTGTTTGGTGGTCTCCTGCTGTACTCTAATAGTAAAAGGCTTAGGATTGTGAGTATTTCATACTTGTTTTTCATCTTGTTGGCAAAATGTGAAATAAGGCCATGTCTACAGTGTTGAAGAAAATGAAAGGTTAATCTGGAAGCTACATCCTTACCTGGATGTCTCAAATGCATTCTTCCTTTACTGAAGATTCAATAAAGATTCACTCAGTTTCCTCATTTATGTTTCACGAATTACCAATTATTTCATCATCTCATTTTGATTCTATGCCTGTTTTAAGATAATACCCACAGTACCTACAAATTTTCAAGTGCATGTTTTGATGCAGGACTAATACATCAGTGTTAATAATGAAAAGGCGTCTGTCAGTAAAACAATCAGTAGCTATAGTAGAACAGGAAGAGCAGATTGACGGTTTAATTAGCCACTCAGTGTCAGCTAAAAGCTTCTGTATCTGGGTCCCAAAAATGTCATTGAGGTTCACTGAGAAAGCCCACTTAAACAAATGACCTGATTCAAGGTAAGCAGTATTTTTAAATGACCACACCATCAGCATCCTGACCTAGAAGATTTAGCACACAAATTTTTCGATTGTATTGACAGATTTCAAATTTTTTTGAATATGAGACAGAGAGAGAAAACTGATGTTTTCCTCAACAATATTTGGAGCAAAGTTAAAATGGGAGCTGAAGAAGTTCCAAAAGAGCTCCTGTCATCTGAAACTGTCCAATAATTTTCCAAAATATCAAAATGTAGTGAAAATGATTGAATTTTGTCACATTAGTTTACAGTTTTTTTATTTTTACGTTTGATTTTTCACATAACGTTTCATAATGTTTTTATGATTTTCATAAAATTTGTTTTCGCAAACTCCTAGCAACAAAACACAGAACAGCATTCCTGATTAATTCACAGGTTTTGATGTATTCATAACTTCAACAAGGAGGCCATGTTTTCACTGGTGTTGTTGTCATTGTATTTGCATAAAAGGATGAAAACAGAAGTTATTTTAGTTGAACAAATGCTTTACAGTGGAGTGACTGCGCTATTCCTTAATTAGAGGCATGATTCACTAGGGTTCCCTTTTCAAAATGGATAATACCTTTTTGAAATGAATTTAGGAGAAAAAGGAATAGGATCTCAATAATATAATCTATGTAAAGCAGGATATAACTTGAGATGGAGCTTGCTAAACAAACAGACACCATAGATGTTTCTGCTGGGATGAGGTAAATTATTTTGATTGAGTATTTTCTAGATGACATTTCAATGTAAATGCCAGAATTATTTTTACCTGAGCCATAAAATTTAATGTGATGGGGATGTAATGCACATAAACAAAAATAACTTGTTTTCAGTACTTAAAGGCTCATAACGTTATTAAGTGACTTGGCAACAGCCGGGAAGCCAAAAAAAAAAAACTGTCTCAAACTGTTGATCTTAAACTGTGACAGGTTTTTCATATTCTTTATTTCCTAAGTGATTTAATAAATAAAATGGACGTTTTTGGTCATTTCAGTCTCTTAGCTCATTTTCAGTCAGGGCCACGTCAGCATAATGTCTGTCCTCAAAGGGCCAGATGTAACTTATAAATACAGCTAAATGTAACTCAACATAATGTAAAATAAATGTAACTACTCTTTAATGTTAAATAACTCAAAATTTATTACTTGTTGAAGTTACAAACATTGCAGTTGCACAGAAAAAATGTTTGCTTGTTTCCCTGTTATAACCTAAATCCTTTAAATTTGTCAGATTATAATACCCACAAAGCTCCATCAATCAAGGATCAAACTATCCGAGAGAATAAAGAAAAATAACATCAAACACAAGTTAGGTCAGTAACTTTGTTCAAAACGTTATTGTCAAAGTTAAAATGGGCTCAATTGCTGCATTGTGGGAAATGTAGTTTTTGGTCAAAGCACACTTTTTACCTATTTATTTTTAGACACTCTATGCTCTTGCGGGCCACATAAAACGATGTGGCGGGCCACATTTGACTCCCAGGCCTTGAGTTTGACACATGTGCTCTAGCTGATGAATATTCCTTGATGAGCTTTCTTCTGTCATGTTTGGGATTGAAGTTTTGAGTGGGACACATAGTCTATGTCTGAACAGGTGAACTAGTTAAGTGTGCCCACCTTTAATAGGCTCTTTGCTAAAACATTTTCTCATTCACCTGTAAACTGATTATTGGTCCTCAAGGACCAATCCTTTTTTAATTTTGTTTGCTTTTTGGATGCCCAAAGTAGTGATCTTCATAGGCATGGAGATCACTGATACTTGGTTAATTGGTAATTGGGGATAGTATCTTGATTGGGTGTGAAAGAAGAGCCCTTGAGTCAGCCATTCCCAATGAAGAATTGTTCAAGGGTTGCCATGACTACATCATATGTACATTTGACATTTGCTCAAAAATTCCAACCAATACTGTTTGCAAATGATTTAGGTCTGATTTCATTATGCGTCTGAGGTTTGTCTATGCTTTTGTTATTCGTACCTTCTTTTCAACACCTTTAGGGAATTTTTTAAATCACCCACTTGGATTGATGTATGGCCAGAACAGATTTGTGTTGGGTCAAAGTAAACGTGGTTACAGGTCTATACCATTCTCTGAATATGATAACTCTGGTGGTCAGTCTGAAGCTGCTTAAAGCAATCCACTGGACTTTAAGAAAGTTTCTTGAAAACGTTTCGCCTCTCATCTAAGAGGCTTCGTCAGTTCTTTCTGTCTGATTAATTTTTCTAACAGACAGGCTGACAAACTAATACTGGCAAAAACATTACCTTCTTGGCGGAGGTAAAATCCTAAAAGAAGCTGCCAAATATGCTGTGGTGAACATTGATGTGTTGGGGTGACTCGTCACAAGTGTCTGGGTTGTGGGAAACATATTTTGTTTGTGTGAGAGAATGAAAGGGAGACCAAGAGGCAATTTTAAGTCAAGCTGCTTCAAATAAATTGGTATATAAAAAACTACATTTAGAGGAACTTTCTTCAGATATTTGTGTTTTTGTCAGTCACACATAAACGACATGATGTATTAACATGAACTCAGTGGAAGGAAGGCAGGAAAGAACCATCAAACAATCCACGCAGTGGGATGAATCTAAACGTTCTTTTCACTTCCTTTAACACTGTGAGACAGGGATTTTCAGCATTTTTGAAAGTAGTTAGGTAGAAACTATAACAGATTTCCAAGAACGGTGGAGCATGTGTCAGTGAAGAACCCATTACATTTTGGGGCAGGTGCCGATAAAGGGGCAGATCCAGGATTATTTTTGGAACTTTCATTGAAATAGCCAGATAAGAATTTTTTTCTATTTGCTATATTTGCACATATACCAGGAAAACTAAACAGACTGGCAGAAGTTTCAGCCTTTGGCAGAGGTTTGACTTCTTAGTGCCATTCTAGTTTGATTCATTGTAATGAAATGGTACGCTGCCGAGGACCACCCTAACATGGATACAGTAGTGATTCAAGACACTGTTGCTAGTGTGATGCACGGCATCGTTTAACAAATGTACTACTGCCACCTAGTGTGTGTGTGCGTGTGTGTGTGTGTCTGGGTTTGCACTAGGAGCTAGTATGATGAAGCCACTGTGGCTCATTGTAAAAGAATTGAGCAAGCCACCAAAAGCTACACTCTGTGTCTAAGACAGTGGCACAGCGTGCAGACGTCCAACGCTCGTTGCGAGGGGGTCCGGGGTCCGGAAATTTTTTAGAAAATGGGGTTGTTTTCCTGCATTTTGGTGCATTCTGAGGGCAAAATCTTCTGTTCAGTTTACCTACAAAAATACACTAAAGTCAACAGTTCAAGCTTAACTATCTTTATTTCTATCCTACTTTATGCAGGTAAAAATGTGATATTCAACAATTGAAAACTTGCATTCACTATGCGAAGATACAGTCATACAAAATATTACTCAATGTTTACTTGTAAGTTTTACTTGGACTAGAAGACATTTTAACTTTGACCATCACCACCAACACCATTGGTATGCCATAGTTTAGCTTTGTTTTTATTTTTAATTTGATAACATGATTTTTCATTTCAATTTAAAAAGGCATGAAAAATAGCAAGCGAGGTGAATACACATTTACATGCATCGCTGGTTATTCCTGCCGTTCATAGGGATCAAAAGTCTAAGACTACAAAAAGGTATTGATAATATCTTTCATTTACCTTCTGATTGGTCTGTCACCACTCCTACCCCGTCTCAGCATTCACCATTTGTTGTTCAATTAGAATTTTAACACAAACTGTACTATGTAACACTGGATTCTTAATTTCTTTTGATCGATCGTCCTCGCCTTGTCGTCACCAATTCACGGGTTTAACTTGTAAAAATAGAATCTTTGTTTTTCATTGGACGAGAGGAGGTCATGAGAGGAGTGCATATTTAATGATCGGGAGCGTTTGGGTTTCTTCAGCTATTTGTGTCATCATGCTTCGGCTATTTCCGTTGGCTATTTCCGTCGGCATGCGCCGATGGAAACAGTGGCGCTAGCGAGAGAGAAAGATTGTTATCGCTCGGGGATTTTCGCGAGTCCAAAAAAGTTGTAAGTTTTAGCCTTTTTTTCCTAAAAATGCGAATGCCACTGTGGCTACACAGGTTAAAAACCTTGCAGCCAATCTGGGATTTGCTTCGCCTATGGCGACGTGGCGAATGGCTAGCGCAAGCCCAGTGTGTGTGTGTGTGTGAGTGTGTGTGTGTGTGTGTGTGTGTGTGTGTTTGAGGCAATTTTAAATCAAGTGAATAGAGTATAACTTTATTTATCCCTTAAGGAGGTTCCATCAGGGAAATTAATTTCTCAGTCGCACACAGCACAGTGAGTACACAAAACACAGAAAAAGCACACAGAAAGCACCAGCACATAGAAAGTAGTACAACACCAAATAGAAAGATTACTGTAATAAATAACCCATCAATAATATACAAATATTCTATACAAATAAAAAATCATAAATAGGCATAGAAATAAAAAAAAATAAACAGGCCTAGTTAAGTATGGGTATAGTGAATAATCATGTGGTTTTTAGTAAATTCCACCTCTGCACTCTAATATTTGTGACATTTTCATCTCAGATATGTTGAAATCAAGCTCTTGGTTGCTGCTACCTGAAATGAGGCTTTTTTTTTTGTCTGCGTGGAAGTTTGTGTGTTTCACACTGAAGGCTCAGCTAATTCTCTACAGCCTACACTCTGTTCCTCTACTTGACTCACTATCTCTATTATAAGGTGACATATTGCAAGGCACAGATTGACATCATGTTGATTTAATCTCCAGGTGGCTGCTGATGGCTTCAAACAGCACATCCAACCTTATCTTGTGTTAGTGGCAAAAACTGAGGACATGTTTTGGCCCTCTGATAATAGCTTAGGGTGTTTTTGTGTTGTGGTCTGTTTTCTTGGTAGCAAAGATATTGTTTTTCCTTTAGCGACCCAGAGGAGGTCAGTTGTCTCAATCAAATACTCTAGTGTATTAAGCGGGAACCCCATGGAGTAGTTTTTTGAGCATAAATAGCACATTAACCTGTCCTTTGGCATCAATAGGGTCATCATGATTAAATATTTTCATTTGCATGGAGTTATTTTTGCATTGAATTTATCAGATTTATGCAATCTAGAAATTGTAAGGACTAAGGAAACCAAAAAAAACCCCTGCCTGCTGCGAGGGGTAAAGAGGTTCAAATGAAACAAAACCTTCTGCTGTGTGTTGATGTGTTTTCTGGCTGTCCTAATGCACAGCGGACCGCCTATCCCGAGTCACACAGCTGTCCCTGTGCTTTTAATTAGCGCTAATAACCATTTCAGTTCCATTAACGGGAAGCACCATCCACCTCACCAGCAACTACTCAGTCAGTCAGGAGGAGACGACACAGGCACACACCACACACCATACATAACTGCATCCTATACATGCAGTATGCCCATGTTCTTGAATCTGGCTGGGCAGTGATTAATGGATTTACTGTCCAACTGGAGCAGAAATCAATCTTTTTAAGCATGTAGTGGTTTATATGCATACGTAGAGGCAACACAGAGAACTATTGAGAGAATGTCAAATTAATAGCTTGTTGGAAAATTGTTTCTTCTTTTTTGTTCCTCTTCTCAACATTTCCCCAATCCTTCTCTTCCTCCCAGATCACCAATGTGATGGTTCCCTTCATGTTTAAGTATGCAGTGGACGAGCTTAACCAGATGTCGGAACACATGCTGAACCTGAGTGACGCGCCAAGCACTGTGGTTACCATGGCAACGGCCATGCTGATTGGCTGTGAGTCACAGACTTGTATTGCCCTGGCAGGTGCTGGGCTCATCGGAGGGGACGGTTTGACTACCTATTATCTACATGCTGACCTTTCCAAACGCGTTCATATCATTGCCACTCAGCACCTTGTGGCTTTCCCTGACTCTCTTTACATCAGGTGTTCTGTTCTGCAAAGTTCAGCTCACATCAATCCATTCTGAGTTCACTTGACTTCAATCTCTGCAGCCCTCTTGTGAACACTGACAACTTTTCACATGATATCTGTTTGCTCTCCAAGCACACAGAGCTGGGTACCTTTCTAAAGCAGCGGGGAAGAAATTGTTAACATTCTCTCTCAATTGAATTGAATTGGTTGGATGTTTTTTGTGTTACCCAAAGGCCAGGGATGTTTCTTTCACTTCATTCTTTGAGAGTGCCTTCCTTTTTTCCTTGCCTCTGTCCAAATGGGCCCTGTGAAAGAGAGGTCATGGAATGAATGAACTGAGATGCTTATAAAAAGCAAAAATAAATAAAAGTAAACATTGTGAAGCTGACACCCAGCATAAGTTCTTGGCCTTGAGGTAGGATCATCTTGGATGCAATGTACACTTGTCTTGTAGCCACTTATTTTAATGAGCCCACTTAGTTGCACACTAATTCTGGCTGAATAATTGGAGCAGATGAACACAGCTCCAGACAAGACAAATTAAGTTGACAAGGAAAAATGAACGAGTTGTCCTTGAAGAAAGGAGTTATATTTTTTGTTCCCTCTTTGCAACACTCGGGGCCCCTGTATTTGAAGCCTGCTGTGATGAGTGTAATTTGGCTGAAAGGGGTGCACAGCGCTCATCATGCCTTGTCAAATGTGGACACATTGTTCATTATATGAGCATTCCTATTTAACGCCACATTACAGCCCCTGAAGACAGCAGACAGAGAGATTATAACCCGACTTTAGTCTCAGCAGACAAGTCGTGTACTCACACAACTCAGTGAAATCACTGCAGGAAAGCTAATCTGCTATTCAAACACAGACTTATAGTAATTTGTTATTATTCTAGCTATCTGCTGATATAACTGTGGGAAAGATAAGGGAAAGCAAGTGATTGTAATTAGAATATGTTGTGAATTTACTGGAGTGAAATAATTACAAAACAACATCTAAGATAACATTCTTTACTGACAAAATGCAAGATGATAAAATTAGATTCAAGAAAATGTTACATGTTTGTACCCACTCTCATCTTAGTGATCAGCCAGAGGAAAATCAAGACACAGATAATGGTGAAATTAAGTCTGACTTGGTCTAATCTGCTTATGACACACTTAAAGTCACCTTATTCTCCTCTTGTGTTCTGCCTACACGTATTCTGTAGTATTCTGCACGCGCACCATCAGATACCCTCCCTTCCACTCTGCCTGCAGCGCGCTGGCCAGTGATAGTAAAGAGGCTTCAGGCTGCATCCTGCTTTGTAATTACAGAAATCTGGGGAGGCTCCTGCAGTAGCTCTGTGTTACTCTCAAACCAGAGATGATGTAAATAACCTGCCCTGTCAACTTTTAGTCCTCACTGGTGACAAGCCACCGCTCCAGTCTGAACTGTTTCAATACTGTTCCATTGTAAACGGTTAAAACAAGGCTTGGCTTTTGTTTAGTTGCCTCATCACTTAAGTGCTACATAACAATCCTTTGTGTTCAGAGTGAAGATATATTCTCTCCTGGTAGCACCCTTTCCCACTGTTTAAACATTCCTGCTTTTCAAAACTTGTATTTTAATCTCTCCCTGTTTTCCATTTATCCCAGATGGTGTGTCGCGGTCTTGTGCCGCCCTTTTCAATGAGCTGAGGAACACCGTGTTCGGCAAAGTGGCCCAGAGCTCCATCCGACGCATCGCCAGGAACGTCTTCCTGCACTTGCATAGTTTAGATCTGGGATTCCATCTCAGCCGCCAGACGGGAGCGCTGTCTAAAGCCATTGATCGTGGTACACGAGGCATCGCTTTTGTCCTCAGTGCACTCATCTTCAATCTTGGACCCACATTCTTTGAGATGGGCCTTGTCAGTGCCATTTTGGTGAGTCTCACTGTGACATGCATGTACAAAGATACTGAATGTAATCAGGTGCTTTGTGAAATTGTTAGTTACTATCAGAAACACTGTTTTTTTTGTCTTGATACTATTTCTTTCTCAGTCAGTTTAGCTCCGAATCTTCCATCGCAGTGTGACTCTGCAATGCAGATCTTCTGTTTGGGGATATCACCTCATTTACTTTCAAAATATAAAATAAATCCCCATGAACCTTTGGTGGCAACACAGAGCTCATTACTGTCAATTGTAAATTCCAAAGCTTTGTTGCAGCTTAATGTCCTTCTATTGGGTATGTCTTGAAAGAGTGGTTAATCTATAGTTTCCTGCAATTATTCCTCTCTGTAATGAAGGCAGATTCAATTGCCCAAGTAGCTGAAACATTAGTGTGATTAGTTCTCGTAGTTTCCTCTTCATTTGTAACACTCAATTCATAGTGGAATGGTCAAAACCAGCACATTCTGTAAATGCCTTGTGACACCAAGAGATTTGATGATGATGTGGTAGCCTGACTTTATGTCATAGAACTCAGTGAGGTTGTTTTGTTTTGACTGTATATCTCTTTTCTGCAGTATTACAAGTTTGGTGGACAGTTTGCAGCAGTGGCCTTGAGTACCTTAACAGCTTACGCCACCTACACCATTTTCTTCACACAGTGGAGGTAACAACAATGACGTTTGTGTCAGACTTGTGTCTGTCTCTAGTTGAGACCTTTGTGTTATTGCTTGTGTTTGTTACCACTTGAAAGAGATTCAGTTAATAGTTTGTTGCGCTCACAAAAACACAGTTAATTTCTCAGCTGAAATGTATTCTTAAGAAAGTATTTGGTGATTGTGAAAATATTTCTGTGCCCAGAACTCGCTTCCGGATAGAAATGAACAAAGCAGACAACGAAGCCGGCAATACAGCTATTGACTCTCTCCTCAACTACGAAACTGTTAAGGTGAGTTTGAGGCACCACACAACAAAACTCTTCTTCTGTCCTGACTGTAGTTCATTTGTCCATTCTTCCCATGTATGACCGTCTCTCTTTTCTCTCTAGTCACTTAAGGCACATTTAATTGAACAAATATCTGTTTGTGGGAATGGTATTTTACTGGCAAAATTTTGCCCTATATTAGCCTTATAATGAAAGAATTGTCTGTTTCTCGTTTGCTCTCTGACTTTGTCCTCCCTCTTACATTTTAGACAATATACTCCATGCTACTACCAAATTTGACTTCTTCAGAAGTGTGGACTTAATAGCAGAAAGGACAAAAATGTTTTCATGTACCATCGTGTATTGTAGGGCAGTATCACATGACTGTAACCTCACAGAACCATGTTAGGAGTGTTGTTATAGAAATTAATTCTAAAGGAATGTCAGCATTTGGTGAGATTTCAATTTCATATGCTCTCATGGGATTCATATCCTCATCAACACTCCATTATGTGTATGCTTTAATGAGGATAAGGTTCACAGGTAGTAAATTGGTTACAAACATACATCTTTTGCTGAACTGAACTGGACAGATAGTCACACTGAGGCCCTCGGAACCAAGGTATTGATCAGCTCTAATGAGAGCGAGCCAGCAATTCAATGTTATTGACTATTTTTTTCAATGAAACCTGATTGAGATGATATTTTTCGAAGGGACACACATTTGGTCATAGGTTTCATGACTACAGAGACGGCATTTTACTTACATCTGTGAAAGTAGTTTATTTCAAACACTGATATTCAGAGAGCACAAATGTCCGCCAAGGCTCAGTTCCCCGATTTCTCATTGATCCTTAAAGGAATAGCTTAGGGACAGGCTGACCATCACATTAGGACTCCTTTAACATAAAATCCTATTGTAGTTAGGAATCCAATTGGTATCATTAGTTTGACAGATATTTGGGGATTGAGCTCAGTCACTCTGAAACACAAGTGAACAAGGCAGTCACAGACTGCAACATCCCGCGACACCCCTCAACTCAAAATTTTACCCTGACCCACTTGCATAGGTCAAAGATCAAAACTAGTGCTCTGACCTACTTTCATAGATCAAAGCTCTAGCTTTGATCTATGGTCTTACACTGGCCTTCTCCCTCGTTTTTCTATCTTATCCAGTTCCTGAGTGTACAAAAGTTGAAATTTGACCTTGACCTAGTTTTCTCAAGGTCAAGGTCATCACCTCGTTTTCATCCCCTTTGCCGCCCGAGTAATGTGCCTTTTGTTTCATCTTTCTATCTGCAACAGTTGCGAAAATATTTGATGGACAAACTAACGAACAGACGGACGAACACTGACAATTACAATACATCACCGCTTTGAAGTGGGATGTAATAAGCAGTTTCTTATTCAAGGTAACATACCTTATGCATCAAACATTTCTTATCAAAGTATGTTCTTTAGCATTTTGAGCAATTTTGCTCACAGACAGACACACAAGCAAATGCCTGCCCAAACGTAGCCTCCCTGGATGTGGTAAACTTTACGGCTTCCCAGGACTTTTGATAATGTAATAATTGATTTAAAATAATAAAAATTATGATACAAATGAAGCTGTGGCAGTCAGAATTTTTTGTGATGACAATGTACAGTCGCCCCGATAACACCCCCAACCACACCTCAACCCCCAAATAGTAACAACACAGTAGTAGGCTTTACTAGGAATAGGCGAAATAACATGCTTTTAAAAATACCCCAGGGAAGAGGACAACCACAAGCACATCTCTGCAGGGTGAAATCTACTTCTCATACCAAAACAACTCGTTTAAAATAAGACTCTAGCGGCCAGTCAGCGGGGGTCAAACCTGGCATTTAAAACAATAGGTTAGCATGCTCAGGATTACGTGTTAAGAGGGTAGGGAGTACACAACACATGAAACATTTGAAATAAAGCAAACGGGCAATCTTTAAACCATGGTCACTGATCAGGGTCTGCAGAGGGTGGAGGCGTACAGCAACTACAGTTTATGTCCCTCAGGCTGGATCATAGTGGACCTGACCAGTAGTTCTGTTGAGAGTTGTCTTTTCCATTTTTTTGTGAAAGCTGGAACCAACGACATAGGCTAGCTTTCACATCTGTCCACCTTGTACCAAACATGGCAGCCATGGTAAAAATGCATGAAGTTGCTGGTGTCCTGCTTGTGAGGAGAGTAGCGAGACACAAACGGTGATGGGCATGCTGGAATATCCTTACATGACCATGTCAAAAAAAAAAAAAAAACCCACACACTCCTGCTATTCATGTAACCCACAATATGCATTCATGGAGCCTTCAGTAGCAAAAAGAAATGATGGTAATGAGCTCATCCCAACAGTACACATTACATGACTGTGGAAACAGCTGTAATACCAATCAGGATGAAAACCATGATATAAATTTACATGAACATATTGTTTACATGCAGGCAGTTCACAGTTATTGTGCTGCTTATTTTAATATATATCACATTTTGACAAACCTGCTCATGGCCATTCATATTTCTTCATGCTTTGCTATGTTTTGGACAGGAAGTGTCTGCCACTGTCATTTTTAGGAGGCATGTCTGCTGAGGGTCAGAGTATTTTTTGTTGCCAGTGCTCCTACAGCCACATGATTGGTGTGTTGAGGATCTAAATTTTGCCTGATGCTTTTCTGTGGCATGTTTGTCCTGAATGTTCATCTTTTGCTGCTTTAAACCTCCTTCTAGGTAAACTCATTATAAGTAGTACACATATAAACATTATTAAAATCGAGTATTTAGTGTTTTGTTGGCTGTCCCAGATATATTTGGTATCCATGTTATTTTCCTTGCTGTATTATTTTGCGTCCTGTTTTGCTTAATGTTTTGTTCTGTGGTATTTTGTGTCATCTGTGCCAATGCGGCCGGATTTAGCATCACTCTGAGCTGTGAGTGTGCATATGTAATTAGATCTCCGCCCACTCAGAAATCCGTTCCACTTTCACAAAGGGCTGGATGAGAACCTGAACACGGTGCCTTGCACTGCTACTTGTTTGCCTTCCATGTGCTACTTTCTTCTCTCTCTTTCTGATTTCCTGCATTTCCTTATATGCAAATCAGTAGCAAGTTGGTAGCAGCACAGCACCACTACTGTTAGCTAGAGAACCAAATCGCCCACTTAACCAGAGCAGAGGAACAATAGTCCAAACTAAACAAAAAGCAATATTAGGTAATTGGCAGTAGAGTTGAAGAGGGTTGTTGTTTTGATTGTGCCACAGTTTTATGTGCTGAGTTTAAGAGCTGCGTCTCATTATGAATTTTGTCTCACGATAAATTCTCTGGCTGTATTTGTCAGTCAGAATTAGAGCTGCTTGGGTGGTGTAACACTTGAGAGCTATCTGTGCTTTATTGTTAGACGTCTGTGTAAGCTGTTGCAGACGGAAATGCAGGGAGCGATGACGGTGCTAGTGATGAATTCTATGCAGCAGCTCTTGTTTAATGTGCAAGTGATATTTAGAGTTTCATTGCTTTTGTAATCATCTACTGTTCCTGAACTACTCATTTGCTACAATCACTATTTGCTGTCAGGGCGTAACATCCAGTGCAGGCTCTGGATTTAATTGTATTGCACTCCAATCCTTAAGATTAGAGGACATGAAGGTACAGAGACATGAAAAAATGCTAAACAGAGACCTAGACGACACCCTAAGTGGTCACTGAGAATAAATGCAACGTTAATGCAAGCTGTGCTAAAATGTCTTTTAGCCTGACAATGCTCTCCATGCTTCCTAAACCTTTAACCTTAACCACACTTTGTTGTTGTCTCATTTCCTCATCCTTTCTCTATTTCCTTCCTTTTGTCAATCGTTTTGTGGTCTCTGTGCCCTATGTCCTCAATCTGTCTCTTTTTTCTCCCTCTCTTTATTTTTATCATTTTGGCTATAGTACTTCAATAATGAGAAGTATGAAGCTGAGAGGTATGACAACTTCCTGAAGATATACGAGTCAGCCTCTTTAAAAACCACGTCCACACTCGCCATGCTCAACTTTGGCCAGAGTGCCATCTTCAGCGTCGGCCTCACAGGCATTATGTTGCTGGCCAGCAAGGGCATTGCTGCAGGTGGGTGAGGTTTGTTGTTTTGTGTGTGTGTGTGTGTGTGTGTGTGTGTGTGTGTGTGTGTGTGTGTGTGTGTGTGTGTGTGTGTGTGTGTGCGTGTGCGTGCGTGCGTGTGCGTGTGTGCGTGTGCGTGCGCTCGCTTCAGTTTTTTTGAAAATTATTCTGTCAATATTTTGTAATTATGAAAAGATTGGGTGGTCATCTGACCGGTACTTGCCTCTTAGTTTTTTCACTTTTATTATTACCTCACTGCACAGTTGAAATAAAAGATAATTTGGAAAAATGAAAGCTCTATATTAAATGGCTAGATGAAAATGACATAAAGTTAAGTCTTAATTGAACTGGATAATGGAAATCACAGTGGGTGGGAGCTGTATTACACTTTGTCTGCTTCCACAAGTTGAAAAAAGAAATGTTTTATTTTTATTTTTTTGTGTTCAGTATTGATGTAGTATCGCTACTTTTGTGCAGCTGTCTGAGTTGTTGTGTTGCTGTGTGTAGGAACCATGACTGTGGGAGATCTGGTGATGGTGAATGGGCTGCTCTTCCAGCTCTCCCTCCCCCTCAACTTCCTGGGCACGGTGTACAGAGAGACCCGGCAGGCCCTAATAGACATGAACACTCTCTTCACCCTGCTCAGCATTGACACAAAGATCAAGGTAACTTGTCAGCTTGACACACACGTCTCTACATTATAAAATTACTGTAATTGCTTTTTTTTTTTTTCATTTTGTACTTACATTCTAAGAGAGAACATCAGGGAAGGGTTTAATATAAGAGCAAGTATAGACTTCAATTTAAAATCAACTTGAAAATCCAAAGCAGCTTTTTTGTTTTCATTCTGTATATAATGTGAGACATATAAATTATGTAATTGTACAAGAGACTGCACAAAAGGCTACAGCCTATGTAGCCTTAACAATCTAGTAATGGCATAGTTAACGTGTGCACATGTACTGGAAATAATGACATATTGCATTTAGATATAGTGTTTAGAGCTCATAGGACTCTGACACCACTTCATTTGTTAAAACTTGAAGAGCAGGACATGCAATGTCACTGTGTTCTGTATCAAGAGAAAAAAACACTCATTTTAATTGCTGCACCCTTCATTCTGCCTGATAAAATGATTAAAGGCTGCTGTTCTTTTTGCCTTATATTTGTGCAGCTCACCTTTGCAATTATTGATCAAGGAAATAGATGTGTATCATTTTGAACAGTTGAGAGTGAACAAAACCTTCATTTATTTATGCTTCAGTGTCAACGCTTAGTGTTTTTCATCACCTCTTTTAAACCCTCCATTCCATTCTTTTCAGTATTGATTCATGTACAAATGTTATCTTGATTAATCATATCATTGTCTTACTCCATGCAATAGGTTAAGGGTTAAAAATCCTTATTCCTCAGAGCCAGAGGTACTGTATATAATTTGCTAGTTTTATATGGCCATTAGAGAAAACCCAAAGGTATTACATTTACTATTGTATCGATGAAGGATTTTGGATGTTGGGAATCACTGGAATCAAATATTTAGTCTACAAGTCAATTTTTGTAGGGGTAACACATCAGGAAAAAAATTCTAATTTATATTCGAGAGGCTGAAACTTACAAATGTGTGGTGTTTATACAGGCAGATGATGAAATGTTATGAAAAATTGTTGTTCAGCACTTGACTAATGGATTTATCAACTAAACATTTAATTCCAGTGCTTCTTCACATCTATTGCCCTTTCATAAGAGGTTGAGCACCACAAAAATGGATGGATTTTAGAATGTAAATCCACTTCTATGGTTTTTGTAAGCCATTTATTGCATTTTGCTTATTCCTGCATAAAGCCAGAGCACACCTTGCATCAGAGGGCTTTGAAGTCAGTTTGTTTCTTAACAATATGAATGCCATTTCTATCTCCACCCTGTAATTACAGAAGGAGAAATGTCTGGATATTTTTGCTCGTATGCCTCTCCATTGTGAATCCCAATGGAATGGCACTGCCCAGCAGGCCATTACTGTCTGAATGCTTTTTGTGTAAAACATTAGCCTATTATGTGGATGGAAAAGAATTTAAAACTCTATTACTCCACAAAATTAATTGAAAAAAGATTTTTTTTTTTGTGATGGAATGATCTGTTTATACTAATGCACTGTGAGTTATTTATATTGATGGGCTGAGTTGAATTTTGGGTGTTTATGTTGCTTTTTGTTGATAAAAAAAGTGAGAGAATCTGGCTTTCACTCTGACTATGCTAGACAAGGCTTTGAACCGGTTCATGGAACAAAAACGAAAACTGGAAACTTTTGGAATTTTGGCAGGAACGATAACGAAACCGAAAACTTTATATTTTTTAATGTTCCGGAACAGAATTGGAACAGAAAATAATTGTAAACCGGTTAATACCGTTTTTTTTTTTTGTTCTTGAAAAAAATATTTGACCTCATGTTTCACTTCCTGTCGTTCACTGGATGCGGGATGAGAGGGGAGAGAAGTAGCTGCTATCAGGAACAGTAAGAAAAGGGCAGTCTCCCAGTCACAATTTAATCATAACCGGTAAACACTGCAGTATGTCAATCTTAAAAATGTATGATTTAGACATTAACTCATTGGCTGCAGTCATTTTCAGAGCAGTGTGTTCCCGTACTGCCAGCACTTTGTAGCAATATTGAGCTATGGGAGAAGCACAATGAAGATCTGTTGTTCAGCAATAAATGACATGGTGGAAGTTATTCTTGTCTTATTTCATGTAGTGTCTAAGTAGGAGGCATAAGCCTTAACTACAGTGATACAACTTGCATAAAGCAGAAGTGTAGTGCTGTGGTACTGTTTACTGTATGGTAGGGATATATCTATAATTATAGTCTATAGTATATAAACCAATTGCTTTAGTTACCAATTTAAAAGTCCTTAAGGTACCGTATTTTGCGCACCATTCGGCTCATTGTATAAAGAGGTGCAGTCTAAATTACGGAGTTTATTTCTGTACTTTAACCTGACACTCGGTGCATGCTAGCTAACGGAAGCAAAAAGGTGACTGTGGTTGAACTGTGTTGTACTACGTATTTAAATTTAAAAAAATAGACTGACATTATTTTTAAATGTTTTTATTTTAGTTTTTGATAAATCTGTGCTAAGTCCTTCGAAGTCCTCATCTTCGGTCTGCATTGAATAGCTCAGCAATTTCACTATTGCTGACCGTCACGTTTCCGGGTGGCTGTCCGGTAACGATGCCGGCTTTTGCGAAACATCGGACAAAAGTCGAAGCAGACACGTTAGTCCAGGATCCGCAATCCACGCACATATTGTGGGGGTGTAACTCACTCGGCACTGCCTCCCAGTCCTGGTAAACGTGTGTTCACGTCTCTCATCCATCATTCCCACGACGCACGCAGCTTAACTTTAAAGGCTCTGTTTACACCGATGTCCAGCGGTTGGAGTTCTTTCGTTAATCCTCTCTGGATGATGAAAAGCTCTGAATTCAGCTGCTTGACGTGTTTTTTTAAAGAAGCGGTGGTGTGGGCGTGCATGGAGTCACAGATCAAGAGAGATGGCGAAGCGTGAAAAAAGCCACCCGGTCTCTTTACGTGAACCAGAACAACCGGAACTGATAGCCTGGAGTTTACATGTTGTGTCGTAATCGTGTCTCTTCGCTGACATCATTGTTGGGGGTCTTTAGCTAAACATATGCGGTTATGCAGCCTACCTGCGGTACAGTACCGGCTTACACCGTACACCGGTACCTATCGGAGGTGTGCTGGACGTAGCCTCGCGTCATGTTCTCTAATTGGTTTATCGCTGCCGGCGTACGTAGTGACGTAATACGTTCTATGTCGGTGGACAATGGCCGATCTGGCGGATCGCTGACTAAAATCACACAAAAACATTTTTACAGATTTTGGAACTCAGTGTACACATGAGATGCTTAATGTTAAAAGGCGTAGCGTTGATTTTTGAGAAATTTTAAGGCTTTTAAGCGCGTCTTATGGTGGGCAAAATTCGGCACCTACATATTTATATTTACAAGGTACGCTATTAACCGGTTCAGGAACTATATTTTTTTGTTCCAACCGGTTCAGGAACGTCAGTTTATGGGTGGAACGCAAAACTGGAAACGTTATAATTCCGTTTCTGTTCGGAACGAACCGATTGGCAAAAAATTCTGGTTCAAAGCACTGATGCCAGAGTATTATTCACTGCTGACCTTTGCTGCCTCTCAGCACTTGGACTCAACTTGCGACGTTTTCACACCTATTGATCCTTCAGTCACCATGAAGGGCAGTGTGTGAAGATTCAGATGGTTTTTTTTTTTCTTGTAATGACTTCCAAGTTTGCTTTGAATGTCTCTGCTTAATGCAATGTCAGCTCAGTGCTGATCCCTGTTTCCAAGGTGTAGGAGTAACGCTTCATTATGTTAAGCCTCGTCTGCCAGTGGCTGTTCTGCATCTGTCTTTCCTCTCCTCCTGGGTCTCAACCCTCTCATGATTTTATCCAGGAGAATAATCTCGCCCCGGCATTAAGCATCTCACCACAGGAGGCCACTATCCGCTTCGAGGACGTCTATTTTGAATACCTGGAGGGCCAGAAAGTCTTAAATGGAGTGTCCTTTGAAGTGCCTGCTGGGAAGAAGGTGGCTATAGTTGGTGGCAGCGGCTCAGGGTAGGTCATCTTTCAGACTGTCAAACCTTTATCCAGATAAGTGGCAGCTGATTTGTATGTACAGCACAGTCATATCATAAGATATCATCAGAAGACTGGGGGTTTGACGATTTGTTCCACATCTGGTTGCAGGAAGAGCACCATTGTGCGGCTCTTGTTCCGGTTCTATGAGCCCCAGCAAGGGAAAATCTTCATAGCTGGGAAGAATATCCAAGATGTCAGCCTTGACAGTCTGAGAAAGTCTTTGGGAGTCGTACCTCAGGTCTGATGCACACAATGCAAAGTGGTTTTTAAAAAATTAAATGGAACTCAGTAGGGGGCGTATCGCTGGAAAACTGAAACAATCCTTTTGACTCTTGTTTGTTTAGCTTTCCTGTGCCATGACTCATCCTCCACAAAGATTGATAGAAATAATTTTGGTACCATTCATGACAAATGCTGAAAAATTTCCCATTATGCAAAGTTAAAGCAAATGAAGGAAATTCCTTTATCCACATATACTCCTCAGTTTAAAGGTGGCGTCTGTAGCACATTGCCCACCCCTCCACATGGTTTCATGTTAATCCGTCAAGAAGGGAATGTAAAATGGACAAAACTGACACAAAATGAGGAAGCAAATTTGTTCTTTTTCCAGATTCATTCCAGAATGACATTGGTGATCTAAATACCAGATCATTTCACCAAATGTCTTGAAGGTCTGTGTGGACGTTTTTGCATAATTGATGGAAATGGAAACCTGTCACCAAATGAGATTCTCTCCTTTATTTGGGCACCTTGCAGTACTCTCAATATATTTAATATAAATCTATCAAGTACATTTTGTGAAATCCTGCTAATACACTAAACAACTATTACCTCATTGGCAGAAATACAGCAATTATTTCCTCTTCACGTAAATTTTTTAAAAAGTATTTCAAACCTTTTCACCACAAATTAAACATACATTTATCTAGGTTTTTACTTTTCAATAGTAAATATTGTATAGTCCTTTCAGAATCATTTTTGAATAATTATTTACTACAAGGAGGCATTCTAAACATTAAAACCAACGGCTACAACTTCATTCAAAATGAGCAGGATTCTGTTAGGTTACTGAGCTCATGGGCTGATCTGAACAGATGGTACATGAACAGTATTTTTGTCATTTGCGTTCTTCCTCTTTCTCCCTCCTACCCTTGTCTGTGTGTGTAGTCCTCTGCCTCTGCTGCAATAAAAACATCCTCTGAAGCCTCATTTTTTTTCCCCTGTGTTGTTGTCAGGATGCTGTTCTGTTCCACAACACCATCTTCTACAACCTGCAGTACGGGAACATCAACGCTACACCGGAGGAAGTGTTCCAAGTGGCGCGTCTAGCAGGCATCCATGATGCTATCCTCAGGATGCCCCATGGCTATGACACCCAGGTTGGGGAGCGAGGCCTCAAGCTGTCAGGTTTGCTGCACTATTATGACTACTATAAAAAAAAAATGCTTTTCTCTGCAGAAGGCAGTAAAAAAACTTTGTGCTTTATGACTCTTTGACATTCTAAACTCAAAAATGTGCAATTCAGAAATGATTTCATTAACTGTTAATTAACTTCTGATATATGTGAGCAGGGACATACAGATTATTGTTCTATTCAAAAGGCTGCAGCTTTCATTTTCACTTATTGATCTCTTTTTACTATTCTGTTGATTCTTTTTGAATGGAATACTTTACCTGTATCATTTAAGAAAGTGAAAAGAAACCGTGGTGACCCTCAAATATCTTACTTTGTTCAACCTAAAGGCCAAAAATGTTTCATTTTTAATGAAGTGAGAAAAGAGAAATGTAGCAGTAAATTTAAAAATCTGTTTTTAAATAATTGACTTGGGCAGTTAATGATTAATGCAGTTTTTGCTAAAATGTCAACGGTATAACACTTGATGTGACCACCCAGTGAATATTTTCTGAAATCAGAAATGGTCCAATCAAAACATTGTGTCATCATGAATAACTTTTTGATAGTGAATCATGATCAATTGTACGACCTAAAAATTAAAGGTACACTTTGTACACTTGGTTATTTACGTACAATTTCTTGAAGAAATGGAGCAAAGTACCAGAGCCCCCGGTCTTCTAATTGTCCTCCGTGTGCTGCCAAGAATATTTATTAAGATGTAATTGCCGTGTTTTATTTTCTGACAGAGAAATATGACAGAGACGGAAGGACAAATGACATGCAGAACATCTCAGTTTGCAGTTTGCATGCAGTTTGGTTTGATATGCAGTAATGGGACATTTCTGTGTCATGTTTGGCATCATTCTCATAGTGACTCATGTAGCCCACGAAAACAAGCAGTTTGCATAGAAATTTCACTCATTATTAAAGAAAGATTTCAAACACATGGATAGTTTAAAAAAAGGATTAGTAAAAATTCAAATTTAATAAAATGAGGATCCAGGTGTCTTCCCCTACAAATAAACCTTAGCAACTATTGCTTATGCTATGTTCAGACTGAAAGCAACTCAAAATGTTTGCACTCCGCAGTCACATACAGTCATTTCAAAGCCTCTAGATCTAAATTGCCAGACAGTACGAATGGTGCAACATGAATAATGCACGTTTTGAGTGGAGTCAGTTGAAAGATTTAAACTTGAGCGACATGTGAACCATGTATAGACTACCAGAACATAATTTATTTATTTATTTGGTTTATTTTTTTCGGACATGTTAATATATATAATAGAGTTGCACCGAAGCACTTGACAAAGGCAAACAAATAAATCCAAGACTTTCTTAAGAAAACTATGAATTGATTCAAAAGTAATTTAAATGATAGTATTTTCCCCCTTCTTCCTTCAGGCACATTGAGACTTCTTAATGTAACTGATATTGCTGCAGTATAATTTGAGTTAAATTTCTTGACTTTAAAGTAGATCTGGTAAATATGGCACGTTTATAAAGTCTGTCTCACTAAACTAGTTTAAACTTATTTTAACTATGTGGCCGTTTTAAAAAATAGTAGTCATCTGGCCAAGCTTTGCCCCACCTGCCTACAGCTAGGTGCCATTACGCTCCTCTCTGTTGTCTGAGATGCCAAAACAAGAGGAAGCCCTGGAACAACATGGTTTGGACTGAGGACCTGTAGCGTGGTTACCCCAGTCAGTAACGTCCACTGGCCTCATTCTAAATGAAAAGAACTCTTCTGATGTTTCCACACAACAGTTTCCCTAGTCTGCATCCAAGACATGTGGGAAGAGTCAGATACATGGCGCAGTCTGTCCACACACACACACACACACACACACACACACACACACACACACACACACACACACACACACACACACACACACACACAGAAAATGTATTTTAAGGCAGGTATAATTGTTGCATATTTGAATTGTTTTCTCCAGTGAGTAACCATGTGAAACACATCATCATCCTATCAACCCAATTAGGAGCAGAGGATTCATCATGGCATCGTCACAGTGAGATTCATAAATAGACTATTTGCACTTATGCATGTAGGCGTACACATAAATCGTGACTATTGAGTTGGTGGCCCCAGGGCTACACACCCCCCAGAGGCAGCCTCAAAGTGGCCCATTATATATACATTTGACACAGGACAAAATACGTACTGCTATATCTTTACGCCAATGTAAATGGAAAAATGACACGCTGGCCAAATGTTATCACTAGGTTTGTGCCAATGCCGTCGTCATCTTCACAGCCAATACCTATGTTTTGTAATAGCTTGTGCACATGTGTTCTTGGCATGTTGTCTAAAAATGATGTGTGGCCAGGCTTTCTTGAGTTAGCAGGGTTCAACTACGTCATCTACCAACGCCAGGTCTGAAGACCGACAACACCTCTGATTAGAAACCGATCAGAGGTGCTTCCTCCTAATGAATACTCCGTTTTCACTAGGAGGAAGATCAGTTCAGTCAATTTCACTGCGTGACCCCGAAGTGTCAGTGTGACTAGTATAAGAAAACTGCTTTCACAAATATTATATCTCGATCAAGATTTACATAATCAGTATGCGGTGCCTCACGATGGCTCTCTTAATTGGTTTGGCACATATTGTTTCTGCGGCTGGGACATTAAACCCACAACCCATCAAACATTAATCAGAATGTTTTCATGATCCAACGGTCCAATCCATGGAGGTAACTGAGCCACAAATACCCTCGTTGTATTTTTAAAAAATTCTTAGATTGTAATGTTGTGTTTACCTAACTAAACTATTTCACTGAATCGTAAATATTAAAACAGGGCTAAGATGTTGATGGGAAAATTTCACATTTCATGACACAAAAGATCTGGTTCCTTTGTAGATAAACTGATTCTCAACATTTGCTGTGTGGCAAAAAAAAAAAAAAAAAAAAAAAAAGGTATTATGACGAGTTAAGTAGGTGAATTTGCGCCTCCAGTTGAACAATGTACAGTAGGCACGTTTTCCTTCACCTGCTGTGTTCCTCTGGTGCTTTTGATGGCAGCACCAATATCTTTATAAGTGAATCAGAGGACAAGCAAAATAAAGATATTACAAACTTCTCATTAATTTCAATGCGTCTGTGTGTGACAGCTGCCAGGGAGTTTGTCAGAGGGGGCTTCTAACTTCCTTCGTTGCCATTCTCCACTGCCAGAAATATTTATATCTGCTGAATGTTACTTTCTTTCAAAATGCCACACAGAGCTCCAACACAGTGGGAGAAATCTTTGTGTCCTGCTGCTTTTTCTTCTCAGTTAAATCAAAGTCTGCTTCACCAGTCTGAAGCCTGCAGCATTAGTTTGTGTGTGTGCTATCCCTCCGTTTCGGATAATTATCTGATAAGAAGGGCTCACTGCTGTATCTTCACATATTACAAACCTTTTTGTCTTTAGCCTGGTTTGCTTTTATTAATGACAACTGTTTTATTTCAGGAGGGGAGAAGCAACGTGTCGCCATAGCCCGCGCAATACTGAAGAATCCACCCATCCTCCTGTATGACGAGGCTACATCCTCCCTCGACTCGATTACAGAGGAGGTGGGCCTGACCAAGCCTGAACATGTTGATGCTGACCCACACACGATGTGTGTTTGTTGTGGGCACAAACGCCTGTCCTCTGCTGCACGTCCAGCTCGATACCTCACCATCCCTGGATACACATTTAGCTGAAAATGAACGCCCACTCATCTCACTCCTGCGTCACATACCTGCTGTGACATACCCCCACCCACCCAAACCACACACAGACACAGAAACACAGACACACACCACCCCCCAGTTCTTTCTTGCCACCTGCTGCTGTTTTTTTTTTCTACCACTTCTCCACCTCATCTTAAACCCCCCCCCCCCAAGTCTCAGTAAATATTACATTTAATGAGAAAGTTTAGCATGGCCTCTCTGAACTTCAAGAGAAAGAGTGGGTAGATGTGGATGTTAATTGAGATTTGATGTTACTTCTCAAAAAAGGGTTTTTAAATTATCATATATAAACATTAGAGAGGGACTCATGGAAGTTGCCGAGCAACATACTGTTGACTCAACTTGTGCGTCAGACCAAAGTTTAGAAATTTCACATGCGTGCTGCCACTCCTGCGCTGTTGTTTTGATTTTTGATTTTTTTTTTTCTTTTCTTACAGACCATCATCACAAACGGAACAGTTGTTTTACATCAGGTAATGCTCTGGTAAAAGATAGTGATTATCTTATTTGTCTGTGTATACTTCCAGAACATACTGGCCTCCATGAAGGTGATGGTGAAGGACAGGACATCAGTGTTCATCGCCCACAGGCTTTCCACAATCGTAGACGCAGATGAGATTATTGTGCTCAATGAGGTAAAAATTCATCCACTTACATTTGACTTGATCTCATACTTTCACTCATTAACATTTGTTGCTGTAATGTCGGAATCATAAAAAGAACATCCTATAATGGTCAGAGTTTTTGAGTACAAACATGTGCTGTGTTAATTGCTAGTCCAATTAGACAATTTCATATTGAAGTGAAAGATAACGACTTGTACTCCGCATGACCTTCAGCGCACTCTATCTGCCAGCAACAGGAAATTTCCAAGGAGCCTCTCTTTTTGTCACTCATTTAATTTGAGTCACCTTTCTGCAACATATGTTATTCAAACATTCCTTGTTTAGCTTTTCTCATTACCTTCGACAGCAGAGCGCTGTTGGTAGAACTGGACGTATTATTTTCTCCATAAGGGCTCATTAAAGCAGTCAGACTCGACTGGCTGCTTTGGTCAGATGGCATTTCTTGTTTGTCTTGGTGACTAATAAAGTATGGGCTGGCTTCCCAGACACTGATGAGTCCTCACCCAAATCCCGAACATGTATTTCAGTAGAGTCCACCATTGACGCGGTCTTACTCTATGGTATGTGATCATCTGTGTTTGATTCATTTTGAAGGGGCAACAGAGAAAGAGCCTGTTAAAAATTTTAAAGAATGACAGTACATGTTTACGAGGCAATTTAATTGTATTGTGCATCAGGGAAAGATAATATGAAGAGGAAAATCCAGCAGTACATAATGGTTTGGGCTTAAGGCCCCCTAAAATCAGAAAAAAAGTATTTTATTATCTGTAAACTAAGAGTTAATACGGAA
This sequence comes from Antennarius maculatus, assembly GCA_013358685.1. NCBI lineage: Eukaryota > Metazoa > Chordata > Actinopteri > Lophiiformes > Antennariidae > Antennarius > Antennarius maculatus. The sequence continues at coordinate 11,072,608 of CM023614.1, read as the reverse complement.
TATCATCCAGATGTAGTGACATTTCCACTCCCACAGACATACAGGATGAAATAAGGAATTACTTTGAACTGTGGCATGGAGCATGCATCGTTCCGTGTTTCTGGAGTCAGATAGCGGGGATCAGAGGGTCACGCCGAAAAAGCCGTGTTCGTGTGTGATGTCGCCTTGGCGTTTGCTGGTGTCACCAGAGGACTGCCTGGGGCGCTCATTAAAATAACGAGTGAAAACAGTCACATGCTCATCTTGGGTGTACTAAAAGATAATGCCAAACACCTCTGCATGCTCATTGGATGTGGGGGAAGGGGTTGCCTTCGTTTGTGTTTCACTGTGTGGGAGGTATGTGTGTTTGTTGCGTGTTGATGCGCGTGTGTGTCTGTGAGTCCTTGTTTTTGTGAGAGAAATTGCAACAGTTGTTGGGGAGGCGGCAGGGATTCTAGAGGGGAGCTGACTCTCAGCAGTGTGGTCACTGTTGTGTGGTCATGTAGAGATGCCAACTATAGCTCTGTGTTCACACCATCCTCACTTTAACTCCATTTGTGCTGCAGCCGTTATCAGAAAAAAAACACAATTTGTTTGTCTCTCCTTTCCCCTTGATTCTCTGCTCTGAATGTTTTCTTTGCTAGGGTAAAGTGGCAGAACGAGGAAACCACCACACCCTCCTCAGCAACCCAAGCAGCTTGTACGCAGAACTGTGGAACACTCAGAACAGCAAAATTGTCAACAAGAACCAGAACTTTTCCAAGCTGCCGGCGGATCGTCTGTCCCAGAAAGAGGAGGAGAGGAAGAAACTGCAAGAGGAGATCCTCAACAGTGTTAAGGGCTGTGGGAACTGCTCCTGTTGAGGGAAGCGGCCACCTCCATGCGCCTCCATCGTTTGCAGACGGCTCATGAAGGAATCCACTGGATTCTGTGAAGCATTGGGGAGGGAGTGGGATAGAGGTAAATCTGCAATTCCGACGCCCACTTCAGCAAAGCCCCCACCCATGTGACTATCTCCTCCTCCTACTCTGAATAAAGACCACTGCTTGCCAAAGTGGAGGAGGAGGAGCAGAACAGGGACCAAGTGTGTTTAGCACTGGCTGGTGTCCAGAGATGGAGCATCTATGCCAGTTGCATTAGCTGAAGCCAAGCATTAGAGACCTTGTATATCACATACGTGTGTGTAAGACATCTGTTAGTCAACATGGTTGCGCCCCACCCCTCCACCCACACCCCCACCCTCCTTTTCATTTTTGACATCAGGTTTATTGACATTTTCTGTTGCTTCTGTTTCCACTGGAGACTCCATACAATGATTTACAGAGACCCATGTGATTTTTCAAAAAAATAACTTTTAAAATAAAACACAATGAGTCTTTAACATAAAGGGTATATTGTCATATATTACAATTTATTCTGCTGTTAGGCATTCACTTGTTTTAACCTCTGTTGTATAAAATCTGATGAAGTCAAACTGCACTTTACGCTGTTTTCACGTCCTAAAAAATATCAAATTTGGCAGATGATCAAGTCTTGCGGACAAATCACAACATAAATTGGATGGTTTTGACAGGGACATACAAAACAGCTCACAGTTTTCCAGTTACATTTATGTAAATATCTCTTTAGATTCACAAGAAGCAACTTTCATGAATCATGAATGATTTTCCACCACAATCGGAGCCACATGGGAGCATTTAATATATCATAGGCCTCTTGCAGTGAAAAGTTTAACAGCTTTTTGGATTGTATGATCGCAGTTTAGAGAATTCCTCGCGGGGGTTTCATCTTAATTTTTAAAAATGAGTAGTACATGTATGTCCTCATTTTCTGAGGGCTGTTAATGGCTGTGTTGCACATTCGTTTGGAATCTTGGTTTGGTATTGTCTGTATAAAAATTTAAAAAAATTCAACTGGTGTCTTGTTCTTCTCACTCAATGCTTTGTGTTGTGATCTAAGATGACTGAGTACAGTTTAGGCTGTACAGTTAATGCTGGCTTTTAACATGTTTTTGGGTGGAGTAACATGATGATAACCAGTAAACCTTAAGGTGATGCATTCATAACATGTAGACGTGTGTTCAACCGCGTGGAGTTGAGACCTGTTTACTATGGTAACACAAATGATATCTGCTGCATAAAGCAGCTGGCATGCGGTTGCTAATATTGGCTCCAGGCCGTTCCCAGGTTTACATTCTGCACCTGCTTCCTTTAAATCGTGGTACAGTAAGTCCATCTCTACCCGCTGCTGGTTTCCAGTGTCAGCCTCAGCCGTGTTCCTCTGTAGGTACGAGTGGAGTTTTCTCCCTGACATGCGTCACTCCTCCAGAAGAACCACAGGCCTGAAACGACCCCTTGTTTCACTGGTCATCCAGACATTGTCCCAGGACTTCTGCCGCTTATCTAGATTTATGTTTTTGAGGTCAACTTTTCTTGTGCATTTGATTAAGCAGTGATCAATATTGGACATGGAGCCTTTATGTAAAGTTAGACGTCAAGAGCAAAAACAACCTTAAACTCTACTTTGACTCAACCCTTAATGTAACACTGTGAAGGCTGGCGCAGTGTTTAAACAAGAACTGATTTGCAGATGTGTTACTTATTAGGTGAGCTATTTGTGGTATTGAATAATTTTAAGATTGCCATAGTCATTAATGTGTTGAAGGTCAGAAAGTCTGTTGGAATGAACTGTTCAAACTTTTCTTGTTGCAAACAACTGATAAATTGTATACTGTTTTTCAAATGAGTAAATTTTCTTTTGCCTTGATTTTTATGTAATTCTCAAAGTTAAGTAAAGAATATCATCTGGAAAGATTGCTGATTAAATCTCTTGAGAGTTTTACTATAACATGATACAATTGATTATTAATACACCAATGAAATTACATGGACAGTGATTCAATCACTTCAGTATATTGATTTATTTCCATGCTTTACAATGCAGACCATTTTCAACACATTTATTATACATCAGTATTATATCCTTTGACTTGTAAAGTAAAATGGACCATGAATCCAGTCGGGATAATGGAAGGAATTGTTTCATGTTTTGTATTTAACAGGTTATTGATCTGTCCTTCTTTCAATCCTGGTCCTGTCTTGTGTTTATTGTCTCAGGAGCAGAAAGACAGTGAATATCCTGCAGCTACTTTAGACACCTTGCAGCAGGATTAAAATTGAAACTGACAATACCAAAAAACATTGCCATAACATGACAGACCTTGCCCTGCTGTGCTGCATGGTGAAACCACCTCCTGAGGAAGCCACACATTATAGATGAAAGTAGACTTTGATAGAGCCCTGCTTAAAAGCAAACCAAATGGATGATTACTGGCCGGATGTTTCTCCTTGCATGCGTCAGATGTCCACACAGATGAGTTGATGTTAACGATATCCTTCTGATCTGACCTAGGAGGACGTTATTAGACTTTTCACCAGCAACACCTAACAGCCTTCAGCATCTGGCCTTAACACATTTTTCAGGAATAATTCAGTGAACATAATTCTCTATGATCTGCCTAGGTTATGTTTGAGAGCCTTGGATATTACACATAGCAGAATATTTTGCTTTTCCTTTTCCTTGCCGAGGCAAAGCTTTGTGTGTGTCTGAAATGGTCAAGGACACAACATTCTCAAGAACTGAAGTTACTTAGCAATCTGTGATAGACTTACGCGGGGAGGAGGGTTTGCTTTTTCGGCTAAGTTTAAAAGCTGAATCACAGAATCTATCATTCAATGACCATTAATTTTTCTCTGTGGCGTGTATGTGATAATTGCTATTGTATGCTATTTGCCTGCTTGTCTTTCAGGGGTAATGAGGAAACCATCTCTCTGTTTACCATGCAGCATTCTGCTGGCACAAAGGAAGACAGGCACACAAAGGACTTTAATAACATCCCCAAAATGGACCGCAGCAGGAGAATCATCCTTTAATACAAACCGAGACCTTCTGCTGAAGGAGAGATTTTCAAAGAACTAGCTGCTGATGCACATCTTCTTATTGAACCCCCTCTGTCTGTCTTCACAGGGCTGTATCCTATTACTCTGCATGGTGATTTAGTGATACATTAAATATGTAGATCCCCTAAATACAGCCGAAGAGCTGCATCCCTGGTCCCATGAAAGCTGATCATAGAGCACAGGTGATAAGAGAGGTTCAGCCACACACGTCGACCCCTTCTGTGGCCCGTTGCTGAAGTCTGCTGCACTCTTTTTCCTAATGATAACAGGCAGAGCATTCTGGGACTCAAGGCCATCCCTCTGCACCAGACAGTCAGCTCACTCCCATCCCACTACAGTGGAACTAGCATGTGGCCAAGGGCGTCTACGCCTCAATAAATATGCATCAATGCCTCAGAGAAGATGTAGTTATTTCCACCATTTTGTGTGGGAGTGTAAATTTATGTGCGTAATCCCTGTTTGTTATATCAATGCTCTTGGTCAAAATGAGAATGAATATTCACATGTGAGTGCAGTTGTGCGCGCATGCACACACACACACACACACACACACATACACACACACACACACACACACACACACACACACACACACACACACACACACACACACACACGCAAGGCCAATCCTTTTAAAGTTGTTAAACACAGATGTACAGTAGCTGTTTAACAATCCCTGCAGAGTACGCTGCAGATAATGCAACCTCTGAGAAGAGCTTGGACAATCAAGGCCACATATTTGTTAACCTGTATGCTCACTGCAAATACAGCACCTTTGAATTTCTAATGGATTTGAATAGGTTTTGTAACAAATATTTTTAAAGTGGTAAAAGCCAAGTGACCCTTTTCAACTTCAGATACTTTTCATTTTAAAAGTAACTAAAGCCTACATGAATTTTTGAAAAGTTATGTCTGTGGTTTTTTAAAACATCGACAACTTGTGTACAACACTGTGGACTGGCATCTGAGAGATAGAAACTAAAACCTGTGTGAGTCTAACTTGCGATGATCAAGGAGGGGGGGAAAAAATCATCCCTGATAAAAGCAAACCCCACAGAAAGTAGTAATCGCCCACTGATGGCCTGGTGATGTCATTAGATGTTACAGGTCAACCGGATCGCTGGCATTTTTAAATCTGTCTTTGCTAGCTGTGAATCAGAATATGTCCTCGTCCCAGTAAAATGAAAAAAAGACTCCCACAGGAGTTGCTCCATTATTCACTGTCTAAGCAGAAGCCCCCGGGACTCTGTGGCTGGATGATATCACCATCACTACAGTTCATCTCTGCTGTCACAAAAGAATCAAACAAAAATAACAAAAATAAGAGATTTTCGGTTTGTGGCTTTGATTTAAAAATCATTGTGAAATCAATTATGCCGGGTGAGCTTTTTTTTCTTTTAAATTTAGCATTATTAGACATACATCAGTTAAACACATCTAAAAATTACAATATTTTCCAAAAGTTACAGATACCAGATGTTTATACCCATTTAAGAGGATTTGTGTGTTTGCTTTGATCATACCATTCAGTCATCTCTAAGACTTTTGGATGAATTCACATGTCGCAGTGTAAACCTGGAATTATCAGGCTACCAAGCTCACTGTATCTCAGACAGAGCTGACAAATCAGACCACATGGCTTCTTCTCAGACTATTTGGTCAGGGACAGTGACGTTACCATAATGATGGATGCACATTGACCACAACTGTCAACATCTTATTGGACACATCACACCGACTCTCAGATCTGGTGAACGTCAATGCTTTACAGCTTTTACATCCTGATCTCAACTCCTTGCAGCCTTCAGCTTTAACACACTCTGCAGTCACTTCCTGTCAGTTTATTTAAAGTTAAGACGGTGTTACAGAGATTATATCCATAATTCACAGGTAATGGAGATTTATGATTCGGCTGCTCAGCATTAGAAACCTAATTTTATGTTTAGAATGTAAAACATTTTATGACCTGCCCAATCTGTCAGTTCACACTCTTTTCATTCAGTGCATGCTTGAAATGGTTTCTGTTTCCTTGGCACGAGCTCTGCTTCCCATCTTCATCAATTTCCAGTTTGATTTACATTTGTCACAACTGAATATTTTTCAGGTGCCTGATTGCACATAACTCAACTCAACTATTCAAGTCATGTCAAACAGTGGAAGACGAGAAACAACTCATGTTTTTATGTTGTAAAAACAAAAGAGGAACATTATGCATGCATACATTACCAGAAATACATATACAGCTCATAAATGGTTTATTATAATTTTTATAATATTTCTTCAATTATTACTTTTTCAATACTTTGCACAGTATTGTTGTTTAAGTACTGTATATTTACATCCCACGAAGTGGTGATATATTGCAATTGTCAGTGTTTGTGTGTTCGTCTGTCCGTCCGTCCACTAAATATCTTCATAACTGTTGCAGATAGAAAGATGAAACAAAAAGCTCATTACTCGGGAGGCAAAGGGGATGAAAATGAGATGATGACCTCGACCTTGAGAAAACTATGTCAAGGTCAAATTTCAGCTTTTGTACTCATTGCGGATTTTTGGAAGGCAGTCACATGATACTGTACGTGCATTCTACTGGCTGAAGGCATCCGGAAGTGTGCTACGTTGTGTGAGTCTCAGATGTACGTGAGACACAAAAGGTACTACAGATAGAAGGTGGTTTAATATCAGTATGGGGAGGGTCATAAACATTTAAATTACTGTAAATAACGAGATAAATAGGTTGTTGCTCTATCGTGGAATTCATTAATCACGTGGGGTTCCTGGAACACATTAACTGCGAGGAACAATGGCGCACTGTATACTTTTTTAGGTACACATTTGAGATATAATCACAAAACAAAAAGCAACATTTTCAGGAAGCCAGAGGCACAAAAATGCGTAGGTCGGGGTAAAATGTTGAATTCAGGGATGTTGCAGTCTCTGACTGCCTTGTTACAGTGTTGAATCTACGTATCCTGTGTTTGATCTCTCTCTAATACTCGGAAGAACTGGACACAAAACACATTGAACACCCGTCATACTACTACTACTACTACTACTACTATTACTACTACTACTACTACTACTACTGCTATTACTACTACTACTACTACTACTATTACTTCTACTAATACTACTATTACTAATACTATTACTACTACTATTACTATTACTACTACTATTACTATTATCATTACTACTACTACTATTACTATTACTACTACTACTACGATTACTACTACTATTACTATTACAACTACTATTACTATTACTACTACTGCTACTACTACTACTTTTACTGCTATTACTATTATTACTTCTTCGTCTTCTTCTTTTCCTTTCAGCTTTTCCCTTCAGGCGCCACAGCGAATCAGTTGCCTACATCTAACCCTGTCTTCTGCATCCTCTTCTCTCACACCAACTATCTTATGTCCTCTTTCACTACATCCATAAACCTCCTCTTTGGTCTTCCTCGAGGCCTCCTGCCTGGCAGTTCAAAAGTCAGCATCCTTCTACCAATATATTTACCGTCTCTCCTTTGGACATGTCCAAACCATCTCAGTCTAGCCTCTCTGACTTCATCCCCAAAACCTCTAACATGTGCTGTCCCTCTGATGTACTCATTCCTGATCCTATCCTTCCTGGTCACTCCCAAAGAGAACCTCAGCATCTTCATCTCTGCTACCTCCAGCTCTGCCTCCTGTCTTTTCCTCAGTGACACTATCTCTAGACCAAACAACATCGCTGGTCTCACCACAGTTTTGTACACCTTTCCTTTCATTTTAGCTGAAACTCTTCTATCACACATCACACCTGACACTTTTCTCCACCCGTTCCATCCTGCCTGTACACGCTTCTTCAACTCTTTTCCACTCTCTCCATTGCTCTGAACTGTTGACCCTAAGCGCTTGAAATCCTCCACCTTCTTGATCTCTTCTCCCTGTAACCTCACTCTTCCACTTGGGTCCCTCTCATTCACAAACATGTACTCTGTCTTACTGCAGCTAACCTTCATTCCTCTCCTTTCCAGGACAAACCTCCACCTCTCTAGCTTCTCCTCCACCTGTTCCCTGCTCTCACTGCAGACCACAATGTCATCTGAAAACATCATAGTCCATGGAGATTCCTGTCCAACCTCGTCTGTCAGCCTGTCCATCACCATAGCGAACAAGAAGGGGCTCAGAGCTGATCCCTGACGCAGTCCCACCTCCACCTTGAACTCCTCTGTCACACCTACAGCACACCTCACCACTGTCTTACAGTCCTCATACATGTCCTGCACCACTCCAACATACTTCTCTGCCACTCCAGACTTTCTCATACAATGCCACAGTTCCTCTCCGGGCACCCTGTCATAAGCTTTCTCCAGCTCTACAAAAACACATTGCAGCTCCGTTTGGCCTTCTCTGTACTTCTCTATCAACATCCTCAAAGCAAATACTGCATCTGTAGTACTCTTTTTTGGCATGAAACCATACTGCTGCTCACAAATGCTCACTTCTGCCCTTAGTTTAGCTTCAACTACTCTTTCCCATAACTTCATTGTATGGCTCATCTGTTGTATTCCTCTGGAGTTGCCACAACTCTGCACATCTACCTTGTTCTTAAAAATGGGCACTAGCACACTTCTCCTCCATTCCTCAGGCATCTTCTCACTATCTCAGATCCTGTTGAACAACCCAGTCAGAAACTCTACTGCCACCTCTCCTAGGCACTTCCAAACCTCTACTGGTATATCATCTGGACCGACTACTTTTCCACTCTTCATCCTCTTCAATGCCCTCCTCACTTTATCCTGATTAATCTTTACTACTTTCTGGTCCACAACAGTCACCTCTTCTAGTCTTTGTTTTCTCTCATTTTCCACGTTCATCAACTCTTCAAAGTACTCTTTCCATCTTCCCATCACACTACTGGCAACCGTCGATAGACTTCCACCCCTATCCTTAATCACCTTAACCTGCTGCACGTCCTTCCCATCTCTGTCTCTCTGTCTTGCCAACCTGTATAGATCAGTCTCTCCCTCCTTACTGTCCAACTTAGCATATAAGTCATCATAAGCCCCTTGTTTGGCCTTTGCTACCTCTACCTTCACGGTACGCTGCATCTCCCTGTACTCCTGTCTACTCTCCTCAGTCCTCTCAGTGTCCCACTTCTTCTTAGCTAACCTCTTTATCTGTATACACTCCTGTACCTCCTCATTCCACCACCAAGTCTCCTTATCTACTTTCCTTCCAGATGACACACCAAGTACTCTCCTACCTGTCTCCCTGATCACATTAGCTGTAGTTGTCCAGTCATCTGGCCGATGGCGGTCGCTGTTAACCCGGGCCTCGATCGATCAGGTATGGAAGTCATAGGTTTGATTCGCATGTTTGATTTGGCAAAGGTTTTACGCTGGATGCCATTCCTGACGCAACCCACTGTATTTATCCGGGCTTGGGACCGGCACAATAAGACACTGGCTTGTGTCCTCTTGCGGCTACATTTATTATTACTATTATTACTACTACTACTACTATTCCTACCACTACTACTACTGCTATTACTACTATTACTATTACTACTACTACTAGTACTGTCATTAATATTACCAATAGTACTTAGTACTACTTCTAATTCTACTACCAGTACTGCAGCTACTACTACTGCCACTACTACTACTACTACTACTGCATTAGTTGGGATGATACCAATATGTGATATACACATCACATTCAAGGTTACTGGAGAAAAAAAATTACAAACAATGTTTAATATGGACATGTGTGAATCTTGGTATATGTTTGCTACATCAAGTGCTTTGAAGCCTTTAAGATAACTGCATCTTTTTTGCTGATAAATGTTGTATTTTTATAGTGGAGTCTTTGACTTCATATTACACTCAATACACTGCAGGGGGGTTTTCCTCTGTGTACTGTAACAACATGAGGAAACTCTGTAATTAAACCAGCATGAAAATGTTGTGCTCTTTACAACCTTGAGTTTCATTATCAACTGGTTGTGGTTGAGAAAAGCTGCAATACAGTTTATTGCTTTATTAAAACATCTGCAACTTCAGGTGAGGCTACAGCTGAGAAGGTATTCTAAGAAGAAATCTTAACACAATTTCTGTTGCTAGTAGTCACTGGCACAATGTTTGAGTCGCTTGTACCAACTTATACTTGTATACACAGTCTTTTGTAAATTTTTAGCACATCTATCTATCTGTCTGTCTGTCTGTCTGTCTGTCTGTCTGTCTGTCTGTCTATCTATCTATCTATCTATCTATCTATCTATCTATCTATCTATCTATCTATCTATCTATAGTATCATCTCATAATAGGCATTTATGTGAGTTATAGTATAATGTATTCCCTTTGGTTTAGTTCAGTTTAATAAATTGGACTCTTTGGACATTAGCTTATATTTATTTTGACAGACATGTTTACACAAGTGAAGAGCAGGAGAGACTAAATATATATATACTGCATATATATAATATATATACAGTATATACTGTATAGATATATATACTGTATATATATATACTGTATATATATACTGTGTATATATATACTGTATATATATATACTGTATATATATACTGTATATATATATAAATAAGAAAAAAATGTGTGTTGGTCAACATGGATTATCATATAATAAGAATTTACATAATGGATTCAGTATTTAGACATTTCCTAAAAAATTAAATCAAATGAATCAAAAAATTATTTTACGTTTGGACATTGTTCTGGGGCAGTGTGTTGTTGGAAGCACTACTGTGTTACAGTAAGACATTCCTGAGATCAAATCTGCCTGTAATTTCTTTGTGTGGAGTTTGTATGTTCTCCCCAGGTCTCCATGGGTTCTCTCTGGGTTCACCAGCTGCCTCCAACCACCAATAACCTGCAATGTTGGTGACATGAATGTTAGTATGACTGTTTTTTTTTTTTTTTAATGTGACATTGCGGTAAAGTGGTGACTTGTGTAGAGTGTACCCCGTCTCCCACCCAATAATGGCTTGTATAGGCTCCAGGAATCCTGCAGGATAACCGGTAGCAAAAATGAATGAATGAAAGCATGAATGAATGAAATTGCGTGGGGAACATGATCTCTGTTTTATATCATTATCACACAAACAATCAATGAATTTATAAAATAATGGTCAGATATTAAGTAGTTAAGTAAGGATATTACAGTTCACTAAAAAAGTAAACAGAATGGCTGATGTTCTCAATTACAAAGATCATGCGTGTTTGTTCAAAAGCCCATGAATATTACTAAAGTGAACAGAAAAATTAGCAAAATGTGGAAACATCAAGTTTGGTCTGGAATATGATAAACAATAAATGAATAAAGTTTTCATTACTAAGTTGTCATTTACTGCTATAAATAACATCTGTGAGTTACAGTACATGTGCAGGTTTCCTATAATAAACTAAAACAGCTCTGCAGCTTGTGTCCTGACCTTTGAATGATTGACAGGTTAATAGTGGACCTCCATCATCTGGCCTGCTGCACAGTGAGCACCATAAGTCTGCACAGGAACTTCAGATTGATGGCAGAGATCTATGAAGTCAGGCTGGAAAATCCCCCATTTGGCTGTTGAGACAAATAATTTAAACTCAATTAATTTCTTATTATCTGACGGCTTTCTTTTGTTGCAAATCCATTTCAAACTGAAAGAAACACACACGCACACACACACACCCACACAGAGAGAGAGAGAGAGAGAGAGAGAGAGAGAGAGAGAGAGAGAGAGAGAGAGAGCGAGATAGAGAGAGATAGAGAGAGAGAGAGAGAGCTTATAGAGATATAGCTCGATCTTAGAGATGAGTCTAGCTAGATATCTCTCTCTCTATCTCTCTCTCTCTACTCTCTCTCTCTCTCTCCGCCTCTCTCTCTCTCTCTCTCTCTCTCTCTCTCTCTCTCTTCTCTCTCTCTCTCTCGCTCTCTCTCTCTCTCTCTCTCTGCTCTCTCTTCATCTCTCTTACTCTCTACCCGCTCCCTCCTCCTAATGTTGCTTTCAGACCGGTAGGCTAAGTGTTTTGTGGGCCTATCATCCCCTCATAGACCTCCATGAGTATTCATCATTCATGTCATTGCAGTTGTCCTGTTCTGATACAGTCCTATTTGGAGTGGGCTACCTCATTTGCTCAGCGCGTCCGTCAAAGCAGTGCGTGGCCCTGCGTCGGTTTGGCTGTGCGCGCTCATAGGTCGGACCGAGGAGGATCGGAGGGGGGAGCAAAGCGGAATGCGCGCCTACGAGACTGCGCGCCGCTAGGAGGGGGAGAGGTCCAGCTGCGAAAAAAAAAAAAAGGAGAAAAAACACGCCGTGACAATGGCAACATAAAGCATCTTGTAAAAAGGTAGATAACAGGCGAAGGGGGGCGCCGCGAATCGGGAGTTTACGAACGCGACGTGCCCCTGTTTGTCCGGAGAAAAGAGGCGATATTAGGACATGCTGGCTGCCCCAGTAGCGCGTTTCCTGGAATACGAATTCTTCCGTAATTGAAAATGGAGCGGCGGGGGAGAGGAGAGTCGCGCTGTCTCCATCACTGAGAGGCGCGTCCACCTGCTATTTACTGGAGGCCCGGGCTGCTGCTGCTGCTGCTGCTGCTGCTGGTGGAGGAGGTGGTGGCGGGGAGGGAGGGGGGGGGACATGCAGGGGAAGTGTTTGCATTTCGGGAGGAAAGACGCATCTCTGATACTGTCCAAAGCAGCTGTGAAGTAACCCATTGCGACGAGGGAAAAACGCAGTACGGGCGCACTCGCTCTGGAGGTAGGCAGTGGAATCGTTATTCAGCTGCTATTCAGCGTGTGTTTGAAAAGGCAGCGAGCTCTCTCAGGTATGCACAGGACAGTCTGATTTATACACACACACACACACACACACACACACACACACACACACACACACACACACACACACACACACACACACACTGATTTATGTTCCCGCTTTGCTTGATTTTGATCTGATCGGACATTTTAATTCAAAGGGAGAAACACACCAAGCATGCGGTGTAAGGAGATGCCCTGCCTTAGTGGGACAACTCCATTCGTCTCCCGCTCCATCGATTACCCATTCCCTGCGAAAAATACTCCCACTTATTTAAAAGCACAGGCACGGACCTATTCGCTCGAGGCTTGGATATTCCGCACAAATACATATACCACGTGTGGTTGTTCATATTCCAGCCCGTTGGCTTGCGCTGTTTTGAACACAAACAGTGGCCTGTATGGACGTCATTTTGAGTCAACGCTCTGCATCCCGATCAAAGCTGCCCCAAAACGAATAAAAAATGAATAAAGGGGAATAATCTATGGTTCAACCTAATGAATGATTCATGAATGGGCTATTGAAACTCAATGGGATAACACATCTTCTTACAGTAGGCCCCCCTCTACTGTGATGGGGCGAATAAATGATTCATAAATGGTTTATAAGCACAAAATCCTAAAAAAATAAAATAAAATAAAAATGGCCTAAACGTCATAATAGCAGTGCATGCTCACAGGTGCAACAAGGCATGAGAGAATATCTGCACTGTCAGGTTACTAGATCAGTAGCTTACTGTGTCTGTGGCGCCCCTTTAAAGATGCCTCATGACTGATGTTTACTGGATGTCCCAGTCAGCCACTGAGAGCCAGACCAGCCATGCTGGAGAATAATGAGCCATAGCCCATTAACGCAGCCTCTGTGCTGGGCTTTTTAGAGGTGTTAGAATCAGTTGTTAACTTTGTTTGTGTTAGAATTTTAATTGGATCACATTGTCACAAGCTTGAATTTTGCCTGGCTGAAATTCATTCAATTGCCTGATGAAATGAAATACTTGAAATCAGACTCAGGTGTATTTATTGACAGAATAAATAAATGCTCAGCACTCAATATAAGCTTTGCGATCTGGGAGGGCTTGGTTTGATTTATCTGGGAGGTTTAATTTGCTGATTTTATAGTATTTCTGTTGTAAAAACATTCCAGAGGCTGTCGTGAGCTGTTAGTAAAACTGCCTGTCATTGCCCTCTTCATCTCTAATGTGAAGACAGCACTGGAAACCAGATGGAAGGCCATGCAGTGATTGAGTCAAACAGAGCCTATAAGAGGGCCAAATTGAGTTGACATGTGGATGTGGGAGTCATTATCATGTGTTGTCATGTGTGCCGTCACACCATTGGGCCTTGGGCCATGTGACGTGTTGAGGGGAGAGGACTTCCTTGCTCTGGTGCTTACTTGAGCATCATAGATGCTGAAAGTAACAAGGGCTACATATCACACACACACACACACACACACACACACACACACACACACACACACACACACACACACACACACACACACACACACACACACACACACACACACACACACACACACACACACACACACACACTCTTGGGCAGTCTCATTGTGTGTGCTAAAAGTGCAGATCTCTGTTCGCTTATAATTGGGTGAGAAATTTGAGCCCGGTGACACATTACAACACCGTGGCTTCATTCCAAAGTAGCAAGGACAGCACTGGAAGGTTTTCTGAAATGTGTTTTAAATGTGTTGTGTTGCAGCAGTCAAACCAGCAGCTTGTGTACACAGTCTCTTATCTTCCCCTGCCCATGTGTGCTCAGTGGCTTCTCCCCTGCTCCAGCCTAAGGCACATGGTGGGCCTCTATAACCACGTCTGAATGGAAGCGCGTCCTGCTTCCAGAGAACAGGGCTTCCATTCACAGTAATTATTGATTCATTTGCTGATTATTTTCATGATTAATGGATTAGCCTATGTTCCGGTGAAATGCCTAAAATTTACAAAGATTTTAATCCTCTTTATCTAAAGCCCAAAGTGACTTCTTGAAATTGCTTCACTGTCAGTGCTTCTTGACGGCGACTGATTTTATTTCAGTCAGCTCATTGATGAATTGACTAATTGTTGCAGCTCCAATGGAGAATGAACTGAACCTCATCAATCACAACTTTCCTCAGACACATTCACATCATTCTTTCATGCTTCTGATTTGTGATTTTACAGATTTGTTTTACTACAAGGTCTGATGTTTACCTGTAGCTGAATGCAGGCTGCAGCCTTTCCCTGCTAGTGTGATACCCTGTTTGCTGTTACATGTGTGGCGTTGCAGTTTGCTATGCTAATAGACCTGCTGTAGTGCGGATACATCTCGGCTCCATGCCAGCCTATACGTAGGGGCGCACCTTGTCCATCAGCACTGGCTGCATGTTTAAGCACACTGTGTATGTCAGGTCACTGTATGCAGAGGCCCGCTGCGTCGACTGCAGCCCCGCGTTGGGTCTGTGACATGCTGGCGGTGGCCCAGCAGAGGCAGTCGTTCTCTGAGCCGCTGCCACTGCTGAGTTCAGTAATTAAAGGCGGAGGTGAGGCAGGGGAGAAGACTGGGCTCTGATTGCTTTTCATGTCCATGAGGAGAGAGCTGCAATGTGTCCTAAGGGACTGAGGCGCTGCTGAGTTCTCTTCTGTCTGCTCGACCCACACCCTCCACTTCACTACTACCACCGCAAAAAGGGAACATTTCCAGCAAGACGCATTTTATTTAGTCACACATTCCTGACATACTCATGCACGCTCATGTAAACACAGTCAAACAGACACACAGAGTAGATGAGAGGAGCGAAAGCTACACCTGTAGGTGACAAAAAACTGTACAAATCAACTTTAAAGAATGTTTGTCAGTTTGAGGCAAACTGTTACAGCGCCGTCATGCAAGGAGATAAAAACAGAGGAGTCAAAAGACATCAGGATCCTTCCCTTGATGGCTGCTGGTTGGTATTGACAGATCAGTTGATATGTGATTGGACAGTGTGTCCTGTAGATGGGAGCGAATGCTGCTGCCTGTGGTTGCTTTGGGCCAATGGTCTGCAGGGGAGGGCGTTCTTTCAATGAAATAATGGGGTCACCTTTTCTCTTGTTCTGAACTCATTCATGACAGCTGTCTGATTTTAAACCATCACATCACAGATATCCCAGTATGAGGCAGAAGTTAGAGTCCTTTGAGGACAAAGTGTTTTGAGAAAAACACTGAATTCAGAATGCAGAGTCCAGCCATGTTTTTTTCCACTATGTTGATTA
Organism: Antennarius maculatus; assembly: GCA_013358685.1. Taxonomy (NCBI): domain Eukaryota; kingdom Metazoa; phylum Chordata; class Actinopteri; order Lophiiformes; family Antennariidae; genus Antennarius; species Antennarius maculatus. Next base: position 11,056,593 of record CM023614.1, on the reverse strand, counting down.
ATTAGTTCTGCCAGGATAATTAAAGCAATGCATTTGGATTTCTCCATTAAGAAATAAAAGTACAATTAAACCGGGGTCTAATAAACCTCTTTTTGTGTTACGTACCTGATCTCAATATGTAGGCTGGTGGCCAATGGGACCATGAGCATGCAGGCTTGACGTTCATAGCTCATTTCCTGCTTTCACATCAGACCCTTATATTGCAGTTAGCTAGATAAAATGAAATTTCCCCCGTTCGCTCTCTCTCTCTCCCGGGTCCCCTTGTATTTCAACTCATGGGATTGTTGAAGCAGATAGTGAGATGTGATGCTGGGAAATTTGAGAAGGATCTGGAAGAGGTTGAGATTTAATACAGTAGACACAGGTGCACTGACATGAATGGTGTGAAAGCAAAATATTCACAACATGTATCGAGAGCAGGAAGCTATATGATGGGGTTGGCTTTTAATTGGTTTCACACAGTGTGCTCCAATGTATTCTTCCCTTTGTAATGGCACACACAGTGGCAATAACAGCACTAACACTAATAGATTCTTCGCCCCTTGTCTAATTTGAACATTGCCTGCGAACACAGTCACATATCCATGTTAGACTGGATGTGTATACTGTCAGGGTCTTGAATGCTGGTATAATAAGCCACCTTCATTAGCCTTATCTTTGATTTGGTGGATAGAAAAAGGGGGCAGGCGAGTGAGATTAAAAAACTGGTTGATGATGAGAAAGAAAGACATAGGGTAAGCTGTACTGTGAGAGAGCAGAAAACAGAGGAGCTGCAGAGGATGGGGGTGGGTGGTGGGTTACAGCTATAGTGGCAAGATTAGAGGAAGGGCTGGACAGACAGAGGGAGAGAGGACAGAAAGAAGAGAGACATAGTTACTATATGGTGGGGGTTCAGGGTGCATCCTCCCAGCAAGCTGGTTGGAACAAACAAACGACCGTGAGACAGACAGTGCTGTTTCTAATGGGAGAGAAGCTTGCTGCGCCTTGGATGTTTCCTGTACCTTTCATTTTCTAAATGCTATTTTGTCTGCTCGCCACTTAACAAGGCACCAGTGCCTCAGAAAGGAACCAAGCTTTATTTGCTGCTGTACATAATTACTAACCATTCAAGATTGGCTGGCTGTTTGCTCCTCTGAACAATGTTGTGAATTTATGTACAAATATACAAAGACTATATCTGTGAATTTCTTCCTGGTGTACAAGTTGACTGTTTGAAATTTACAGCACTGCTATTGTTGTAATTCATTTCACTATAATTGTGCTACAGCTTGAGGACACTGCATCAAAGTGTCCTAATCAAACTTCAGTGATAATTGAATTGAATAGCTGTTTTGTCATAAGTTGTGTTAGTGCAGAGAGCAGAAAGGCAAAAGCCTGTAAAGCAGATGCAATAGTCGTCCTGTAAGATGCAGTGTGCTGTCCAATGGCGATTTACTTTCTATTTACCACAGTGTGCCAGAGGCAAAGCAGAATCCAGTGTACAGCAAATTTGAGCAGAAGTCAAATAAGAAATGTCTTTGAATATCTTTACACAGAGAATGAGAATTGAATTGCATACATGAATTTCAAGCTGTATTTTGACCCGGGTGTGTTGGATGATGTTGCTGATGACACAACAGCATGACTGCTATTCTTCTTTGAGTAATAATTACAATCATTCACACTTAGTAGTCCTTGTCACAGGAGTGGGGCACAATGGAAATAATAATTAGGACTTCTCATTTTAGATGCGTTGCAGTGCAGTGTATAAAGTGGGTACCGTGGCTCTTTGCGGATGTACGTACAGCTGTGTGTTATACACACTTGCTTCTGTGCATGTTTGTTCCAGACACCCAGTAAGACTCTCCGGTGGTTGTGGCTTTCAGCTTTGCGACTCTTGTTATTTTAAACATTCACACAAAAACAAATGTGTTACTGGTTGACAGCGACACCGTCTTGGCTATAATGATGAAATACCTAATGGTAGCATAAAGACACAGGAAGGTCCAGGATATCTGTTCTGCATTTACTCTGAGCTTTCACGTCGCTGCAGAGCTCAGCGATCCACTGACGCTCTGTCATGCACAAATAGACATTTTTAACTCACTGTCTCTAACTCACTTGCTCTTCTAACCCATTTCCCCAAATCATCATTCAGCAACTCTGTCAGAATACAGGCCACATATATCAGGGATGATCCAGTGAAATACACTCCAGAAGGAGTCAAATGTGCTCCTCAGTGTAGTTGCTGCTGATAAGAGAGCTAATTCACCATCCGGTCACACGAAGCCTCACTGCTTCTTTGTAATATCTTGTAAAACGTTGGAGTTCAGGACGTATGTATTAGGCTGAATAATTTCCCGGCTGTGTTTTTAGTAAAAATTTAGGTAGTTAAAGTACAGGTTGTCTTCAAAATATAAGCACCATTGGTTCTGAGAGGTTGTTCGTAAGTTAAATTGTTCGTAAATCCTTATTTATTCAATTTCAAACTATAATCGTCATTGGAGGTCATTTAAATAACATTACTACTCTAAATACAGAAGTACTATTCCCTAAGACTTACCACAAACAATAACAGGACATAAAAACAACACATTGTAAAATAAGATACTCGTACAAGTCTTTGTAGTGAGGTTGTTTTCAATTATACTTCGATTTTCAAAAAAAATATACAGAAAAATAAAATTTTAGTTTACATCAATTTAGTCAAATTTACGTCTGTTCATCAAAAATATAGGAAATGTTGGAAATCAGTAGAAAACCATTAAAAGCAGAATATATCATGTTATTGTCAAATAAATAAGTATGAAAATATATCATGTTAAAATGTGTATGTATAGTTCCAGTAACTATCGTTAAGCGTTATTGTTATCAAACATGCAAATCAAATCTATGACTTCCATAGCGGATTGGTCGAGGACTGGGTTAACAACGACCGCCATCGGTGCTGTTGACCTACACGGAGGAAATTAGACTACTGTTGGTCGAAGAAGGAGAGGAGGAAAGTGTGGAGGAAAGTGTGTTCGTAGGAAGAAAGAGAAGAACGCCTGAGTGAAGGACTGAGAGTAGGGATGGTGAATGTTGTACTATGACAGGAGAAGGTAGAGTTGGTTAACATGATGCAGAGAAGGAAGGTAGACATACTGTTTGTCCAGGAGACCAGGTGGAAAGGTAGCAAGGTTAGAAGTTTAGGAGCAGGGTTTAAGTTGTTCTATCATCGTGTAGATAGGAAAATAAATGGAGTAGGAGTTATCTTGAAGGAGGAGTTTGTTAGGAATGTCCTGTAGGTAAAAAGAGTGTCAGATAGAGTGATGAGTCTGAAGCTAGAAATCAAAGGTGTGATGTTCAATGTTGTTAGTGGGTATGCTCCACAGGTAGGACGTGAGCTGGAGGAGAAGGTGAAATTCTGGTTGGACTTTGATGAAGTGATGCAGAGCATACCTAGAAGTGAGAGAGTTGTCATTGGTGCAGATTTCAATGGACATGTTAGTGCAGGAAACAAGTGATGAGGAGGTGATGGGCAGGTTTGATATTCAGGAGAGGAACGCAGAAGGACAGATGGTAGTTGACCTTGCAAAGAGGATGGAAACAACTATAATGAATTCTCTTCCACCTTTCAATGCACCGACACCGCGTCAAGTTTCTCAACAGTCATTTTTACTGTACTTGGCAATAAAACCTTTTCTGATTTCTGATTTCTTATTTCTGATGAATACTTTCTTCCGGAAGAGGCAGGAACATAGGGTGACCTATAAGAGTGGAGGTAGGAACACACAGTTAGACTACATCTTGTGTAATCTGAAGGAGATCAGCGACCGCAAAGTAGTGGTACGCGAGAGTGTAGTCAAACAGCATAGGATGGTGGTGTGTATGATGACTCTGATGGTGAGGAAGATGAAGAGGACAAAGGCAGAGCAGAGGACGAAATGATGGCAACTGAAAAAGGAAGAGTGTCGCATGACTTTTAGGAAGGAGATAAGACAGGCTCTGGGTGGTCAGGAGGTGCTTCCAGATGACTGGACAACTACAGCTAATGTGATCATGGAGACAGGTAGGAGAGTACTTGGTGTGTCATCTGGAAGGAAAGCAGATAAGGAGACTTGGTGATGGAATGAGGAAGTACAGGAGTGTATACAGAGAAAGAGGTTAGCTAAAAAGAAGTGGGACACTGAGAGGACTGAGGAGAGTAGACAGGAGTACAGGGAGATGCAGTGTAAGGTGAAAGTAGAGATAGCAAAGTCCAAACAAGGGGCTTATGATGACTTGTATGCTAGCCTGGACAGTAAGGAGGGAGAGACTTATTTATACAGGTTGGCAAGATAGAGAGACAGAGATGGGAAGGACGTGCAGCAGGTTAAGATGATTAAGGATAGGGATGGAAGTGTATTGACAGGTGCCAGTAGTGTGATGGGAAGATGGAAAGAGTACTTTGAAGAGCTGATGAATGAGGAAAATGAGAGAACAAAGACCAGAAGAGGTGACGGTTGCGGACCAGGAAGTAGCAAAGATTAATCAGGATGAAACGAGGAGGGCATTGAAGAGGATGAAGAGTGGAAAGGCAGTCGGTCCTGATGATATACCAGTGGAGGTACGGAAGTGTCTAGGAGAGGTGGCAGTAGAGTTTTCGACTGGGTTGTTCAACAGGATCTTAGTGAGAAGATGCCTGAAGAAGTGTGCTAGTGCCCATTTTTAAGAACAAGGGAGATGTGCAGAGTTGTGGCAACTCCAGAGGAATACAACAGATGAGCCATACAATGAAGCTATGGGAAAGAGTAGTTGAAGCTAGACTAAGGGCAGAAGTGAGCATTTGTGAGCAGCAGTATGGTTTCATGCCAAAAAAGAGTACTACAGATGCAGTATTTGCTCTGAGGATGTTGATAAAGGAGTACAGAGGGAGCTGCGTTGTGTTTTTGTAGATCTGGATAAAGCTTATGACAGGGCACTCAGAGAAGAACGTTGGTATTGTATGAGGGAGTATGGAGTGGCAGATAAGTATGTTAGAGTGGTACAGGACATGTATGAGGACTGTAAGACAGTGGTGAGGTGTGCTGTAGGTGTGACAGAGGAGTTCAAGGAGGTGGGACTGCATCGCGGATCAGCTCTGAGCCACTTCTTGTTCGCTATGGTGATGGACAGGCTGACAGACAAGGTTAAACAGGAATCTCCATGGACTATGATGTGTGCAGATAACATTGTGATCTGCAGTGAGAGCAGGGAACAGGTGGAGGAGAAGCTAGAGAGGTGGAGGTTTGTCCTGGAAAGGAGAGGAATGAAGGTTTGTTGCAGTAAGACAGAGTACATGTGTGTGAATTAGAGGGACCCAAGTGGAAGAGTGAGGTTACAGGGAGAAGAGATCAAGAAGGTGGAGGATTTCAAGTGCTTAGGGTCGACAGTCCAGAGCAATAGAGAGTGTGGAAAAGAGGTGAAGAAGCGTGTACAGGCAGGATGGAATGGGTGGAGAAAAGTGTCAGGTGTGATGTGTGATAGAAGAGTTTCAGCTAAAATGAAAGGAAATCTGTACAAAACTGTGGTGAGACCAGCGATGTCACTAAAAAACTGTCACTGTGGAAAAGACAGGAGACAGAGCTGGAGGTAGCAGAGATGAAGATGCTGAGGTTCTATTTGGGAGTGACCAGGATGGATAGGATCAGGAATGAGTACATCAGAGGGACAGCACCTGTAAAAGGTTTTCGAGATAAAGTCAGAGGCCAGACTGAGATGGTTTGGACATGTCCAGAGGAGAGATAGTGAATATGTCGGTAGAAGGATGCTGAGTTTTGAACTGCCAGGCAGGAGGTCTATAGGAAGACCAAAGAGGTTTATGGATGTAGTAAAGGAGAACATGAAGGTAGTTGGTGTGAGAGAAGAGGATGCAGAAGACAGGGTTAGATAGAGGCAACTGATTTGCTGTGGTGACCGCTGAAGGGAAAAGCCGAAGGGGTAAGAAGAAGAAGCACCACTTGTGATTTGTTTTGAATTAAGATTGTGTTATGGTAAGATTCTGTTCCTTATAATTTAATCCTTGAGAAGAAGAAAAAAATACTTCAAGGAACTATCGACCAGTTTAAGAACTGGTCGATAGCGCGTCCAGCAACAACAGTCAGAGTCAGCTGTTGATGTTGAAGATCCACTGTACAGTACTTTAGCATGTAGCATGTAGCTTACCTTTGGAGAGACGGAAGAGGAGGAGGAGGGAGAAGTTATTGTGGGTGAGAGGCAGAGTTGTCATCAGGGAGGTGGTCACCACTACTACTATCTTCACTAGCCTTTGCTTTATCAGCCATGATAAACAGTAAATTATCCAAGGGGGTACAAAGCCTGACACTCGGAGATGCTCACAGAAGAAGAAGAAGAAGAAGAAAAAGAAGAAGAAGAAGAAGAAGAAGAAGAAGAAGAAGAAGAAGAAGAAGCAGACCTTTATTAATCCCCTTTTACGGGGAAATTACTATTTTCACTCTCTTTCACATGCAAGATATATACAGTGTATTTATACATGCCCCTGAAACACACAAGGGGCCTGTGTGCATGCAGTTAATCACAGCACAACAGTATCACAGCACAGAGGCAACAACAAACAACAAGAGGGGTTGGCAAGTACGGTGTTGATCAGTACAGCAGTGCTGCATAGTGAGGGTTGTGGCAGAAGGGGAACTGCAGGACAATGATCGGTGGCGTGTGTTTGTTTATACAGTGGTACCTCTACTTACGAATGTCTCTACATACGGAATTTTCTACTTATGAAACGCCTCAACAGGAAAATATTGCCTCTAGTTACAAAAGAAATTTCGAGTTACGAAAGGTAAAAATACAGTATAGGCTGCTACTCGCAGCTCCCAAAGGTTCCTGAACACAACGTTCTCATAGCTGCTCTGCCATTGGCTATTACCTAGCATCCTGGCATCCCACTGGCTAAGAGGGACCTCTGTGTGTAGCTAAATAGGTGTCTATGCAGCGTCCTTGTCATTTGGCCCTCGACCCGTGAGGTATTCTGATAGTTTTACGCAAATATATTAACTATTTGAGTATTCGCTATGGACCCCAAGAAAGTGACAGAGAAAGAGGAAAAGAAAAGACGAAGAAAAGTTTTTTGTCCATAGAAACAAAGCAAGAGATGATAGAAAAGGAAGTTTAAGGAGTGTAAGGCATCATGTGGGTAGTTCAAGAAGTTCAAAAGGAGGACTGGAAGTCACTCTGTTGTTCAGCATGGTGAGGCAAGAGCGCATGAACCAAAAAGAATAAAAAACAAGGAGGACAGCAGTTAAAAAGTAAACGACCATTGTTTTTATCCTTTATTCTTTGTTTTTTACATTATGCACAATTCTCATTTATTGTGTAATAATATAATTGTAACATGTATTTGTAACATGTTTTGATGCATTTTTATGCTTTATAAAACATTTATGTCTGAATTTTGTGGGGCTTGGAATGGATTAGGGCATTTGCATGGAAAACGTGTCTCTACTTACGAAATTTTCTTCTTACGAAATTTCTTCCAGAACCAATTAATTTTGTAAGTAGAGGTACCACTGTGTGTCTGAATGTTCGTAAGTTGAATTTTGAGAACTACCTGTATTTAGCTTTGCTACAAAATATAATTTTGTAGTTTTAAAATTAATACAACATGAAAATATTTAAAGTGGTTGTTTGGCCTAAAACACAAAGTTAAAGGAAAGTTTAATAATAGCATATTATGTGGAATGTTTTGATTAGGTCTCTATATAAAAAACATTTGAAGTGCTGACATACATTGTGCTTTCAATTTTGAGCATTCATCTGTTTTGTTATTTATATTTTTTTAATCATATACGTCCTGTTTAGAATAATTTTTAATCAAATCATTTTAAGCTGTACTTTGAATGTACGTTGAAGTAACATTCTCATGTGGCACACATAAAAGACTTTAGGAAGAAAAAAAAATCCTTGGAGTAATATGGTATGAAAAACAACATAAATAAGTTTTTCATTTGCATCAAACCTCTGGACCAAACATTTCTTAGTGTGATGTTTATGCAGCAGGAAGGACTCCCTCTCCTCGTCTACGTTGTCCAGCGATCTCATTCTAGCATGAGAATTTCTATCCATTACTATGAGTGCTTCTGTCACTGTGGGCTAAATACTTGAGGAACATCACAACACCAGGTAGTATTCTTTTATATTCAAATGACATTCTGCATAACCTGTTCCTTTGAGATCTGTCTTTGAGGCGTGTGCCTACAGTTGTGCGTGAGTGCTCATTTTTACCTTTTGTATGCACTATTTGGGGATTTGTTTATGATTTATGTATGCAGGTAATTCCATTGAGAGAAACTCCTTGTCAGGGGAGAGCTAGTGTACAGTCTGCATGCATACTTTACAGCCTTATGATCTAATATGTTTAAAAAACTCAGTATCAAAGATGTATGCTTCTGCCGTGTTTGTGCTCCAGTGATGAGGCCTCAGGAGAGGTTGGTAGGATATCTATGTGCACATGGAATGTGTATTAATGATCTGTGTTAGGGTCATTCAGTGGCCCACTGTGCTAGCTGTTAATCCCATGTTGCGGTGAGTCTACCTGGATTTAGTAACCCCAAATAATTAGCAATAACAAACAGCCGTCTCTCGCATACTCTGCCTTCAAGCACAGTAAATTTGCTGACAGCCTGCCAAGTAGTTGAAAACACAAACGTGTACGTACTCATGTTAACATGCTTTTTTTGTCCCCAGAGCTTTTATGTGGGCATGGAAGTCTGTTTTTGGGTGTGCACAACTCAGTCAGCATTGATATAATAATGAGATCATTATTATTTTTTTTCATTTTACATTGTTTAAAATTCATAATGAGTGAAAGCTGTTATTTGAGTGCCTTCGGGGAACACCAGTCAGATGACAAAGGCTCCATTGTCAGGAGAAAAGTTAAAAATGTTGTAAGAATTTACACTTTGACTCCATCTCTGGGGGCTTGAGGAAATGTTAATTTAAGTTCTCCTAATGAAATGTATTTAGACTAAGAATTAATTCCATTATTCTTGGAGGCAGCTGGAGCTCTGGTATCCGCTGAGACGGCTAGCTGCCGCCTCGTGAGACCAGTGGGTTGTCCCATCACTTTTAAAATCAATTACCTTTCTACCTCCCTCGTCTCTCCAACTCTCTCTAAGTACACTTCTCATATTATTCATTAGAAAATCCAACACTTCACCTATAACTAACCATGAACACCTCAACCAGAACTGCAGCTGTATATGTAAGTGTGTTTGACACATTTAAGTGGCTTTCTCTTTTTAGGTGGAGCTGTTCGTGTGCACAGATTGTTGTCATTCTGTGATTTGTTGCATCTGGACAATGCTATTTTTTCAGAAGTAAACAGGAAGACAATCTGTGTATAGGTGAGACCTGTTCGCCCAATGTAACACTAAAGCCACAACAAAGACCCTGCTGTACTGCTGCTGAGGAGTGGCTGCAGCCCAGGGGAGAGATTATGTTATTCTCCCTCATGCGCCATCTCACAAACATCTGACCGCACTAACTGAGGGGAATAAGCATGGATGGGTTTGACGGCTGCTTCCTATTTTAGTCATCGGCAGGTAGGCGGATGAGTTGAACTGCGGAGGATCTCTGTACAGCACAGTCTTCGTCTAATTAGTTTGTCTAATTATGTCTTTGTACTGGAAATTTCTCAAATTAGTGGTATCGTGCAGAATGTGAGCATGCTCATTATGGTTGTCATGAGAATTGTTGTGGTAGTTGGAGAAGAAACGAGAAAGGGAGAGGGAAAAAAGAAGAGACACTGGAACTAAAAGCACTACTTGGTCCGAAGCCCTTTATCAAACACGAATATCTTGTAATGGCACGATGTGGCGCTGGGCTTCATCCCAGGAATTCACAGGGAAAATGTTCTTTCTGCCGGTGAAATGCTCCGCACCCCCTCCCCTCTATCCTGTGCAGGGGTGCACCTATTTGTGGCAGTCCACAAAAAGGTCCTCTTTGATTTTCCCTCCTCGTATGTCAGCTACAGGAGTGTCACAGCATCAGGGATGTAAGCGTCTCACATGGAGACACTTTTTGATTTTCCCTTCATTCGAGGTGCCACAGCATCAAGAATGAAGACCCTCAACCTCCCCCCTCTTGCCATCACCCACCTGAGGTTCCTCTCTGGGCCACCAAGTGAGATCAAGCCTGTTGGATTGCGTGCCCTTCCCTCCCTCCTCTCTTTTTGTTCTCTTTCTTTCCCTTCCTCCTTCCCTCCTTTCTTTTCCTCATCGCCTCTATCCCTTCCCTCTTCCTCCTTCTCCTTCCCCCACTCCTGGGCCCACAATAATTGGTATTCCGAGTGGCAGCTGGGATCCATACAAACACAGCAGACAGAGGGAGAGAGTGAGGGAGGCAGGGTGTGTATGTGAGAGAGGGAGAGAGAGAGAAACATGGAGGTTGAGAGAAAGAGAAAGCCAGCAAGTCAATACGCTGGTTCATTAGAGCACTGAGTCACAGTGGCCGCTGCCTTGTTTGTTTGTGTTTGTCCAATACTCTGTCTTAAGCAGAGCCCACCGCCTCTGTCCACTCGCACTGGCAAACCTGACAGCAACATCCTCGCCGCCTGGCCGCCTGTGATATGGCTTTTCTGTGCCCGGGACTATTTGGGCATACCCGCTTATGGAATAATTACCAAAACAAAAAGAATGTATAAAATAAAGCAAGGTTGTTTTCTTGTGAATCTCCTCTAACTTAAGTCAAGTCTGTACCTACAGTGGTGCCAATAAATACTTAAATTGACATTGGCTCAACCCTGTGTTATTCCGAGATCATGCTGTGATTGAGCTATATTTTCCACGGCTAATAACACTTGTCGTATGTCAGCAATATGTGATATTGCAGCAATGACAAAAATAACAAGTTTCATTATGGTGTGGATGTAAAGAAAATAAAAGAGGTAATTTCCTTAAAATGGAATGTAGAGATGAAAAGAGAGAAAGAGTGGGAGCAGCTCTGTTAGGAATCAAAATAGATGCCGCAGTTATTGAAAATAGGAAAGTGGATGTTCAAAAAAACAAAAAGAAAAGACAGAGGTGTTTTCTCCAGTCATCATGAGCTGACAGCAGACCACTTTTTGGGATATTGAAAGCGAGAGAGACGGAGAGATGGGCTAAGGGAAAGAGCAGAAATGACCCGTTCCTCTCTTCGAGTCTTGTTTACTTTAGAGGAAATAGTAATATGACGATGGCTGTGCAGTTGTTTGGCGGGGGCTGTTGGCTCGCAGGGCCCTCATGGTGCAGAGTGACCTCTCATTACCACTGCTTGAGGGAGCATGAAACAGAGGAGATCACTCCAAAGGGCAGTGGTGTAGATGCGCCTAACCTTTTAAACCATCGGAATACGTCAACCATACAAATAACTCATTAACCTTATCCGTTTAAATCAAAAGCGCCCGCTCTTATCCCACACCCCCTTCCTATAGTATTATATTTGTTTAATTGGCCATTCTACATGATGAAAATGGCAAGTCCCTACGCTTTGTGGTGTGGTCAAGGCAAGTCATGCAATAGGGCAAAAGGGAGTTCCTCCTTTTTGGCCCATGATAATTAACAAAGCTGGCTTAAGTTCAGGGGGAAGGGAGACGAGAGATGTTGGGCTGAGGAAGTGATTGCATGTTAGCATGTTGGCGATTCCATTGTTTAGGAAGCAGACTGCAGCTCTGTCCGGCATCACAGGAGGACATTGACTGGAGGAGTTCAATAGCTCGGGCCTTTTAATCACCTCACTCAGAAGCTGCATTGTCCCAGAGGCCCAGGGAATAAGCGCTGCTAATGCCCCCGTGCATATGCAGACAGCCACTGGCTCCCAAGTTTCTGCAGCCCCTCACAGACCCACACAGCTTCTAATCAATAGGCCTGATTGCCAACAGGGAGAGCGAACGGGCTTTGTTCTCATTTGTCCACAGAAAAGCTTCTCCCATTTTGCCATCTTGTCCTCCAGCCAGTTGTAATGTTATTAAGACCACTGGTTTTACCTGGTGCAGCATGAACCGGATCCAACGCTGTCACCCCAGAGTTCAGAATAACGTGCTGTAAAGAAAACTTCAAGATTTAAACATCAAGCATATAAAAATTGCTTTACTCTCCCTCTAACTCCCTGCTATGCAATCTGCCTCCATCCCTTCTCTCTATCCCTCTCTCAATCTGTCTCTGCTTTCTTGGCTGTCATATCTCTTCATACTGTTTAGAAATGCTGTACATTGTGTTACAGGGTTGTGACTGATATCCTGCCAATTTCAGCTGTGGCACATCAGAGAGGCTAACCCCCGCTCCCCCTACTGAACACAGAGACACGCATTAAAGCCGTGACAGTATGCTGCTTTTACCGCTCTCCCTGATTCCATACAGCCTGATTAAGTTTTTCACATGAAAGCTGGGTTTTTATTTATTATTGGAAATACAAATGCAACATGCCAGACTGTCTCGATACAGGAAAAACACAGAACACCCCCTTAGCATGATTTGTGGTTTGTGGATGTGATGCAGCTTCACACCAGCAACAGAATTATTGCTCTGTTTCCAAAGACAGTCTGAGTCTGTTCACATCTGCACAGCAAAAAACCTGCAAACTGTGTTTCAAAAGTAACGTCAATAATTTTAAAGGGTAAAACAAGACGGAACATTGAGGTTGCGGGTGAATATTGAGATTTGAGGTTGTTTGATGGGTGAAAACAGGGTGTTGTTTTTTCCCATGCCATCCTCATTACCCTCCAACACATGCAGGCACATTAAAACACTCTTTTCCCTGAGTGACATGCCTCTCTTCATTTTCCTGTATTTTCTCTCTGGCCTTTTCCCCCTAAGCTGCCCTCCCTTTCCAATCCCCTCTTCCTCCATTCTTTTCTCTGTGTATCTCCTTTCTTCTCATTCTGTCCTCTACTACTCCCGCTACTCCCCTCCTTTCAACCCACATGCCCCTGTCCTTTGGTTTTGAAGCCAAGTAAAGAAGCCTGCTTGTGAAATAACGGGGGAAATAATTTGTGGCTCCGAGAAGAAAGGGATTTTTTTTTTAGTGTGACAGTAATGGAATGGATTTTGTAATGTGGATGAAAAGTGTCATAATTTTTGTCTATCATTCTGAAAAACAAAGTGCTGGTGAAAGATTGTGATTTAAAGAGAAAACTAATGTAAGTTTAATGTGTGATGGATAGAACATAGCTTTCCTTCAGGATCTGTGTCATTACATTTAAATAGGGCACATCACACATCACTCCTGTGCATCACCTGTTCTGATGACTCTCAAAGCACTTTCTTGTCTTTGTCGTTATTGTATTTTGGTGTTGATTAGTAACGTTAGCAAACAGAAGCAGGAGTTGGAAAATCACAGTTACAGTTTTAAAAAGCGCCATGTGCAATCCATTATGGTCATTTATTGATTGAAAATTCATCAAAGCCCTCAACAGACCTTCATGCTCTTTATTGAGCTGTTATCAATGAGCTGCTTGGACCTGGACATTTATTTCCTAAGAAAAGAGTTGGAAAGGCAAAGGCACCACACCAAACACTTGCTTGTTAGTCCCCTTCACAAAACATTGACATTATGACTCAGCCTGATCTTGTCTTATGATGTGTTGTATATTTTTCACTGATAACAATCTACATAACTTTCATGACTGACTAGTGCTGGATTTTGGAATAAATAAATGAAGAAACCATGGAAACCAAACTCCTTCTCTTGAAGAAATAAAATATTAGAAAAGAAAGCCACGACTTTTATTACAAAAATGCACCTCCCTCACTATGATGAATATGTCAGGTAGAGACCTTTCTGTGTTAGATTTTTGAAGTCACTCAAAGAATGCCATTCAGTAATCTTAATCATAGAAAATACGTGCAGTTATGTCACAGGAAAGCGCAGCAGCATGCTCAAGTAGGATTTAATGAAGCGTCTCCGTTTATTGCTTGTTGGCTGAAGAGAGGCTGCAAATCTGTTATAATTTCTGGTGATAATAGCTTTTTGTTCTTCAGTGAGAAGAATAGGTGTGTTTCATTTCGCTATGTAGTGAAAGGACAGGCTGACTGATGAGCGATGACTGAACAACCTCACACAGGACAAGTGTTGATGGCTTTAAATGATTTTTGGCCTTTTGCATGTTGTGAGTGTAGTTTGTTTAGCACTAAACCTCTAATGCTTCCTTTTTGCTGCTTTTCTTCAACACTTATCCAACAAAAAGGCAAAAAAAAAAATGGCAGTAAATATAATATTGGATCAGATAAATATTTCATTATTTATATATATAATATTTCACTGATGATGCAAATAGTGAATGCATGAGTTATCAGGACCTGTAAAGTAATTATGGTTAACTTGAGATGTGGATATGAAACAGAACCTCTGGCAACATTAGCGGATATTTGTTGTCTCTGTTGTTCTGACCTGTATGTCGCTCATTCAGTCTGCTTTTAGCTGTGGATTTATTCACTATCAGCTTATGAGAATTGGCCTTTGGTTGATAGATATGTGACTTTTTCTGTCTGCTAGTTACTAACTTTGTTTGTTGACCGGCGCTTAGCAGGCACAGAAACAGAATGGTTTATTCAGAGCTTTTTATTTTGAACGATCTGCCCACAAGGGTTGAGAATGAGATCACCTTTGGCTGAACCACAAAGTGATTACCTCCATGTTTGTTGGAGGATATTTGATCACCCAGGTTTGTCGGATTGTCCACCAGCGTTTGTGTTGTCTGCTTTGTTGTTGCATTTTTATTTAAGCTGATAAAATTAGATCTACACTTTGTTTCTGCTAATTGTTGAGTTTTGCTGTTTTTCATATATTTTTTTTAATTTGTCATTGTGATTTGCTTTACAGGACTGTAGATTTAAGGACCTGGCAAGTCATACAGAACCAGCTTCATACTCAGCTTCACATTGTAATCGTCAGTTTGTGACTGTATCTTGATGTTGACTGAATCTACCCACTGACAAACAGACAGAACAACCAGTAGACAGACAGACAGACAGACATAGTACTTTGTCCACCTGTGAGCATGAGGAGAGAGGATGTGTAATGGGGGGATGTCATTAATCATAGGCGCAGACGTAGTAAACACTGTTTGATGGTCATTAGAAAACAGTTCCATTACAGAGGTTACCATGTCTAGCGGTTAACCTTCTCCTCTACTTAGCAGCACGGGTTTTCAGACTGGGAGGAGGACAGGGAACCTACCTCACTTAGGCTGGAATGTCTCTCTTTAGCAGCTTTTGAATCATTGTGCAATCATCGTGCAACCTTTTGTTTCCCTCCCCCTTTGCTCGTCCTGTTACCTCCTCCATCCTTCCGCTCCCCCCCCCCTCCCTTGTGTCATCTGAAATGTGCCCTGCATAAGTGGAGGTAGCTGCTTAAATGCTGAGAGAGGAGGGAGCAAAGAGGGAGAGTGAAAGTGAGGGCCACGGAGAGAGAAAGAGTCTGGCTCACAGTTAGTGTTGCTTTCCCTCCCTGAGTGCTGCAGCATTTACTCCTCCTATTGCACTCAAGGCCTCTCTCTCTCTTTCTCGCATCTCTCTCATACACACAAACATGCACACACATGTGCTCACACACAGACACACATTGCACTTTTGCATGGATAAATAAGCTAGCTTCAGTATTTTACTTTAGGTGTCTGGATTGTTTAAACCATTTTGGGCTGTGTTGCCTTGATGACTTGAGAGGCTTTAGTGTCATCTTGTTTTTTGTTATGAAATTTTAATGCAGACCCTCATAATTAGGGTGTATTTGATGCAGCTAGCAGTGTTATCTCTGGCTGTTGTGTTCCAGTGTTGTTGGGGATGTAAGCAGGGCTCCTGATGCAATACAAGAAATAACTCATGGTTGGGAATAACGACAATTGTCACTGCCAATAAAATGTCAGATAAACTGTTATTGGAGCTCGAGGGAAATTTGGTGAGAGTTTGTGTCTGTCTTTAGTGATGCTGTGGTAGTGGGCTTCTTAGCTAAAAGCACACTCCTCTGCAGTGGAATTACATAGCTGTGGTGATGTCAGCTTTTATCACCTGTCATTCACACAAGAGAAGCTGGATACAGGCTGCAAGGCCACCGCATCATGGCATAGGACAAAAGCCTAATACTGGGCTGTCATTGGAAAAAAAAAGGCATCTGTCAAGGTAAGAGAGATGCTTTTGTGAAGTTGAATCACAGTCCCAATGACAAAACTGCACTGTAGCCTTGATTTCCATCAGCAAATCGTCATCAAAGAAAGAAATAATAATTTCACATCTTTTGCATGAGTTGATAATATGTGAACTCATCTAATATGAACCTTGAGATATTCAACCAGAACATTACATGATAGATAGATAGATAGATAGATAGATAGATAGATAGATAGATAGATAGATAGATAGATAGATAGATAGATAGATAGATAGATAGATAGATAGATAGATAGATAGATAGATAGATAGATAGATAGATAGATAGATAGATCATTTTTCATAATAATTATTTAAAAAAATCAAAATCAGTTGTCAGATTTATTGTTTAAATCAGCAAAACAAAAACAGTTTGTGCTTTTACAAAAATGTTGCTTTTTTTTTTTTAAATTGCGTTAAGCCAAAAGTCTAAATGGCACCAAAGAGCTGTCGGACTCAGGTCCTGGTTGGACAAAATGCTTTGTGTCAGTTTGCCCCTCCTCACAGCAGTTGAACACAGAAACCCTGTGTTTTTCAGAAGATAATGAACACACGCTCCTCCTGTGTGTTCTCTTGCTTGACTGTCAACATACACAGGTCAGCTGTGCTTGCATAAGCCTTAGAAAAATGCCAGCTCTATGTATAATGAATGTAACGTATGCACGCGCATTTGTTTTCCAGTTCTGAATACTTGGTTAACTGTTATGCTTTTATTTTGTTGTAAATTTGAAATCACAAGCTAAAATGAAGTTTGATGTTTTGACCTGAGAAGATTAGTGTCAAGGTCTCTGTCTTGCAGCATTAAGAGACGTACTCAGGGTCTGTATAATATTATTAGGGATGCCTTTCTCACTTCATTCTCATAAATATTAATGATGGCAATTTGACAAGTTAGGTTGCTCTTTCAGATGACTTACAATGAAATTCTGTGAAGCAGATGGAGAGAACTGTAAATATGCATACGTTTTTATCATTTTACATTCCAGGGAATGTGACACACTGCCATTTGAGTACAAACCATTTGTCTGGAGCTGCTTTTATTTCTTCTTCTTGTTCACAGGTTAACTCTAAGTACGAAAATGCATTTTTCAAAGGTTTTTCAGGAGGAAAAAAGTGAAACCGTTGTAATGCTGAGAATAATGTCTGAATTCTGACTGTCATGGGAGGAAAATGTTCACGGGACCACATTTCATTTACAGAAAGTGATGTTTGGAGTTTTGTTGTTGAAGGGAACTGGTATGACATTTGTCTCGACTTGTGGAACAGATGTGGTGCGCCAGAAAGTGCAGAACAAATTTCTGTTTTTAAGTTTTCATGTTTGGATTGGTATAATTGCCCGATGCTTAGAAACAAGCTGTCCAATCTTTAAATTAGGGAAGATGTAACTCACGTACCTGACTATTGTAGACTCTGTAAATGCATTATAATTTACATTTTGATAAGCTTTGTCTAAATGAAAATTTACTGTTGACATAAAAAAAATGTGTTCATGTGATGCTGGAGAAGTTTGCATCTGCACCTTTACTACTAAATAAAATGAAACTCGTTCTTCAGAGAAGCTGACGACAGTGAAACAGGCAGAAACGAAAGAATCAACTGACAGAATAACACCAGATTTGTTGTTCTGAGTCATCTGTGAAGGACTTTATCTCTGGCTGGGCAGAGCTCTGTATCTTCAAGCTCCTCTGAACTAACCTGATATTTTCTGCTTGACACTGACCTCAGACCTGTGATGTTATCAGTAAGTAGTGAAGCCATTTGGTTAACTGCCAAGCTTAGACTGCCACCTGTTTGCCCTGGATGTAGTAGTGATAACTAACAATCATGTTTATGTTGGACTTCGCTTTATTTCATCATCCTCATGATTATTTTAACCACACACAACGCAACTCTTCTCTCTGATACCCTTCGAAAACATAATTGCATCTGTGCTGGAACAGTTTCATGGCCTGGTTATGTTTACACAACTTGAACCAGGCATTTTCACTTTGCAGGCCTGGTACTGTATATTAAATCTGGGCATTCAAACTGAGAGGTCAATTCAAGGATGTCTGCTTTCAAAAGATGATGTGACATTCAAATTAGGGAAGCAATCTACAGCACACAATGCTATGTGTATGCATGCGATGGATCAATTCAGTATTCAAGGGCCACATTAATCCACAGGTGACATGTGTTTGTGTGGTTGTACTCATATTTGAACTTGTTATATCTCAAGCTAGGACAGGTCGGCCTCTCAATGTGATTGGATCACCTGTCCAGTCAATAGAAATTCCAGTAAAACCACATCTTGTTCATAGTGATGATCTTTCAAATTTTAAATTACAATTGCATCAAGTTAATGACTTTCATTTTGCCATGTCTGGTTGTGATTTACTTTCATCAGTCGGAGAAAATTTTCCTTCAGTTGTTTTTCGAGTAAAGAATAAACAAAATATAGATTGAAATGAATGGAAGGGATAAAAATTAGATTAGCAGTGTTGTTTCTACATGCGCAGTATACACCAGCCACATATTGATGTGAAATCAAGACATGACATCACTACCACCTTTATTATTAATGGTCAGAATTTACACCTTTTCTCACTTTAGTATCTTATTGTCAAATTGGCAGTCAGTTGTAAAGGTTAATGCACTGTGCATTGTGGCACTGAATCACCTCGTGTACAATAATAGCAGCAGACAGTATGTATTTACATGCACAATATTGCCCAGTCTGCAGAGGATAGGGTATTTCACCATGGTAATTCACAAGATTGACATGTAATCTTGGTTAATCAGATTATTTGTGCCTTAACTTGACCAAAATGACCCTGGATGTTTACAGGAGAGCTGAGATAATTGTGCAATTACCATAACCTGGTTATATTGGTAATGAAGATGGAAGTAGGCTAAGGAGAACAATTACCTACTGCCCTACATTCAAACATGACAAATGCAATAATAGAAAAGCTTATGTATATTTTATAAAATGATATCCAACTCAAAATGTATTCGCAAGGGCTATAATGACGAATAATGTAAGGGTGGAGAAAAATGCCTCTCGTTGAATTTGTCCACCCTGGGTGTTTTTAGGGCTCATTAGCAGCGGTGCCGTTCTGATAGAGTAACTATTTGGGATATAAGAGTGTGTCTGCTGCTATTCGAGGAGCGTCTCTGAATGGCTGCCCTGGGCATTGAGCAGAACAAGGAACAGAGTGAGCTGAAGCAAGCAACTCGGGAGAAAAAGCAGCACTCTGTTATTCAGCCCTTGGCCTATGCTCGAGAACATTGTGTGTACATCTGTAATCTTACCTACCCCCTGGGCTCCCAGAGAACCCCCACCCCCACCTAGCTGTTACTCTCTCTCCATCATCGCCGCTGTGTTCCCTCTTTCCCTCTCAGACCTCGTGTCCATGCTCTTTCTCTCCTTTCTCACTCAGCTCCTCTCATCACTGCGCATTCCCCTTTTCTTTCAGACAAAGATATAGTCAAGCAAATACGCCCACACACTTTCTCACATTGATGCCCATACGCAAACACACCAAGGGCCTTGAAGATACACCCAAGTGTGAAGATCACTCAGTCTTAATGTGTCACAGCTTCTACGGCCCGCTCAATGTTTTTATTACATGAAAGAATGACGCACACACCTTTTCCATTTCGGGGTCATCTGTGTTTTGCGCTTTCACCTCTCTGCTATGGCTCTGATATTTCAAATTCTGTGTGTGTTTGTGTTGTTTATAGCTGAAATTGAAGTGGAGGCACGAGTGTTTAATTATACATGGAGCAGAAGGGGGCTGCTTGAATGCGATCCTGTCCTGGATGGTGAGCAGTTATGAGCTGTGTCATGTGTCTGCACTTTTCGACTGCTCTGTGCTGGGCTTTCATCAGCCTCTGCCTCTGTCACTGAAACATCCCCCCTCCCTTCTCCCAGCTCCACTTCACACACTCACACACTATAATAAGGCATTCATACTGTCTCTCTGGTGCCTCTGCTGTTTTGCTGCACCACTACATTGCAGTCCAAGTGTAAAAGCTAACTGTAGTGCCGGTGAATGTGTGCAGCGCTTTGATGTGCATCGGTGTTATTGTACCCCGTGGATACAGTATCTGCCATACTTTAATGAGTTACATTGTTTTAAATCTGTTTTTTTTTGTGCAAGGTGATGGGCCTGTAGATGCCTTGTGCATTAACATTATGCGATAATCCACATGATATACTGGCAACATCTGCTGGTTAATATGTATTGCTGTTTCCTTGGGGATTAGAAATGACTGTCACGCTCCAGCTTCAACACCACATGAGATGCTGCCTGCACTTTAATGAATCTTTATTGTTTTCATTGCATTAGCAATCAATCATCATCTGAAACACAATTACGTTGTCATGTTTTTTTTTTTTCATTATGCATGCCACGTTTACTGGTAACCATTTTTATGATTTTAGTGGTTGTGTTTAGTTCTAATAGGAGGCATTATAAAGCATCTTTTTAAGCTCCCACAGAGTTCAGAACAATGGGTATGTATTTTTCTCCTGCATCTCTTTCCGTTTCTCAGACAGCAGCAGCTTTCACTATTGAATTTGAATGCCATGCTTTTAGCGCCATGGTTGTTTGATTATCCACAGACAGGGGGCTGCACTGGATTCCATTCCTTTCATCATGGTTTAACCAGTGTGAGTCGGCTCCCTTGTCGCATTATATGAGAGGTGATTTTAGTGCCTCTTCTTTATGCAGATGATTTTGGCTGCCTCTGCCCAGTCTAGTCTTCAAAAGGTTGATATTGGTTTTGACAAGAGCGCTAACCCTGCTACATTCTCTCTCACCAGGTTGTCTCCCTGACTGCTGGGTATTCTGGGCCATATGCTAATGTGAATTACACTTCATGAAAGGAAGAATGCATGCATCTACAGGTGTTTTCAGAAATAGAGTCAGTGACATTAATATTAAAGAAACGCAAAGGCTGGAAACTTTATTGGACCCGCTGACTCTCATATGAATGAGAGTGGCTTTATACCACCATGGAGCCATATATGCTTTTCATATGCAGTGACATGTGCCATTAATATCCACACGAGATGACAGGAAGCCCTGTGTGTGGTGTTCTCGCGCATGTGTGTGTGTGTTGTGTGTGTGTGTATATACACAGTGTATATATACTGTATATATATATTGTATATATAACCCCACCTATATTTTTGAATAAGCTCACTTGAAAACCTCACACTGTCACCCTTTAACTCCACCCACTATCTGTCAATCAAGCGCCCAACCAATCAAGCGCCCAACCAATCAAGCGCCCAACCAATCATGGCGCATCTGCTAGAAGGAATCATGTGAACAATATGGCGTAAGGCATCGGCCAGCGAGGCTTTTTTGTTGTGGTTACGCCTTTCGTCCACATGACAACGCAGATATTCGGGACGAAAACGCTGGCCAAAGTGAAGTTTTTTGTTGTGTGGACGCTGTAACCAAAACTTTTTTTATTTGGAGAATCTCCCTGCGACGAAAACCGCTGTGACATTAATGTGTGACCTATGTCTACATGTAGACAGAATGGACGGAGTTAAAACTGGCTATTTTCTGACGTATAACAGCTCCATTTCGGAGACGCGTTGATAAATGTGTTTGACAGCTGGACATTTGTTCGTCTGTTTCTTTCTTTATGAGTCATACAGTTTATATATTTATTCATTCATTCATTAATTCACGTTCCTTGCCGATACCAGTTCTGAGTCAGATCAGGATGCGCTGCCTGCAGGTGGGAGAACTCTGTGATGGAGATCGTCCTCCAGGAGGAAAGGACGTGAATTTCCACACGTCACGGTCCCGTTCTCGGAGTTGTTCTGCTTATAAATGTGTCGATCAACGAGCTTATGCGGCTACGTGTGGACTTGACCTGATTCAGGTAGTGGTTCAGTTTGTGCCGGGGGTTTTGACAGCGATATAAGGCGGGTGTTTTCTAAAGCAAGGGAAATATTGTCAAAAAAAAATCACCCAAGATCTGCCACAGTGGACAAAAATGTTGTTTTTAAATAAAAACCAATGATATGAGCCAAGCATAATTACTAGCTATACCTCAACGCTACAAAAGCATAGTCATTGTCCATACCCCAACCCCAACCACCCTCCCCTCGCTGTACATGTTTACTGTATTTTCATTTTCATCAGATCCAAATGATCATTTTCCCCACTTGCTAATGTGTGTGTGTGTGTGTGTGTGTGTGTGTGTGTGTGTGTGTGTGTGTGTGTGTGTGTGTGTGTGTACTGTATACTGTATATGTACAAGCATTTGGAGTTAAACAAAAGTAATTGCTCTACGGTAATTATTAATAGATTTATTTATTTGATTTTTGATTTTTCACACACACACACACACACACACACACACACACACACACACACACACACACACACACACACACACACACACACACACACACAAACACAAATATCATAATTTTAACATAATTTTAGACTCTCATAACTGTTCAAACAATTTTCATGTTTTTGAGCAGAAAGTCCAAACAGCAGGAACGACACAGAAAACTGTAAAGTTTTTTGAGTGAAACTAGCTGGCTAGCAGGAACAGTCTGTCCAGCTATGGTTTCTATTTGGAATGGGACGATTGATATAGTATCCAAAATGCTCCTCCGGCATCTGACAAAAACGGTCTTTAAGTAACTACATACAGTTCTGTTCATGTAGTCAGCTAACAGAACTATCACTTCTCTAAAATTTTCTTTCCACTTGCTCTTTTGACAAGTGCCTTTTCCTTTAATGTTAGCTCCTTTTCCAATCTCACCATTAGTTAGCTTTTTTTCTCCAGTTAGCCTGCTAACATTCATCTGTGGCTTCGTAATTCGCGCCCAGCGCAATCAATGATTTGCCAACACAAAGTCGTTACATCACCACATGGATTATTGACTATGTGAGGTGCGCTTGGAAAATAATACCAATACAGTTGTTTCCATATGTTTTGGTATGAAGTCTAATATTATTGGACCACGGAATTTCCACGATAAAACAATAATATCAGACTTCATTCCACATATACAGAATGTATATATATGTATGTATACATATGTATATGTATATATACTGTATATATACATATACATATATATATATACTGTATGTATATGCGCTTGAAGCAGATATATTTATTATTTATCTCTTCATGTCTCCATACTGATGCTGAAAAACAATATTTATGGGCTCTTTCTGATCCTAGTTCAGCTTAGTCACACCCCTGAGAATACAAAAGGCCACAAATGCAAACTGTTACATGGCGACACTACAAGGCTTTTAGCTTTTAGCTACAATAACCAAGGTTGCTTTTGCTTTGTCTGTATTTTTTTTTTTTTTGTTTGTTTTGCTTTTTTTGAAGTTGCAGCATAAGATGGAAGGATGATCATGTGTCTTTGTTGATCTTACAAACAGAACTCTGCATTTTCCATTTCACAAAAACTTTGTACGACCTCTGAGATGAGAGTTTGGCCTCGATGGTGCTTTTTTTCCAATTCGCCCCTCTATCAATGTAATAGTATGCGTGATGCTTCAGCTGTTAACTCCAGCCCAAACGGTTTGTTGTCTGCTCCAGCAGTGCTCTTTCCTTGGTAAAGCATTGTCTGACAATTATTGGCTTTTCTTAATCTCGCAAACATTGCAAGATAACACAAAGATGAGCAAAGTAGGTCAGGTTTCATTTAGCTTCTCCAGTCGTATAGATTACAAAAAGAAGACCACATTTGTCTGTCCTCTCTCCTCTTCTCTAGAGTAGCTGTGTGGAATAAAGGAGATGTTTCTCTCTCCATCACACTCCATCAGCATTATTTACCAGACCTGCCAGTTGCTTTGTACAGCACCTCTCCCTGCCAAGTAGGCGACTGGCATATGACCAGAGGCTAGTGACAACAGGCTACAGTGGAAAGCAAGGAGTTGTGTGGATGAGCCAAATCTATAGGCTGCTGAGTGGAGCACAGGACTCTATACGTTCCTGTTGAGGAGAGCATTTTCTGGGTATTTTTCTCTATAATTTGCTTCTGAATCTGAACTTTACCTGCTTTACAGTGGATGTGAATAACCTTATTTGTTAACTTGGAGCTGAGGGTAAAAGGTTTGTAGTAACCACAAGGCTTTGAGTGTGTTGCATGCACTGTATGTACTGTATGTACTGTACTAGAGGTGAGTCAGGCTGTACTGAATGCAGTCTCGCTGTTTCATTTGTAATCCCCAGTCACGCTCCCATCAGCCCTCCACACACAACCTATGGAAACATCAGCACTTGGGGCTTGGAAACAGAAAAGTGATTTCTTTTTTCCCATTGCTTGTCACAGATGGTGGGAAAGCCTTTGTAATGCTAATATAATATCACACTGTCGGCCTAGCACTGCAGTTCACTCTGTGTGCCAAGCAGCCTGGCTGTGGAGTGATTTACCAGTATGAAGAGAAAAAGACCTCCCTCAGTTTACGCTGAAAGGCTACGTGGTCGGCGGGTCCCGCTGCTCGGCCTGCTGCGAGTGGACCCCGCCTTTACATTATTGATTCCGTGGTCCTTCCATTGTCACATGCTGATAATTAGTTGTCTCTGAATGTTCGTCACATTGGATATGCTTATTAAGAATGATATTACTGGGAAGAACTGAGCGTTGAACGCAGCAAACTAGGAAGGATTCAGTCAGTTCTTTCCACACACCAAGGCAAAGGAGCTGTATTTACGCACAGCAGATACATTAGAGACAATACATGAATAGATTTCTCTGTCCAATAAAAACACAGGACTGACGAGAAAAAGGCGCCTCACTATCAAAAAATGTGCTGCCAATTTATGTCCCCTCCCAACAAAGGAGCCAATGGCAAGCCACTTCTTTCAATGTTAACCAATGACTTTGCTCCTCCTTTCATGGCAGCGAGTTGGCGGCCGGAGAGGAGGAGACGAAGACATTGATGTCTCTCTCGAGCTGCTCCACGTTACATTGTTGTCTATTCGATTTCCAGCCCTCATCCTTGGTATTTGAATCACAGGGGGGAGCGCCTCATATCCTTGCAGGGAGAGGAAGGGCGATCTAGTCTATGTGAAAGAGCATGCTGGATTAAGGGGGTTATTTCCCTTGAGGTGGGGGGGGGGGGGTATGAGAGTGAGTGTCACTCACACAGCACTCAGTCTCACATTGCCTCTGCATGTTGCCAGGGAGCCCGACTCTGACTTCTCCTGCTCTCCTCCCCTTCCTCTCCTTCTTCATGTAATAACTGGCTTTTTGCTTTATTTCCATCAGCCTCTGTCTTGTGTGCATTCGCTTCCTCGTCGGTGCCACCGTCTCGTCATGCTTCCTTCCTCCTTCCTGCTGCTCCTTCAATTCTACCCTTCAGGGAATGGAGAATTGCGTGGTTTTGAGAATGGTTGTTATTCCAATCACACCTTCGATGCAGCGAGGGTCCAGTAAAGTACAGAATAATTGGCAGGTTCCACTAGCTACAGACAGGCTTTCTATTCTAATGTGTGTGTGTGTGTGTGTGTGTATTTGTGAGTGGGCTGACGGTGCTGTGTGCAGAGGTCATTTTGTTAATTACTAGCTCTTGTATTACGTGTGCTCTTACATTTGGCTTGTCAGTTTGATGGCATGTACACACCGACAAAAGAGCTAACCGCTAAAAAAAAAAAAAAAAAAAAAAAAAAAAAAGAAGAAAATTAAACCCACATTTTCACTGTTTAGTTAAACCAAGTGGAATCATATTGACGAGTTGGATTTGGCTGCAGTTATTTTCTTGTTTTTTTTTATCTCGCTCAATAAGCAGAACACCTTTGTGCTATAACTCATTTGTAGTATTTGTGTTTTTTGTTTTTTTTTCCTGCACGTGATTCTCTTTTTCAGACAGCAGAGTAATGATGCTAGTAAAGCAGATACTTGGTAAACACACACACACCTAATTAACTGAGGGTCATCTGAGGTCGGAGTTTGGAGGTCATCGCTCACACTGGTTCACCCTTTGCCTTCTGAGTCTCTGACTGATGTGACTCTGATGCTCATCAATGGAGCCAAGCAGAGCAGCTAATAAAGCATGTGGGGTGCAGGAACTGGGGGACAGCCATCAGGGAAAATAAACCAGTGCTATCTGCTGGCAAACACATTGACCCAAAGACTTAATGGAACATGTCTCCCATAGGTGCACTGTTCTATTGATTAGCCATTGATAGCAATTGTAGCAAACACTGATATTGAGTGTGATCTTGCCTTTTGTCCACTTCCTCCATTCTACAGACAGGTCTGCTCTTGCAGAGGCTGAATTAGATACAATATAAATATGTCACTTCAGAGGCTGTTTTTTCTCAACCGTGATTGGCTGGTGTTGAGGCCAGCAACCATAGCGACCAAGATTGCTTTGTGCTCTGATACTCAATCTTTTTTGCCCGCCCTCTTCTTTAAGGACTTCTCTAACTTACAGTTCTGTCATGTATAAATTAGAACAGTCAAAGTCAAAGTCAGCTTTATTGTCAAGTGTACCATACATGCACGACATACAGCACAGATGAAATTCTAGTCCTCTCTGACCCACGGTAGACAGGCAGCACAACAAGCAGTACAACACAGACAGTACAACACAGGCAGGACAACAGTGTGCAAACGCAGGCAGAAAAAAAATGAAAGGAAGACAGCAGCTCTGGAAATTGCATAAATGTCGATGTTATTCAGCAGCGTACGTGAGAGAGGTAGAACAAAGTGGTGGTAATAAAAAATATTGATCACTTCAACCCATAATGTGTTTGACAGACATTGTTGTGGTGAAAACAGGCATTGACATAGTGCCTTTGAAAGCGTGTAAACCTGCAGGACATTATGTCGCTGTATTAGCACTGATAACTGCGGCAACCCCCCCCCCCCCCAGCCTTATTTAGATTCAGCAAAGCAAACCAAGCGTAGCTCTTGTACAGGCACCTGTTAGAAATATGATAATTACATCTCTGATGGCTGACCTTTTTTTTCCACAGTTGCAGTAAGATTACTTGAAGCATAATACAAAAATGTGTGTGTTTGTGTGTATTACTCCTGAGTTTGAGGGCATTGGTCACTGCTACTTTTGGCTCTGTGTTTCTGGGCAGTGGATGCATCTTCTGTATTTATCTGCAGTTACTCATACATCAGCATCTTTTTAACTGTACTGAGTGGGAGCTCTGTGCACGTAAGGAGTGTTCAAGGGAATGTGCGCTTCACTATGTTTGTGAGGTTGCATGCAGAGCCTCATTAAATACGCAATCGTTTCATAAGAATGACCCTTCAAGAGCAGTGGGTGGACCAAACACAGATTTGCAAATGACTGTAATGCGAAAGTTTATGGTGTGTTAACTTGTGTATGTATGTGTGTGTGTGTATGCATGCTTAAACCTAAATTTACATTTTTGTTGATGGAATAATTCAGCCTCCAATCTTCCGCTGTACTGTGAGTTCTGGAACAGGCCTTGATTCAGGAACCTCAGGCGAGTCACGATGTTTTTTTTTTTACTTACAGTCATCATTTTAACTGCATACTGGTGCAGTCTCATGTACCATAAGTAGAGTGCTGCACATGGCAGTCGAGTATATCCATATGTTAGTGAAGATGCCATTACCTCTGTCTCATTAGCAACGGAGCTGAGGCCCTGAGCTGCTTCTCATGCTCCATTGGGACAGCTGATGAGGCCTGTCTGTGTGACCTTTAAGAACCTAATCAACTTTTAACACCTCACACAGGCCTGCTTTATTGCCATTCTTCTCTGTTCCATTCACTGACAGGGTCCCAATCCCATTTATACGTCATCCCATTTTTATTTTCACCCTAACAGGAGCTTTATTTTAGTGATCGCCTATACGTACATGTGTGATTCAAGCAGCATTGTAAACACATGGATCAGCATTCTCTGGAGGCATGCAGTGATGTTTTATATTACCTACAGGTCTCTCCTCACTTTTGGCCTACCTTCTGTTTTTCTCTCATTTTTACACAAAAGATGCAGTTACAACTGCTACAGTTTAACCATGACAGCGTATGTCTATTGGTCCAACCCACTGTACACAAAAACGTTCTCGAAACACAAACATTCATTCACATTTTTCTGTATATTTTTAAAATGTTTCAATAAAAATCAACAAAGTCTTTTAGTTTATCTTATCTGTGGTGACTTTTTCCTTTAAGCGGTCACAATAGCAGGAACATCTATGCTTGGAAACTGTAACGGTAAAGGTAACATAATATGAGTTGAACAATGAGGTGTTTGTTCGTACTTGGTGCTTTTAGTGTGATGTGAACAGGGGAGTCCTTGACTCGGTAATCTCCTGCTCTGATAGTTTTTCTGTATCTTTCCTTAGTGGACAGATGTGTTTGTTCATATTTCATGTGGTTTGTTTGTCATAAATATTGATGCTATTCAGCAGCGTACGTTAGAGAGGTAGAACATGACTAATTTTAAAAGATTTGCTTAAAACAAGTATTTAGGAAGAGGACATGCAATGTGCATAATTTCTAGTGCATGTATGTCATTCCTGTAAGTTAAAAAGCGATAACATAGACTTTACTTAAATTATCCTTTAAAGAAGTATCAAATTGCCAACAATTTAGCAAATGTCAGTTAAAACGTGAGTGAAATTTAAAAGCATTCATCTCTGAAGCCATAAACTGAATAAGGACCAGATCCTTACCGAACTGAAAATTGGGAGAACTACAAGCTCATTAAGGGAAAAATGCAAATTGACTGAAAGCTAAATTTTGGCTCACATTAAGAGTCCTGCACCTTTTATTCTGAGAAAGAATGACTCTGCAGGTTGTGCTGTGCTAATAAAGATCCAGCTCTATAATCCTGATTCATGGGGAATCTTTACCATCAGATGTGGGCTCTTCAGCAGCCTGTGATTGATGATGATTATCTCAAGAGGATGCCATATCTCTGCCATCAGTGTGGCCAAAGCAAGGTTTTAAACAATGGTGCGGTGATCAAATATAGCACATATATAGTCGACAGAGCTGAGGGCAACAGAGGTATGAGTTGAAGGCATCATTGAATTAAGACTCACTGATAAGGAATTATTTTTCTTCTCTGTCTTTGTGTGTCAGAAACAAAATGATTGAGATTTTCTGTAGTTGATTCACAAATACCTGACTAGCAGTCTTTGTGGCAGAGGCATGAATCAGGGAACACTTTAAGTACTGCTGTAGCTCTGTTGTCCATGACTCAGTCGCTTCCACATTAGCTGCTGAGAACATGTGAACTTTTTTTTTTGTATTAAAATACAAATAATATAATTCATTGAAAATGTAAATTTTTGCTCATTTAAATTAGAATGATATGAAAAACTTAATTTAAGTACAATAAATTACATTTTTAATCATTATCTCAGTACAGGACAAGCTTGAAGTGCATCTTTGTGTGTGTGTGTGTGTGTGTGTGCGTGTGTGTGTGTGTGTGTGTGTGTGTGTGTGTGTGTGTGTGTGTGTGTGTGTGTGTGTGTGTGTGTGTGTGTGTGTGTGAGTAATTACTCCTGGAACCTTTAACATAATATTATTTTAGTATATGACTGTTCACTGAAGGATCCCTTGTAGTTGAGGTGTTTCACGGCATTTGAAGTTGTTTTATTGAGTTTTATTGTTAAACCTGCCAGTTGGGATTGTTTGTGATTCAGCTTGAGATTTGGTGTCTGTACCATAATATCCAGACCTTGATAGTAAATCGTGGTCTGTATCTCTGTGTGGCTCTGCGGTGCACTGGCATTGTGCCCGGAGTTTCCCCCGCCTCACGCCCCATGCCAGCTGGGATAGGCTCCAGCTCCCCGCGACCCGCCACAGCAGCACAAGCCGTTAGAAAATGAATGAATGAAATATTCATTAATTTCCTTTTCATCTCTTGGTAAAGCTTGAAATATTTTTCAGCAGTATTAACTGTTTTTATGTGATAGCAAAATAAAAGGCCTTGGAAGAAGTCAGCTTTGATAAAAACATGTTTTACCTGTCATCATGCAAGACAAATTCAGCATTAGTTGCGGCTCACAAACTTTAGTTTTGTGACCCATTGAATTCAGGCATATCATGGAATGGCATATCAACAGAATTTTGTTGTGAATTTTGACCTGATGGTTTAAGCATCATGTGCTGCATCTTGACTGTAGTACAAATAAATATATTGTATGCCACAAACATCACCAGTGAGTAAAAATTATAGTATGTGACCACTTTATGAACATTGTGTAGCGTTTAGCTGCTGACAAACAAGATGTGTTTCCCTCTGATGGAGATGGAGACTGAAAACTGAGCTAAAAGGAAAGCAAGTATTCGATTACATTTCAGTCACCGAAATGACTCCAAATAATTCAAACATGCAATTTTTCCATATTTTATGAAGATGTAAAGTTGCTTTTTAATAATATATTCACCCCACTGTATTTATGAGTTGGTTGTTGCATTGCCCCCAAGTGGCCAAAGACATTAGCAGTTTTGGGTTCTTGTTTTATACTTTGTGCGGGATTTAATCTGTGATGTACAGCATATTGATGCAGAAGAAAAACTCTAATGTTGATTAATGTCGTGCAGCTCTAAACATAAACACCGACAGACAGCTCTTATTATTTCTGCTCCTGTGGGTACAGAACATATGTAAATGTTGACAGCACTCTGGAATTCAACTGTGGTCCTCAAGATCAACTGAAACATTTAATAGAGGAGATGATGCGAAGTGTTTGATCTGTCAGTGCGTGACGGGGCTTTGTCTTTGAGGTCGGTTCGGTCTGAATAGCAAAACATTGACTTATGAGTTGTGAGGAGGCCAGTTGACCTTCGACAGAACAATGCTTGTGTTTGAGAGGCAGAAACAGAAAGACAGAGGGGTGGAAACAGACAATTTCTGCCTCAACTGTTACACAGTCCATCCACCTCTTACCATTTAACAGCACACTGACAAAAACTAGTCAATACTAAGGAATGGTGGTTCAGCGGATCACGCTGCTGAACAGTGTTGATATCGATGTAGTTTTAGACTAAAATTGTCTTAAATGTTGCCAATTCTTTACTTTATGGGAATGGTTTTGTTATTAGGCTATTTTAGACATACTAAATTGACAGTATTAACCAGAGTAAGAGCTTTAGTCTTTTGGTACTATGTAATCATTACATAGAGGTTTCTCTACAATTTCCTATCTCATTACAGTATATTCTTCCAGAGGAAACATTTAGTGCCGAGCTTAATGGAAAGCAATAAGACAAATTTCTGTCATCATAGTCTTGATTTATGTGTTCTGCATTATATACTCCTTCCCCTGGTTAACACTCAGTATAGTATATTTCTTCAAACGTGCAGTTAACACGCATTATTTTGTTTTGAATATCATGTTTTGAAATTTTGTTTTCTTTTGAAATTCATGAACAAAGTTTATTAATTCCAGAATCAGTGACTTTTCAGCAGAGAACAAGCAATGGTTTTATGAAAACACACAGCGGGGGCCAGCTAATAAAATTATATTAGCTAGAAAAATATTTGAAACATTTTAAATTAAAAATTTAAAAAAGCTGCATTTGTGTAAATTTTGTAACGCCTCTAGCAAACACAACGCACAGTTTTTTGTGTTTTTGTCAGTGATTGTTGCTCCAGGATTTTGTTTTCATTGACAACAAATGTTGCCTCTGACTTCAAAATTGTTATATTTCTGTGCACCATGAGGCACAAGTTATTTAGACATCATGCATTAGTTTTAACTCAGCTTTTGTTAAAAAAATGTAATAACTCAGACTTTAAATCTGCACTTCTTTTAGCAGACCTGCCTCCATCAGAACACTGCCTGTCACTCTCACATCTAACAGCTTCTCTGCAGTGGCACAGGTTAAATCCACATACTCAACATGAGAGTCTCAACTTGTAATGAAAGGTGGTCGGACTCACCACGACTCACAAAATGCAGATCTGAGTTCATACCTGCTTACGTCGACTGTGAATACACACTGTGTGTGTCTGTATTGGGATTCTCAGTACTCCTGCCTCGTATTCCCGTGAGCTTAAGCTCAACAGTATTACATTGAGTTGCGTGTGATGCAGGTTACTCAGCCTGTCTGCAGCTACGCAGTGAACCTGCTCTGAAACTGTATACCTGTGCTGAAAAACAGGAGTCGCCATTTCAACACTGTCTGTATGGATCAGTGTTCCCTCTGGCGCTGTGTCCTCTTTGAGAGCTCCTCTGTTGGGGAACTACTCCCTGGCCCCTGACGGTTTCCCTCTGTTGTCACAGTGGACCCATTGTACCTGTATATACTCCTGCTGTGGGACCTTGCTTCAAATTTCCAGCAATTATATGCAACCCCACTCGAGCCATGTTCTTGTCGCTGCTTCATTGGAGAGAAATGCAATCAAATGGAGGGTAAATGCAGTGAAATGGGGCTGCGGGAAGAGGCTGGCCGGAATTAGATTGTGGTGCTGATAAGTCCCATATAGAGCAAGTAAACATGTTCTTATCTTGTTATCCAGCTTACACATTAACACATGGTGTTTGGAGGAGGGCTTGACAGGATAAATCAAATCCTAATCATTCTCTTTGACTCAGTCTGTCTCCATTTCTGTTCCGCGTATGCACATGAGAACAATGGAGCAGCCACTTTCTCGCACCTACCGAATACCTCAGGAATGAGTGCACCCGATGTGTGACGTTTAAAGAGCGGCTTCCTGCAGCGGAGTGAAATGATGGTGCCCTCTGTAAAGTATTAACAATGTGGATGGATGAATCAGGTCAGCACAAACCTGTTGACGGGAGCCGCGGCGCTCTCACAAAGCTGCGCCCGACCATCAGACTTAACCGCTTGGCAAATTGGACATGCTTGTTGGCTGTAGCTCCAATTTATGTGCACACTCTATTGCAGTTAGTCCATCTTCATTAATGAAACGGCCTGTTGTCAGGTCGTGATGGAGTGGTGGAGATGATGTGGGGGGAGCGTGTAGCAGAATTGTGAATAATGTAGAAAATAAACAAATACACAGAAGTGAGGCGGCCGGCAGGCCACGCACGCACACACACACACACGCACACACACGCACACACACGATCCCAGCTGTGATTGTCTCTGTACACACTGCTCATGGCTGATAGGGTGCTGTGGTGACTTTTTGTTTTTGAATCTGAATGGTTGGGTTTAACATGTCTGGACTAAAGTCATCTGTGTCAAGGAGGGTGGGTGAGTGGGGGGTGGGGTGTCTCCAATTCCAATTCATGTATCGTCAAAAGGAATGCTTTTATTTCCAGATGTAGAATTTTAATTCCTTATCATCGTAAATTGATAAAAGATGTAAGAGATGACCTCAACATAGTGTCTCGGCTCTGTAAATGCCATATGCACTCAAGCCTCAGCATTAGGAGTGATAGCACTTCTCTATGAAGAGAAGGACGGGGTCTGACTGGGTCTACCTACAGGGTTCTTGTACCTGCTGCACACATGAACAGATGTGATGGCTCATGAGATAATTACCCACTGAGCCGGTGTGTATGCAATTGTAAGCTGAAGCAGGGGTTCCCTTCAGGTAGTGCTCCCGCTTAGGCCAGTGAACAGCTAATGACATTTAGAAGCGATGAAAGAGATGACAGTTGTTTGTATTCAGCTGCACACTACCTTTCTGTTATTGTCTGCTGTCTGTCTTAATCTCCCAGCCACCGTTTTCACACCACAAGGAGATCATGTTATTAGATCTCCTCCCTGGGCTCGTTTGTCATCCTGCAGCACCACTCCTCCAGGAGAACTGCAGGAGCTGAAAAACAAAAAAACAATATAAACAGTCAGGAGGCCACAGCATCAGATGTTCATCATTTACTGGCCTAGAGTCTCTTGTATCATCATTATTCTTTCAGGACTAACATCATAGGTTAATATTCTGTTTCTTCTCCCAGTTTCATGAGGTTGATACCATTTGACCTCTGTGTTTCCTCCACCCCCTCTCTCCCAGCTTTCCACTGACCATCACTTCACAGTTAAAAATATCGTCAGCACTCACAGATTACTCTCGCCGCCTCAGTCGCATCTCTCTAACCTCATCTGTTCCAGGCAGTAGAATGAAGGAAGCTAGCTAATTACAATAAACAAGTATGTTCAGAGGCATCTACGTAAGTTTCACATAGGGTAACTACTCTGCTATAAATGTTAAATGAAGCTCAAAATAGACTAGTATGGCATACAGTTGCCATAGAGATCTCAGCTGTGATTCTTTGTGTACTTTCTGAGTTTATAAAAATCCCAATTAATCTTTGACATTAATCAGTGAGAAGAAGTGAGTGACTGGTTGATGTTCCAAGGGAATCCATGAAGTCTTCATTTTCGGGGCTTTTTCTATCATTACTGCAACTTTGTCCCCTCTCTTTGTAATGAAATCAAATGTACTGTTCTGCATTGGATATATTGCAGCAAAACGATCCCTTCTGTACTCACGTCTTGTTTCATTTCTCTCTTTCTCTCTCTGTCTTTTATTCCTCTCTCTCTCTGGCTCTCCCTTTCAACAGGTGGGACAGTCAAAATGATACGTAGGAGGTGAAGCGTTGAGTCTTATCGATGGATGTGTTTACAGATACCAGTCTCACATTGATCGTGAAGACTTCGGAACCAGAGAATGCAAATGTAGGAGATAACACAGGTGAAAATTAATTTCCTTTTTTCTTTCTTTTTGTCACATTTACATTTACAAATTTTTTTTTTTCCTTTTTATTGTCGGAGCTGTTGTTTGAATATTTAGAAATACTTCTGTGCTGACCTCAGAACAGTTTCCAAGAATAATCAAACATTTGTTAAAACCACTGGGCGACATGATGGCACAGTAGGTAGCGCTGTTGCCTCACTGCAAGAAGGTTCTGGGTTCAGTTACTTTCTGTGTGGATTTTGTTTGTTCTCCTTAGGTCTGCGTGGATTCTCTGGCTTCCTCTTACCTCCAAAAAACATGCAGCTTATGTGAATTGGTCACACCAACATTGTCTGTAGGTGTGAGTGTGAGCATGCCTGGTTGTCTTTCACGTTACCCTGCGATGAGCTGTGTCTCATCCGGAGTGTAGACTGAATTCTGCCTGTAGCCAGTGGAGGTGGTTTTTATAGATGAGGCAAATGTCTCGTGTACAAGAAGATGAATGAATGCATGGATTTTTACAGCAAATCAAAGATTATGGCATAACATCTTCAAAACTTAGCAAAGATTACTTCTTCAGACAGCAAACCATGGAATTGGTGCTCTCAGATTTGCTTCCCAGCCTTGGCTTAAAGCTCTTAACAGTGTGGAACATGAAACATGTTGAGGCCAATAGTGTAGCAACTCTATTTGAATTGTGTCACTGCATTTCAGGCTTTTGTGTGTAATCACAGAAATGTGCAGATAAATCTGTAAACATACAACCTTCTTGACCATTCTTTGAATTCTTACATTCTTAGATATTGTTGGCAGAATGAGAAGAGGAATGAAAGGATAGCAGAGCGGATGAAGACGCAGTCAGGCATATTATAAACTCTTAAGTATAAAACTGACTGAAATACGTTGAAAGAAATGTAAATGTCAGAGTGTTGCTTGAACATCGCCCTAGCTGACTTTCTGTGGAGACAGGAAGAACTTGACAACACAGAAAGAGATGCCTGTTGCAGTCAGATGGCCCTGCTGCTGAGATCAGAAAGCATTTGACTGAATACGAGGAATTCATGAGTAGCTGATGAACGCCCAACCACCAACAGACACACAGGTTTCTACTCCGTATGAAGAAAACTCATTGGCTGTAACAGATTGTGGTCATTTCTACAATTTCATGACAATCACAAAGTGTATTGTGCAGGTGTTTATTGAGAGGATCTTTTACATTTTTACAAATCACAGACTTAGATACAGTTACAGTTTCAAAATTGTTTTGTTGTCATAGTGGCCCTATAAAACACATCCTGTTAATGTTATTGTATCATTTTAGGCCCTTTGAACCTAAATTCCGGAAAGTTTAACCTTCATATTTAATACAAACTTAAAAAGATATGAGACATTTAATTTTCTGTTGCCGGCCACGATGTGGAAGATGGTCTAATTAGGCTTCAGGACCGATCACGCCAATATGGCAAGAGGATTTAGCCTGATGCGAACGGTTGGACAACATAACATTAACACCCTGTAGATTCAGATTTCACGTCATGTTAAAATCACTCAGCAAATACCAGACTAAGTGAACAATTTACTCTGATGTCAGACTTCATGTTGACTCTTCAGTTTTGCTTTTGGTGCGTCATCTGCAGCATTTCATCTTTCTTTTAGCTGCAACTATGTGAACTTCTGAGCAGTAAACAAACACATGATGTAGAGCCAGTAATGCAGACTATAGGTACCTGTAAGAAAACTCTGTAACAACGTGCCTGTTATTTCATATCACTCACATCCCCCCAACAATTCAGGCCCTGAGTAACTTAATTCACATTCATCAGCATGAGCAAAGAGGATGCGTTTGTTTTAAACAGTGTTTATTCAGATTTTTTCCCTTTATTTAGATTTTTTGTCTTACTTTTTATGAACTCCACTTCCAGTGGCATAATCCACACAGCATAATGGTATTTGCCTGATATAAAGTCTTGTTACAAAACTGAATTCTAGTTCATCCAGACAGTTTGCTGTTTGATCCTTTCCGTTTGCAGGCATATAATCCCCATTAATGTTCCACATTTTTAACACATATTTAAACACTCATATTGTATACTGCTCCTGAGGGCTGTGAGAGAATCACCCAGATTATCTCCAGCACTAACTAGTTGTTTGGAAGCCGCCAAGAGTAAAAGAGGAAGAATGAAAGGAGGAGGAAGAGCGGAATGGATGACATAAACTCCACTATGCAGGCATAGGGCAGCTGTTATAGAAGGCTGGCTATGAATCATGCTGCCGTTACTCACCACTTATATTATGAACATTCCATACTGACTGGATTGATCCTCCTCCCCACTCCCCATCTTATGTCATTCACAAAATGCCTCATAGTGAAAATGGAGTGATGTGTGGAGAGTACCTTCCTTTGCTCGCTTGCAAGCTGGATGAGTGAATGCCCCTGGGCAGCTGAGCTGCAAAATGGTCAGCTCTACATTTTATACTGTATTTGTAAAAGCCTCCATATAACAGTGATAAGGAGTGGAGAAGTTGGAAGGGATGGAGGTAGTGAGCAAAAATAAAAGGAGGAATTAGGTAATACAAAGGAGGGATGGGAGTGTAGAATGATTTTAAAAAGCCATGAAATAGAGAAGGCCCTGTCTGCTGTATTCATTTGTATTACACTTCATATTGTGATAGCTGAATTATTTTATTTTCTCAGTCATATGAAATGACTGTGAAAGTTTCATTCATGTTAACAGATGGTCAATAAAAATATAAAAATATTGTTATATATTTTTGACAAATTTATTTAAGTGATTGAAAGTGGATTTTAAGTGAAGACAGCTAAATCATGGATGTCTGTGTGCATGTTGGGCACTAACAGATAAGGACACAGACGCCAACATGTCTCTCTCCTCATGTCCATAACTACGTCACTCTGCATGGGCTTGTCTTCCTGCAGGGCAGTCTGGCACAGAGCAGCTTGGGCTTACCTCTGATGGATGAAGTCCTGGCTGCGGTGGCTAGAAAGATAGACGAGAGTCAGAGCTCAGCGCGCTAACTGGTTTGGTCTGGTCTGGACTAGTTTGCCGATGGTCAGGGTCCTGGGGATCAGAAGATCATCACCTCCTGCCAAGAGCTGGAGTCTTTCCATATGCTATGTCACATGCAATCCAGGTCTACTCAAAGAGTCTTTCTCCTGACGCAGCTACAAAATGGCTTTGTTAGGATAGTTTTGTATGTGAAGCTTATTTTATTGGTATGCAATGTTTTTTTCTGTAAGCATTTAACTGTGGTGTCGGTGAACATTCTGGGCGTTTATCTTGTTTATATTTGGCAGCTAAGATGCAGTGGTAACATTACGTTGAACTATATCCATGAAGATGAGGCTGCTGATCCCCTTTGACCTCTAATGTCAAACTTGATTTGTCATCTACAGTCATGGCTGTGAGACCGTGTGTGTGTGTGTGTGTGTGTGTGTGTGTGTGTGTGTGTGTGTGTGTGTGTGTGTGTGTGTGTGTGTGTGTGTGTGTGTGTGTGTGTGTGTGTGTGTGTGTGTGTGTGTGTGTGTGAGAGAGAGAGAGAGAGAGTTGGTGTACCTGTCTGACTGACTGATCTGGGAGACATTATGAACAGCTGAAGAGCTAATGGTCCAGCTGGAGACAGATGGCCTCTCGATAGCACTATACCCCAAAGCCAATACTCACACTCTGTCACTCTGCCTCTCGTACACACACACTTGCCTGAACACACACATGCATCCATGCATACACAAACAGTCCTCCTTACACACACACGCACACACACACACAGACACACACACACACACACACACACACACACACACACACACGGACACATACACACGCACACGCACACACTCACACCAAAAAAAACAACATACACACTCAGTGGATAGATTGTTGTTAATCTATTATAAACCCTGAGGAAACACATTTTTCAATATGAGTTTTTATGTTGCACAGCAAGTTTGAACAATATTTTAGCAACATTATGTGGGAGCTTGTGTTTCATGCAAGCACAGGAGCGATAAAGGGAGTTAATTTCTCCCCCTTTTTTTGTAATTTCCTCTTTTTGTAGCTTTGCTTCTTTGTATGGCTAATAAAAGAGACACTAGTCATTTCCTTACATGTACCTTATTTAGGAGTGTTGAAAATTACTTGATAGATTTGAAATCCTGGCATTGTTAGCATTCAATTCCACAAAAGTTCAGAAGAATTATGCCCATGCCAGAAAGAACAGTACAGTTATCCCATACTCCTTCCTTTACTGTCTCCATATATTGAAATGTAGTTCACAATGTAATAGACAAAACTTTTTATTGTGGAGAGAGATATCTGTCCAGACACCATAAATAAGAGGTTGGAGCCTATAGTCTTTTTTTCTGCAAAGTGGCTTAAACTTGCTTTCTGGCTAGCAGGTAGTGAAACCATTGGTTACAAAATAGATGTGCAATTATGAAAATGACTCTTCTTGTCACTTCATTCATTATCTCAGTGAAGGGTTTCCTAATGAGTTTATGATTTCAATTACTAGTTCCACATCTTTGTTACTAAGCTATTATTTTTGCTGTGGTCCCATTCAGAATAAAATAAACAATAAAAAATATGCTTTCAGGTGCACCTACATAGTAATTTATTTGTTACCTGGTTCAGTCCCTTTGTGGTGTATAGAGTCCTTGGTTTGTCAGTGAGATCCATTCCTTATTCATCCACAGCTTACCCTCACATCCAAATATGGAAACTTCTGGCTACAGAATATCAATATGGCAACAGCCGTAATGCCAGCAGAACATTTGGTGATGTTTGCTTTGTCAGTTTGCATTATACAGCAGTGGTTCCCAACCCCTGGGCCGTGGACCGGTTCTGGTTTGTGGTTCAGTTGGTAGCGGGACTCACAGAAAGAGTACAGAACTTACGTTACTCCTGTTTCATGTATTATCTGATTCTGAACGATGTTTTGTTTTAGAAAATTACCAGATTGTATCTGCCACATCTGTCAATGAGTCAATCTTGATGCAACATGCTTGCCTTGGTCACATGATTACCTTCTTAAAGGGGCTGCTTTGGCAGGTAACAGAGTACATTATTGCTAAATGTAAACTCCCAAGCTAGTGAAATCAACAAAAAATAAATGTGTTTGGAAAGTGTGTTTTCACATTGTAAAAAGAGCCATTGAGGAGTCAGAAAAAGAACTTATGACTTAATCTACGAAAGAAAAAGAAAGCTGCAAAATACCAGCTGTCATGCTGGAGGTATCATTTAATTTTGTTGTATTTATTTGCCACACCTTAAAGGCTGGCCTGTGAAAATTTTGTCTGACATTAAACCGGTCTATGGTGCAAAAACGGTTCTGGACCACAGTTATACAGTCTATGCTATGTGCAGAGAACATGTATTGGGAAAGCTCTGAGGACATGTGACTCATAGGGACTTATAGGCAAACATATAGCTGCAGTTTTTCTACAGCCTCTGACAAGTTGCTGCCACGATAAAATTATGACTTTGAGAGGAAGAGATAAAATGCATTATTTCTCTTGAGTATTTCCTCATTAAGGATGATAGGAGCAGAATTATATGCTTTTAGTAGGCATTGTGGTTGTTTCAGTGTGTTTGCAGGCCACAGACCCAGAGGGACCCACTTTCAAAAAATTCATTACCTTGTTAAATAACTCTCAAATAATATACATACTTAAAGATTTACTTGTCATCATTGCAGCGATGCTGAATTCTGTTTGTTAAGCAGTCTTCCCTACTTAAGTACCTCGGCAGTGATTAGTGCATCCATTCTAAAATGCGGAGCATTGCTCATTAATCTTGGTGAACATACAAACCATTAAATCATTTTATTTTTTCTGGCATGATTTTAAATATTATGTGTGAGGTAGCAGCTTGGGATTGTAGAGGGAGGCAGGTGTAGATGTTATTGGTTCTACAGTTTCCAGCATATGGGCCTGTCGTGTCCCATGTGTATGTACCTGCCTCCACTGCTGTCATCTAATTATGCAGAGCAAACAAAGCTATGTGCCTGCTGCCACAAGCCCGCTTCTGTGGGTTTTGATTGTTACTCATCAACTGGATGTCTTCACCTGATTAAGACATTGTCACAATTGACCTGTAGAAAATCACCAAACCAGCTTTCAATTTAGTCATTACTGCTATTGTTGTTTTCAATCTGAAATTTCTTTCTTGTGTCTTCTTACGATGATGGTAAGTCAGATCTGTATCCGCACGGGTGAAAACGGGGCTAATACAAGAGATCTGCATTAATTTGATTTTGTATATCGTTTTTTGGGTGGTAAAGGATGATATACTGTATATACAACCGCGGTATCTTGCTAAAGACTAATCTTGTTAAGCCAATTAATAACACAGAGGAGAGCCTTTGAATGAAAGCTTTGTTTAGACAGTCAAAGCTTTTAGTAATAGCTGTATCATTAAATAAGCTTTTCATTTGTTCAGAACACTCACCTTCAGCACAAGGAGAGACTTTGTTTTTGACACTTCTGCACAGGTTCCTGCATATGATAAAAATGGTCTTTCTGTTCTAGCAAACAGAGTACCTCTTTATCACTCTAACCTATTCCACCATGTTAACTTAACATGAAGCAAGTGACTCAATTAGTAATAACGTACTTCTTGTTCTAGGAATTTGGCAGGAATCTTTATGGCTGTGTTAATTCTTTTCTTCTCTTGACTCTTACATTTGAACATCAAACCCTAATAAGTAAGACGTTGTCCTTACCCAAAGTTGACAGTGCTAATACCTTTTATTAAATCCAATATCAAAACTAAATTATTATTAATATTTAAGGCTTATTTAAGGCTGACATCACAAAATTACATTTTGAGTTCTGTGTGGTTAATTGACACTAATTGCATTTCATCTGCACAGAATGGATGTCAGTACTACTGCAGAGCAAAAACAATGTGTGATTCAACTCTAGACTTAGAGTCAGAAAGAGCTGAAATCTTTTCCCTTTTTTTCCTTGCAGGGGTATGTGAGCAGAGTGGGGATCTGAGTCTGTGTGGGCTCGCTGCTCTCCCTCCATCCACACCTCCTCCTGCTGCAGAGACTTCACGGCGGGCCTGCCCAACACAGCAGAAGACCACGCCTACGTCACCAAACCTCCCCCTGCCCCTCAGCTCTCAGTCGTCTCTGGGCCTGACGGCAGCCCCCTGCCCTCCCTCCAGTGATGCTCCAACTGTAGTCCCTCACCTTCACCCCACTCCCACGTCACTCCCCAACCCACCCGCAAGCTCCTGGGGCCCAACAGGAGACACCCAGAAAACTGCCCTT
The DNA here is from genome assembly GCA_013358685.1 of Antennarius maculatus. Lineage (NCBI taxonomy): Eukaryota > Metazoa > Chordata > Actinopteri > Lophiiformes > Antennariidae > Antennarius > Antennarius maculatus. The sequence continues at coordinate 11,014,597 of CM023614.1, read as the reverse complement.
CTGCAGCCTGTCGTCCTCCCTCCATCAGCGACAATGATGGAAGCTGGCACTGTATCTGACTTGACGGGGGAGTGTCTTCTTCAACCCACTCGTACCTGCCTTGGCTGCTTCATTGAGACTCGTGATGCGACTCACCCTAATTCCATCCAGAACCCGCCCCACAACACTGACACCAACCCTGACACAGAAACTGGACTAAGTGTAAGGATAGGGGATGTGAGCCGAGAAGACTTTGACTCTGACATTAACAACATCAGCATCCAGTGCCTGAGCCATGCCGGGGAGGCAGTGAGTCACTACGGAGAGCAGCTACTCTCTGACCAGCTACTTAGCTTTCCTTTGCCAAAAGCCCAAGGTGAGGGCAAGAGAGTGGACGGAAACAAAACAACAGAGGACTGTGATGATGCAGAGGATGATGTGACAGCTAAGAACTTGTATGAGGGACTATTACTGGACAAAGTGAGTGGAGAGGAGGTTTTGCTGGCTAATGCCAGCCAGGACTGGGGCTATTTTGAATCCTTCATCAGTGAGAGTAAGATGGAACTGCTGGACCTTTGTTCTAAGAATGAACTGTCAGTTAACCTCTTCTCCGAGGAAGATGTTGACAATCTATTTGACGATGAAGATGACGATTCAACTTTAAGCAGTGACGTCTGTTCACTGAAGATTCGCTACGAGTCTTTCCAGGACAACATGAGGGAAAAAACAAATGTTCTTCAAGAGGAGACACAGTTCAACTTTTTTCCCAGTGTACTGGCCAACTGTGTGAAGAAAGAGGAGGGAGCAGGAGTCTTAAAGAGGAGTCCTGAAGAGCTTCAACTCAAAACAGATGAGCTCATCCTGGAGACAGGACAGGATTTAAAAAGTGGGGATTGCAGTGGCAGAAGCCCCCTTGATGGTTCCCAAGGCTCACCCATGTCCACTCCCAAAGTCAGCTACTTAATGGACTTTAATTCCACAGAAGAGTCAGGTGAATTCAGTGATGACAGCTCCTGCACAGGCTCCTCCTCAGACACACTGCATGAGGGCAAATATAAGAAGGGCCACTTAAAGAGACTGCTTAGCCCCTCAAACCCTCTCAACTATGGTTTGCGATCCAAGAGAAAGGTTCGATACAGTGATGATTACTTATACGATGTTGACTCGCTTGAAAGTGAAAAGAATGCAGAGAAAAAAGAGAAAGCTCCCACTGGTCAAAAAGAGGAGGAGGATGTCGACTGGTGTCCCAAAAAACGTCGGAAATCATATCGTAAAGAGCCACCAGTTGTCATCAAGTACATCATCATCAATAGATTTAAGGGAGAGAGACTCATGTCAGTGAAACTAGGCAAGTTGGACCCTGTGAATGCTACTGTGAGCTTAAACACAGACACAGTGAGCAAATATGAGACACTGGCTCCTCTGAAGCAGTTCTGGCAGGAGAGGCAAAGACAGAGACAGGAACAGCTTAAGTTGGCTGCCAGAGATAAACAACAGCGTGGTTTTCACCTAAATGGACGGCATCATCGTCCTTTTAATTCCAGTCATCCCAAAAGAAAATACAAGATTGCAAACAGGCTTAAGGTTCAGAGATTTCACACTGTGGAGCAGTCAGTAACTGCACAGGGCTCTCCTCTCTCTGATCGGAGTCACGGAAGTGTCACTAAAGAGGAGGCCACCCCCACAGTAGGGGGAATAGCAACAGCCACAGGTCTCCCAGAGACATTAGACACAGACTCCATCACGTACCCAGTCACAGCAAAGAGCCGCTCCCAGGAGAGGGAGGAGAGGGAAGGGAGGAGATTGGGAGGAAATAAAACAGTCAGGATAAGGAAATTCAAAAGTGAAGCCAGACTGAGGAGCAAGAAAATGAAAGAAGCAGGAGAGGAGGGCTGGAGCACGACAAATGAAACGGATGCCTGTGTCACCGCGGTACAGATTGAGGATGCTACTGCTGGGTTAGAGGAGGCAGTTAGCTCAACTACAGTCAAACCTCATTTCTCTGATAGTACAACCACCGTTCAGATATCCAAGGAGAAATTGCCCACTGACTCATCCACCTGCTCTTCTGACAAAGCTCCTCCCTCAGCGGAAGTGGAGGCTGATGTCACAGTCATCCCAGGGGGATACCTGCAGACCCTGTTGGATGCTACAGAGTCCTCCGGTGCAACAGCGATTCCTTATTTCCCCCAGCAGCCCTCTAGGCAGCAGTATCCTCTAGGGCTATCCCTAGAGGAGAAACAGTTTTCTTCTCTGCAGCTTGCTCAGAGCTGCGTCCTCTCCCCTCCGTCTGAGTCAGAGCTCCAGCAGTCTCCCCAAAACTGCCCCAGCTTCCCACAGATGTGGCATCCACAGCTTTGTGCATCTCACAGCCAGAGCTTTGGGCCTGATACCCCGGAGACGCCCATCCTACCCAACAATTTCCCAGCTGCTGTGCCCCTGAATGACAGTTTGCCAGTGTCTAACTACACCCAGCTAAGCCCTGAAGGCGATAGGCTACTTTATGAGAAGAACTACCTGACTGAGACTGGGCTGCAGCCTGGGGCAGATTTGCAAGTGTGTCAGTCTGCCTGTGTGGAGGGCCAGGTGCAATACCAGAGAGGGTCCCTTTGCACAGACAATGGTAGGCTCATCAGCTATGACTCAGTGGGCTCTCTGTCAGCCACCTCCAGCAATTACAGCTCCCTCAGTCTCAAGTCTTGTGAACGAGAGGGTGAGGAAGAGGGCCGAGACAGCTTCTTAGCTCATTGCAGTCCTAAAGTGGTGATTCAGCAGAGTGTGGATGCCCTTACCCCACTCAGGGAGTCCTCAGACCTGCTGGACATCTCCAACTTCACCCCAGACAAGTTTAGACACTCATCACTGTCAGAACTATCCCCTCCCGAGACTCCTAACCTGTCCCCACAAGTGGTGGGGCGTGATATGAAGATGGCAGGGAATGTTGGCGAATACCAGGATGTAAATGATATGACTTTGGATTGCAATAGGGAGGTAAAGTGGAACTGTGACATTATGCAGCAACAAGAGCACACAGCAAATACATACACAGTGGAAGAAAGCCAGTTTCCATTGCACAACTTTAACAGTCAGGATCTTTTATCGATAGATAAAAAGGAACTGGGAGCTACAGAATTTGATGATCAGACTGGTGAGGTTTTGGCTGGTGAGAAAAACATTAAGTCAAAGAGGAAAGGTAATTGCAAACAGGCAGCTGCCGGACAGAGTCCAAAGAAGGTACGGGCTCCCAGAACTCCAAAGTCAGAAAAGGTCAAGACGCCCAAACAGAACTCTCGTTCCACCAAAAAGATAAAGGCCATGTTAGAGGGTAAGGCGGCAAAGAACCAAGCTGGTGGTTGTGGTACAGGCATGACTGACAGTAGTAGCACTGGGGACTGGTCTGTTGCGGGTTGGTCAGAGAGCAACAGCCTGGTTGGGGATGACCAGAGAGAATTCGAGGAGCCCTCCAATATTCTTTCCAACATTGTATCTGGCATGGCTGAGGTCCAAAGGTTCATGATGGCTTCCATTGAGCCCCTATGGAATCCTATGTCTGAGGCATGCATGCCCTCTGAGGCCAATAGCCTCAACCTAAAGACTCTCAAAATCTTGGCAGGTACAGAAGCTGACCTGAAGAAAAAGGGAGCTGTGCTCACCGGGACTGGGAAGGGCAGGAAGACAGGGGGCAAGGGAGGAAAAAATCAGGCCAAATTCAACCCCTCTCATCCCTTATTCCCCCAACTAGCTCTGGGCTGTAACATGTTTGATAAACCCAACTTTATTAACCCTGGGCCTGCACACAAAAAGCTGTACCGTCACAAGACCAGTGCAAAGTTTCCTCGGATTGAGACACTGAAGGGGAAGCGAGCTGAGAGAGACCCAAATAAGGACATAGCACTGATGAGCTCTTTTGAGAAACTGAGGTAATATTTTGTTATCAGCTGCTGTTGCACCCCCTTCTCACTTTTCCCAGCCACCTATTCATTCCTCCCTCCCAAGCATACCTACACTGACGCTATGCCAGAGCTGCATGAGTACTATGTGCCCCTTGACTACTCTCACTTCCTTTTAATCCCCCCTCCCCCAAGAGGAAATTAATATCTGCATGAAAAACTTCTTGTACTTTGCAAACTACCTATTGAGTGATTGTGTCAAGCTTGATTGAGATTTGAAATGACCATGGCTGCATTTTTCTTGCTTTTGTTGTTTCTGCTTTGTTTGTTCTTCTTATGGTTGTTTTTGTTTTACTTTTGTCTGAAAAAAAGGAATAAGCCTTGAAAACAGTTCTGTCGCCTTTATGAAGAACTTTGTTTTTGTATTTTTCAACAGAACTAGCTCCCCTGAAGTATGTATTTATTCCACTTTTCCCTAAAGATGTAGCTATATACAAAAAATGCATTGAGTGACATCTACGCACCCCTCCTCCTCATCTGTTTTTGTATGCAGAATATGGATGTCCTGTTGTTGCTGTCTTCATACACTGCCCGGCTCATTTCAAGAGGGAAACCTACGATTAATGAGCCCTATTTAAACCCAAGACATCTTGAAAACACAAGATGGGACCATTTTGTATTGATGACATATCAGACATTGTCTTTTTTCCCCTCAAAGTTGGAATGACTCCCCATTTCCTTTTATCAAATATTTCTTTTTCTCTGGCATTTAGAAGAACTGGTTATCTAAATTTTTACGCCTTTCAAATTCATAAAAGCTCCACCCTCAGAGTATTTTTGTCAATGTTGTTGTACAGGGACATGCAATAATTGCAAAAAAAGATGATTATAATCTTAAAATCAATGTGCCAAAAGTAACAATGCTGTGTAAATGACCTCTAATATATGTGTGAATATTGGCTGTTCCTTTTTTCTATCCAATGGAGTATTGGCTGCTCGGAGATTCCTTACAGAGACTTGCCACTACAAGACTTCTTTATTTGGAACTTTTCTCTCTTATCTGATGAAAGGCACCAACAGCTGGCAGTGGTACACCGCCACTTACTAAACCAAATCAGTAAGACTGAATTCTCCTTGTTTCCCCCCACTTTGTTTGCCAAATTCAATTTACCTCAACATTGCCTGGCACTGAGAAGCAACAAAAGAGAGGCAAAGGGGGATCTGCACTGAAGGCTACTGTAGAGGAGCAAGGTGAAAACAGAGATGTTCAAACAAGCTTTGTCTGGACCAAGGAGAGTGTAGTGCAGATGCTTGAGGGTAAGAAAGGAAATTATTTGTGAGATGGGGCTGTGCCTCTATGAATAGCTCTTTTGTACTGAAAATTCAAGGCAGTTCATTACTCATAGAGATTTTGATGTACGCATCAGTAGTGAATGGACATTACATTTTTGCAATTAGATTTAATGTGAATGTGAAAACAGTTTTCAGTAGCGATGGAATCAGTGATCTTGTAAATGAAGGAAAGCATGTCTTTGCATTAGCTCCACATGGGAATCTTACCTTTACCTTACCCAAAATGGTAAGTTAAACAGTAATTTTTCTTGAAATTCTATTGTAATTTATTTCTTAACACTGCCGTATTGCACCACTGATGTATTCAGTCTATTTTATTTAGTTTTTCACATGATGTCCATGTTGAACTTAAAAAAGACATTTTTTTACATGTCATTATTTGTCATGTCAGTTTTGGTGAGTTAATATTTTGGCAGAAAATATTGTCGCCATAAAATAAAGGCCGAAATATTTTTTTTGGCATTTTCCGATCAAGTGTATTTTCTGGCTATTTGTCAATTTTGTTGGGCTCATTCACTGCCTCACTACCTTGGGATAAAAAGACTTTAACCCATACAATCATTTTTCACAGATTATTAAATATTATGATTTATAGAGTAATTCAGAGTACCTTAAACAAGAGTGTCTTTTACAAACATAAACTCAATCAAAAAGCATATATTTTCTCTTGCTTTCGAATGTTAAATATAATTTTAATCTGTGCAGTAATTACATGAGACTGCATGGAGATGTGCAGACAAATTGAGCCTTGGTGTAAAAACAGGCCTTGTCACATTGAACATGGTAATTGTGGCACACAGGTGATAGTAATTGATGTCTTGCAAAAGACAAGAATCATAATCAATCTTTCTCTGTCTTTTTTTTCTTCCTCTCTGCCATGATCCTTTGTTTCTTTTCTCCAGTGTATCAGGGTTAGGACCAAGACAAGCTGCTGATGGGAAGCTCCTCATGGGCTGCAAGCCCATTTAGTCTGCCTTCTCTCATTTCTGCCTATTGTCAGATTGAATGTATTTCTCTGAGTTCATAGTATTTTTTTTATTTTTTTCTCTTTAGTTTTAAAATGTGCCACTGTTGAGCTGCCTCATGTTAATGGTGCTAAGAAAGCTGACAATTATTTCTTTTTTTCCCCCCAGAGTTAACAAAAAAGAAGAAATGCAAAGTAGATTAGGTACCTAACCCTCTTTATGAATGTATATTATAATGTTATGTTTGATGTATTCACTTCATGATTCTTTGACATTGATTGGAATTACTTTTGCTCTTTTCATTAAAAGATTACCGAGCTTTATATATACTGTCTAGAGTTGTTACCAGAAGGAATCTTAATGAACTCTTGACACTACAAAATCTTGTATATTTTTTGTGTGCCAATTTGTAACATATTTTGTAAGTGTATATTTTTCTTAGAAAGTGCTGTGAAGTATTTGTGTGTGTGAGTAACCTTTTATGCGCCTCTATGGGCAGTCGAAAGGATATACAATGACAAGTTTCTGGTTTTAAAAACCAAAATATGAAAGTATCAACAGAAAACTAGAAATATTTACATTTTGTTGGGAGTTTTGTAATAAGACCATGATCTTGTTGTGAGAGTGTTGTGTTACTGTGCAAAACACAAATAAGCAAAGAAAAAAAATGAAAACTTGGAAAAAATATAATTTGTGAACAATTTGCTGTTTTATAGATTTTCATGTAAATTATTTGAGTATTATTTTGTTTTTTTTTTTGTTTTGTTGTAACTGTTGCAAAGGTTTTAAATATTTGTGATCAAGCCTGTATGGTGATAATGTAATATTGGTAACTTGCTGAGTTTTGTAATAATGTTTATGGAGTAAATATACAAATTAAAATAAGATTTTGAATGCTGCTTTCTGAAGAGAGTTTGCTTGTGTTTTTTACCGCCCACCTGTAGCTACATTGTAAACAGTAAAAATAAAGTGTTCACACTATCAACATCCCTGTAATCAACTTTACTCTATTCAAATAATTTCTAAAGGTGATGTCATGCGGATTTGTTAAAACACTGATATAACAAACAACTTATTGAGATGTCAGGAATTAAGTGTATTTAACATATCTGTTGAGCAAATGCCTCCACCCCCATCTCTTAGGTAATATAATAATACAGTAGCAGCTAAGAATATAATGAATATAATCTGTTGTAGTCAGTCTGTTCTTATTTGTTATGGTGGAAGGCTTTTGGAAGCATTTTAATTTCTCCACAAGCCGGTCTCTAGCTCATGTTATTTTAATGTCATATCTAATTAGCACACAAGGTCAGGCATCTCTAGAGTGACTGCTCATCCATAACTCTGAGCTGGGCTGCTGTGGTCAACACTGCAACTCATTCTGCCATCCTTAATTGGAGCTAGAGATACTGTCTCTGACCATAAACAAATCCTGTGATGTATGTCTCCAAAATTGTCAGGTGGTTTGAGCATTGTTTTTGTTATTTAGTCACCCTTAGCAGATAAAGGAACAGGCAAATTACATGGAACGTCTAAAGCAATGGATCAGGCCACCTGTGGTTATTAAATGAGATGCAATTTGTTTAGTCAGAGCAAGATAGCCTGTATGGATGGTACTACATTTGGAGGATTTCTTTGTCATCGTTTTTATCATGACTATTGAAATTATAAAGTAATTTTTAAAACTAACTGGTTTCTCGAATTCCACATTATTTGGAAATTTAAACAGAACTAATAGTTTGTAGCTTGTAGATTATTTGTAAAATAAACCATTTCATAGAATTTTAAATCTAATTGTTGAACACCAATCTGCAGTGTTCAAGTTTGTAATCTGGCTGACGTTCCTGCTAGGCAAGTCCTTTGATTGTCAAACCAATAGGTCTAAGGCACTGCAGTAGCTCTTACCTTCAGCCTAATAGTCGCTGTATGGTAGCTTTCTATCACATTCGTTTACAACTAGCTCCGTGCCACCTGCTGCCAGAGGGTCACCACTCAGCCTCTGCTGACATGCTGCTTTATCCTGTCCTGATTCAATGCCACCAAGTTGCTCATGGTGGATCATCCTCGAAAATTTTGCAGATTTGAGATTTTTTTTTCGTTTATAAGTAGTAGATTGAATAATAAATAGGTATTTTCACAGACAACGACCCTGAATTTAGACAATTTTTATATTTTCACTTATACATTGATATTCATATGTATATAAAATTGATTAATATAAAAAGGCACAATTGGATATACAGTATATTTATGGATTAATGTGGATATATACAGTACAAATTACATTTTTCAGTTTTAAGATATATATACAGTATTTCTGTATATGTCTCATGTGATATGTATATGTATCATATGTATCACACATAGCAGCCAGTCGAATGTAACAAGTTTCTTTTCACAAAATTTTCTTGACTAGCAATTCCTTGATAGAGTAGCTGGTGTAAAGTATGATTTTCACTTAGTAACATTAGCAAATGATTTAGCCAGGATGTTAAATCAGTTACACACATATATAATAAGTATATATATATAATTTTATATATACATTTTTTGGAAAAATTTTTAGCGTTAAAACAAATTTTTGAAAAGCATTTCAGACTTAATATATTACGTATTTTCCATGTCCTCTTTACTTGCTCATCATCTGAGGCTGTATGTACAGATTGCCAAATATCAGTAGACTGTCCCAAAGAACTTGACAATGTCAGTTCTGACTGCCAACTGAAAAGGAGGTGTAGGAAAGGTAATATGACTTAAAAATATATGAGCACTTCCATAGGCAATACATTTTGTACAATATCCAGTTTGCTGGTACTTCTGTTTAATGTGAACAGCACTGCAGGACTGGAGACTACATGCTGAAATTACATGTCAAAAACGGATTCTCGCATTTCCAATCAGGCATTAGAGAACAATAACCAGCCACTAGATTTTGCCCTAAATGCGTGAAATGAAATATTTTTTTACGAACTGGACCTCCAGTTCTTTGGTACTTTTTTTTCGTAAGCTATAACTTTTTTTTATTAAAACATTTTTTAAATATTTTTTTTAATAAAATTCTTTTCTTTCATAAAAGAAAATTTTATAGCTCACTTTAGTAAGTTATAAAATACTTCAGTAACTGTATAATCGATGTTAGTGAAAAAATTCCTGGGAAGTTTACAAACATACAGATGTGAAGATTAAGGACCATAAATAATAACGCAACGGCCATCTTGCCAGTCTACTGTCCCTGCAGAGCTTTGTTTTACCACCGAAATTCTGCACAGAGTATTTGCATCTTTCTCCGCGTAGTGCCGCTACAGCTGCCCAGCGCCCTGGCGCACAAATAAACAATATTTTCCTAGTTCCCTTCTTAGGATGGGGGATTTTTTCCCTGGGTGTTGACTGTCAGGCTCCCGACCTATCGCGCTGCGTTCGTCTACTCCGCCTCAGTCGCTGTGATTGGTAGAGATCAACTCCCTGGTTTGTCTTTTGGTTTCAGAGCGAGGTTGCGGTTGTAGTTTCTACCTGGAAGGCTTTGTTGGGGGAATACAGATATTACTCAGTTTCCGGAAGATCATTGTAGCCTTCTTAAAAGAAAGAAAATGGAACCCTGAAGTCGCACTTCGCTCAATCGTCAGGCGCTTTTCAGAGAATATTAGAAGGACTATCTGTTGTACGATTAAATTGCTACTGACATCATTTAACAGGTAATATAGTTTGTATTTAGCGAAAGAAAGTATTCGTTCTGATAACCTTTATTTTCAATAGGTTAGATTTTGGTTAGGAACGTCACTGCTTGACGTCGTTAAGGCAGTTAGCTTATGGTGATGCTAACAGTATTGTTCAAGTATCAATTTTTACTGGGAAACTGTTTCTTGTAAGACTTTTCGAGAACGATAACCAATAATCATATCCAGTACACTTCACGTTTGATAAACGTCACCAATACTTGTGTTAAATGTTTTGCACCAAGCTGTTATAAGTGAGAACACTCATACCAAGTTATTGGCTAGGCTAGCGGTAGCTAACGTCAGGGCTCTCATTTGTAATGGATGTAGCTAGCCATTCGGCTAGATATCTAGCTTGTTTTGATACAGTGATACAAATAGACGGTCGTCCCATAATTAGTTAACGGGATGACTGTTATACATATGTGTATTGTTTGAAATCATCGGGGTTAGCGTCCATGTATAATGCTAATAGCTATACAGCTATTGTAAGCCTAGCAATATGCTGTATGTTGGCCATTTTGTTTTTTAGCACTATATTGACCAACATACAGCTTTCCTACATAACTCAATGGAATAAATGTCATATTGTTCATCTTTGTTTTGGCCGAAAATGGCACACATTCAACCACATGTCCGGGAAAAGTCCGCTGTTACAATCACCGCGTTAGTTCAGTTAGCTGGAGTTGCGTTTATGGAATCTGAAACGTTATTTACGGCGTAATTGGTGGTCATGCAGCTCCTCAGAGATTCAGTGTGTTGTGTTCTGACGCTTTATTTCAACAGGGCTTTCACTTTAGTAAAAACTGACCAATTATTATTATGTGATCATATTTTGTGTGCTGCAGCAGCTGGACATCGGTGACCATCGGGAGAACAGCTTTCGCCCTCCTGCATCATGGAAGGGTCTGACAGCTCGGAGCAGACCGGCAGCGACCAGCCGGAGTCCCATCGCAGGAGGCAGCTCGACCGTCTGAGCAGGGAGGAGGCCTTCTACCAGTTTGTCAACAACCTGAGTGATGAGGACTACCGTCTCATGAGAGATAATAATCTGTTGGGCACACCAGGTAAGTAAACTCTACAATTGATTGCACTAGCCTATTTTTTTTTTTAAAGCTATTTGATTATGAAAGCATTATGTACCGGTAATCAATTTAAACAACTCAGAACACAATTGATTTCATCAGAATAAGTGTAATGAGAGGATGATACTTCTGAGTATATGTAACATTGGGTTCAGGTAATTTGTCTTATTCTTCAGTTTTGTCAAGTTGTTTTTCTGCTCCTCTTTTCTATGCAGAATTTGACATGTACGTAATTCCATTCAACTTTTTAGGGTTTTAAACACTTTCCTGACAGAGAAGTTCCAAATTAGTATTCATCATGGGATTTTCATTTCGTAGGGGTTGAGGGATCAATATTTTGAAACTCGTTTGGTGTTGTTAACCATTTTGGTAATTGGAGATGAAAATAGAACATAATGAGGCTATACAGTTTGAGGACCAAATATTATTGTTTTGTTATTCTTTTTTAAAAATATGAGACATGTTTAAAGGAACACAACATCCTCTGGTCTGCTTTATTCTAGTTAAAAACCATTTACTTGCTTTAAAGTGTTTGTCAACTGATATTTGCAGTTAATTTTCCTAGTATTTTGCTACATTTACATGAGGTCATAAGAACACAAGAGTCTCCTATTTTAACTGATACTTTATTCAAGCTTTGTGAAATTTTGAGTGAACCTGTGGCATGTCAACATGACAGCACAAACTGGTTAAAAAAGTAGGACATTGGTGGTGCGTAAATTACGTAAAAGGACAGTCCAGTCCTTCAAAGAAGTGCCTCAGGACACTTTACTTACTTGCCATTGCAATCGCAATGGCAAGTAAGTTAGTTATGTTTTAGTTAATATCAAAATTTAATTTATCTTGACTCATCTCCTCCTTGCTGCCCAGTACGATTAGTTTTAATAAAAGCCAAGCTTTAGTAGCTATTTCTACTTCTGGATTTGTCAGTTTGCACAAAATGCAACAGTTGACGGATTACTGAAGAAGTCCAATCCGTTTCTGTCCCAGGACAGTGGATGGTGGAATGTAAATTTGGAGCACCTTTAGCAGAGCACCCTGCAAGGAGAGGGCAATGAAGGGACAATGGCATGTCCTGGTAAGTCTGGAGGTATTATTCTGTTGCTGTGTTCAAAGAAAACCAAACAAATCTGAGGACTATTCACCACAAAAAAATGGACCACCAGACCTTTTCGCTTTTTGATAGAGCTGCGTTATTACTCAAGTGTACATGGTATACAGTAGAACTGTATTTTTTCACCCAAGTTCTCTGTCTGCCAGGTATGGAGCTGTTGCAGTGTCTCCCCTTGCAAATGGCTCCAAATTCTATACTTTACAGAAAATGACTTTAGTTCCTACCATCAACCTGCAGCGTCCTCTCTTCAGTTTACTCTTCTACAGAAGAAGTGAACTGAACACTTTGATAACCTTCCAGAAATTAATATGTGGAATGCTGAAAAGTCTTATTTCTTTTTGCTCATGGATTGATTTTATTGTTTTGTGATGTCTCTTTCAGGTGAGGTAACAGAGGATGAATTGTTCAGTCGACTTCAGCAAATCAAAAATAGTCCTGAACAGCAGAATAACACCCCGAGCACTGAGAGTGGAGAAGATCCAGTTGGTAGGTTTGCCATTTCCATATTTACAAACTATATATAATTCGTCAGTTGTTAATTTGTTAACTAATTTTCAGAACCCCTGGAAACCTCTGAGGATCCTGCCAATGGCGATAGTCTCTTGGACTGGCTGAATACAGTGAGGCGCACAGGCAACACAACTAGAACTGGTCATCGTGGAAACCAGTCCTGGCGTGCCGTAAGCCAAACAAACCCTAACAGTGGAGATTTTCGCTTCAGCCTGGAAATCAGCGTGAACCGTGACCTGGCTGAACAACAGGCAGACGCAGAAGGGGGGGAGCAGGAGGCTCCGGAGCAGATCCCAGAAGATGTCCCACAGGCGTCTATAGCAGATCAACAAGAAGTGGTGACAGATGAAGCACCACAGGTCCACATGGAGACTGAAGTGGTCGAGGAACCAGTTGTGGAGGAGCTGTCTGTCATTGTGGAACCAGAGCCTGAAGTAGAAGAGGTTATTTCACAAGAGATTTTAGGGGAACCTCTGAACTCTCCAGCTGCCCTCCCAGTACAACCTGCACTTCCTCCTTCTCCACGCAGAGGACACAGGAGAGCCCACAGCCGCAGCCCGGATCCACGCAGGACAAGGGTCCGTACAGCAAGGAGCCGTTCTCCTCTCAACCTGAATCAGCTGGATGGTCTCCATAATCCACGTCACACACACACCTCACAGGGCTCCAACTCTGCCAACAGTAACCCGTCTCCTCCCCAAATGGAGGGCAGTTCTCGGACTCGACAACATGTTCTTTCTAGACAAGGCAATGCTGATGTTGATGTTCAACCATCCAGGGCAAGTGCAGAATCAGCCTCCGAGGTCCAGAATGTTGCATCTCAGGAAGGTGAAGCAGCTGGGGAGGAAGGGAGTGCAGCAGGGCGCCGCCCCCCTACTATAATGCTTGATCTCCAGGTACGCCGTGTGCGTCCAGGCGAATATCGCCAAAGAGACAGCATTGCTAGTCGTACTCGCTCACGCTCCCAGAATTCAAACAACACATTTCTTTATGAGAGTGAGCGCGGCGGCTTCCGTAGGACTTTCTCGCGTTCTGAACGTGCTGGTGTCAGGACCTACGTCAGCACAATTCGCATCCCTATCCGTAGAATCTCTGATGCCGGTTTGGGTGAGGCGACCTCAATGGCTCTGCAATCTATGATCCGTCAGATCATGACTGGTTTTGGTGAACTTGGCTACCTCATGGATTCAGACTCTGATTCTTTAGATTCTAACCGTGGAGCCAGCACACCTGTGGATCTAGCTGAAGCTCTCAACAATCCAGACACAGCCCCCTCTGCTGCGCCGACTGCAGATGTCGACGAAGCACCTGCAGCGGCGGGAGTCAGAGCAAGGACAGCTGAGAGTGATTTGGACGAGGGCCTCGCCACTGGTCCGCCCCCGTCTGGTGGCCGAGCTCGACCTCGACCTCCGGGTAGCCTGGAGGAGCCCGGTTCGCTGCCCTTCCTGCGGCTCGCTCACTTCTTCCTCCTAAACGATGACGACGAGGACCAGCCCCAAGGACTGACTAAAGAGCAGATCGACAACCTGTCCATGCGCAACTTTGGCGAGAACGATGCCTTGAAAACTTGCAGCGTCTGCATAACTGAATATGCAGAGGGCAACAAGCTACGTAAGCTGCCCTGTTCTCACGAGTACCATGTGCACTGCATCGATCGCTGGCTGTCCGAAAACTCCACTTGCCCCATCTGCCGCAGGGCCGTCTTGGTATCAGCCAACCGTGAAAGTGTGGTGTAGACCATTAAAGGCTGCAAGCCTCGTGTCCAGTCCTACGTAATCTAATATCCCGAATTATTAAGAGGACTTTAGGAAGTATGTGTTTACTGTTCACTCGTCGTATCACATTTGAGTTTGATCATAATGGAGTCTAAGATTTACTTCCTCCATATAGAGACGTTGGGGCATGCCCAGTCTATTTTAAGACATTTACTGTTGATGTCCAAAGTTGGGCACAAACAATGCATGCTGTTTGAATCAACCTTTAGTGACCAAGCAGTATATTGCATTGCATCAAGCCATGCTCACAAGCAGACCTGTATGTAATCCCCTGGTTATAAATGCTGCACACCTGCTGGTAGTTCAGGCATGTGTACTATTTTTTTTTATTTTTTTTTTTTAAACTCCTATAAAGGGTGCTTTATACACCAGAAGTTGGGTATTAGGACAATTCTTAATTACACCACTTCAGAGTATTAGCTGTAAATAAGCTTGTTAAGATCATTTTCAATCATACTTTGTATCAGTGGATTGATTATGGATTGTAAATTCTCATATGAAGATTGTTGGTGTCACGCTCCAGAGCATCCCCCAAATCGATTGTATCAGTGTAGACAGCAGAATTATTTCAAGATTGTGATGCCCAGAAGAAGTGTGATATTAACTGCTTTCTCATTTACACTGAGACTCCGACTCTTCGTTTTATCTCCTGAAAGAAACTTTTCAGAAGCGATACAGTGAACGTTTTCAGTATACTCAATTGTTTTAAAAGAGTGTTTTAATGGTCTAATTGATAAATAAATACAACCAGGTTACTTTTGCAATGTTCAGGTTTATTATAAGATCATATATAATTTTAATGTATTGAACATTAAATGATTGAATTCACATTAGAAATTACACCAATAAAATGGGGATGTCTCAATATTAGCATTAGACACTGGGTTGAAATGAAGGACTTGGCATGTGAATTTTCCCACCACAAAAGTACTATACTGACAGGCATGATGTGAGTTTGAGTACGGTTAATTTTTTAATCATTTTGTCCCGTGCCCCATTATTTACTGCTCTGGTTCTTTATTGTTCCATGAACGTATTGGATTGTCTTTAATGACTGAGTGAATTACTTTCTCAATGCTGGTATTAACTTGACTGAAATTACCAGAAACTGAACAAAACAAAAAGCAGATGCAATTTTAATTGCGTTCCTATTGATACTTTACAAATAGAACCACGTCATTGTACAAGTGACAGTTTAAGTTTGTAATTCAAAGGGATGAGTGTTAGATATCGGCCTTGTCTGGAAGACAGTTCACATCTTTGTCTTAGTAAGGCTCCAGTACTCTCCTGCCTCATGAGCAGAAGCCTCATATCAGTGTGCAATACATGCTCAAGTAGGGGAATCCAATCTATAATAGAAATATATCGTTCATAAATGTATTGTTCAAATTTTGTTAATGGCTAAAATCTTAATGGAAGACTTATGAACTCTTTAAATTTTCTTAATTTTCATCTTGTGTTAAATAGAGGTATGTTTTGGTAGCACTGTGAGAACAGGAACACTGGCTGTGTGAAGAAAGTGGCATCATTATTACTGCCATCTTGTCGTGTTTCTTGTTTCATTGCTTGACCTCTTTGCCATGATTATTACCTCCCTTTGTGGAACAAAGTTTGGATGCAAGGTGTTCTATCAAACATGTAAAGCAAGTGTTCCCTCTAAGGCCTCGCTTTAGTTCGGGTCTTGTTCTGTTACCCACCCACTACAGTATGTTAAGAGGGTGTTAAATGAAACTAACCAAATTAATTAAACAAGTTGTTATGCTTCAAACTGCATTCCAGATATGTTCTGTACAGCTATTGCCATCAGGTTATTGTCCTCAGTGTA
Organism: Antennarius maculatus; assembly: GCA_013358685.1. Taxonomy (NCBI): domain Eukaryota; kingdom Metazoa; phylum Chordata; class Actinopteri; order Lophiiformes; family Antennariidae; genus Antennarius; species Antennarius maculatus. Next base: position 10,998,388 of record CM023614.1, on the reverse strand, counting down.
CTGGAATCAGCTTTTGTTTCCAGAGAAAAACTCAAAAAAGGTCCAGCTCTCTTCCCACACAAAACCAAGTATCTTCGACTTGTAATCATTTACATTTTGTCCCTTTTCAATATTTACCAAATAAACTTTAACTCATTCCGGGATTGGGTTTGGTTTCCAGAGCCTCCAGTTCTGTGGAGGTTGGTTTTCAGGATCTCCTTGGAACTTAAATCTTTTTTTATGTCTATTTTTACAATTTGAATTTAGGGTCATTCTTGTGGTATAGTATAACATAAAGCTTTTCATTCATTTGTTTTTTCTAAGATATGCAATTAATGACAAGGACCGCATTTTTTTCTTTTCTTAAAATGAAATACAGCTGCTGTGTCGTGTTTTTGTATTCAACATCCAGATGCACACATCGCTGGCAACATATTTGCTTAAATGTCCACGTGTCTTCACTTTCCTTCCTACTGTTCACTGCTATTTTCTCTTTCTGTATTAAATGTGAAGTTAATACCAGCGATTCGGAGTGATGAGCATGTTGACAGCGTGCTGTAGCTGACATGAACATTAAACATCACAGAGTTTAATGTCCCGGTTCTGACGCGTTTGGAGAAGTGAAATCCAGAACAGCTGTTTGGGGATCACGTGACGTGAGGATTTACCTGTCAAGGTGGGATGAGTGTCCCACATGAATCAAACGTTTAGGAAGGATCAGGTAATTCAGGAAGGATTTGGAATTTTGTCCATCGACTCCCAAACGGTCTTTAACCTTGCAGCACCGGGTGTGGACTCTGGATCCCCTCCACAGACGTGCGGGTGGTGGGAGCGTGTTTTTGTTCGGTGCGGCCGCCGGGGTGGAGGAACCAGGAAGTACCGGTCAAACAGCGAGGATGGCGCTGAGGGCTGTCGGGATTTTGAGGAGCTTTCAGAGGAATGTTCAGGTGAGCTGTGGGATTGTTGACGAATCAGCTAAGCGCTGATCTCTACGAATCAAACAAAGCACTGAGACCGGCAGGTTACTGCAGGAAATAGACACTGACAAATATCAGGCGACAGATACTCAAAAGGACACGTAGATACCGTTTGTTCATATGCTAAGGCATGATCCTTATTGATTATTAGAATTCACAAACAAGGTTCGCGACTTTGATCAGGTTTTTGTTGAATGGCCAGATTCAGGTTAATTCATTTTTAAAAAATGCAGATAATGCTTTAACCGCGAAATGGCGCTGTTGCTCCTGTATTTAATAAAATGATTCCATTGAAGCCTGCTTTTTTCTTTCTTTTTTTTAATTCCCAGCGTATAACTGTTTTTTTGTTTTTTAACTGCCTTCATCCAGACCTTCGGAAATGTTAAACTAAATTCAACCTGTCCAGTGGAAGTGAGCCATTTGGATCATTTGGTTCTAACCGTGAGAAGTGTGCCAGACACGGTTCACTTTTATACCTCTGTTCTAGGCATGGAGGTCATCACTTTTAAGGTGGGCAAAAAAGTTATTTGTGTTTTCTCTGCATATAATTGTTTTTTTTTATTGTTAATAATGTTAGTAGTGGTGTTAAGGTCAAATTATATTATGTTCTACAAATCGGGATCAGGAAATATTGAATACTTTTGGTTTGAAGTTCATTCATCCATCCACTGGGTGGCAGGCTTTAATTGTATGTCGGGTCCCAACACCCTTCTATACTCTGCTATGACTCTCCCTTCAATAACAACGCATGCCATCTTTGTGTTTTCAAGGGAAACCGTAAGGCTCTGGGGTTTGGTCAGCAGAAGTTTAACCTTCATCAGCTGGGTCAGGAGTTTGAGCCCAAAGCCAAGCATCCAACGTCAGGTTCTTCAGACCTGTGCCTCATCACAAAAACGCCTTTGGCCACAGTCGCTGCACACCTGAAGGTCTTCCATTCATTTGCTTTAGGATATCAATTTCTGTCTTAATCCTGTTAAATACACTCGTAAAAGGTCTCGACCTGTACATGGCTTTGAATGTCACATTTTTGTGCCACAGATGGAACAAGGGGCTTCTGAAATTCTAATTTTCAGTTTCTTTTGTTTCCTCTTCAGGTCTGTGGAGTGAAGATAGAGGAGGGTCCAGTGGAGAGGAGCGGAGCTGTGGGGGCCATCACCTCCCTTTACTTCAGAGATCCAGATCACAATCTTATTGAAGTGTCAAACTATATCCAGTTACACTCTGAGGGATCCTCTTGAGCCTTGTTTGGCCTTGTTTGAGCACACGCTTTTTGTCACTGCATGACCTCTTTAGTGATACAACCTGGCATCTGTCCATAAAAAGCAAAATCTGTCCATAAAAAGTAAAATCTGTAAAGGTCAAACCATTATACAGTATAATGTATATATAATGTTAGCAGAAATAAATATTGTTTTGTCTTGACAACACTTTTTTTATTATGAAAAGACACTGCAGCTTTGTTGATGTTTAAATTACGTATAGAACAGGTTGTTGTTAGGAAAAACCTTCATTTTGTGAAGAGAAACATGAAATTTTAAGGGCAGAAAATAAAAGGTTCTTCCATATGCTCAGTTATGTTAAATTTTTGACATACTGTAATTTATTTGATGTCAGCCTTTGCCATAATATCTTCATAAGACAGTTAATGTATTTGCTAGATATCTATGTGTAATGAATCAAATAATTAGCCTGTCAGAATGGAAAATATACCTATTGCAACTACAATCAAGGTAGACATGAAGAACACATCAACCCAGAAACATTTAATTCTGAAGCAAATTTCCAACTTTAATTAATAATGAAGTAATTTTTTTTCCTTCACTCAGTGTTGTAGAGACGGTGAGATGAATTTTTTAGATGACTTACTGGACAGCTCACAGAAATAAACATTAGACTGGAAATACACATGACATTTAAAGGTGCACTGTATTAGCTTGCAAATTTTCTTGGATTGTTGGCATCTATGAAATTACCTCTTAATGATTACATTAATTTGATCAGTAATGAAGATACAACTACAACAACACCAAACATGGAAGTACCATGAATTAGAGACGCTAGAACCAGTAGAAATTCATCAGGTTGAAGTCCATCATACTTCAGACAGACTTCGGCTGAACAGGCTCCTCTGGTAGCTGTTGACCGTTAACACGGTGGACATGCAGATCCATATTCTGAGCTGTCACTCATGGTTCAGCAGGGCGCTGGCATTCAGTCATTGTTCCACTAGCTACAAAATGCTGGCACTATTGCACCAATGTTGATCGATCAACAATCATTACCCTGGCAACTTGTCTGGTGAATTTGCCATTATCTCCTCAATGTTGATATCTTTTCAGCATGGTCCCATATTTAGGTGGGGTGTGCTAATCTGGCATCAAGCTTGATAAAGCCATTATTGGTATATCACTAAACTGGCCCTGCAAAGATGTTCAAAAAGATGCAGAGAAAAAGTTTTCACATAGTTATACTTCATTACTCTATATTGTAGCACATATTTATATTCGTTGGGGAAGTTGCATGTGTTGCATATGAAGAAAATTGGTCTCCAGGAAAATGAGGATCTGAAGCTAAACGTCTCTAAGAAAAAAAACTACAGCCTGTGTTCTTTATTTCAGCAATACTTAACTTTTTAAAGTCTGATCCTGCATAACCTCACCTAACATCAAAATAGACTCGACAAACCCCCCCAACTTAATTTACTTTGCTTGAATATTGTCATACACAGTTTTTAATTCCTGATATGCAAGTTTGGCTTGATATGACAATCTAGTGTGACTTAGAGCTGTGTTTTACTGTCATACGTTCTGCCCCTTTCATCATAAAAGCTTGCATAGACATGTGTTCCTGTACGTGACAGGATAATGATGACTTTATTTACTAACCCATTGAATGTGAGATTCCTGTAGGTGAGACTGAGAGAAGTTGGAGAACATCCTTTCTGTTTCTTTCCTGTTCTTAGAAATTGGGCTTTCAGGCACTAAAAAGCAAAGTTTCTGTGTCCAGCTCTGAGGTTTCACTGCTATTGTGTCTTCTGTTTCCTCTGGGTGGAGAACACACGATAACCATACATCTGATTCACTGTTTCTGTGACTGGAGTTCCTTCATTGTGTCCCAAAGCAAAAGGCTGAACAACCAACGTGTATTTATCATCAGGCGAATACAGTGTTCACAGCACAGTTGACCGTGTCAATGAAGGAAGTGTTCACAAGACGACTTTCCCAGAATTGTAACACAATTGACATGTATAACTTGAGCTAATCTCTTTACAAACATACACTTACCATTTTAATTTCCCGCATTTTCTCTGTGTTCCTTGCTTTTTTTCTTTGTTGCGGTGTTCTACATGGGCAGTTCCTCCTTATTTTTGAGATTATTTTATGCATGTAGTTTTGTACACTGACAACAATTCCACATCATAAAAGATACATATGTCTTCATTAAAATGTCAGTAGTCATTACCAGAATTACTTTATGATTACTGTTTTGGTTACTTTGCTCTTGGAACTTTATTTTGTCAGAAAGACCCACAAATTAAATCAATTTATTAAATCTATTGTTTTTCTCTTTGCTGATTAGTGGCACTTATTGAAACACACACACACACTGCCACAGAGATGTCAGACTATTTGGATTTCTTGTCTTTTGTGAGGTTGGTGAATAAAACCAGGAACTCAACAGACATTCACTTCTCCCTCTGAGGATATTTTGCCACACTTAAATTAGGGTGCGACCCACTATTTAAGAATCGCTGGATTAACTGAAGAACCACACAGGGAAATCCCTCTCTTGTCTGAAACTAGACCCCTGGACTAGTAATTTCTATCTGGCCTATCTTCCACTCTCTCCCTCTGTCGCTCTCTCCCTTGCCCTGTCTCTATCCCCAGTATATTTCTTTTCCCACCCAACCAGTCAAGGCGGATGACCGCCCCCCAGAGTCTGGGTCCTGCCCGGAGTTTCTTCCTCAATGAGGGAGTTTTTCCCTGCCGCTGTTGCTTAAGCTTGCTGTGGAGGGTTGCTAGGTTTCTCTGTATGTTCAAGCACTTTTAAATGTCTGTTGATGTGATTAAGCACTGAATAAATAAACGTTGATTGACTGATTGATTTCAACATTAATGCTGCCTTCACAGATATGCAAGTTTTCCATGCCATGTGTGCAATCACAACCCTGTTTCAGTTCAGGTCCTGGCTTATGTGTTTTGTGCTGGTAGCGATGTGGAAGGTCTTTTTCTACTTTAGCCATGAGGACATGTCCATGAGTTCCAAACACTATTTGAAATGTGGGTTTGTCAGACTTTGGTTCTGAGACGGTTTCAACTCAGATTAGTTTACGATGTTTGTGGATGGTGTTGATACATGACTTTTGCTTTGCATGGTAAATGCAGTATGCTCCAGAATATGTTTCAAAGAATCTTGTTGGTTTCTAACAAAGTAATGTATGGGGAAAGAAGGTCATTAGCATTCAGAATCTGTTTACATCCTTGCTTCTTAAAATTGCATTTATTTCTCTCAGTCCATGAAACTTCTGATCAAACCATAGACTGTAATCATTTAAATTTTGTGTGAATAAACCAAATATGCATATATTTATGAAATATATATCACCATACATCTAATTCACATCTAATATATTGTGATATATATATTACCGCAATATATTAAAATATATCACTTTTGTACTGTTCTGAATTGAATGGAATGTCAGGATTAGCAAATGATTGCATTCTATTTTATTCATGTTTAGTAGTTTTAAAATTAGCTTTGTAAGTCATGAAGACGAGAGGAAGAAGTGGACATCATACAATATACATTTTAGTAGTTTTATTGAAACAAAACTACACACACAAAAATGCTACAATTGCATAAAGAAAAGCTTATAATGTCAAAATGAGGAAATACTGATGCATGTTATGAGCATAAAACATTTATGTTGCTTAAATTAACATTTAAAAAATCCATTATTTGCCCTCACACCTTGTACAGCACTTTTCACCACTTGCATCTGAATGTGTAACCTTGACTTTTTCATGCATATTTTTCAGCCCCTGTTCATACAAGTCATATTTCTCAAATAAATCAAATCAAATCAAATCAAAAGATGAAATTAAATAATCAACCACTACATACAGTAGACACGTATGCTACTTTTCATATATCATTAGTGTCAAGTATAAGAAACCAGCTGTTATCCAGCTGTGTTGGTCTACATATGAAGGTGTGCAGTAGATTGTGTTCACTGCAGCAGTGACATGAGGGCCCTGCAGTCCCTCAGTCTGTCCAGTTCCTCCACCACCCCAATTACATCCTCTACATTCTCGGAAGGCAGGACAGTTGCTGCGTTGTTTCTGAACTTCTTCCTGAGGCTCTCATCGGTCAGTGGGTTGCGCCAGTGACCATAGAAGGTGTCACAGTGCCCCTTTAGAACATCTCCTCCAACGAGAGTCACCTGAACTTCACCGTACATGCGGTTGAAATTAGCTGGGTTGTCATGGGGATGCTCCACACGGACACAATTTATCAGAGCATGCAGGTCAGGGCGCATCATTGCGGTGGGTGTGAAGGACCACACAGTCACCTCGCCATCCAGGAGAGCGCTGCAGGCGTTGAACTGGAAGGAGTGGCGCGCCTCGTGCTCAGACTTAGGAAAAGGCCTGTTGATGTACTTTGATTTGGGGACTCTGAGCAGAATTTCTTGGACTTGTGCTGGAGACACAGTGCCAGGACCAAACCCAACAAGAAGCTTATGGACTGAGGCTGCGGCATCTGTCACCCAGTGCATCCCCAGATGGGCTGGGAAGCGCTTGAAGCCCATGTCCTGCTCCTCCAGCAGGAACATATGGCCATCGCTGGGTGATTGCAAAGGCTGCGGTGCATAGTCTTCATAAAAAGCACTGAATCCTGCCACCCCAGCAACAGCATCAAGAACCAGAGCACTCGCCTCAAGGCCTCGGGAGGCAAGCAGAGCAGCCTCTAACCCCAAACGTGAGGCATTGCCAATGTGGAGGGGTTTAGACTGAGTGGCAGCATTAGCCATTGGGGCTCCTGATAGAGAAGCAGCTATAGCCAAGGCATGGCTGCACTGGGATTGATCCAGAGACAGGAGGCGAGCACAGGCAGCTGCACTGCCCATGGTCCCAACCACACTGGGAGGATGAAACCTTTTGATGAAGAAGGCAGAAAGAAAGAGCTATTGAGATATTTGGAATGATATATAGTTTGACTCATCAATAAACCTATAACAATGTATGGTTTTGAATAACTGCTCTTTTACATAACCCTCTACCTGCAGTAACATCATACGTAGCTGAGGATGTTAGAAGAGTTGGATTTTTATTCATTTCAGTCTTTGACAAGAAGAGAGATCATGTGGTGTTTAACTTCATCTTGTGTACACAGCAGCCAAAAAGCATTTGATTTACCTTCACACTAATTGTGCTGGAATTACCCACAGACACTAACATAATGGCATGCCATTCAGCGCTCACTGAAACCAATAAGTGAATGCACATTATAGTACAATAACCTTACTGTAAACTACACTGCACAGACACAGAGCTGATCTCATTAGGCTCCTGTGAATAGTTGCTCTCTTTGCAGAGCATACATACAATGATTTTCAAAAATGTACTGACATTATATCTGTTAAGTGATCTCCCAGGGAGGTCCAGCATACTTCAAAAACTACTTGCGATGTTGTTATTAGCCCATAATTGACATCATCTTGATTCAATTTGACTGTGTTCAGAGGCACTCACCTCTTGGGGATGTTGTGGGCCTCATTAGAGAACCTCATGAGTCTGCCCTGGATCTCAATGCCGACATTGAAGGACAGCAGGATGTCCAGGCCACTCGGCTTGCTGCTAACAGGTATCATGTCACTGAGTGCTAACACAGCAGGGAGCACCGCGCCTGAGGGATGAGTGGCGGGGTGCCATGTATCATCAAAATCCATGGCGTGAGTCTGCATCACAGAAAAGCATGCACACAAAAAACCAAAGAATGTAGGATGTAGTGCATAGTTGCAAAACAGCATTTTTATGCATCATGCAATAGACCTAGCAGATTAGCTGACTGTACATAATTAGAATTGTTTTTTGTTTTTTTTGTTTGTTTTTTTTGCAGATGTGTCAAGTGGATTTATTACAGTATTTTTTCCATCAACCTCACCTGTGTGTGTGTAATGGATGTTTCTGGTCGTGGTAATGGTTTGGGTGCACTGGGGAAAATTGAGACCTATCTCTTTCCACTATTTATACTCACAGCCACTCCATTGACAAAAGCTGCCAGTGTTGGGGAGAGCATGGTGCCACTGCGTCCGTACACAGTGCTGATGTCATCGGGAGCGTACATGTGCTGAAGGGGAAACAGACACAGACACAAACACACGGCTTTGTCAGGATTATTTTCAAGTCAGTTCTGCAGTCATAAATAAGTATGTAAGTAAGTGAGTAAGTAAGTAAGTAAGTAAGTAAGTAAGTAAGTAAGTAAGTAAGTAAGTAAGTAAGTAAGTAAACAAACAAACAAACAAACAAACAAACAAACAAATAAATAAATAAATAAAATGAAGAATAAATAAAACAAACCCTGCAAACTGTTGCATGTGAGAGAAAATTAAACATCAAACTTGTGTCTGCACACAATTTACATCATGAAATTCAGTCAATAATAACAAATTTTGTACTCATCTCAATTGCAATCTGTTTATTTATAGTCACTCAGACTATTGCTTTCACCAGCCTTATCACCTCATACTAAATGAGAAATCCTAGAAAATCCATTGCTGTCTTTCCTCTGTGCCTCACCTGGCAGTGCTGCAGAGCCAATTCAAACACATCTGTTGTGCTGCCAATCAGACCGACTCCAATGCTGTCCAGGATCATCCTCTTGCTGCGGTGGAGCACTTTGGAGGACAAGTGCTGAGGTTTGACTTCACTGATGAACCTCCCAAAGCTGGCTGTGACTGTGTCCTCAGGTGCCTGATATTTAAGTACTGCATTGGGAAAAAGCAAAATGAAAATAGAAAAAAGAGTAGATTGAGTTAGTTTAATTGTCTAAAAATAAAAAAAGCAGTTTGTGTCAGTTGATGTACCAAGGAAAACATTTTCTTGTGTTTGAAAGAGGGTAGATTAAATATGAATACATCAAATGTACCTTCCACTGCAGTCTTATGAAGCCATCTGGCAGTGCAGACTGGTCTTAGAGTTTTCTGTAGAATAAAGAGTACAGAATATATTTACTGGCATATTCAGTAAGTGTTTGGTGTAACGCACCTATTTTAATTTTATTTGACATTTTAGATCCTCTATAGGCTGTAAACATAGATCTCATTTAGTTTCAGCTTACATGTGGATCACGGAGGTAAATATCCCTTGTTACCCTGTATTCTACAGCTATTTTACTGCTGAAGTGGTGCTGTAATGAGTATAATATTGCATATTCTAAGATGTTACACTCACCTGACTATGTGCACAAAAACACTTGCACAGTGTATTTTATTTGTAAAGATTTGTATTAAATTCTGCTAGATTACATGTAATATAAACACTGTTTTCCCAAAATATGTAACAAACAGCACAAAACAAATATCTTAAAGTCCTTACCTGGAATCTGGAGATCATGTTCTCCGAAGTCTCTCTTCACTTTTCTTTTTCAAATTGCCTGATGCAAATGGTATGGAGTCTAATTCTGATGCTTTTTGGATAGGGATGGTACCTGCCTTATATAGACCACAACTTAATGATTGCTAATAGTGGACTGGGTGGAAACAGGGAAGTGCAACCTTATCCGTGAGGAAATTACACGAAGATGAGGAATTTCCACAGTTGTCAAAATCATTATTATCATCATTGTTAAAAATACCATCACCCTCCCCAGAAAATTAGGAAGAATGAGCAACATCCTCAGGTTACAGACTCTAGGATGGCATCAGGGAATTTTCACAAACTCCACCTACAAGCACCTTATTTATGACAAACTGTCCCCCCTGCTTCAGAACAACTCAGCTCTTCATCTGCCCAAACCTATTCACCAGGTGAGTCTTTGATTATATTTACTCTGTGTATAAACAGGACTTCATTGCCACATACAGAAAGATATTAAATAACATACTTAATTTATGTAATAACTGTCCTAGTCTATGGGTGACAAAATTTTGAATTTCATGTGTAAATCTGCTGCTGTTTCTCTTTTATTGTCATTTAGCCCCTTGTGACGGGGCTGGGCCGATGGAGCTCATATTTCTGTAAGAGTTTGAAGAGATAAGACAGAAAAGTGCCTGTGATTTTGTTCAACTTAACATATATTAATTTTGTCCCTTTGCTTTTTGATATTATAATCCTTAAAAATGTTGTACTTTTTTTGGACCTAGATATTAAGGCTAATTTATTTTATGAGGCATGAATTTCTGTGATTTTTGACTGTGACGTTTTCTCTTTTAATTAATGATATACATCTAGTAGTAATGAAGCAATAGATTGCATTTCCACACCTAATGTTTTATACCAGAAAAAAAAAAAAAATTAATTGGAGGTATTAAACTTGTTTCTCAATGTTTTTTATGTAGGGATATGTTGTGTTTCCTTTGTTTCATGTCTTTTAGTTAAAAGAAACAAAGATATTATGGCAACATCTGATGGGTTTCCAGCCAGTTTCTATGGAGAACCAGGAGTGTTAGGCATGTTGTCCAATGGGATCAGTGCGTTTCTTGTACTCCTACAGAACTTTAGCACTGCACACACTGGTAAGGAACCAGAAGGAATGGAGAACATACTAAAAGGTAAACCCTAAAAATATGTTAAACTAATATTATAAAACGGACCACAATGGGTTAATAATTTCTGTTTTTTGTTTTTTAACAGGTGTTCACCTCATCCTGATTGGTGGTATATGCCAACTGGTAGCTGGTTTGCTATCTTTTAGAAAATACGATCACCTGAGTGCCACTGCTTTCATTGGCTATGCTGCCCTTTGGGGCAGTTATGGTGCCACCCAAATCTACTTTGGTGCTTTAGCTGAAACTAATACCTCATTAGCCGTGCCACAGCAGATCACAAACAATTTGTCTTCATCGACTAACATGACCAGCAATATTAATTTCAATGCTACCTCAGGGATTTCAGTTTGCCGTTTATGTCTTTCCATGAAAGAGTCAGCGATTGCTGGCTTGGTCCCCTACATCCTTCTGTCGTTTCTCATGGCCTTCTGCTCTGCCACAGTCAACTACATCATGCCTTTTGTGTTTGGGTCCATTACAGTTACATTAATTTTTGAGGCAGTGGGTCTGGTAGCAAGGTCCTGGGCACTTGTCGTCTCTGGGCTTCTGGAGTTATTCATTCTGATTTTTGCCATCTATGGCTCAGCCGCACTGTTAGCTAAAGGGCTGACTCAGCGTCTAGTCTTCAAAGGCTTTGGTACACCTCTATTCAATGTTCTATTGTTAGGAACGAATAACTCCAGAAGCACCCAGAGTGTCGGCCAAGAAAAGAAGAAAAACACAAAATATGCAGAGCCCATGGCTTTGGGTTTCTTCTGTGACACTGTTGCTCCCTTCATCTTTACATTCTACAGCTTTGGTTACATGAAGTCCTTTGGCTTAGGAGTTTCATGGGTCTCAATCATCACAGCAGCCCAGCTGTTCTCTAGTTACTATGCTTTTCTGCGCCACGATTGCTACCATACCACTAAGTTTGGCCTCCATGCCACCTATTGGCTAATCAAAGCTTGGGAGGAGTTCGTAGTATGTGTTCTTATTGTGGAGGAAGATAAAGTAATCTCAGGGAGAGCAGCAATGGTGGGAAATTACTTTTTTATAGTAGCAGGCTTAGTGGTTAGCTTGGGAAGCCTGAACATGGATATGCTAGAACTCATACACAATGTGCTGTTTGTCCTGATTACAATCTCAACAATCCCCCAGGTTCCCCTCCAACACTATTACATCTTCTTTGGTGTACTGTGCTCCCTGTTTGCCACAGCTTCTCTGTATGGTACATTTGCACGTCTTATCAACACCATAGCAGAGAAGTCTCTAATCCCTGTGGGACCACAGACTATCTCTATGGACCAGTTGAAGAAGGCTTTGAAATGCAACAAGGTCAAACAGGGAGACCGAGAGGCACAATATCAAAGTGACCAGGCTTCAGAAGCTCTGTTCTACATCTCAAATGGTGTTGCAACTCTGTCGGCTCTCCACACAAGTATATCTAGTACAAATCCTACTTTCCTTCATCTGACTGTCCCCTGGGTCCTTATCTCTGGATCCGTAATCCAGGCCTATGTCAGTAGACTTCAAGTCACAGCAGGAGGCCGTTTTGGGTCAGTCATCTCATCCATTTATGCAGCAGTGTGGGCAACCTGGACCTGGTTTAGATTTGCAGGTATGTCAGTGTAATCATTTTAACTAGAAGACTTGCTCCGGTTGATTTACACAAAATTACAATTCAAATGTGGATTTATTTGTAGGTGACCTGCTTCAGCTTTCCACAGAGGTGGCCTATGGTTTTGCAGCAGGAGCCATTGCTCTCCTGGTCATTAATGCTTTCCTTATAATGATTGGTAAGATTAACAAGGTTGCAGTTTATACGATTCTTCAAAACTTTTTTTTAAATTAATCTGATCTTTCATTGTTTGTGTCAGCTTTCTATAGGAACCTAGTTTTAGTCTTTGTCACAGCAGTTATGGAGGTAGTTCTCATCTGCTTCTTGCTTTCCACTCTGCATCGCCTTCCTTATCAGCTAGAAAGTAAGTGCAAACATTCTGTTTCATTATTAGCTACAATTTTAGGTTTTTAAGCTTGGTAGTAGAAATACAAGTCCACATAATACAATAATTCATCCATTTACTAAAAATATTCTTCCAATAATTTATTTACAGTGGCTGTGCTTGCTCTATTTTCAACAATTTGTTTTTATGGAGCCCTTGCATCAATGATGAACAGCATCTTTTCTCAAAGCCTGTTTCCCATGGGACCTCAATTAATAAAGGTAGGTGAAGAGGAGACTCATTTATATTTCTCTGCTAATAAATGTCTTCATATACAATTTTTTGACTCTTTTATTCCCTCCCTGTTTGGCCTGTATTAGGAGCAAGTAAAGCAGGAGTCTAATCAAAAGTTACTGTGTCCAGCGTTTAACTCACGACTTACCAGCAGCCTTTTTAAGATTGCTGGCCTTCTGGAGGAGGGAGAAGTTTGGGGTCTTCCCACAGATACTGTGTATGTTCTGGCGGCCTCCTGCACAAAACCCCAATCAATAGAGAAAATCTACAACATTAAAGTAAGCGTGAAGAATGAGCTGAAACTATGAAATGAGAGTTATCATCCCATCATCCATTGCCAGTCCCTTTTGACATCAATGTGAAACTCATCATGTGGTTATTTTGCTCTTGCCTAGGACAGACCAGCAGAAAAACCCATCTGTATTTGCATCTCTAACATAGAGCAGCTGGTGATGGCAAAGCCTCCCTTCAGTCCTTTACTCTGGGAGTTTATGAGGAATGTGTATCCTGGAGGCATCAGCTGCATTGTCAGGAAAGGAGACTGGCTGCTGAGACTTGGTAAAGTGTTCATTGCAGTTTAAAGTACATGTAGCTGGATTCCATTTCCAGCTATTTTCACGCATTTCCAATAAATATCAATGACCACTAAGCCCTAACTTCTTACCTTATCTTGCGCAGGAGTGGGACCGGCATATGACCGTGTTGGTACCAAGGACAGCATCATGATCCGTGTTCCTGACCACACAGTGCTCAGCCACTTATGTGACATCACAGGACCCCTTGCTATCACCTCAGCCAATCCCAGTGGAGAGGCTGACAGCACCCACCACAGCATGGTGATCGAGTAGGTGTCTATGCACAAAACTCTGTTGTATTCTAGTATTCTTCTTCCAGCCTCAAGCATCATGTTTCCATTTTGGCAGAGTTATAATTTTAATGAATTTTTTTAAAAAAATGTAAACTTTTGTAACTGGGTAAGTCAGTTGAGAACCAATTCTCATGTTTTTTTTGGTGAGAGGAAGTCAAGAAAGTGCAAACTCCTCACGAAAAGTCCCTCAGTTGGATCAGAACCTGAGACCTCGCTGTGAGGCTACAGCGCTCCACCCTGGGCCAATCTTGCTGCCCCACTTTTTATTTCTTTGCAGAATGATTTGACCGTTGAAGGCACTTAATTTATCTTCATATCAAATTATTCTTGTGAAATGGATTAGCAACTTTATTTTGTTGTGCATCACCATCCATAGTATGTCCACCATGCACTGCACATACACACCAACTGACACAATCTGTTCTTCTTTTGCTGCAGTCGACTGGGGCACAAGATCCAAGGGGTTTTGTGTGACGGGGACTCGAATGAAATTGTTGCTTCCACTGTGGTCAATTGTCTGAAGATTGACGAAGGTAACAGGATAACATTTCCATTACTGTTTCTTTTTACTGAACATTTCAAGAAGTGCTTTTGAACTGACTCCCCTTATTCTGTTTTCCCAGGAACTATCAGCATTGTCAGGGAAGGCTGCGTCCCCGCAGTGAAAGTTAAGCAGATCTTTGACAGAGTGAAAAGCAATATGGTGTGATTTCATCATTCCTCTTTGCTCTCCTTCAGACAGTGCTTCATGTCTGATTCTCACAATAACATAAACCTCAGCTCACCTCAGCTGCCATATGTCCATTTAGCTGCAACTCTTTTAAATTTATGAGAAAGACAAAGTGAAAGCTTAAATATTGCTGTTTGTATATGTGTGTAAGTGTAATTTAAAGTAATGGGAAAATTTAATAGCAGAATAAATATCTGTTTCTAAGCTGTACAATTCCTGCAAAAGGAAACAGTAAGAACTTTGAATTTAGGTTAGAAGAAAAATAATGTTTTTAGATGTATAGTGGCTGCTGGAAATAGTAATTTTATGTATTGTATTTATTTTTAAACTGCACCGTATGTATGTTTGACATGAATTTCACCCTTACTTACATAACAAACAATTAATCTACTGTTTTGTATGTATTTAAGCTATGTTGTTTTGAGATCAATGTGTGGAATTAAACAATCAATCAGGGAGGATATGTAACAATTGTGTTGATTATTCCAAACGGTACCGTGTTAAAAATTAAAATGAGTCTCCAAAATTAAAACACACCAACCAGACAAAGTAATTCTTGGTTTTACTGACATTTTCAAACTGTTATCTAACAAAGAAACACTGGAATTGCAATTGCAACACAGGCTTATTTTGTTAAATATACTGTCTTGACAAACAGAAATGTGGCTTTGTGCACACTGTTATTTAATTTGAAAAGACAGCTGGTATTGTAGAATCCAAGCTTCATTTGGGGGGAGGCCTCATAGATTCCCATAATTCACTCCAAGGAAGATTTCTGCTGATGCTGTCGACACAACACTCATAGGACAGTCATGGTAAGCTGTTTGGGAATGAGTTTCCATGTGGCTCATTATAACAACTGGTCAAATGGGAAATGATAAAACACTGAACCGGACAATGACCTTAATAAATTGGCCAGGTTGAACCTTTTGACTTGAGTGGCAGCTGGGAAACTCAAAGAACACTCCCAGCCAGCTTGTGTGCTTTAATGGACATTATATTTATTTAGACCATGCAGTAAATAATCCCTTAAATCTATGATACACAAATCTATTTACGATGGTAAACACAACTAGGATAAATGGCTCAACCCTTTTTGTCTGAGGTTTATATTGTCCAGTGTGAACAAAAAAAAAAAGGTTTTGTTGAGATGGAACTTTGTTGCGCACACAGTATGTTGAGAAATCTCTATGAATGAATGAAGTTTAAGAGTCTGCTGTCTGGAGACACCAATGGGTTGTTTTTTTCATTGTCACACTAGAAGTATCTGCAACCAAATGACAAACACATCCTTGAGACTTTCCCTGTTTGAAATAAAAAGAAAAAGAAAGAAACAGTCAAACAGAAACTGCTGCTCTTTCTGAATAACACATTACCAGGAAGTTTTTAGTCAGGTGGGAAACAGTTTAAAAAACTATTCAACATATTTTAGAGTCTATTAAGGTCCATACTATGACTCATGAACCTTTTACTAGTTTATAAAGCTCCAATAATTCAGTACTTGAATCATTTTGAGTTTATTTCTAGCACTCTCCGGAGGAACTCGCGCCAGCCTGAAGCCTGGAGTCATTCATGAAGGAAGATGCCTTTATATCATTTATACCCTAAAAGGCAGGATTGTGGGCGGTGAATCTATGGTTTAACCTCGAAATATCTGCTATAAACCGGTTTCAGCTGGTACATCATGATCTCTAGGTGTTAACACAAAATGTCAGGTTGACAGTTTCACAAAAATTATCTGAGAATACATCATTATTAATCACGTGACCCAGTGAGGATATATCTATTGCAGACAAAAATTGTTCACAGATACCGACAGTTATCCATGCATTTCCAAATATGGTCAAACAGTAGATTATTTCCATACAGAACCTTCATGACCTCACACACACACACACACACACACACACACACACACACACACACACACACACACACACACACACACACACACACACACACAGATAGAGCCTTCATTGTGCTGTGAAGAGTAGATTGAATGTCAAAGTGATTTAATCAGTACTCGCTGAAGAGAAATTTCACATTTAGGTTTATAACGTTTTTAATTGATAAGTACTGGTGCTGTTAGGCGATTAAAAAAATTAATCTAATTAATCACAGGATTTGCTATTAATTAATCTAATTAATCGCATTTTAATCTCATACCTGCTAAAGGCCCACAAATAAAGAATTTGAATTCTAAGACATTACAAAATTGTAGTTCATGACTAATCAATAGAATACGCCAAGAAGAAAAGATTTGAAATCCACATTTTTATTGGTTAAATGTGCGTTATAAATGAAATTCAAAATAAAAAAGGCCAAGCACATCAGCAAACCAATTAGGCCAGGTGCATTGCTCAAAAATGCAACACGAATACAGTTAAATAAAATAAATAAAATTCATAAAGAAAATAAGGCTGAGTCTCAAATAGGTACATAAGCAGACTCTCAATCAAAATGAATACTAAAGCTGACTCAATACAGCAATTCAAAATGAATAGTATAACATGCCTCTAAATAAGGTAACATAAATAGCAAGATGCCAACAGACTTTTCCTATAAAAGGGTAAGCTAACGTTCAACTGTGTCCTTGACATGTTTTGCATTTAAATGATACGTTATTCTGGAGCTGCTTCGGTGATATGAAAATTCTCTTCTACAAAAGGTACAAATAATAATAATAATAATAATAATAGATTTATATAGCGCTTTTCTGGACACTCAAAGACACTTTGCATCGGATCCATTATTCATTCAGTCCTCATTCATACTTGGTGATGGTAAGCTACGTGTGTAGCCACAGCTGCCCTGGGGCAGATTGACGGCGCAGAGTCACTACGTTTTTATTGACAGTCCCGTCTTTGTTCTGTTTATAAATAAACTTCCCGCCCAAAGGTCGGAGTGGGCTTGCCTCGCTCTCCTGTGTCACGTCCATCTCTGTTGTCAGTCACCCTGCTTTTGACTCGTGGTGCAGTTAGCAAGTGACGTCACTGCAGCCTACGGGTCCCTCAATGGGCCAAATTTAAAATGCTTGCGCATTGACTTGCCACTCGCAATTAATTGCGTTAATTTTTATAGTGCGTTAACTTGCAGCGTAATTAATTAATCTAATTAACGCGTTAAAGTGACAGCCCTATTAAGTACATGTTGATATCATTTTGGTAGCCTGAAAAGTTTGTTGAATACTTGTTAAGGGTTTGCGTCTAAAAGTGTGTCATTTTCACTAGATATAATGAAAAAAATTTAATTGTTATATATACAGTAATAATGAAAAGCTGCTTTGGTAAATATCACATTCATCTAGATCATACTCATCCTTTGAGGTAGGATCTAAAAAAAATGGACTTTGGGGTTTGAAGACATTTCATCTGTCTTCCATGCGGCTTTGTCATTTCTAAACGACTAAAGGAGTTTCAGGTGTATTACATTTGCAGAAAATAGGCTACATGTGGTTTCTGTAAATAATTTAATAACAAATTTCATCATAAAAAGCAAAACAGTCTTGTTTCAAAATAACACAATTTTCAGACAGAATGGGTAGATAATATAGGATAAAAAGCATAAAATACAAATTACAGTTAAGTTAGTCAGAGATAAAATTATAGTATTAGAGTCAATATACAGATAAACAGGCAAAAATAAATAGAATTGATTTGGCCATTATAAAACAGAACTGAGGACAGCTTGTGTCATGTATGGGGAGGAACAGACACCAGTGTAGCAGCTTTAAATCTCCGTCCATACGTAGATTTAGCACCTTTTCAGGCAAGTGAATCTATGAACCATTTCTGTGGACTGGAGTACGTTCAGGTGAACCTGTGTTCACTGTCAAGTCTCCTCTTCCTGTCTCTGGCTCGTCTTCTCCTGAGTGTCTCCCCCTTTGTGCGTCTGGCTCAAAACCTGGATTGGGCTGCCCACATCTGTGTCGTTTCTGGACTTCTTCAAAGATTTGAATAACCTATAAATCCCACAGAAGAAAAGAACACTTTGATGTAAGCAAGCACTGATCTGAAGCTCTTTATTGAGAGTGAATGGGAATGAGATTATGTGTCACCTTAGATTTAGGAAAGAGACCAACTCTAAAGAAACCAATTTGCCCCATTTCAATTTTAGTGCAGTCAACCACAGTTGATGCAATGTTTTCTGGGGAGGCTCCATCACATAAGACTCCATCCACCTGATCAAACAGAATACAACTGTAGTCAATGGTGCTTTTTATGTTTAATGGAACAGAAACGTTGTCCTCACATTGTTGCCCAGCTTGGCATAAACTTGGTTGTGGTGAGTTGTGTCTGCCTCGCCTGTAGGGTTGGCTGAGGTCACGGCAACAGGCCCCACCTTTAGATAACATATTGGCGTAGTTTATATTATTGATAATTAATTTCCATCACTTTTAGTAATTCATTAGGACAACCCTTACCAGATTAATGAGGTGTGTGGCTACTGAACAATCTGGGTTTCTAATGGCAATGCTTTGTGGTGTCCCAATGTATTTGGCAGCATCTCCTAAACCAAGGACTTCCATCCACGGGCCTGTAGGACACAAGAAAGCCTTACCAATCTCATTACAGTCCTGTCATATACCACAATGCAGCCGTACAAGCACTCACAACATTACAAATATTTGTCCACAAAGACACACACACCTCTGGGTATAACCATGCTAATGGAGGAGGGCCATGCGGCCGCCATGAAGTCAAGGAGCAGTGGGCTTAACAGGTGTCGCACCGGCTCCAGCTGCTTGATAGAGGAGATCCACAGAGACATGGGTCGGTCCTGGGCCTGCTTCTTCACTCTGGTGTGAAATATAATAGTTACAGAATAGTAGCAGTTAATGAAGCAATGCCGGTTATAACATACTCATTAAAATTTAAGCTCACTTGTAAGCTTTGACAACAGCATTGGGCCTGTTACACGCCGCCACCAGTACATAGACAGTGTCAGTGGGCATTCCACATATGCCACCATTTCTCATGATATCTGCAGATGGAATAGGAAGGAAATATAGGTCAATGATGCACTAACTGTATATTAAAAAAATATATCAGTGTTTGTTTCTTAAAGACATTCTCACCTGCGATCTGCTGGACAGATGTGGCCTTACGAGCTGGAAGGTGTGGACAGATATCTGTGCCTCCCCTGACTCCCCTCAGCTTAATTAAACATCTCCCTAAAGGAATCTGTGGGGACTGGAAGGTGCTGTTGAAAACATTGGCCAGGAAACAATAAAAACTGATAAGGCCAAATATGATGGTGACTCCTATGTCATAGCCATAAGGCAGTGCACCAACTGCATCCAGCAGGAAGCTAATTAGGATGAGTTGAAAGGTGAGGGCATAAGCAAACCAGGCAAGATTAAGAAATAGTGCAGCAGCAGTCACTAAACCATTAAACAGCATGAAGCTAATGATCCCAATGGCCATATTAAAGCTTCTGGTTTCGTGGTACAGCCCGCTGTATCGTACCAGCCCCCATATTGTCCACATCACCCCATACAGAATAAAAACCGTGCTTTCAAAGGTTTTACCTCGAGAAAAAGCTACTGAACCACAATGAAGCTGCAGTCCTCCAGCTACTACCACCCAGGGCAGAACTAGAACCAACAGGGGATTTCTATTCCCAACTGTAACCGAGATGGCAAAAGCAGCAAGCATATTGCAGGCATGGCCTAACAACTCTGCGTCTGCATACTTAGAGTAGCCCAGGTGAGGAGCATGGAGCTCTTTATCATGGACCCTGAGAGTAAATGAATGCATCCTGGTCACCAATACCTTGAAATATCCCCTCCCCATAGGGATTGTTGTTGTGGAGACCATGTTAAACATGATAATTAAAAGCATAGATGCAGAGCTTACAAATATAGCTCCCTGTACACCCTGTGTTCCTCCTTGGAAAAAGCCTTGAGGCTGGGATGCAATGGCAATACAATAGGCTGCAAAGAATAATTGATAGAGTCCCTCCAGTAAGCTCTTTTGACAACTGAATAGAGCCAGGATGGAGAAAAGCACGGCAAAGACAACAGAGAAGGGAACGGGGGTGTAAGGCTGAACTGAGTAAAATGATAGGAGAGCACTGTAACCTTCTGCAAACTTCAGCAGAGCAGTAAAGCCATAAAAAGTGGCAGCGAGGGCGTCCATGGCTCGATAAAAGAGGACACACATGCCCATCTGATAAACTCCAGCTGTCCACAGCCAAGAGACATGACCAACAGAGAGTTGGGGGACCACACCCAACAGAGGACAGACTAGCACACAGGCAGACAGCAAGTTCATCACGAGACCCACTGTAACAAGATAACAGCATCCCTGTTTCTGTTCTGTTCTGACCTTCCCTTTGCTCTTCATTCCTGTTCCTGGAGGCTCTACCTTACCAGATGTGATGGTGGATAGCAGGCGTCCAAAACCGAAGTAAACCCCCACCAGGCTGACCAGAAGGTAGTTTGCAGCTGTGGCAGAGCAACTGAAACCAGGGGCAGACAAACTGGCTATCTGATGAGCACATGCTAAGCTGATGCCAATGGATATGATAAATATGACTGCTTTCTTTGCAATGATGGCTGCACTGGCTATGATGAACAGAGCTAATGTGAATGCTGCCAGGCCTGGGATGAGAGAGGATTTCAGTTCTGTGGGCTTCAGAACCCCCTGCCCCACAAGGATGTACACCAGACCTGAACCACACCACAGGCCAGAGACAGTCAGACACAAGGAGGACAGCAGCTGGCCATGGGTCAGACTGCGACGGATGCCTAAGGGACAAAAAGTAAAAAATATTTTTTTCATTAATTTATGAATCAGTGATTATCTAAAACTTGTGATATATATTCATAAAGCCCAACCTGCATAAGCTAAGAGGATAGCAATTATGAGGAGCAGAATCCCCTGTGTGGTATGAGGGATGAAGTCTTTTTCAGGTGTGCTGGCATAGTTGTTCACCAAAAGCAAGACAGATCCTAGAAGTCAGAGGAAAACAGCAACATTTATAGTTTAAAGGAGGACATCGATGCAAAAGCAGACACCTGTCTGGTTGATAAGTGAGGGGTTTCCATCGTTTACTTTCCTGACATCATCACAAGTTTGTTATAAGGTAATTTTATTGTGATACAGATAAGTTCTTAGTTTCACTTTTGATAATTTTCTGAAGAACATTGCTTTGTAATATTAGCTGTGAAGATTGATTTCATTTTTATGCAGCATGTATCCTCTATCTATGTATGTATGTATGTATGTATGTATGTATGTATGTATGTATGTATGTATGTATGTATGTATCTATCTATCTATCTATCTATCTATCTATCTATCTATCTATCTATCTATCTATCTATCTATCTATCTATCTATCTATCTAAATTAAAACAGTTCTACTGTTCTCTTACCTCCAGAGATGCTCAGTATACCAACGGACACATGCAGTGAAAGAGGTTGTGCCATAGCAGGAATGCATCTCAGATGACAAGAAGCTCCCTTTATAAGCGTTGTGGAACGTCACTGTGAATGAGGTGAACTGCTTCCCACCAGGAACAGTTCAGGAAAGCTCGTCACAATAGAGCAGAAGGAGAGGCTGTAACACGACTCCCCCTTTTGTGCGTCAGGTTTTTAAGTGCGTGCTAATTATATACTTCTAAATTACGCAATTATCATTGTAGGTAACTGGTTATAAAGAGGTGTTATTTTGGTCCATTGTGATCAATACACCTGTGGGCTACTGCAAAGAGAGAACCAGTAACTTTAAAGGTAAATACTATGATAGATGATTGTAGTCTGATATCCAATAAAATGACTTCTACTTTTGACTTATTAAACATTTGCCACCAAAAACCAAGTGTAGAACATTCAGCTCTATTGTGTGTAAAAATATTTTCTTTTTAAATTTTATTTTAGGTAATGTGATGGAGCACAATTGGGTTGTTTTTTTGTCCATGTTTTCATTAAAATTTAATCTGATTATCAATAACAACTGTTCTTTTATTAGTGTATTGTAACACAAAATCAATTTTACTTTCTTTCAACTGAAAAAATGGAATAATAAACACAAGCAATACATACAAAAATACAAAGCTTGTGATTTATTTAGACTACATGATATTTCGCTAGTCCCCTTAAATACGAAAAAGACTGGTGCTGAAAACTATTTTTTTTTCATTTTATTAACCAAGTTGGGTCATAAATTAATTATTGAATCATTATCAAAATATTCTGAGAAAACAATTCAATAAGTAAGGAGTGAGTATTCAGTGAAATTAAACTAGTAATTTAATTTGAATCCTTTTTTAATGTTATCTGCTAATAAGTCATTAACAACAATGATGAAGCTTTTTTCCCCCATCATGCTCCTGGTGCCTTGCATGAGCTCATGGTTTGGGACAGCAGGTTGAGGGAGGAGCCAGAGACAAATACAAAGAGGTTTTTTTTCCATTCCACCTCTGCCGACCAGCGAGACCAAACGTACTGTTAAACCTGGACATTCCACATTCAGGTAAGTTAAGTAGCATTTTCTTCATTTCTGACAATCTTTTGGGCATAAATTAAATTAATTCAGAACAGGATATATTACAGCAGACTTCTTACACGTATCTTTTCCTGGCTACTGCAGGTATCCTGTCACCTGGTTCTATAAATATTTTATACAGTCATGTGCAACAGGTGGCTCAATTACAGTCTTGTAACATTGACTTGACAAATGTGGAATAAACACTGCAGATGACCTTGTTTTTCCAACTGTCTTTGTTTTGTGTGCGTCACAGAAACCATGGTGAAGCATGTAGCAGTGATTCTCTCAGGCTGTGGAGTTTATGATGGAACAGAGATCCACGAAGCCTCTGCTATCCTCGTCCACTTGAGTCGAGCTGGAGCAAAAGTAAGAGAAGTGAATGTATCTGTTATTGTATTTCAAACATATTGATTCAGTCCTATCGACTTTAAATATTAAAAAGGCCTGAATGGTACACCTGTAAAAATATTATATGGCTGTGTTTTATCACAGGTGCAGATGTTTGCTCTGAATGCAGATCAGATGCACGTGGTAAATCACTGTGAAGGGAAGCCAACAGAAGGGAATAGGAACATTCTGCAGGAAAGTGCCCGTATCGCCAGAGGCGATGTGTCTGACTTGGCCAAATTAGAAGTCAGCGAATTTGATGCTGTCATTATCCCAGGTTAAAGAAGAGTCAGAATTAAGCATTCACTTGTCTTTTATTTTTGAAACACAACATTAGGGTTTATGTCTTGTGCAATATGAACTCTGTGTTTTGATTTAGGAGGTTTTGGTGTGGCAAAGAACCTGAGTAACTGGGTAGTGAAGAACAAAGACTTCACTATTGAGCCACAGGTAGAGAAGCTCATTACAGCTTTCCACAAAGCTGGGAAGCCACTGGGCATGTGCTGCATCGCCCCCATCCTCGCCGCCAAAGTCTTTCCTGGCTGTGAACTCACTCTTGGATCAGATACTGCGTGTGAAAGGTGTGTAAACAATATATCATCACAAGATATTGAAATGCCTTACTAGACGATGAAGTGTTCTTAATTCACAGCTCTCACGTTTTGTCTCCTTTCATCCTGTGTCCTTTAGGTGGCCATATGCTCAGACGGTGGATGTTTTGAAGGAGATGGGCTGCAAACATGTCAACACAGATGTGGATGTAGCGCATGTGGATGTGCAAAATAAACTGGTCTCCAATTGTGCATTCATGTGCAATGCTCCCATTCATGAAGTCTTTGATGGAATAGGAGTCATGGTTAAAGAGACACTAAAGCTGGCTTAAGAAGTCTCTTATTCTGCATTGGTGTTTGTATTTATTTACTCAACTAGTGTGTAATTCCAATATTTTTCTTCTTTTTCTGATATATAATTGTATATTAATGATGTGCAAATTTGTCCGATTTTGTGCCTTGATGAGATTTTCAGTAAAATCACTCAAAATTACAATCAACATTATCTTCTTTATTAAAATCAAATAATAAAAATCAGCAAAAAAATCAGCAGAAAATGCTTTTGAATTACATTTTCATACATCACCAATGTTTGATTTCTGAACAATAAATTGTGTGTCACTTTCCTAAAGTGTGGTTATTTCATATGCAAGAAGACAATCTATCTATTTGTCTATCTGTCTGTCCTTGACACAACACATGTAACTCCTTGTGAACATCCAAACAGGATTTTATTATTCAGTCTGCAGGTAATACCGTATTGGCCCGAATATAAGACGACCCTGATTATAAGACGACCCCCTCTTTTTCAAGACTTTTTGAACACCAAATTTAATTTTTATACAGCAAATAATTACAGTACATCTGAAACAAATGATTATATCAATATATTCGATCACATTGCAATTGTTTGAAGACTCTGCCTCATTTATCACCATCATTTTAAAGGTTGCATCATAACTTCTCCTCAGCTGCCGGTTAACCTGGCCAATCTTCGACCCACTTTTCTCCAGATTGTCACTACGTTTCTCCATTTTCTGTTATCTCTTCTCTTATTTTCTTCTCTTTTCTTTCTTACCGCTATTTTTTATTTTTCTTCCTCGTGACAGGTGTTCGCTTTGGCCTGGGGAGTTCAGTTCAGCATTCGCTTTAAAGATATCTGGCGCCATCTAGCGTTATGATTGGGTATAACGTCTAGACCCCGAATGTAAGACGACCGTCACTTTTTCGGTCTTATTTCAGTGCAAAAAACACCATCTTATATTCGGGCCAATACGGTACATGTTAATTCTATATAGTCCACACTATTCCATACAGGACATATTTTTGACAAGTGATATATTCATAAAAACTGAGTGGGTATTTAGTCATAGAATGAAATGTCAAAGTGAAGACTACATGTAGCTGTAAAGAATCAATAAAACCTTCATGGAGTTTTGTGGCAGAAGTTATTGAACCAATCGGTTCCACAGACCAGGCTGGTCGCATGAAATTTTCTGGGTCGATCGGGATCCTGTCAGAAATGGAAGCGTAGTGAGGATTAATGAAACTGCATAGAGGCAACGGAACACATGTGTATCTACTGTATGTCTCACCTGTATGGGGTATGCACAGGTGGGAACATAACGTATCACGAACCCACAGCGCCTCTTCTGAGATGTGTTGGCCTCACTGGCATGGATGAGGAGTCCGTCATGAATCTACCAATGAAAATTCATCGTCTGAATTAAGTACAAGCAAACCTTGGTTTTCGAACGCTTTAGGCATGAACAAATCGGAATGTGCTTTCATCTAATGTAAACTTGTCCACGTCAGTCCCCTGTTTGGAGAACTGGAGGTGGAGACTTCTATACAAACGTCCCCTCAAGAAAAAAACAGCCGACCTCCAGTGGAGAATTTTACACGGTGCCATCAGTTCCAATGCTTTTATCTGTTTTTAACCCTGCTGTGTCCAGCCAGTGTCCCTTCTGTCCCCTTCGTGAGACAGTCTTTCATGCTTTTAGTGAGTGTGGGAGACTTGCAGTGCTCTTCACTCTTCTAACGAATGTTTTTAATCTGTTCAGTGAAAATTTTAGTATCAGGAAATTCATTTACGGTGCTGGGTACAATAAATCCAATCAAAGAAAGTGGCAGCTTTTAAATTTTTATCTCTGGAGAGGCAAAACTCGCAATTTACATTACCAGGAAGAGGAGAATTGAAAACAATACTGTTCAAGAAGCAGCTACTGTTTTTTGCTGTAACATCAGATGTCGCTTAAAACTAGAATTTGTTTTTTATAAAATGACAAAAGACCTAAATAACTTTAGGAACATCTGGTGTCACAAAAATGTCCTATGCACTTTAGTTGATGATCAACTCACTTTTGCAAACTTCCTGATATAATGCACAAATTTTTTAATTGTATTTCCTTTTATTTATTGGTTTTTAGTGTTTTTAAAGCACTTTAGTGCTTTCATCTAATATAAAATTGTAAAATGTTTGAATGTGATTAAAGTGTTTTTGCAAAAATAAAAAAAAATCTTTCTTTCTTTCTTTCTTTCTTTCTTGTGTTTGCTTCTTTTTTTTACAATTCTTTGATATGTTTCATTGCAATACAATTTGATATATAAATGAAATTATGAAATAACATATAGTACGCGGATACAGCGGCAGAAAATGGATGGATATTATGTTGAAAAAAGTAGTTTTCTAGCAGCTTGGAACAGATTAATACCATTTACATTATTTGTTATGGGAAAAATGTATTTGGAATTCGAACAAATCGGTACTTGAACAGCCTTCCGGCACGAATTGTGGTCGGAAACCGAGGTTTGCCTGTATTTGTGAAAATGTTTCCTAAAAGATGGACGTGACTCTGTCATGTTTGATGAAAGCAACGTGAACTTACAGACATCTGGCTGGCCAACAGAGGGCAGAGCACAGCTTCATCAGCCTGCACCAGCTCCTCTGGAATCTCCTGGTTGACTGATAGCATGTTTCCAGGTTGAAGGGAGCAGCGATGGGGCAACATACCAGCGCAGTGACTCCCTACAGAACAGAAGAGTCCTTCTTATGGTGTTTGTTGGGAGTAAAAAACAGGTTCACATGTAAAAATCTCTGCTTTTATTAAGCAATGGTTTTGAACAAAACTATGACTAAAAGCACAAAATTCCATGAGAAGCAGGACTCGCTGAGGCACCTGGGATGACCTGAAGGGCGCCGTTCTCTTTCAGCGAGTCATCTAAAGCCAGCCACACCGACAAAACAGGGCCGCCAGCAATGCCCCAGTACCTGAGAACAACGTATCTCATTTCGACAAAAACCAAGCAAAGCAGAAGTACAACAAGATCATTTTTTAGCTACCTCATGTCCTGATGCCAGGCCACATATGGAAGTCCAGTCTCTCCAGTGTTCCCATTGGGTTTGAATGTCGGGTATTTACAGATAAAGCGGGAGTCCAGCAAGATGACGTCAGGACCAAGGATGGCTTTGACCACTTGTAAGATTTGAGGATGTGTGGTCAGGTCCTTCACCCACGGATAGAGAAGGTGAACATTATGGAGGCTGTACTGCGTGTAGTCTTTACCTGGAAACACACACGTATAGTCCAAACATTCACTGACAAATGAGAAAAGGCATTTTGTCCTATTTTATTTCTTGGGACATGAAAAGTAAGATAGATTAACAAACAAGCAATACTGCTGGTAAATAGATTTTTTCATCCTCTTTCTTCTCACCAAATTCCCTCTCCAGTTCAGAAAAGGCTTCCTGGGCCTCCTTCAGCTCAGTTTCATTCAGTACAGGCAGCGCTGACAGGAAGCCCTGCTGGTTGTAGATCTCCTGCAGTTTAGCCATGGATGAAGTTGTCATTATCAGACCGCTCGCTGTGGATGCCTCAGGCTTTCTACTTCCAGAAATGATGTGGTAAACACAGGAGAGTCAAGTAAAAAGAATGGAATGAGAGAGAGGGATGGTTTAATATGTTCTGTCTCGTTTCTTTATTCAGGCATTATAACAATACCTTGTCTATGTGTCTACATCTATCATTTAGCTGTGTAACTCTTAGCACCACCTTCTTCCACCTGTTCTTTAAAATCAATATATCACTGTAGATAAACCTCAAGGCTCGCATGAACAACAGTAGACTGTTGGCAGTCTTCATAACACGATGATGTTAGATCTGTTAAACATCTCTTGTCACAGAAATACAGAAAGTAAAAATGGCAAATGAAAAGTGAAAAAAATATTAAAGTACTTGCTTCACAGTTTAATTACGTATATGAAATACATTTAACACATTATTTGAAAACAGTATAATTGACAGAACTTGGCCCTCATATTTGTACTGTTTTAATGTAACACCTTATGCATAAAAGAAAAAGCATCGGTTTGAATTATAATCATCACATTAAGTGTCACAATACCTGTGAGCTGATCGGCCTCTTTGCTCTCTGTGAATCTCCAATCTAGTTACCGCTTGATGTCAACAGTTTATATATGCAGTACAGAGCCTCTCTCTGGAAATTCCTCTCCCTTTTCTCTACATTGCAGTAATAATAAAGTATTGTCTGTAATTCTATAGACAAAAGAATTAAATGCGAAAGGAAAAACCCAGTAATAGGTACACACTTATAGGAACTGCCTATGCATTTTTGTGTGGTGGGGTAACATGAGACCATTTCCTCTTGGGTGCTGAAATTCATGTTTCCTACCTGGAACTGAAACATGCTACTATTATTATTATTATTATTATTATTATTATTATTATGTACAAACACCAAAAGATTTGTCAAACACACAAAAAATGCTTTATTTTGGTAAATACAGAAGGAAAAAAATAGGGTATAAAAATATTTCCAAAAACCCTGTTGACACATGACGCTGTTGTTTAACATTGTAATTTGTGTCCATTGGGTCAAACATTAACTCAATGAACAAAAATAAAGGCAGATAGAATACATTAAACAG
Organism: Antennarius maculatus; assembly: GCA_013358685.1. NCBI lineage: Eukaryota > Metazoa > Chordata > Actinopteri > Lophiiformes > Antennariidae > Antennarius > Antennarius maculatus. Next base: position 10,969,461 of record CM023614.1, on the reverse strand, counting down.
ATTTCTTGCTTTCAACTCTACGTCACAAAAAACATTTTTTCCAGGAAAATAATTCACTGAGGAAAGCCCCCAGGCCTAATGATGATGTCTGGTTGCGTGATTTTGTTTCAGTCAGCTCTATTTTCTACCTGTTGTCAATGGACACATGCATGCATTCCCGCCAACTGTTGGGGAAATTCCACCCATATTTAACTTCCTTGGTGTTCCTTTGTGATGTCAGTGCACACACATCTGATCGTGTTGTTTTACTTTTGAGAGGAAGGTCTTTTAGAAAAATAGTAAAGCACCAGACATAGAAGGACAATCAAAAGAATAAATTAATTTAATTACTTGTGTTCTTTAATAACACAATAATATTTCAAATTATAGTCTTTTAACAAAATGTTGGAGAAAGAGATGTATAAGATATATATTGTTCATATTTATTTACACGGGTTCTGTATTATTTAGAAAATCCCAGTAGACGTAAAACATCACTTAAAAATTAATTTAATATATTCATGATAGTTTCTGGTCTCTCTGAACCTCACGTTGGCTTCTTATCCCTGTTTGGGTCCTTGGGGCAGAGTGGGTGGTGCTGTTTCCTCTTCTCTCCAATTTCTGTCCTCTTGTCTCCCCCTAGCGGCTGCTGATCTTCATTGCAGCGATGGACCAGGACAGGGTCCTTCTTCGGATGTGTTTTCTTCAACAACAGCCGCTGCAGCATCTGTTTGTCGGATCGCTCCCGCCGGAAATCGTCTTCATAGACTTTGAGCTGTAGCAATGTCAGAACCGGACGAGACAAAATCCTCAGATTCTGGTACCCAATGGCTGCTGAAGTTACTTTAACTGCTCTTATATCACCACAGGATACACACTACACAAATTACAATGAGCAGTAATTTAACCAACTAAAGGCACATTTTGTTGCGTGTGCATGCTTATGTTTTTGGTGAATTATGTACATGAGTGAATACAACAAAACACTACCTGCTCCTGCAGCAGTGCCACCTGTTGGCGCATCTCTTCCCTTTTCTTCTTCAGCTTCCGGTTCTCTTGCAGGGTGTGCTTGTGGTCATTGTGCTCCGTCTCATATTCTGCTTCATAAATCTGCGTCTGCTGACACAAAACATTAATATGGCAGCATTGCGATATGAAAGTGATAGTTTATGATCTACAGATTTATCCTATCGTAGTATGAAACCATAACAGAATATAAAGTCACCACTTGGGGGTGCAGTTCACCATAGCTTAACCTGAATGGAAATCTTCCCCTGGCAACAGTGAGTTGACAACAGTTTTGCTCTCATCACATCAGAAATAGGAACATGTTTTGATGATGCGTTGATGGGAGCAGCCCACCTGACATCTCAGTGCCTCCAGCTGCTCTTTTAAATCCTGCACTTCATGCTGGGAGTCTCCCAACCCCCTCATGTCAGTACTGCTGCGCTGGCTTTTCCCCCGTTGCCCTGTTTCTGGGCTTGAAGAAGGTGGGAGACAAGATGGTGAAGGGCTGCATCCAGACACATGAGAGAGGGACAGGTTGGGGTCTTCTGAAGGATTACTGATGAGGCACAAATCAGGGATACGCATCTCAGCACCAAAGCTGCCCTTTTGGAAAGACACAAAATAAACCGATGAACAATCCTGAAGATCACAATGTAGTGACAGAAATGAGCAAATGACCCGTGTTACTACAGGTAACAGGTGTGAAACCTGTTCAGGAAGTGTGCAGTTCTGGACTGAGCAGTGCATGCGGCCTTCCAGTAGCTTGATGTATCCTTGCAGCTCTTGATTCTTCTTCAGCTCCAGCATCAGCGTTTGCTCGTAGTACTCTTTCGCTCGCTGCAACACCAAACATGGCAAATCTCACTCATGTGACCACTTCCCATGTTCACGCGTCATGTTTGGCTGTGTGCTGACCTGTTCATGCTCAACTTTGAGCAGCAGTCTGCTGTTGAGGAGTTGGAGAGCTGAGTTCTCCAGTTCCAAAGCCTCATTTCTGTGCTGTAGATTCAGTGTGGTGCCGTGGTAAACCTGATCCCATTCCTCGTTGAGCTTCATCAGCTGTAAGACATCATCATCATCATCGTCACCATCAGTGTATTTAGGTCAGACTTTTGATGGTATACTTTGGTGTTCTCTCTATAAACAGTAAATTTTCCCTTTTCTCCTTTCTTTCTTATTAATAATCATTCAATTAAAGCTCAGAATTGTGAAAAATTAAATTTGAATGATGATTCCTCACAGCATTAAATCAGTTTTCACACAACACCCACAGTTCTATGCTTTTCAGAGAGAACTAACTGCTATTGCTAACATCAGCAATACAAACACGGACCTGTTGAGAAATTGCAATAGTATCTTTCACCTCTTTGTTAACTCGGCGGAGCTCAGTGTTCTTGTTCAGCAGCAACAATTTCTCCTGGTCGGTGGAGGTCACAGTCATACTCTCTGTGATCAGGGTGACCTGCTCCTCTGTGGACAGCAGCCTGTCACCTGTAGGACTCAAATCTTCTGTCCTGTGCCATAAATAAAGTAATGATGATGAACATTAACAATGGATTTCCGTTAATAAGCACAAAAACACAGAAATGCACAAAAGAGCCCAGAGAATTTTTAAACACCCACTCACATAGAGTGCACTTACAGAGAATGGAATCAGAGCTATTATGCACACCCACACACACACACACACACGCTCTGTAACGCTGTACACTTAAGGCACACAAACACACACACAAGGTGGTGTGTGTCTCTACATGTAAGGTCCCAGCCAATTTAAACCTGTACGTGGTATCAGAAATATCAGCATGTCAGCAACTTCCAGAATAATTTGGGTGAAGATTCCCATTTTCTTTGTGTTGAACTGCTTGGAGAAATATTTACAGATTAATTAGTAAGACAGTAGCTTTCTTTACAAGAACTCTGTTGTGAGGTTTTGTCTCATGGAAAGGCTGTCAAGAAGGCAGCAGAGATGTAAAAAGCCTAGGGGGAGTCTGGAAGAAGACACAACTCTACATGTAGCCCCTTGGGTTTCTGCACACAAACATCCTGGAGAACAGCTGTAACCTCAGAGAGCTGAGTACAGTAAAGAGTCACAGTCTGTGAACACCTCCCATCTCGCTTAAAGCCAAACACCCCCACAGAGACATGCTCTCATGTACACACACACACACACACACACACACACACACACAAACCAGCGTTACATATTATTACATCCCGCTTCAAAGCGGTGACGTATAGTAATTCATCCACCAAATATCTTCGCAACTGTTGCAGATAGAAAGATGAAACAAAAAGCACATTACTCGGGCGGCAAAGGGGATTTAAATGAGATGATGATCTTGACCTTGAGAAAACTAGGTCAAAGTCAAATTTCAACTTTTGTACACTCAGGAACCAGATAAGATAGAAAGACGAGGGAGAAGGCCAGTGTGAATAAGACCATAGATCAAAGCTAGTGCTTTGATTTACCTATGCACTAGGTTTGATCTATGGTCAAAGGTAGTGTATTGCTTTGACCTACCCTGAAAGGGCAAAGCTATGCACTAGGCAGGTACTACTTTCAGGGTACCCTGACCTACCCTGATGTTGCAGTCTCTGACTGCCTTGTTAGACTTGTACCTTGAGGTCAAACCACTACAGTTGGACAGATGCAAGTCTATTTGAAAACCAGATGAATATATCACAGTTGATTTGGGAAGCTTTTGACAAGATGTGACGTCCTATGAACTTTATAGGGTTGGATTAAGCAGTTCACACAAATAATCTCTTGCAAGATTGAAAATTTTAAAGTACAGACTTCTGTCAAGATATTGCATTTTTGGAATTCTGTTTTTTCAATTGCCAGACAGGGAATAAAATATTCAGACTGACACCTCTCATGTTTGCTTGTGTTTATTGCAAGACTGCACCCACTGCTTAGTGCCACATGAGGAAGCACGGGTCAACAGCTACACTGGCTCAAAAAGAGTAGTGGTTTCACAGAGGACTACATCTGTAGAGGTTTAGTGTTGTTTGTTCTGGGTCCTTGCCAACCTTACAGTGTAAAAATCACCAAATATACTTCCAAATTTTAACAAGTTTTATGAACAAAATGTAAATTATTAATAAACTGACTACTAATGCTGTTAGTAGACATCTGTTGCTAACTTTGGTAAGAACCAGGCTGTCTTTTTCCCTGCTTTTCATGAGTTATACAAACATAAGATAAACTAAACAGCTGTTGACCATTAGTGCATATTTGCCAAAATGTTTAAATAGTTCTTTGACTGTGTTACTCTATTATCAATTCATGCAAAGACATTTTTGTTATTTCTTGAAAAAGTGGCTTTTTATAAAATATTAGCATGTCTTCACATTTTAATAATGTATACTCTTTGGAAATAAAAATGCACTGAAAAAGACAGTGTGATCACAGTGCAACGGTAGCTCAGCAAATGTACTGTTTGAGGGAAACTCACATGACTTTGTCTCAATAGATTATTTGAGGGAGGCAATGTTCCTGCATCTAAATGTCTAAATGTACACTATCAATCTATCATTCAGCTTCATTCTTTTTTTCCATGCCTCTTTTGAATGAATCTTCCCATTGGAGCCAACAGTTCTGGTGTTTAGGAAGTGAAACTGAGCCTAATTTAAGTAGCCAGCATGAGCACAAAAGCTAATTCACCCATGTCCAATGTTTTGCCAAGTCAGTGCTGTTCACTCGGCCAGCCTGTTAGTACTGCACCGCTCAATGTCTCACATATCCAGAGTCTTTTTTCTTTCAGCTTCACTAACAACTAACACAAACTGTGTGACCCACTTTCACAAACTTTGTAATTGTATACCATCTTGGAAGAACACCAAAATGTCACTGCATCCAGCAGCAGTACGCTAAATCACTGTCATGGCATATGATAACGAGCCAGATAATATCTTTCCTTCACTCTGCATTTGTGTCCAACTGATCCATGGCCATAATAAGGTCACCTCATGGAGAGATGCTTGTACTACACTACACCAGCATACATGCATACTTTGCCTTTGCATAACTAATTATACATTAGTTAGGTAAACAATATTAAAGTATAAAAAGAAACGCAGAAGTCATGACAACACATGAACTACGTTTTTACTCTATGAAAGAGAATGAGATACAGTCTCATCTGATGTTGTATCCATCCACCAACTAGTGGTGGTGTCCTGAAACACGGCTCATATCTCTGATTTTGCTCGTATGTCTGGTTCTCCAGCAGCCTCCCAGCTACAAAAACATGCAGCTGAGGTGACCTGATCTGTCTGAAATTGTCGGTGGGTATGAGTGTGAGCGTCATTGGTTGTCTGTCTTTGCAAATGGTGCTTGTAATAAGGGTTGAATTTCCTATCCCAACTGACGATGGGTGAGAGGCAGGGTACACCCGAGATGAGGCGCCATGCCAGGTGAGCCGTACCTCAGGAAAAGCGGCTGAAACGAGACGATTATGATCTCATTTTCAAGGGGATGAATGAATAAAATAAAATAAAACAATGTTATTTATGGCTGTATGTAATAGCACTAATGTCACTTGAGTCTGATGATGTGAATTCATTAGCTATGACTAACAGTCTCTGATCTCACGGGAAACTACAGTCACTCTTTATTCCTCCACTTACTGAACGTAAAATCCTCCTTTGACTCATCTCCGCATGTGACATGTGACATGACTTTGTATACATCTCTACTGTGGGATTAAAATATTCATGAAATAATAATGAATCCTTTCAATTAGTTACACACTTTAGTAGCTCGGCACATGCATACGGTTCTATATACTGTACGTATTTCTGTATTACCAAGCTTTCTCATTCAATAACATACACAATTACAGAAATCACTCTACAATACATACTGTACATAGCACAGTTCTTCAGCTGCTTTGTGGTCCTGTTCGGTCTGATGGAGGCTGTTGTTGCTCTTTGGTGAGGTGCCTTTCTGTGTTCCTGCTGTGGCTGAAGATGATAGTGAAGAAGATGATGACAAAGACAACACCGCTCCTTCCATGGATGCCTAAATCTTCAGGAAATGTAGAACTTTAAATCCCTGCTTTACTGACAAGTTCCTATTTGTAAGGTCTCAGCATGTCATAGAGAGTAAATAGTGGAGTTAGAATTGATGCGTAGCAAAAGAGGAAGTCGCTGAGACCAAGAGCCACATGATGCACAGTTATATGAATATAGGAAATGACACAACCAGCTTGTTCGGCTGGGTCAGTCCCTGTGGGGAACTGTCTCACCGAGTTCACCTCGCGGTCGATCATTAAGCACCCAGCATGTTTACTCAGTTGACGTGTTGTTCTGCTTTAACATTATCTGGGAAACTCCAGTCTGTGTGTGTGTGTGTGTGTGTGTGTTGATGTGTTTTTTTGTGTGTGTCTATGTTTGTGCTAATGTCTGCATTGACAGACTGTTACCTGTTAACCAAGTGGATGTCTTGTGATTTTTAAATCATCAATTCACAAAAAAGCTGATAGCAGTGGAACTGAATTGATATGCATAATTTCTGCAAGATTGTATATAGTGGGTTATGTAATTGATAATAATGATGATCCATAAATTTATTCATGACAAATAATGATAGGGTTTGGATGATTGCATTCCCTAGTCTGCTCATTACCGGGACTGAGGGGAAGTGGGCTGTGGCAGGTTAATGAGGAAATCACATGTTCTTCCAAGGGACAATACAATGAATTAAAATATTTTTGTTAATTATGTTCCTCTTAGTTTGGTTAAGATGTCCTTTACTAACACTGAAAACATTAATTTGCCAACCTCACTATAAGTTTTCCCACAATGAGTTCAAGTTATCCAATTTCACTACGTAGGAAGGTGAGAAATATTTACTGCAAGAAGTGGAGCAGCAGGTCGGTAGCAGATAAATATTGTTTTCATTCCCTTAGCTCAGTTGACAGCTCAAAGGTAAAAAATGTCATGCACCTTCAACAGTGAATCTTGTCAGTCATCATTAGAGATTGTTCTTTTCAATGGTTGTCTACAGAGAATATCCATTATCTCCAATTCCATTTATATAGCCCAATCACAAATCACTTGCCTATCCATATTTATCCTATCGTATTTCACCATCCTTATATTTTATGATCAAAAAATAAAGAGACGGCTGATGCTCAAAAATAGAGCTCATTATTTGCATGCAGTCAGTTATTTTCATGGCTTATCCACATTGGATCAGAACTAGTCAAAGAGATAAAATGTCACTCTCATTAGCTTCTTTTCACTGGCTCTCTATAAAATCCAGTGTCACTTAAAACTCCTATCTTTACATAGATAACCATTAATGGTCTGGCACCAACATAGTACATATACATACACCAACAGCTCATTGTACTCTATTACCAAAGATAATCAATTACTGGATGTCCCTAGAGTCTCTAAAGTAGAACAGGAGACCAAGCCTTCAGTCATCAGATTCCTCTCCCGTGAAACCATCCAGTCCTGGTCCTGGAGCACCAAGTCAGTCCTAATCCATTTTTGGTTAGTGAAAACCAGTGTTGTGAGAGGTAATGTCTTCCGTGTTCATTCTCTGCGTGATGTGGAGTTCTCCACCAAATGTCATAGTGATTTGGATTCAATTTGATGTAACCAAGCAAACAAACAAGCAAATGAGGGAACAAACAATGATTGTCAAACTAACCGTTTACCTAATTGTGGTTCTTTAATCAGCAGTGAAACAGATAGTCTGCTTTTAGTCATAAATAAATTATTACCATGAATCACTGATGTTGATTCCTCGTTCCAGACAACAGTGAATCATAGTGAAGAACTTTCACATTGGTGGATAACAGGCTTAACTTTATTTTTTCTACTGTGGGCTGAGTCATTGTCATTTTTAACATGTGATGTTCCTCTTTGTGGTAAAAGCAGAAGAAATTTGCCAGTTCTGTTCAATAGCTTTGACTTGCCCCAGTGATTTCAACCCATGTCCCTGCCATGTATCATGGACGCCATTCAGAGTAGTGCTGTGCTAAGCAGAGGCTTTGCTGGGAGGCTCAACTGGGGAGTACCGATTTAGTTCTTTTACTCACTAAAGCCTCTGTCAAAGCCAAGGACAAATGGGGTGCTGCTCCATAGGGAGATTGATTTTTAGTCTAACAGGAGTCCATGGAGAAGAATTGGGAGTGCCCCACAGAGTGTGGACAAATTAGAGGTGGAATTCTCCCAGGTTACTGCAGCTTCTACTTGACTGATTTGAATATTCTTTAGCCACCGAAAAAAAAAGAAAAAGAAAAGGGGAAGTTGGAAATCAGTGCAAAATTTGGACTGGACAAAACATTTTTCTCACCTGACATGTCTCCAGAAACATTCTGTCGAACAGATTTTCAGTTCCAATGACGGACACTTTTCTGTGTGTCCCAACTAGTAGAACAGAGGAAAAATGAGAACTGGTTTGTGTGTGTGTGTGTGTGTGTGTGTAGTTGGAAGCTTAGGCTCTGGGGACTTTCTTTAAAAATTTTACTCATTTACTCGTCATCTCATGGTGTAGTGAATGCTCACGGGCCATATACACATGCAACCTTGAAAATATGCAAAAATACAGTTGAAGTACTTCCTTTTGCTGTCATACTCTTAAGGGACCTTAAATGTGGAGAATCCAAGATCAAATGGGAGAAAAGTTTTACTAATGTGCACAGTGCTCTGTCAAAATTATTATGAGTAGAACATGTTATTTGCATGAATCATGCAACAGAGAGAGAGAGAGAGAGAGAGAGAGAGAGAGAGAGAGAGAGAGAGAGAGAGAGAGAGGAGAGAGAGAGAGAGAGAGAGAGAGAGAGAGAGAGAGGAGAGAGAGAGAGAGAGAGAGGGGATAAAATAACTATAACCTTCAAAAGAGAATGTATTCATATGGAAAAGAATCTAATGGCCATTTTACATTCAGAGGCTGTCAATAATATAGAGGGCTGTTTAATTAAACATCCAATGACATTTTAAACCGTCCCCTCTTGGAAATATCAGCATGAAAAGAAGCTAATTTTAAAATAAAAGCATGAGGCAATCTCAAGCTGTTTCCAATGAAATACCCCTGAGTAAGATCAGGGTATCTTGGCTACATGCAATATTTCATGAGAAATTATCTGCACTGTCTTGCATGAAACACCAGAAAAAGAAAAAAAAAACAGTCATGGAATCTCTCGGCTGGGGAATGTCTTAGGATGTTAAAGTAGTTCTACATAGAAGCAGGAGATGAGCGGGTTAGGACAGGGGGCCTCATGTGATAAACAGAAAAGGCCTCGCTTCTTCACAGAACCTGAGAATACATGAGAGACTCCATCACCCAGACGACTATGTCACACATACGTCACAAAAGTACATGCACAGCCTCCTACCATTGAACCCACCAAAAACCTTATGGGTCCAGTTTCTGCTCTCAGGGTAATAAAACCCCTGAGCTTCCATGATGTTGCTACACCCGTGTGGATCCACTGTCTTCAGCACAGCATCACCAGCAGCTTCTTCTGGTTCCAGCAATCTACAGCACAAAGGTACAAAGCGCTCCACCCTGGTTTGTTCCAAACACGAGTGGTGTCTCATTCAACCACAGTGCATTTCCACCACAACCAGCTGATGTTTGCCCACCACAGAACAAAACAACATTGCATCAGAAACAGAAACTCAGGGATCCATGTCAGAACAGAGACCAGAAAGACCTCCTGGCCTGCAACCTTGTACTAGTGAGAGGCTTAAGTCTGGGCAGAGAGAATTGTTTGACCTAACACTGTGAGCTGACTGCATGCATTTATTGTAGTTACTGACACCCCCCCCTGACATTTCGTCTTTAATTCTCTCTGGAGGGATTTCTATGATTATATTCCTGTCTCTTCTCATTGCTACTGGAAAAAGCCTTTATTTTCCAGACTGGAAGGCATTCTGAGCTCAGAAAAGTTTAATGTGACAGTATTAATATGGCCAGTTAATCAGAAATGTTCACTATTCTCTATTAAGTAGCTTCTAACGCTCCCATTAAAATTAATGTGACCCTACTTTGCACTTCAACATGGGTGATCTCATTAGTAACTCTGAACATGGTTCCTCTCTTTCTGGTCATGATTGAACATTTAAATCATGGTTCACTGTCTTGATTGTTGGGGAATAAACTTAATGTGGCTCAGCCAGGTGTATTTTTATTGTTTAATTTAGATCTCTATTTAACTGGGAAAAAACAGTCTTCATTTTTTATTTCATGCCTTTCACCATTTTATTGGTTCTTTCTTCCTCCAGTAATTTCCCCAGGACTACAGAGCAACATTGGCCAAACACTGAACCCAACCTTGCCCTCCCTTGGGGGAGTTACAACCCATTTTTCATTAGATAGAAATCATAACAGGTTACAGAAGGCAGAGTCGTGTCGTGTTTCACTGTTGCTTGCACCGCAAACTGCAATCAAATTAAGAGCACTGCTGGGAATGGCTGCTTGGATCTTTGTCATTGAAATACAAATGTAGATGTACAGAGCACTGAGTATCAAACTGACTTGTGAAGGGAGAGAAAGTCCTTCCTCTCTTTTTAGTCCTATGAACATCTGTCAACACACACATCTGTCCCTTGCAAGTGTGTATAATAAATACTCTACAGGTAAGTGTGTGTATGAGTGCAAGGGTAAAAGGGGTTTGCAGAAGGCTGCATTTGAAAGATTTCATTTTCCACATCTCCCTGCACCCTAATAGGAGTGTCAGTTTAGAGCCGCAGAGCCGAATTGAATGGTTGTATAGTAGATGCAAAGCATCGGCGTACCTGAAGACATGTCAGAGCATAAAATCAAACAAAACTAGACTCTCTGGAGCAGCATTTCAGCCCAGAAAGGTACATTTCACTGCAGTTCACTTTTCTCTGACTTTTTCTGACTTATTCTCTCCTACTATAGCATGTTGCTCTGAAGGATAAACATGTGTGCCTTATCAACACATTTCTATATAATTTTGGCTCTTTAGCACTGGGCACATGGAAGAGACCTGTCATCTGACACTTTCAGTTTAAACACTCACTGATTATCAGCTATGAAAATGTCAGTTGATGACATTGATCACTGGACCGTGATGCGACCTTATGAAGTATTGATCCTAACAGGCAGACCTGACAATAATAACTCATAACTCTATTCTGATGCTTGTGCAGACCGTATCTGTCCAGCAGCAGTTCAACATTCTAAAATGACATGCCATAATTCCTGGCCACCCCCCTGACTGCTTTACAGTGGTATATGAATGAATGCAGGGAGAGCACACTGGACAAGGTAACAGAAATTTACATTGCAAGCAGTGTGTCGCCATTATTGAGGCAAGAGAGTTCTGAGTCCAGGGAAATATGTATTGTTTGTTGTGTACTGCATTGGGGAATGCTGTAGTTTTGTATTGGTGTTCTTGGTTTAAGGAATCTGAACTGAGGACTGTGAAAATGAGAAGGGCTGGCAGTGGAGTGGCTCTGGGGTTCCAGGCTCTGAATCAGCCTGACAAAATCAATGGGATCAATTAACATTGGATCAATTGAAAGTAAACACTAAATAAAATCCATGTGTAATCCACTATGTATTATATTGTGTGTGTGTGTGTGTGTGTGTGTGTGTGTGTGTGTGTGTGTGTGTGTGTGCGTGTTCATGTGAAACACCAATGTCTCTGAGCAAAATGTAAAAATAATTAAAAGCTGTAAGATGTTAGCATTTGCATTTTGAGTTGTTCGTCCCAGTCAGATCTCAGTGTTGAATAAAGTCAACTGGACTTATTAGATTTAGTCAACCGCTCCCACTAAGTTAAATATCTGGAACTCCCCACCGGCCATTCTGTTGACTTTATTCAACACGGACATCTACTAGAAAATGGATGACTGACAATCTTCACAGACATTTTGCACCAGACATACTAGTTGGCATAGAAAAATTAATGACCAATACAAGGCAAGCAAGGTAAACATTCCAAAATGCAATTAAGAAATACTCCTTAAATTAGCTCTTGTTTAAGAATTGTCATCCAGTTACTACTGCTATTCAGCATAATTGACACTTTGTATTAATAAATTAAAAATAATTATCAAAATCTAAATTTAGTAGTTTTGAAGCAAGATTCAAACAACCATTAACTACATAATTCTACTTATATATCAGTACAGGATAAGTACATTGAATGCTCCACTGCAAATTGTCCACTATTATATTACAACCTTTAATTATATGACTTATGTTATAGCTGGGTTCTTTATTTCTGTTATATTACATTGTTAGTGAATAAGAGGTTGTGTGAAATTGTTTTCCTTGACAGTGATTGATGATCATAGGTGCACAACTGGTTTGTCGAGCAACTTGTCCTACAGAAGAGGAGATGTCTGAGCACACGCTCAGGTTGCATATTGCTGCTTTCACTTTGAATCATCACCAACAATCACAAGCAGCCAAAGCTGACTGATCGGCTTTATGCGTTCTCCATGTGGCGTCCCCGTCGCCGCTGGAGCCTTCATGGGCTGTGATATTTTACAGGTGGTGCAGATACTAACAGCAGCTGCGTGTTTGTGTCTTCATCTCATCCACTGGGTGATTTATAGACGATAATGAGGGATGATATTCTCTTTATTAGCACATTTTTAAACATTCATATTTTAAATCTTTATTTAATTAGGAGAAAACTTCATTCATTCATCTTTTTTACATGTGCCCTGGCTAAAACAGCAGCAGTAAACAGTTTCAGACAAACAAAGCACAGTCATACACAAATATCATAATACAAAAATATATAGTCCATATGGATCAAAGTCTGTAACAATATAAGCAGCAACTATTTCTCAGAATCATCCTTTTGGTGAATTAGTCAAAGCATCTGCAGATAGATGTGTTTAAATTGAATGCAGATTTATAAAACAGATATCCCTCTTATATCATATACTGTATAATATGGATCCAAAAACAGTAAAAGGGTGTTTTCTTTGGTTGAGTTCAGCATTGCCATTTTTAAGGTTTATGTTATCTTTCAAAACCCACTTGTTAATATTTTGTTATGGAAACATAGTCTCCAAAGTCAACCTGTTAAAATAATTAGAAGTGGTTTCTGCAATTGTTAAATTCACTTAGACTCTGTCGAACTGAGTGTTCCTTAAATGAAACCTTCTTTTGCCGATGCCACACCTCGGCCAGTCATGCATGCATGGAACTGTGGAAACCTATACAGTGAATATTCACTGTGGGCTCATTCTGTTGATGGTTTTGTGTGAGAGTCACAAGTCTGTGAGACAAATACCTGCTATGGACCTGTTCTAGTATGTGGGAGCAATATCGCTCCAGTTCCAGACAGTTAACTCCTGCCTTTGCATGCTTCTCATTTACTCAAAGCCAATATGACTATTTATGTGGGAGTGCTGGGAAATGATAGATGATGATGTGCTGCCTCATAAATATGAAATCCCTGGATCATTAGCTGGATTAGATTGGAAGGGAAAATGCATAATCAGCCTATGGATGCACTGTAGTTGGGGAGTCATCGATATGATTGCGTCAAGTCACCCTCAGAGTCGGACATGTGAAAAGAGAAAGAGGGAGACACAGTCGAAGTTAAGAGGGAGAAAGAGACAAGTCCAAAATGATTCATTCATTAAGGGACAGGGGGTGGGTGAAAGAAATTACAGACTGTAATTTCTTGACTGTGTGCTTATGTCGTGGGTCAAAATAGACAAATCAGAATAAGTCCGTTGATTCTCCTCACAAAAGTCAGGAGGACATCTGGGAATAGGAGGACATACTTGTGTTGTCATCACCTCTCACGTTTTTCCCTCCAATCTTTCACGCATCATCCAGCCGAGGCATCAGAGATGCTGGAGGAGCTGCTCCACGGAGCGATGCATCCCTCCAGCCCGCTGACAGACCAGTCGATGTGTTTAATCAACCAGAGACGCTCCATAGGGAAACAGACTGTGCATCAAAGAAGTGCTGATACAATGATTCATTTAATGTCCAGAGCCATAGAAGCCTATATGCTTTGCCTGATTCACGGAGGTCTCATGCACACAAGCAGTGCCTTGACACAGACAGAGAGACACATTAGCTGGATAAGAAGTGATAGAGCAGGGAAGGATTGTGTGCAGCTGTTTGATCAATGAGGTGCTCAGACACTTATACGGTGGGATAGCATTGATCTGAACCTCCTAATAAGGATTTGGCATTTCAAAACCAGATTCAAGTTATTGTAAAATACTTGAAAACAAAGTCTTAAATAACTGGGATCTGCTCAGAAATAAGGTAAAATAATTATCAAGAGAATAATGTCAAGATTCCACATACAAAATTTAAATTTTACTATGTACAAGACAGTTTGCAGCTCTTTAACACAAAGGCTCTGTCTGTCTTCCCCTGCATCCCTGAAGGTTCTTAAATATGAACAATGCAGGATGTTCTTTCATTTTTCCTTTGCACCTTTTTTTAAAGTACTTAAAGCACTAAAATGCTTCATTATGAAGACACACAGGGTTTACAGGATGAAAACATTCAGACACACACAAACACACACACACACACGCGCGCCCATCAAATCAACACCATGCTGTTATACTACAGGTCTGCTGTTTATGCAGTGGTTGGTTTGTGGTCCAGATTTCAATGCCTTATCCTGTGCTGCCCTTTAATTATTAGAATATTCCCTAAGAAGATAAACCTTACTCATTTTTCTCTCTTATAAAGGGAGCAAAAATAGATTTGGGGGTTGGGGTTGGGGAGGTGGTGGGAGGGGGGCAATAAGATTAGGTCCTTTTTACATCATCCTTTTCCATCTCCTCCGAGTCTTCCCACTCCCACAAAAAAAAAAAGAGTCTTATGGAGGCGCTGCTGCAGCCCTCAAGGTTTCCACATTGGTCCCATTGCCCCACGCCCCAGCCCAGCATCGTTAGCTCACCACAGGCTTAATTGGGTTGCGTCTAATAACTGTGGTCTCTAGGGTATGGTCTAATGAATAGAGAATATAATTAATGCCACAGTGATGGATATTGGCTCACGGTCCTCAGGCATGAATTGTTCAGCATTCAACTTCTTCACCAACTTATCTCTGCATCCACTCCACTGAGCGACCAGAGCATTATTAGCATCGTCTATTCTGTCAGATTTCACCCACAGGAGTCTGCTCCAGACAGATTGCTGTTCTGAGAATCTACAGATACCCAGACCTCCATTTAAGCAAAGCCCTAAAATTGCCTGTCACTGGTTTGATATTAATCCTATTGTGAATAATGTCGTGAGTGTCTGACCCTCTGCTCTGTGCAGGTCTCACTGTGAATTCTAAGCTCCTTTGTGATTGACTGTTTGTGATCCAGCTTGTGCATGTGTATGGTATTGGTGCCATGTCAGCATGTGTCAATGAGGTATCCAGGTGAATCCAAGAAGGATAGAGGCTTGACAACCAACTTACTGAGCACAATTACATCATCCATCTAGCTGTCCAACACAAATCACAGGAAGATACACTCAGGCCATCCCTTTTTCCTCTCTCAAGTTTCCCATCTGTCAGTCATCTGCCCCACCCTTCCAAGTTCCTTGCTCCAGTGTTACCTGGACACTTTTTGCTTCACAACGGCATTACTTTCAGGCTGATACTGGTGTTTTATTTTCAAGTTTTGCTGGAGATGAAACGAAAAGGTTTTTGTTTTGGAAAAAGAGTCCTCCCTTGTAAACCTGAGGGCTTAAGTTTTTTTGTGGGCATTTTGGAAAGATTGATACTATGTGGTGCATTACCACCCTCTTGTGGTACCACACTGCACACTTAACGCCACATTTTTGATGGCTTTTGCTTTGAATCTAAAATAAAAAAATTGAGACAGGATAAGAAACTGGGCGAAGAGTTGGATTTTTTTTTTTGTGCTGTGATGCGTCTTTGTTGGGTTAAGCTAGGCAGTTAGGTGTTTTGGTATGCTTACAGAGAGAAATAGTACGTGTGTGTGTGTGTATTGAGGCACCATGCTAATGACCATTGCAGAGATGGACGTGTTATTTATCGTTGTGTCTGCATTAATGCTTGTTTCATTTGTTCTTGAATTTCAGTGTTTGTTGGTTTGTCAGGTCGACCAGGCCGGTGGTTGTCTTAGTGCTGCTTCCCTTTGACTGACAGGTCAGTAATGAACATGAAATACCACACATTTACCAAGCTGTCAGTGAGAAGTCAAAGCATTACGTTATTAGAGAGGGGCTGAGTACATGACATTCATGGTTTCCCCATTGGCTGAAACACCTATAAGTGGATTAAATTAATTATGCAATCATTCTGACTGACGGAATAGAAAAGCCACTTCTCTAAGTCAAAAACAGAAACACATTTCTAGTGGATGTAAAAATGCCTTTAAATAAAATAAAGAATGCTTTCTGCCTTTTCTAGTAAAGGTAATCACAAGAGGATAGTGATGCCGTAAAACCTTCCATTCAACTTAAGCACACCACTCCACTGCACTGACCTTGACTGTAATTGTAGCGGGACCTCTTCTTTTAAACATTGATCACTAGGATGGAGAATTAAATGTCAACCAAGCCTCAATAGAAACAAGCAAAAATATTGCACTTCATCAGTTTGGAGGGCATCCAGATATAAAACATTCAGTTTCAATGCTCAGCCAGTCCTGAAGACAAAGCCCCAATCTCTCCATGTAAAACACACACAACCATGTAGTTGGAAAGATATCAGAAATAGTAAAACTCTGCTGGAATGGATACTAATGGATATCTGTGGGAGTCTAATTAGAGAGGAAATAAAGGAAATGCTGACAGCACACACATCCATTCATTCATTAAAGTACACTAGCATAATCTGCAGAAAATAGTCCTGGAACAGTTCCATGCTAAAATCACTCATTTTGCTGCACAGCGCTGGATATTGACCAGACTAGAATGCACACACAATATGATACTATACATGCACATACAGACCAGAAAAACACTTGCCTAGATGTCCAAGAATACAGAGGGATTGAAAGTATTCACATTTGGATGAGAAATAGAGCGTTGGGTGACAGCGGAGCGGTGGTAACATCCAGGGGGAGTCAGTGATGTGCTGCAGAGAGGAACGGCTTGGAGTCATGGCTTCAAAGTCACAACAGTACAGCATCAAACCTTCTTTAATGTTCCATCCATAAAAAAGTCTGGACTTTCTTTTTTTTTTTTTTTTTTTTTTTTTTTTTAGCTTTTGAGTGATGAGTGCTCAGATGCTTAAAGTGGATTCTAGGTGAAACTGTGGTTGTTTCTATGGAGTAAACACATTTTTATTGCTGGATCATGTCCCACTGGTGATGTGAGCGCAATATTGATACAAGATTTAAGTACACTTACGATTCCAATATCGAAAGCCTTCACTTTAGATATTCACGCATTAGCAATAGTCAAGAAGACAGAAACAAACTGAATTGTTCATTTTAAGTTTAACTAACTTCATTTGCATTCTGCCAACTGACGCACAGGGAGAGGTTTGCTCTTCTATGTCATTAATATCTGATGAAAAATGTTCTCCTTTCCTTCAGTTTTTGTAATCAGTGAAGCAATAACACTGCCTTGGATTGTACAATCTTTGAAAATTGTAAGGCACCAAACTGGCAGATAAGATCACAGAACTGATCTCAGTCAAGCCTTTTCATATTTAAAAGAAGGTCGACTTCTAATCATTGTTCTGCTTGATGTATGATCATGTCTCTCCAGCAATAACCACAATGCACTGTTTTTAACCCTAACACACTAGATGTGAGGGGACTTATCATGTACCATCTGAAATAAGCATTTTACCTTGTCACCTCAATAATCTACTTTCAGGTCTCACCACTAACATAATCCATTTCATTCAGTGGATTCATGGCCAGCACTTTCTTCCCGAGCCAAAGCATTACCTTGAGGGGTAGTTTTAAGGTGTAACGTTTTCCCCTAAGACCTTGTGATCTGAAAATATTTTAGAATCCCAGAGACAGAAATAAGGGGAGCTATAAATCACTGGTTTCCTTAAGGCCCCCTGAGGAGATGTGAGATGAATTTGCCCCAATCATGAGTGGAGGATAAGCCCACCACTCATCCAGGAAAAGAAAACAACAAAGCATTTGGAACAAATGTCTTCAACCTTGGTGAGAGCTCCTCTTATACTTCTAATACAGTATATCAGGTCATCAAGAACCGTGGAATTATTTTCTGGGAGAAGATGCTGTAAATATTTGTTAATATGGTGAAGCTGTGTTAATTGCCTGTGCTGCTCAAGCGGAACTATTAATGATCCCAACATCAGCGGTCCATTTCATGAAGGAGGGTTAACGAATCTTGAGTCAGTCTGTGACTCTGGGTTTCCCTCATTTCAGGGTAAACACACACAGTTTTAACTAAACCTAATTCGTGAAAAGGATCTCAGGTTGTAATTCTAATTAATTTCAGATGTAAACATCTATTGAAAAGTGTGAAGAAAGATTTAGATGTTTACAGAGCCTCTTCAACATTATTATTATAAGATTTCCTTATTAGTATAAAATCTTCTAATTCCAATTAAAAAATGAAGTTGATGGGAAACTTATGAATGTTATAAATGTGCAAACACATTATACATTTAAGTCTACTTAAATGAAAGATTACCTCTTGATAAAGGCCAGCCACGGTGATTTATGGGTCAGTGTTTTGTCGATACTTCCACCCACCGGGCCCATTATGAGAGCCAAACCGCACCGATCTCCAAGCACATGCATTACTCAAACACCAGACACCCACACAAAACACAAATCTAAACTTTTCTATCATGAATAGTTACTCAACTGTCAGGACTGGGTGCTTATCATGTGAAGCAAAGCAACACAACTGCTAAACACAACCAGCCGTGTGGACTTCACCAACAATCTGCATACACCTCAGTGTGATAAAGCACAAAAACACAGTTGGATCTTTGCTGGATGTCCATAAAGTCAAACGTCACACAGTCAAAACCCTATCTAACCCTGTGCCAGTAAATAACCAAGCAGACCTTGTGGTCTATAACTTCTTTTAACTTATTTTAAACTTACCAGGTAGCTAGCATCTATTTTTTTTTTAAATAATGGGTTGTGAAAGACAGTTTCGGAAATATTTACCACTATATTCTGACCTCCAACTCATTTGAATAAAACAAACACAGTCAATGAGCTTGTACCTTGTCCGGTGACAGTTACACATTTTTATGGCAGTCATTCCTCATACATGCTAGGATGCAGTATCACACTGTTTTGAGTAAATGGGTTGCTGTGCCCATGTAACGTGACACTTTTCCCATAGATTCAATCATGCAGTGAAACTCAGCTCACTTTGTCACACCTCAATGACGTCTGCTTGTAATGAAATCAAGGCATGTTCTGGAAATGTTCCAAAGGTCTGAGGGTAAACAAGAGTAGTAGATATTACCCACAAAGAACAGGCCTTTACAATTTAATTTTCTTATGCAATTTCGGAATGGAAATGTAATGTTTATACAGGATGATTTACATACAGCATGAGCCTTTCATAAAAGGCTTGCAATCCAATTCTGAAGATTACTGCAGCTGTAATCTATTTCTTTCATCTGACTGAGTAAATGTTCTACAGCATAGGATCAGATCTGGTGCCAGTGCTATGCTTACAGTCTGTAAAAGGAATAGTCAAAGCTGTATTACGTCTTTTAAAATGACCTAAACTGGGATCAGGTAAATATGCCAAACATAATCCAGTGGTGGGTGGTCAGGGCCAGCAAGGCCTTCTCTGCTCGTCTAACATAACCAGAAGTAATGATATTTATGATAAAAGTTAATTGTATTTTAATGCATTTTCCTTAAATATATTCAATTATATGTATAAATATATAATTATACATGTGGATATAATATGACATAGGTCAACAATGGGTCAGTGTTCTATTTTTAGGTCAGAGGGGTTTTATCCAGAATTCAGTTAGCTTGTGTTGCCAGGTTGAATGAAATCTGCCCAGGGCCTTCAGAATCTAGAATGCAGGTCTCCCTGCACTGTGAGTGAAGGGGAACATATAGTCAATAGACAGATGCAATAGCCAATCAGATCACGAGTTGGCGAGGCTAGGGCCTTCTAGCTGGCCTCATGTTCACCTGACATGTACGTGTCCTGTGATTGGATACTCACTCTGAGAAGGCGGCACAATGCAGACGCTATGCAGACGCACATTTGAAGAGAAGCTCTAGTGACACTAGTGTCCGATCCCTGAAGGAGGTAACCTGTTCTTGCTAACCTGAACTAGCGAACCTAAACTAGCTAACCTGTTCTAGCTCACCTGAACTTGCTAACCTGAACTAACTAACCTGAACTAGCTAACCTGAACTAGCCAACCTGTTCTAGTTAACCTGAACTAGCCAACCTGTTCTAGCTAACCAGAAGTAGCTAACCTGTTCTAGCTAACAGAGTGTTCTTGAGGAATAAAACGAGAATGGAGTTTGTGTTTAAATAAGCCGTTTGAACAGCTGTTTCGGTGAGTACAAGCATTTCATTTATCTAAGTTTTCATATTTAATGTTATATCAAATCAATTATAATGAATTAAAATTACAAATATACTAAAAATGAAAAAAATTCTTGCTCTTCTGCAATGTGTATAAATGATGTGGTGCACTTGCGCAGCTGTGTGATTGTAGAGGAAATACACAGAGACTTGTGTCCCTGCTGGAAAATAGCCTGTTTAATACATGATAGAGGTGATGCAACATCTAGTAGTGTGTTAGTGTATGTATTTCTTTTTTCTAGCTGTGGTGTCATCAATGATGGTCATTTCAGTCGGTTTTGTTGTGATGTAGTCGTCTATAAAAGGTGTGGACGCGGGATTCTTCTGTGCCAGTGACAGTCCCATTTGAGGAACTTATAAACGTCCTAAACTCTACACTGGTGGCAGCGGTCGGAGCCACTCACAGTATTATGGGATGCATTTATGCATGTTTGACTATGGAGAACATCACTGAAGGCTTAGGTGTGAAATGCACGGCCTGCCCCTGATATAATCTGTCAATCTATAATCTTCTCTTTGTGTGAAACCATCTGCGTCATGGTACTTAAAGTGTTCAGTATACTTTGTCAGTATCTATTATAGATGTATTTACAGATCAGAAATATTCATCAATCAACCTGAAGCGCATGCTTTTGTAGGTGGGAGGAAGCTGGAGAACCCGGAGAGAACCCACGCAGATACGGGGAGAGCATGCGAACTCCGCACAGAGCGGGCTTCGAACCAGGACCCGCCGTGTTGTGAGGTGACAGCGCTACCCACTTCGCCACCGTGCCGCCTAATGTACAATATACTTCAATAAAAAAAAAATCCATGTTGACAGAGATGATTACATTTTGTCACATCAACACAAAATATATTCAGTTCAGCACAAATAAAATCTCCTACCCACATAATGTGTTGAAATTGGGCCAGATATGACTTGACCACAATGGAGATCAATATTTCTACTATTAACAGAAAATGAAATCCTGCAACTCTGGTTGCAGGATTTCAGAAGAGTTACGATCACCGGATGTGATTAACTGGAAGTGAACCGATGGAGGAGGGTTTCAAGGACTTCACAATCAAGTTATAGCTGAGAGCAGAAGATAGATGAATGGATTTGTAGCGTGACATCAATGACGTGATTGATTCAGACTGCTTTTACTGAAAAAGTGATCACTCTTGCCTTATTGAATTAAATGAAGAATGACAATGTGCATAAATGAGAATTAAGATAAGATTCCTGTCTGTCTTATTTTGAGGTTCCTATGTATTTGTGGTTATGTACTTTACAAACATTAAAGTGTTGCATTTTACCAAACCATCAGTCTGTAACATCTATTAACCCTGACAAGCAATTAAATCACCAATGTGGCGCTGCAGGAGAGCAAAAAATAAAGGATACACAAATGTACACCTTACCATCTCTTAATTCTATAACAATATGACCCTGATGTTTTATAGTGCTTAAACTGTGACGGTTGAACTGTTAAGACTTGCCCTTGAATGTGAGGTTTCACAGAAAATAAACAATGGTTAGTGTGTAATTTAAAACCTAAAATGACCATATAACTATTAGGGTCCATGAATATTAAAATAATTCTATACCAGTCCTTCATTGATGTATGTGGATGTTTAAAAATGTGCATGCAATTAGTATTCTCCATATGTTACTGTCTGTGTGACTTGGATTGCAAATGCAATAATGCAGCTATATATAATCAGACTGCGGTGTTGGCTCTGCTTGACTTCAATTTACTCGTACATGCATAATGACATATAGAGTCTGAGGGTTAAGATTATCACCTAATATATATTATGTATCTGCAGTAAATCAGCACATTTACATAAGCAAGACGGGAGACTTTTTCCCCATCTTGTACGTTCATGCTTGCGCTTTTCTTGGGGATCTGCAGTACTTGAGAAAAACATGGAGGAAGTGAGGATTTTTGGCTGGAATCTTATGAAGTGTGAAGATAAGACAAATCTGCTTTGAGTTGATACTGCAGTGCTAAAGAAGTTCAGCCTCTTGAATGAGAATTAGCTAAATCAAATGTATTAAATGAGCACAAAGTCAAATGAAACTTTTCCATACATGAGTGGTTTGTACATCTGAGCACATGAATTACCTATGACTAACAGCTATCAGTAACAACAATGGAATCACTTTGTACTGTATTGTTTTGAAAAGTAGTGGATTTACACAACAGTACCTAATTATTAACTCAACTAGCCACTCTCCTCTGGAAGACATCCCGTCATCACCCGTGTACTGTATGATGATTGCTTACACTAGTTTACTCATAACCTATTCCAAGTATTAGAAACTTAAATTAGCTAGAGAGCTGGTGGCAAATATGTGTTGAGGTGAATGCAATTCTGGCCAATGTTTTAAACAACAAATTTTGATATCAGCAAACTTCTAAAAGGTTAATATTTGTTGTCTAAACCTCACTCAAACTGTCTGAACTCAATCCTTGGTTTTGATTTTACATTAATGCCCTTTGTCCACCTGCCATTTACTCCAACGTCCTCTGAGTGACTCCAGCTTGATATACTCTGGTGTTTCATTTACTCTATGAACTATTTTTTATGAACATAATCCTGTCAGTGAATATGTCATGACCCATTAATGCAACTGGAACAACTACTTGGCAGTTAAAGTGTAAAGGCAGGTGCACCACTTTTGGATTCTTGTGTACTGCATCACATAGGCTCTGAGTTTAAGTAAAGTTCAATCATGATAGTTAAATGTTTAGAAAAATTGAAAACATTAAACTAATTCAAAAACAAAAAAGTGTATAAACATAAGTCAATATACAACAAAAGTGAACATTTAAGAGCCCAGTTCCCCTCGCAAATGTCTGAAAAACGTTATAAGTTTTATAAGTACAGCTGTTATATTTTACAAGATATTGTAGATACTGAAAAAATAGACCATTTTCAAAGCTCTCTCATTTCCTCTCTCTGCTCTGAAATTGATATCCATTTCTAGAAATGGAATGACTGTGAGACCGAAGTGCTCATTATGATCAAATAATGTCAGAATCTAAGTCAGATTCCAAGAATGATCTGTTGTTATTACCTCAGCATGGATAGGTGTGTCAAGCAATCTCCCTTGAATGGCGTCTTTAAATGCCAACTGTACATTTCCTATCACGGAGCCACTAAAGCACACATCTCTCCCCTCGATCCCACCCCTCCCAGCTGCCACTGGCACGTAACATCGTCACGCTCCTGCTGCCTGGCAACATCTCTTCAGTGGAGGACAAAAAGTGCTTCATTGTTTTTATGCCATTCACAGCAGCTGTCTCAAGGTCCCTGCCTTTCAGTGAGAAGAGGACACCTTTCTTTTCCCTCTCCCTAAGATTCTGTGTTTGTGTGCATGTGAGAAAAGACGGCATTTACCGAATAAAGCATTTTGGATTCTTGGGCGCAGGAAGGATGTAAATTAAGTCCTCCATTAAGGATTACAACAGTTCCCTGTTCAGTTTTGTCTCCTGCATCTCTGGAAGGTTTATTCAGATTCTGAAACTCACCTTTCAATTGCTGTAGGAAAGCAAGACAATAAATGAATTATGAATAGATAGACGGGATGAAGACCAAATGGGAAAACATCCACCATTGTCATGATTTATGTGTTCAATCATGTAACGATACCTGACCTCATACTTAGCTGGAACTTGGCTGTGGAATCAATACTATGTCACCTCGCGTCTGGAGCATGGTCTCTCATTCTAACCCAGCCAACAGCCTCTCATTGCTCAGCCACCACCTCTCTATCACACTCTTTAATATCCTTTTGCAGAAAGGAATTAGAATCACCCAAACAGATGCACAATCACAAAGCAAGGGAGAAGAGTGGGAGCAGAGACACTTTTGTGCTCGAAAACCAAATGCACCACTGGGATCACAATGAATGAAATGAGGTCCAGGGAGAAGAAATAAAAATGTCCTTCCATTTCTAAACCTGAAATATACTGTAAGAGCTGCAGCCTCCCTTTGATTCCCAATGTCTATAAATTGGAGAGATGCTGAGAAACCACCTTATCTTCTCTCAGCACCCTGTAACTCTTTGTGCTGCCCTCTGAAAGAAACGGGTGTCTCTGATAATGGTGTTCATTGTCTGACTCTTTCACCTTCATTTAAAGGAGCATTATTACTCATTCATCTTGGCTGGAGGAGCAGAGAACATTTGTTGCCTATATTTCTTACTCTCTGTGAGCGAACAGTTGCCAGCAGCAAACATTAAACTGTGATTAACCTGTTTCTGATAACTTTGGGGCCAGCGAAGAAATTGCACAGAATGTCAGATGGAAGCTTTTTTGTTATGTTAATGTTGCCATGTTGTCCTGTGTCCACTGGTGGACATGAGGATGTTTGGTCTTTGAAGGCTCTCTCTGTTTTCTACAGTATCTTAAACTGAATGTGGTGCCAAAGGATTCGATTCAGCAAAATAGAAATAGAGTATATAGTTTATCATACTTATCAACAACTCCTACACACCAAAACAGATTTTCGATTTGCTTGCAAAGATAATCAGGCTTTTTAAATCATGATGGCCCACTGTTACATGGCTTTGCTGTTGTAGTCAGGGTGAATTGACTGAATACTTCCACAAGAATTGTTTGCGGTCAAGAAGTTCCTTACATACTGGAAAGTCCCCCCAAATCTCCCACAGTGGTAAATCAGATTTTTTAACCCTGATCAAAAGAAAAGTTTTTCTTCCCCAAAACTAAAAATGTGGATGTAAAATTTAGGTCCAGTTTGATTCATTTGACTTAACTGTATAGCAGAAATCCATGCTTGGTAGATCTGTGATATCAGAGCAACTAAGAACTAATTTTATCCTTAATGGACTTGTCAGCTTGGATGATTAAAGAAATGATTGATGGTCTGTTCCTTCTTTGATATTAGAAAAGAGGCAACTTATCCTCTGGATTATGTTCATTCTGTTTTGGGTCAGGGGAGATAATGGTCAAAGGAAAATGAAAACTCAATGCACCAAAGGTCAAGCTGTTGTGTTGAACTAAGTATTAATTTATATTTTAAATTTGTAATATTTATATATAAAATTTGTAATATTTTCATTAAAAACTGCAATACAAAAAAGGAACTTATTGTTACTTCTATGAAATATCACTATGAGTTTATTGAACTGGTACCCTTGAGACCAGATGAAGCTGTATGCAGCCCCCAGACCAAAACCAGTCGGACACTGCTATAGTGTCATGGTGGTGCCTTTGCCAGTTTTGTTTCCTCTGTGTTTGGTTTCGTTCCCGTTCAGTCTCTGTCCTCTATGTTTCAGGGCGTGGATACCCCCCCACCCCTGGTCTACCTGTACACCTGCTCATGTCTGCTGTGAGGGACAGCTGCTCTTCATCATCCCATCACCTTTTCATCATATAACGCTTGTCTCTCCTCCCAGCCTTTGCTAGAATCTAGCTGTCTATCTATCCAGATCATTCTACACCCACAGCTGTATACAGTACAACTGCGTGTTGCTTTTGGGTTCACTTGTTGCTTTATTTTTCACACTAGAGGGGCATTCCGTAAGCTGGTATACAGTCTGGGAGAAATACATGATTACGGAATGAATGTCAGAATGGTATTATTTTCATGTCTTTTGTTTTAAAAAATATTAAAATAAATATTGCACTTCAACCTCCATACATACATACACACAGCATAATGAGTATTTGTAAAATAATATAAAATCAAGATAAAATCAAGATTTTTGGGACCTCTATAAAGTTTCTTGTGCTTGACTTTTAAATATGACATTTTTTCAATAAATTTTTGGAACTCTTTCAAGTTTATTTTCTCACTGGATCTGAGAGGACAAACTGAACTCTTACATAGGCTTGCATTTCTATATTTATATCACTAAAATGATCAGTAAAAGGTTGCCAAAGCTTGTAGAATTTTAATTTCTCTAGTTCAACATTTTTCACGCAATCCCAAACTGAACTTGCATTTGTTGGTGCAGTCATTTGTTTTCCTCTGAGAAATATCAGTCTTCATGTCAACGAACTGACAAGTGATACCATAGTATGTTTGTATATTGCCAATACATATATTTTTTCACTGTTACTGTCAATTACATCTTAAGCTGCTATCAGTGGATCTATGCCAACAGGACTGTGTAAAAGTCTTGATAATAATACAAAATGATGCATTATGTACAGTATCAGATGTGTATGCTATATAATGAACAATTGCTATACCTGACTTGAGCAGCATTTAACTGATCAAAACCTACAACAGATAAGTTACACATGAAAAACACAAAGCATAAAATAGGGACACTGAAGTGGTGGATCCATGATCACCTCATCACAGTTTATTATAATGCAACTCAGGGAGAATGCTGACCTATCATAAACAATTAGAAGGCCATCTGTGCATCATTCACAGACTCAACAACATGACAAATATGCCACTGTACACATTTATGACAGTCTGTAATTGCTAGAAAATACATTGCAGACATTCAAAAGACATCTATCCATCTATCCATCCATCCATCCATCCATCCTCTTGTAAACGAGACAATCACAATCTTCTCATCATATTCAGCCGCTTATCTTAGTTTGCTAGACTTACAAAAATGTGATTTCACATATAAAACCACCATAAAAAACAGTGAGAATTAACAAGTTCGACATTATTTGAAATAATTCCTCAATAATCCAATATAATGGCCTTCATTCAGACAGTGTTCAACCTCTGCTGAGACCCTTATGCCAATTTGTGTCTGACTGACAGCTGAAAACAATCTTTCTGCAGCAGAGCTTGTCAGATGTGATATTATCTGGGGCTTAGGTGACCATTCATCTTGCCAACTACCTAATTTTAGAGAGTGTTGACTGATTGAACAAGTGACAACCTATTTGACTGTGACCTTCCTCTTAGACTGCTGCTAAGTGAAGACGCAGAGCCATTGGCTATAGTAAAATGCATAAAAATGCAAGCGGTCACTTCACTTAGAGGGTAATGTATGTGCATGTGTATTTTTGTGATGGGACAAGCCTGGCTTAAAAGTGACATAACTGCATATATTGTAGAGGTGTTGTTTGGATGCATAAAAAGAGCTATAACACAAAGCACCCATTAAACATATGAAACAATACAGTTGAGATTTCATACCATATTTCATCTGTAGAGGATATGAATATATGATTGTTTTGATATTTCATTTATTCGATTCAAGTGGATTCACAGTAAGTGATTATTACATAATACATCTGTCTTCACCCCATGGTGAGCTGGCATCTCATCCGGGGTGTACCCTGCCTTTCGACCACAACAAGCTGAGATTGGCTACAGCAAATCCGTGACCTGCAAGGTGAAGGAGTGGATGAAGACGGGATGATTATGATCATCTCATCTTCAAGAATATAGTTGGATGGTCTGCCTTTTATGACAATTATAAAATGATAATTCAACTGTTGATCAGTTAAATATCTGAACATTTAATTCATTGACCATCACAATGTCTGAGGGAGAATTATCCTGTATTAGTTACCTAAAAATGTTCCACATATGCAGCAAGGAAATTGGGCCCAGATGCAGACATTCAAAGCAGTGTATAATTTTACTAAGACAACCGAGGATGGTGCTCAGAAGAATACATTCCTCCACCAAAGCTCAGCCCAACATTCACCTCAATTGAATCAGTAACACTCACGGGGCAGCCCCACTGCCCTGTGAGTTAAATATGGACCAACCATATTTTTTGGTCCATATTTTTATTTAAAAAATATGGACCATGCCATATTGTTGGATAAACATTACTTATAATTAGTTTTAGTTTTATAAATATACATGTGGTTTTTGAGTAGTCTTTCCATAAGCCTGCAGACAAACAACATAACAACAGACTTCTAAGAACATAACCTCATTTGCAGAGGTAAAACAGCTTTTTAGCAAAAGAAACACCAGGATGATGAAGCAGGTGATGGTTCAAACCAGAAAATACAAGCCTAATGGATGGAAAAAAAAAAAAAAATCTGACAGGGAGCAAGAAAAAAGTAGAACTTCAAATACAAGTCAAGGTCCAGGAATGCAAATATTCAACCAAAAATACAAGATACACACTAAGAAAAGCTGGAGTTTCAGACAAATATGAGGAACAACAATTATGTACTTAAAAAAAATGTACAAAAAATAATTTGAAGAGAACAGGAGATTAGTTACAAACAATCAGTGTAGAAACTACAATCAAACTGATAGAAAAAATAAGTTGGATAGGACAGAAGAATGACCAAATGTTCTGGGCCTTAAGAAGCTGAGCAGATGGGCCAGATTTGCCATGGAGAGGAAACCCTTCTAAAATGCCAGTTTGTCGATAGTGGTGAAGGCTAAGTACCCCTTGAGGCTAACTGGCTGGAGGCTTCATCCCAAGCCAAACATGAGGGCTACTAGTCCACCACAGCAGTTATAATAATTCTACTTTGCTAGGGGTTTCAAAACAACAGGGATTAGATTGTTCTGTCTAAAATATCTATGATTCTAGGCCTGTCCTTGAAGTTGATATTACAAAAAAAAATTGTTCATGGAAGATCTTACCTCCTTCAAAATCTCTGGTGGACAGATGTCCAGCTGGTCAACTCAGACTGTCATGACTGTACAAGGATGTGGTCCTGCATGCAGGCACTTGAGAAAGTGCTGGTGCAATCAAAAAAGGCGATCAACAAAAAGCTCACATGATGTGTCCGACAAGGATGAAAACCAGACAAAAGACCACTCTAGAAAACAAATCTGAGAACAAATAGTCAAGTAAGCAACAAGAAAGTAAAACAAGTGTCAAAAAAGACAAGGTTGTCCCTTGTTGCTGTGGAAGGGCTGAAAGATAAGACCTACAAACAAACTGCCAGAGTGAGTGAACACAGGACCAGCTAACCTCAAAAGAATCTGAAATCTTCAGCTTTAGATGGATTTTGTGTGTGACTTTATGTTTTCTTAGGTCAGTTGTGCCCTAGCCAGCAGTGTATTTCATATTACTGATATTGCAATGAGTCTGCTTCTCTCATCCAGATGAGCTATTTAAATGCTGACCCTGGTATGTCTGACAAAGGTCCAACTCCAAACATATTGAAGGTTAACCATATCATTATTTTGGATGCTCCAGTTTTCATTATAGTTCCATTAAATTATATTGTAAGGTTCTACTCTGTTGACTCTATGGTATAAAACATAACACACTTAGTGTACAATTAGTTACAGCTTGATAAAAAAACAACAATAAAACAAAACAACATAGCAGCAAGGTTTTTCAGAATTACAGTGCTCAATGTTATTTCAGTCTGCTGAAGAGTTTTTTCAGTTAAGTTTAGTTTAGTTTCACCCATAACAACCTCTGCTCTAAGAAGACACCATAGATGCTGAAGAAACAGGCATGTACTTGTAGTAGATATATGCTCTGTGTCTCTGTATCTCACTAATGTTAAAATGAGTACTGTTGGAGGTTTAAAATGTGTTTATATACACTACATTTACATTCCTTTCCACATAGGAGATTTGGGTTGGATCCATCTACTAAAACTTTGCACAACCTAAGTTCTCTCCTCTCTTGATAAACACTTTGACTTGTCCTCCCAAGCTGGCTTATTCACCTCACAGCACACACTGCTTGACACCATATTTCAGGCTAATAGCATCACTGTGTCAGAACATCAAAATGTTCTCATTCATTTCAATTAAGGTCTTGAATTGGCAGAGCAAGGGAATAATGATAGGATGAGCGATGATCAACTTTTGCTGCTAGCTGAAATTGGCACAATAGAATGCATCATTCTGAAAACACTGTATTCACAAATTAAACAACATAGTATATAAAACCAGTTCTGGCTTCTCTCATTTGGCTTCCAGTACAAGCAAGGCATGATTTCAAGTTTATTTTAAACTACAAAGAATTACATGGACTTGCACCAAGTTACTTATCAGAGGTTCTTAAATGATAAATACCAGCTTGTCTCCTCCATTCTGGTGGCACTGCTCTCCTGGTCACTATTCAATTAACAAAAGAATCCCTTGACTTCAGAGCTTTTTCTTATTGCGCCCTATATAGTTGGAATAAACTATCTACTCATTAAAAAAGCAAATTCAGTTGAAATATTTCTATCAAGATTGAACACCCATGTCTATTCAGGGCTCGAAATTAACTTTTTTTCTTGGTAGCACTGGTGCTCCCAAATTGAGAAGTTAGTAGCACCAGCAAAGACTTTAGGAGCACCTACCCAAAAGCAAGGCAGTGACGGAGCGATAGAGACCGCGCCTCTCCCTCGCCCAGGAGAACAGCCGCAGCTGCGCTCTCGTTGTTTCCTGGCAGAACCGCGGTCCCGCTCAGACTGTTTCGAGCACATTCTCCAGCAGGTCCACACTCACGTGTCCGCATCAAACAAACTGTCGCGGTAGTGCGTTCGAGGGTGCACACTCGACGCCTACGCGTTTTCCCCACATCCACACAAAACTGTATGAGAGACGCTCACCTGAGGATGCTGCGTTGGTCCGCCTCCGGGTCAGGGGCCAAACCGAGGCACTACCTGGGTGTGGCTTAAATAGCGCATTGTGGCGCACTGTCAGGCCAGCCCGGTACCTGGACTGAACCAATTTGGTTATTATTGGATTGTTTTGAATTTTAAAACATCTCTAAAAGATGCTTTATGTTGCCCCAAACTCCACCATGCCTTTAGTGAACATTCGTTTGCAGTTTTCTTGGTCATTTTGCCCTCAGCTCAGACTTCAGGGGATAATTCTGTGCAAAAGATCTGTGCTTTGTTTCGTAGTGGTGCTTCATGTTACAACTTTTAATTCATGCTACGTGTTCAGACCATATGAGGTAAAATGGTTTTGAACTGCCTGACGGAGGAGTAAACATAAATTTCGTCCACTCATTGTCAACCAGCGGTTTTCCTCGTTAACCTCCCTTCGTTTGGAGCTATGTCGTCTCCCGTCTTCTGTGCTCCGCTGTAACGATAAACTCACAGCGGCAATGAACTGTCTCACTTCCTGGTACGCTGACAGCAGGGTAGACAAACGATCTGATTGGCTGGACTGAGGAGCGCTATTACCGGATTAACTGGAGGAGCAGCGCCCGCCGTCTGTAGCCGCGAACTGCAAGTAAAAATGAAAATCTACTCTTGTGAATTTATCATGGAGTGGTCACGGGTCCGGACAGAACCATCACGCAGTCCGTATCTGGACCGCGGTCTGCCATTTGGTGACCCCTGCTCTATGGAGAAAGAGAAAGAGCGAGAGAGAAGAGGGAAAAAACGGTGCCCAGATTTTTTCCCCTAGTCGCATCGGTGCTCCCAAATATACAACAATAAAAATTTGGGTGCAAAAAATGGTCGCAATGTTGAGCCCTGCTATTTAATAAATTATAGTGCGTCTTTAATATATCGGCCCATTCTGTAGTTCTGTTCATTCGCTTTTTTAGGCTTTTTACGCTTGTGAGTTAATTGTCGTTGTAATGTCTTTGTGTTGGTGTTATGGCACTGTTATGTACATTTATGTAATCATTGTGAGCAGATGATAGACTGAATTTCCTTCAGGATCAATAAAGTATCTGTCTATGTGTCCGTCCATCCATCCATCCATTGATCTCTGTCTGTCTGTCTGTCTGTCTGTCTGTCTGTCTGTCTGTCTGTCTATCTTTTCAACCATTAGTTGGCTCTGCACTTTTTAATGTCCTTGTTTTGATGTAACTCTCTTGTGCAGTGATTTGAATATTTGGTTATATTGTTTTTATTGTTTCTTATTTTATTTTTTCAGTGTCTTTCTGTCTAGTATACTGAGACCACAACACATGAGGATTTTGCACTTTAAGTAAAATTGATTGATTGATGGATCAAAACTAAAATTTTAATCAATGGAAGTCATGGTGGATTTTGATTTACTATTCTGTGGTATACTGTATGTCTGACATGGAAAGCATCGCATTCCCTTCTTTCACCCATCAATCAAGCCTGGCAGCTATTTATCAGTTCTGCCCTTCGTGGCCGCTAATAAAGATAATTCCTCTGAGACCTTGTTTATCTGTGGACATCTTATACTGGCTGAAATATAATTAAATACTGTGACTCTGATGTCACAGTTGCAGGCAATGCCAATCATGATGTTCTATTGCATGAGACATGGCCAGACTATTTAGGCCCTTGTTATGTGTGAAGCTTACAGAATTTGATTCAGGGTGGTCTGGACTCACTCAGCTCAAGCAGGTAAGTAAATGTATATGTCACTCAATTTGCCCTGTTTACATTCAGCTGAAACTGGTCCTGCATAATTTTAGTCTGTTTCTTCCCTGCTATTCCATGCAATAATATTAATATGCATAAATGCACATGAATTGGCTAATCTATATCTGCATTCAGATTGAAGAGAGACCACACATAGCGTGATAATTCAATTGTTTGATCAGAATGTCATCTGCCTCCTCTGTCTAGCTGACTTATTCTCTGCCAACAATAACAAAAGATTGTATTTCATTTGATTTTCTGTCTCAATCTCATTCTCTGGAGCAGTGCCCTGTACTATGTGTCTGTCTGGTCTAGTTCCTTCACATTCTGTATTATTGGTGGTATCTTCAAAAGCTCTCTTTATTCCAACTCTGCATGAACTTCAATCTCACATAAAAAAATATTATAAAACAATACAAATATTCATTATGGATACAGAAGCAGTTTTCTTTCATAAGGTTAAACACAGTGGCCATTTCTTGCAAAATGTTAATTCACCCACAGTGCTTCCTGTATGGTAACCTAAGATGCAGCAAGAAAGAGAGAGAGAGAGAGAGAGAGAGAGAGAGAGAGAGAGAGAGAGAGAGATAGAGAGAGAGAGAGAGAGAGAGAGAGAGAGTAGAGAGAGAGAGATAGAGATAGATCTAGAGAGCGCTCGCTCTCTCTCTCTCTCTCTCTCTCTCTCTCTCTATCTCTCTCTCTCTCTCTCTTCTCTCTCTATAGAGAGGCTATGGTTGTTTAGCATTATCCACTCATTGGCTGAGAAAGTTCATCAATTTTCCACATCTAATTAAGCACGACTTTAAATCTATCAGCTCACTTGAATCTGCCAGTGTGCTTCTGAACACTGCTAAATGTGTCTCACATACATTTATATGCAGGTTATGGAGAGTTTCTTTAAGAATGTATCCTGATACAATAGAAATTACCTCTCAAAACATTTGGTAAGTCAATGCATAATGTTCAAGTAGTATACTTTACTTTTCTATTTATTTACTTATTTATGTATTTAATTAACCTTTATTTAACCAAGACAATCCCACTAAGAATTAAAATTCATTTTTCAAGGGTGTCCTATTCAAGACTGGAAGCAATAAACAGTTTCATAAACACTGAAATACGGTGTGCAAAAAAAAAAAACAGCATAGAATTGAGTAGAAGCCATTATATATTACAAATCAAATACATCCATATTTGAGCAAAATACATGTACGGTATCAGTTAAAATATGTACAATATCCTAAATACCTAAAAAATTAAAATGGCCTTTTGAACATTTAATGGGACCAGCTCCTTTAGATTCAGATCAGTTTCTAATTGATTCCAGCAACATAACGTTACTTTTCCCAAGCTGTCTGTACTTCTAATATTGACAATAGGTTCGAGAAGTCCTGAGTGTAATGAAAGTACTTCTTGGTTTCTTATAAATGCAGGATAGGAGGTCAGAAAGAGGCAGATGCAGAAAAGCTTCATACATTAATATACGCCCATGGTTCTGTCTGTGGGTTGACAAAGAGGATCATCCATATAAACCACAGTGATACAGTATGTTAAGGTTTTGAGACTGGTGGTGAATCAAAGGGCTCCATGGTAGACACAGTACACAGACTATAACAACTGAGAAGACGCATGTTTGTATTAAACTTCACCATAATCTAGAACAGACATATATATAGCAGCAGTAAAAAAGAAGGTTCTGATGAGCCATATGATCTTTTCTTGTTTGTTCTCTCGTGTAAGTAACACTTATCTCTTTGTATCTCTTCATCATGCCTTGCTGATGGATTCTGGTTTGGATGAGAGTTTGATGGACCATCAGTTGGATAAAAGACCCTGCCTTAAACCTATCCCTCTACAGAATCCTCTCGAAGTTAGTGCCGTACTTAGCTTCTATTGTGATGGGAAACTCATTACACTCACACTGTTTATTTAATTTTTCCAGACAATCTCACAGAATGCATAAACTTCCACCTGTTCCAGTCTCCTCTGCATCAACTCATATTAGGGTGCCACAACCTAGACTGGCCCACTGGTAAAGCTTCTGCTGAACTCCTCTCTCCATTTCCAGAAGTTTCAGAGGCCTTTCCTGAACTTTCCTGCTCTTTCCAATGTTGCCCATTACCTAAATCTCAAGGTGGACTTTAAAAAAGGCCAAAGCTTCCTTGTTGCCCCCTCACCAGGCATATGACTGTGCTATAAACTTGTTACCTGGCAACACCCCTCCCACAGGAGGACTCCATTCCTTGTCGCCCCTTGAGATGTAGGCTATGAAGGAGTATGTGGATTCCTTGATGGCAGTTGGTGTTTTTTTCCCTCATCCTCTCCTGCCAGATAAGAGCTGGTTTCTTCTTCTTCAACAAGGACAAGACTCTTCACCCTGGCATTGACTATTGAAAATTGCAAGACAAGAACAACCGTTTCTTCAGCCTTTGAACTGTTGCAGAGGGCTAAGATATTTTCAAGCTCCACCTGAGGAATGCTTACAATTACCAAGGAAGAATGATGAGTGGAAGACATGGCATTTGGTGCTGTCCATTTATTTCAAAAACGCACCAGCTGTCCTCCAAGACCTCGACAAAATGTTCCCTGAAAAATGCTCAACTCCAAGAAGGACAATAAACTCCAACCATGTGCCTTCCTATCCTAAAGTCTCTGCTGTTGTGAGAAACTATGATATTGGTAACATTGAATCGCCTGCAATCAAAGTGACATTAGAGGAGTGGCACCATTGACTGGATGGAGCAGGGTATCATTTCTTGTGAAGATAGACTGCAAAAAATAGGAGTATCTCCAATCTCCCACGAGACTCAATGTACTTGGGTCAGGTGGGTAATTTATTAATTGATTTAATACTTCTCTGTCCTACCACCCATCTCTAAAAAGACCAAGCCTGATGCTCTCTTCTGCCTTGCAGACTCTGACTCAGTTCTTCACCCTCCAAATTCAATTCTGCCGCTTGTGTGTGATAGGAACTGTCATGTGGGCATTGAGGAGAGAGTCTGACAAGCTTGTGCTAATGCTCCTATACCAGACAGATATCCCCTGAACCCCTTGTTTGTGCCTTCTCCTCTTCATTACTATCTGTTTCACTGGGCCAATACTTCCCTCCGATCATATCAACCAGGCATAACATTGACCAATTTTTGTCATTATAGTGCTGATTTACCCCTTGGCCTTGCTTTTGGCTTACCCCTTACGATACATTTGCTTGTGTTTTTTGGCTGATATTTTGTGCACCAAACCTTGTTCTGAAATAAAGACCAAAAAGAAGGTTTATGGATGTAGTGAAAGAGGACATGAAGGTAGTTGGTGTGAGGGAAGAGGATGCAGAAGACAGGGTTAGATGGAGGCAATTGATTCACTGTGGCGACCCCTGAAGGGAAAAGTCGAAAGGAGGAGAAGAAGTGTTTTCGGAGTCCTGGTTCTGAGTACTCTTTATGTGGCTCCAATCTGACAGAAAGAGAAGCAAAATGTAATTCTGTTTAAAAGTAAAAAAAATCAGTTTAGTATTTATATTGCATGGTGGATGGTGAGTTATTTATGTTTCCATATAAGGACTTCATGGATTTCAAGAATTTCTCTCAATTATGAAGTATTTTACATTTAAATTAAACGTTAGGCTTTTGCTTTCCTAATGGAAACTATTGCATAATTTCAAAGATTTCTGAAAGTGAACAAATCAGTATCCCAATCAGTTTGCTGAGCTTTGGCCCATACCTCATTATACTCTTGGCCTTTTACTCTGTAATTTTGAATGGAGCATGCCTGTCAGCTATTTTTTAAGCTACCATTAAAACGTTCCATGCATTTTCCACATTAGTAAGTACGCAAATTTTCTCCCTCTTAAAATGGTACAAATCATGAATAAAATTGTATTCTGAAAAATGCTTCATGTCTCACTTAATAATTCATGGCTTTCTTTTACTGTAGAAGCTTTGGTGTTTTTGATAGTGGCAATGACAGTGATCATCGATGCCACCTGTAAATATAGACGCAGCAGTATAAATCTGTGTAACATTTCTGAAAATGAGATCAATCAATGATAGCTTTCAGGATTATTAAATTGGGTCTGGTGAGGCTGTCAACAATGTGGAAAAGGTTTAATGAGTCACGGTGAGCCTTAAATTCATCTGAGTCTGATCATAACCAGTTCAAAACAAAATCTTCAAGAATTACCAAAGCATTTAATCCTTCAAGCTATAAACAGGAGAGAATCACTGGTAGCTGATGGTCTACAATAATAGTAATAACCTTAGAAAAGAAAACAGAGAAATATTTTCAGGATGAAAAATGAGTCCTGTACTCAGTACCTGGTTTTTTATAAAAGCCTTCATTTCAAGAAATATATTCATACATTCATAATTGGACTAACATGCATATAGTGCATGACCACATGATGCATTTTACAAAGTAAATTATGAAAGATGCTATTTCACAAGCCCTTATATCTGGTCACTCATCAGTAAATGTATCTGTAATCTGATTACTTCCTTTTTTCTCTAACTGTATCTCTAACTGTATCTGTTTCACATCCCAATTATGAAACAGATTTAAGCGTGTCCTGTTTAAGACTATTTATACCTATTCTTCCATTTAGACACCAAAGTATATCTAATCTAAAACAAGAAAATACACTCACAGGTCCAGTCTACAGTATGAACAACTGTGTACAATTACAAGTCTGTCATATAAACTCGCGAAAGGAAAAAACTGCTGTGCAAAGCCTTTGCATTTATATGTATAAGAGTTCAGATTTAAGGACTTTTTTGTCTACCTGTACAAAACATGAACATTCAGTATGTTTGTATAATGAGTTACTTTGTATTTAAATCCTTTAACAGCTCATCTGAGACAAGATAACCTGAGGCTATTTATCATAAAATATTGCAAGTGCAATTCATGCGTATTACAGTGTATATGTGCCCTCTGTGAAAAGCATTCAGCAAAGCAATGTTGTAAAACACACTAAAACTAAAACTGCATTGCAGTCCTGTCAGAAACCATCACCAGCCATGAATTCAGTGTTTATCCATTGTGTTCTTTTAAATTTGCACCACAGGGAGTTTAGCCTGAGCTTTGAGTGCACCTGCTCTGTATGCATGCACTGTTTATACACAAGTGTCATCAAATGAATCGATGTAAATCACACCTCTGCATATTAATGTAATGCAGTTAATCTGCAATGGTACCGCAGCTCTCTTTCGTGAATCAAACTTGGAAAAGCACTTCTTGTCTGCCGGTCTGCTTGTTCAATTTTTAATAATACCTTCAGACCTGTCTCAGACCATTGTTTTGGTTGAATGCAATGTTGCTGCAGTCCAGTTACACCACTGAGGCCACAGCTTTATAAACATGGTTTCCCTTACGTGTTGGCTAATCTGTGTTGTGGTGTTAATCAACCTAATGAGATACTGTAACCGTTTTGTTCCACATCACTTTGAACAAACAGCTGATGGAGCCTGCTGTTTGAATGCTGAGGGTTTAATGCACTTGTCCATCATGATATCTGTAGGTGTGCATAAGTCAAGCTGCAGTGAAGGCCAAACCATCTATTCTTTCATTCATTCATTTTCGGTACCTGCTTTTTCCGTTGTCGCGGGAAGCTGGAGCCTATCCCAGCTGACTGGGGGCGTGAGGCAGGGTACACTCCGGGCGTGATGCCAGTGCACCGCGGATCCACATGCAGACAGACAAACATGCACACACTCATTCACACCTACGGGCAATTTAAATCCGGCTAATTCGCCTGAAGTGCATGTTTTTTTGAGATGGGAGGAAGCCAGAGAACCTGGAGAGAACCCACGGAGACACAGGGAGAACATGCAAACTCCGCACAGAGCGAGACTCAAACCGGGAACCGCCTTGCTGTGCGATGACAGTGCTACCCACTGCGTCACCGTGCCGCCCTGCCAAGCCATCTAGTTTATTCTATTTAATTGAATTAGTCTTTTAACTGCTTCTAATGAGGTGTTTTCAATGCTTCTCAATATTCCACACTTAGCTTGCAAAATTTGGA
Organism: Antennarius maculatus; assembly: GCA_013358685.1. Lineage (NCBI taxonomy): Eukaryota > Metazoa > Chordata > Actinopteri > Lophiiformes > Antennariidae > Antennarius > Antennarius maculatus. The sequence continues at coordinate 10,930,760 of CM023614.1, read as the reverse complement.
ATTTCTTCTGATCAATAATTATTTGGGGAAATTTCCCCAAAACTTTTGCCCATCCAGCAAACTATCCAGTGAACTGTATTTATTAGAAGGATGTTGCTGGAGGATCAGAAATGGAGGCTGACACAATAGGTGTTAGTCATAACCTCAAGACCTTTTTATCTAGAAGGAGCTTCTTCCAAATGGGCCATTTTGTTTTATTTCATTTGACAAAAGATCTTCTCTCTTCCATCCTTCCAACTGAGGGAAGGTGAAAGGCAACATATTGTGTACCGGAGTTAACATCTTCAACTTCCTACTCAATAACTTTGAGGAGCAGCAGTGAGCAGTCTGTCCTTTAGTTCTATGAATGTAGAGAGCAGTGAATAAAGCTTGTTTCCTTTGAATGATGAGGTCATTAGCGGAGATAATAGGACTTTGCTGTAATGATCTAGGAACTAGGACAACGCATCACTATCTAAAAAGCAAATCTGAACCACTGTAAGTCTAAAAGTCTCATTTCCTTGGTCAGATCTCTCCTAGCGTGGCTGTAATATTTTTATCAGGATATAGCCAATCAACCAATACATAGCCAATCAGTTATTAATTATTCCATCCACACATTCCACAACACTCGAAGCATAGTCATCTTAAAGTTATCAACCTTACCATTAAGGTCATCCAAAGTAATCAGTGACTTTATTTCCAGAAATCCTAAACTTTTGATGCCACTATTTTCAAGACATAAAAACTCCTCTCAATTCATGGAGGGTTCTACTGAAAGTCCAGCACCCTAAAACTTAACAAGTAAGAGTTGGGGTGGGGGGGGATTACTGAGTGTCAGAGCCATTATCCAGGTTGAAACAAGGAGTATCCATGAATACATCAGGAAGATGGCCCCCCCGAGATGAGCTGCTAAGTAAGTGCCTCAGGCAAGAGAAGACAGGGCGATGAGGCAGAAGAGGACGTGTCGTGGGTGAACAAACTCTTCTATGAGACATATCACCTGCAGATATTCCAAGCGGTTAAGCTATAAAAAGCCAGCCTGAAGGACAGCATCGAGACTCTGATCATGGTGGCCTAGGAACAGACCCAAACCACCTGGTTGTGCAAATACCCCTCTTTGACAGTTCAGCACACACAGTAGTAGCAGTTTGTAAGATGAGACAGAGATAGTGTACAGGACCATCTGTTCCATGCATGTCCCCATGTCCCAATGGGAGACACCACATAAAGTGAACAGATCCTGTGGGACTTTTAGACATGCTGGTGCAGTTAAATAACCAGACAAAGTAGAGGTTGATAAAGCAGGTATTTGAAGTACCAAGGGATGAAGGAACAGTTGAACAGACGTGGAAGGCAAAAGTCAACTCAAATTCATATCATTGAGGAGGACCATGACAAGCTGGGACCCCCAAATTGGTTGAGAGGCTCCAGTAGATTTAACGGTCACTGTTAATATAAGCCTAGTCAAAGCAACGCCAATGATGCCGTGCAAAATATCAAATCCCCAGATCACTGGTGGAGGATCTGGGCATTCTTGAGTAATGAGCACCTAGTCAGAGGTTGATACGGATTATATTCCTCCTAAAATATTTTCATTAGTACAATTGTGAATTTGTTTTTTGTTGAATAAGCTGTTGTTGTGAAACAGCTTTAGATTGTTATGTTTTCATGAGGGATGGTGGATTTACGTTTTAGCCTTTGCACTTTGAAACTGAACATTTATATCACACTTTTGGGAACAACATATTTTTGTCCATTCTTGTCCAAATAGGGATGAATGTAATTACAAAAGAATTACTTGAAAAAAACTAAAACGTGAGTCACTTAGCAGTACTACTAATAGATTTTTTCAGCTTCTGCATATAATTGATTATAATTTGTAACCATACAATAGCTGTCTTGTATGGAACCTTTCTTCAATTAAACAGGAAAGAAGAAATCCCACAAGAAAAAAAACACAAAAACACTAAACATAAATTAAATTACTGCATCTGTGGAAAGAGCACTGCACTGTTTTACTGTGCAGTGTGCACTTACAAATTATGTTACTAGGCAACACAGTGGATGTAGTTACCCATCTCAGCATCAGTCGGAGTCTTATGAGCTATAAATTCCTCAATATGCTATTGGTTAAGTCTAATTGTTTGGCCATTCTTATTGCATTTATATTCAGTCAATTCAGCAGCAGTTCAACTGCTCTCTTTGCATTTCTCTTTAATTATTTGAGCTGGAAGAGTCTCAACTGTCATGTAAAATAAGCAGAAATGGCAAAACATACAGAAGCTTCTAAGTGAAGTGTCATATAGAAAGCACCGCGTGTACTATTTCATGTCACCTGTCAGTCATTTGGCATCGGATCTTTTGGATCAAAATAAAAAGTCTCACACCTTCCTCAACCGCCGACATGTGCCCATGATTGTGTGGAGGTGAAGTGAAAAACTCACTATGATGATCTTTTTAACCTATAACTGGTCCTCATAAGATCACAGAAGCAAACTCTACAAACATCTACCCTTCACCCTGGAAAAATCCACTGATACCATGAGCCAACATTCTGAAGAGGAAATGGAAACAATTTTTATATCAAGCACATACATACTCTGTGGTAGATGAGCTGAGACTTCTGACTACCAATTACTTCAGCCTGCTGGGAGGTCAAGCAAAGCAGACAGAAGCTGCCAGTTCAGCCAGCAGATGACCCCTGGGATCGACAGCAGACTTAGCAGAGCCTCAACCCGATGGAAAGCAGTCTGAATTGCTGGAATATGGTCTGTGCAGGAAATCACCCAGGGACCTCATAAAGCCCGAATTTTTGTCCTAAACTATGTTCAAAATCCTTTTTTTTTTCTCAATATTTTAATTTTAACTTTTGACTTTTCTATTTATTGACATAAGGTGACACAAGGGTGAAGATCACCAATTAACACAGATCATGAAGCGACTCAAGGTAAACCTAGTTTGAAGACAAGCAGTGAAACATCAAAAAAGGATATATTACGCTGTTCCACAGCATATATATATATATATATATGTATCTTCCCAACTGTATATTTGACTAAGCTCACTTCAAAACCTCACGGTGTCACGGTTTAACTCCACCCAACTATCACCCAACCAATCACGGCGCATCTACCAGAGGGAATCACGTGAACAATATGGCGTAAGGCATCGACCCGCGAGGCTTTTTGTTGCGGTTTCGCCTTTCGTCCACACAACATCAAACATATCCGGGACGAAACCACTGTTTATATCGAATTTTATTTGGTGCACAGCATAGAATTTCTTGTGCACTGAGACTGTGCGATCAGTGTGCAATTGCGTAGAAGTGCAGCTCAGAGGGAACACAGGTGGAGACTGATTGGGAGATGGGCTGCAGGTGACAGCGGAAACACAGGTGAAGGGGATGAGCTTGATTAAGTGCAGGGAAGTATTGACAGAAGTGATGACAGCGACAGAGAAGGCCACTTAGCAGACTTAAAGACTGGTATTTATAACTCCATGCTTCTCAACGTGCAATGTAAGAAATTGCATGGCTCTACCCTCCAAATTTTAATTTTTAATTTAACTTTTTAATTTTATTTGTAAATTTGTAAGAAAGTCAACTCACTGGAGCCTTGGAGGGAGAGGAACAAGGGTTATGTGCCTGTGAACCTGAGAGTAAAGTGCAACCATCACGGTTAAAAGCAAAACAAAGCCTTCCATACAGGCTGTAGGATTCAGCTCCAGATGTCATGTGCTGGGTCTCTGATTACGATGTGGTTCTTTGTAGTACCTTGGGGGCACATTTATACCAGCAATATCTGTAGCAGTTCAATCATGCTGTGGAGATTTATTTCTCTCTTTGATGTACCTTTGACAGAACAATGAAATTTGAAAATATAAAAGCCTCTGCCTGAAAATACGGTGTCAAGCAAAGAATGAAACTATAACTTGAGGTATTCAGGGAAATAAAATGAACATCATTTATTTCATGAAATAATGCATGATGAATAACAGAGCAGAGTAACTTGTGCTGGATTTACTAAACTACATCTCTGTACCCATTTGTGAGTCACGTTTGATCAACATGACATGTCTGTTACTAGCTGGAGTTGTGTAGTAATCATCCAGCTCCAGAGGTGAAACCTTTATTATTGGTTATCCTAGTCTGTATGATGGATGGCGTGACATAGACACAACAGGACATACATCCGACCATTAATCACAGGCTGCTATTCAGGCAGAGAGAGCTGTTACAGCAGGAGGGGCTGGTTGGGGGATGGGAATTACGCAACAAGAACAATTTATTCTGTGTGCATGTTATGGCCATTTTGACAAATGTTAACTTGTAATAACTGAGTATTGCAGAGGTCATGGAGATGAACACCTGTTATATCCATAGATAAGATTTACAACCACACACACACACACACACACACACACACACACACACACACACACACACACACACACACACACACACACACCATCTGGCGCTGGCTCCACTGAAATTTTAACGTAAAGGACAAAAAAGTCACACTATTTGCTTTAAAAAGAGCAACAGAATGAACAGCAAAGTGTCTCTTATCGCTCAGGCTGTTGTCACAATGCCATCAAGCTCGTCTCAGAACACGTCTTTTGACACGGATGCCATGCCAACTGCTGAACATCTGCTGGAGTTTATTATATTCAGTTGACATTAGAGAAAAAATAAAAGCAAGATGCAAATCCCCTATTGTGTCTGAACTGTTCTACAGTTTTACTTTGGTCTGTAATTGACAACTGGGATTAGTTTTTGTTTTTTTTCTGTTTTATGGATCTAAACACTCTAAGATCCTGAGGGCTAATTCATTTAAATGTCAATGAAACACTTGTGTGTGAAAGTGTGTGACGGTTCGCTGTGTGTTTGTGTGTGGGTGTGTGTGTGTCTGTGTGTGTGGGGGTGGGTGGGTCACTGCAATCGGCCCAGATGTAAGTTTAGGGATATTATAAGCATATGCTTATCCTTGCACAAGTTGTTCAACACAAACCATAGTCAGCATTAACTGGGCACACTCTATTCTTTAGTCCTTCTGTGAGCCCAGAGCTGTGAAAATCTTCTTGGATATATGCTATAGAGAAGACGGCAACCTTCAGAGTCTCAGTATTTACATGTAAAAAAATATCAAGTGTTAAAATGACTGATAGTCATAATAGTGAATTTGTGTGTGAGGCTTGGTGAACCTAGAATATACATTTTGTGGTCCAGACGATATGACTCTCCTTCTGTCATTTAAAACAACAGGTTTACATAGATTACACCCAAAATACAATTAGCATAATCCTGAAAATACCAACGGACAATATAACCACCATCAAGACTCACCTCCAAAATCATTTTTCCATCTAGAAATTGAATAAGCAAAATTAACTGGGTTATTTGTTGTTGTGTTGAAATGCACCCGTTCTATAGATCCCACAAATATGTTTAATCAGTTTCTCTGTGAGTGTAGCTTCTTTGTAGAGAACAGAGAATCTATATTTTTATGCCATAATGACTGGGGAGAAATTTCTGTACAAGTAATGACTGTGATCTGCAACTCGCTGTTATTTTACTTTGAATCAAATGATCAGTCATCTTTCTTCTGGTAACTGAATGCAGAGACATTAGATGAGTGCAGTTGTTTGTGAACACTCTATTATGAGGGGGACGACTACGTTAAATGTTCTCAGAGACACAATTTTTCTCTAGCAAACCAGAAACCTAGTAAACATAAATGCAACTTGTTCTGGAGACTTAAAAACGACAACAACTTACAAATACATTTTAGAGGGCACTCAATTTGTAGTGTCACAAAGTCAAGATTCATGAGTTAATCGTAATGTGAGAAACATCTGGCCTTCCTCCTCCATCTCAAGTTAGACAGCAAATAAATGGCCGCCTTCCAAACTGGGAGCTAATTATCAGAGGTGACATTCAAGCTACAATTGAGAGGATGGAGTGTGGAAGCTGTGTTGACAAGCATGTCTTTGGTGTCCCTTGTGTTACGTGACTCATATTAGCTACTTTACGGATGAAATTAATCAAATATAGTAAAAATAGAATCTAATATAGGTTGTTATTTCTCCATCACTGGCTTTCACAGTGAAAACACTACTTACAGATTCACATGTTTAAGACTTTGTTTTCTGTGACCTAAAGAAATGCCATCTTCTTCATCCAGCTGTTTACAGCAAATTCCTGTAAATTATGACCCTCATGCTTAATCGTGTTATATTTCCCATAGATTGCAGGTTACAGGAGGTCATCATATGATATTAATATGGCATATTTCTATTCAGATTTTGCTGAAAAATTTACAAATTTTTTTACAGCATTCTCGGGACTTCACCAAAATACTTTGCCACAGACGGCAAATATCTCTGCTTCATTTTTGTCCTTCCAAATCCATCAACCTCACAGCAGACGGCCTGGCTGGTATCGCAGATGAAGGGTCACATCAGAGACGATGTTCTTCCAAAATTTGACACACTTCGTTGCCTCAAATTTTGAAAACTTTTAGAATACTTACAAAAAAAGTTAGATGTGATTGCGGGCATCACATTTTCCAATTACCGATGAGATGACAACTTCATTGGTGCTGTCTGTTTCCTTTCACCCCTCTGGTCTCCATGTTTGTATCCATCTACCTCTCAGTCTCTTCTCTATATCTTTCTTCAGCTCCCTCGCTCTTCCTCTCTCTTCATGCCTCACACACAAAATCAATAATTTCTAATAGATTCAGGACATGATTGATTATAGGCATCATTTTTCCACAGGCTGGATGAGAAGGGTATTAATCAGAGAAAATTTATTTTTATTATTTTGAACAATATAGCCATTGCACTGGCCTACGGCACAGACTAAATGAAGTGTGTGCTTGTGTGTGCTTATCATTATGTCTGTTAGTCCTTATACAGAATCACATTATAAGTTATATTAAAGACATAAAATATATGCACATTTTTATTTATGCAGGTGAACTAGTGCTTCACTCTGAACAGAAATAAATATAATTTTGATTTAAGGACTCATTTTTACTTTGGATTATTTTGACTTTGTTCTTCCAACTTTGCCACCTCTTTTTCATTTCATGAACAACACACCCATGACAGCGCTTGGCAGTAAATAGATCTAAACATTCTAAATGTTCCTTGAATACATTGAAGTATTGAATAGATGACCACTTTGGTGGAAATCAATGATATGATAAGATATAAGGTATAACTTGCAAGCAATTTACATTTCATTCTGTAGTTCTTTTTTATTTTACCTTCAGCTCCTGCCATTACAAAATACTTACTACTGCATGGATAGTGCATGCAATAGAGAAATGCCATTTAAATAAAATATTGTGTTGAACCTCTTCTCTTAAATTCAAGGCAAAAAATTGTGACTAAAAAGAACAAGTATGCAATTTTAAACACATTTGAGGTGTCATTTGTCTGTGCTCTCTAGGTGGATAAGCACAGGACTGTGGGTAAAAATAGCCAGAAAAGCATTCTGGAAAACTGGATTGAAACAATTGCACTCTTACTACATCCTGCTTCAAAGCGGTGATGTATTGTAATTGTCAGTGTTTGTCCGTTCATCCGTTCGTTCGTTCGTCCGTCCATCCGTTCATTAGTCGACCAAATATCTTTGCAACCGTTGCAGATAGAAAGATGAAACAAAAAGCACATTACTCGGGCGGCAAAGAGGACGCAAATGAGATGATGACCTTGATCTTGAGAAAACTAGGTCAAGGACAATCCTTAACTTTGGTACACTCAGGAACTGGAAAAGACAGAAAGACGAGGGAGAAGGTCAGTGTAATACCATAGATCAAAGCTAGTGCTTTGATCAGTGAAAGTTGTGTACATTTCTTGCATCAGAGCACTAGCTTTGATCTTTGACCTATGCAAGTAGGTCAGGGTAAAATTGTGAATTCAGGGGTGTTGCGGGATGCTGCAGTCTCTGACTGAATTGGTTCATTGCATTTGACATACTATGTACTGAGACATGCTGAATCTTTTGTAAACAGCATGATAGTTGAAGATTTCCCTTGCAGTTTTTAAATTTCAATCTACACAATACTACTAAAAAGTTCATTATTGACCAGGCTCACTGTGGAATTGTGTCACATAAATCCCCCCATCTATTATGCCAGGGCTTTTTATTCTCAGAGCAGATGCTCACACACACCCACAGCACACAACAAGAACAGAAACTGTGCTTTCTGAAGGAAATTCTGTCATCAGTGCCACCAGGTTTCTCATTTTGAAACCAGAAAGCCAAAGACAGCCCCCTCAGGAATAAGGGATTGAGTGTCTCTCAAGAAATCTGATTGCAGGCCAAGTCTCAGCCCAACATCGTCGCTGCCTCTGCCACAAACCTGCTGCCTTTAGAGGTATATTTTGATCCTGTAAAGATTGCAACAGGACTAAAAAAGCTAAAAAATCCATAACAACATTGGTGAACATGTACACGTCAGTTTGCAATGTGTAGTATTGAAACAACCGGATGGTGTGCCAGCCGTCCTCTCAAGAAATTGGCATGATATGTAGCCAGGCCACAGACATTAAGTCAGACGATGCTAACTGGTTCCTGCCAGCAGTGCTCATTAGCTACCGGGCTCATGCAGGCCACAAGGGTAAACTAAAAGGCCCGGTTATCCCAGATTAAGCTTTGCTGACTGAACACACCAACAAATACACGCAAATATAGGCACAAGCAGTTGATATGTCAGTGTAGCAATCTGTTTATGTACACGTTAAGGCAGAGATTAATACTGTGGGGGGCATTTTGCATGTAAGCTACAACAAGTTAGACAAGGATGCACTGGTTTGTGTGTTTGCAACTGTAGACCTGTGTGGGCGTTAGACAGAAACAGACGGTGAGTTGCTGGTTGCATGTAAACAACTCTATTAGTAAGTTGTCCTTGGATGATGGAGAGAGCCAAGGCCTCCATGGGATGTCTTTCTCTAGTGTGTTGCGTAACCACCTCACCTTTCCTTTCATTCAGGCAGCACATGATGGCACAAAATTGAACACAAACTGCAACAGCCTTTATTGTTTTCTCTGTCATTTCTCATGCATCCATTACCAGTTTGTGTGGAGTGCAGTGAGTGCCTCTAGCCTTCAGCTAGGATGTCCTTTTTGACATTTTGCACTTCCCCTCCTTTATTTTAATATTCAATCCCCACCTCATAATCCCATTACTGTCAGAAGCCTGCTTTGCATCCCTCAGTGTCTCATGTTCCCATTTTTCTTTTTGACAATGAGCCACAGGAGAAATGAGACTGATTTAGAGCTTGGGAAGGGTGAAGATGAAGACCAGTGGGGAAGACAAGAAAAGGACCAAACGCACCAGAGTAACACAAGAGAGAGCAAGAATGAAGGAGAAACAAGAGGTGAGAGTGTTTGTTTTGAAAGAATTGTATGGGAAGGAGAAGCAATCAGAAGGTTAATAGATTCTTATTAGAATTTAATGAACATAAGGGGAAACCAAACAACCACTACACAGGTGCATGGCTCAACACAGAAGAGCCAACTCATTAGGTCAGGACCCAGCAATCTTCCTTCACCTAAAGGAAGATGGACACTCATTTCAGGATACCGATGTTCATTGTGATCTGCAGTGAGAGCAGGGAACAGGTGGAGGAGAAGCTAGAGAAGTGGAGGTTTGTCCTGGAAAGGAGAGGAATGAAGGTTAGCCGCAGTAAGACAGAGTACATGTGTGTGAATGAGAGGGACCCAAGTGGAAGAGTGAGGTTACAGGGAGAAGAGATCAAGAAGGTGGAGGATTTTAAGTACCAAGGGTCAACAGTCCAGAGCAATGGAGAGTGTGGAAAAGAGGTGAAGAAGTGTGTACAGACAGGATGGAACGGGTGGAGGAAAGTGTCAGGTGTGATATGTGATAGAAGAGTTTCAGCTAAAATGAAAGGAAAGGTGTACAAAACTGTGGTGAGACCAGCGATGTTGTTTGGTCTAGAGACAGTGTCACTGAGGAAAAGACAGGAGACAGAGCTGGAGGTAGCAGAGATGAAGATGCTGAGGTTCTCTTCGGGAGTGACCAGGAAGGATAGGATCAGGAATGAGTACATCAGAAGGACAGCACATGTTAGAGGTTTTGGAGATAAAGTCAGAGAGGCCAGACTGAGATGGTTTGGACATGTCCAGAGGAGAGATAGGGAATATACTGTATTGGTAGAAGGATGCTGAGCTTTGAACTGCCAGGCAGGAGGCCTCGAGGAAGATTAAAGAGGAGGTTTATGGATGTAGTGAAAGAGGACATGAAGGTAGTTGGTGTGAGAGAAGAGGATGCAGAAGACAGGGTTAGATGGAGGCAATTGATTCACTGTGGCGACCCCTGAAGGGAAAAGCCGAAAAGAAAAGAAGAAGATGTTCAGATCTTGGACAGGGAAGACCGATGGTTTGGAAGAGGAGTGAAAGAAGCCATCCATGTCAAAGTGGAGAAGCCATCTCTGAAGAGGGGGATGGTCTGAAACATTACCTTTTGCCCATTTACAATCATGTCCGTTCGAAACTCCCCAAAAGAATGTCTCAGCAGATTCACCCAGGTGATGTATCTCATGCTAATGACCTTCATTAGTATACAAAGGCTTGTTGAAACTCAGATTTCACACCCCACAGGGTTAATAAGATGGGACAAGACCAGCCACCTTCAGAACTAATGAAGCCTCTTGGATGAGAGGAGAAACATTTTCAAGAAACTTTCTTAAAGTCCAGTGGATTTATTTAAACAGCTTTGGATTTAATGGACACAAAATGAATAAGAAGCAAGAGGAGCGGCTGGGAGTGGTTCAGATGTTTGCAGCTTCATGAAGGGATACACATGACTGTTCTCATCTATCACTTTCTCTGTCTGTGGAGCTCATATCTAAGTGACAATTTTTTCTTAATACAGCTTTTTTTCTGCCATATGTGCTAAAAGCATGTATTTACCACCAGGCTCCAACTTTGGGTGTTCTATAGTCCTATAAATTCACGTAAGACCAGCTCTAATTATTTACTCCCCTTCAGTTTGCACATTTTCAGTGCTACTTTATCATCATCCTACATACATCCTCAATTAAACAGCGATCAGGCTGATGATTAGAGTTGAATAACCTACCTGTAAATTTACAGTGAAATCCCTACAATATTCCACTGTTCTAATGTCATGCAGTGACATGCTGTAAACTGCATTGCAATTTTCGAGAAACAATACCTGATTAGGGCAAACCCATTAATCTACTGTTTACACGTATACTGCACACTGAGAATCATTGGAAAGTCCAAGAAATGTAGACAACAAATTACAATGAAAGTGATCTGAATCCTGCTTAACCCTCTGTTATTGATGTCCAAAGCTGGATTGATAAGGCGATGTCTGCCTAATTGCATGTTGCCATTTTTTACCACAACACCAAGGGGGGCATATATGGAAGTGTTATATTGGTGTGTCAATAACTAGTGTCCCTGGTGCCTTGGCTTGTTTGTATCCTGTGTGTGGCTCATATTGCAAAGCATTTTAAATGGTCAGTCAGTAAACATGTGAATTGAGGACAGCCCATTCACCATTTTAGTTGCTGTATTAAAATAGTATTCTTTAAGTCATTAATACAGGACATATTACTGTGAATATATAGTAATTTGTTAGTGAATCTGCAACCAGTGCCATACTGTAAATTTACAAATAGACAGTAATGAACTGCAAATTTCAAGAAATGTGTTGTAATTCTAAATTGCAGTGTTTTTACATGTGTAGATTTCACCAGCTCCAAAACTGCCATTGGTATCTTTAATACCTCACACTTCCATCAACACCTTTGCAAGGGAAAATGTCCTTAAAAAGAAATCTATTAAAGACGTAAGTGCTTTGCCTTCAACATTGCCTGAGAGACCATTTGCATTACGGTGCATCCAGCCTACGTAAACAGAGCTCATCCACAGACGTCTATCTTTGTTATCTTGTTCCCCAGCTGTGCCCAGCAAGACACAATGATGTCGAGCTAAAGTCGATGCACTTTTACAAATTCATAGATCTGATGATTTGGTGTCATTACTGTGATATTTTAATGCACCAGTGCATGCACACACAGGTCCTGACACACTTCTAGCAGCTGTTCAATCAAAAGGATGGATGACAAGTTCAAGAGCATCAACAGCCAAAGCTTGCAGTAAATGTGTCGAGAGAAAACTTAACTTTTATTTATTCATGCAATTATACTCTTTGGCAGATTAAATTTTCTAATGATGAAGCTTTTCTATCATTGAAATGACAAACAATACAGTATCTTGAAGTTGGTACTGAGGTCTCAGTTTATACTCCTGTATGAATGACTGAATAATCAAGAAAATTTACCAAAGACTTTTGGCCCGAAAGGATGCCGTAGGCCCATGCTCCGGTGGACTCACCACCCATCGAGGAAACCATAGGGGACGGGTGCAGTGTGGATTGGGTGGCAGTCGTCAGCATGGGGCTCGACGACCCAATCCCCAGACAAAGAGTCTAGCTCTAGGGAAATGGAATGTCACCTCACTGGGGGGAAAGGAGTAAGAGCTTGTGAGGGAAGTTGAGAGGTACCGGCTAGATATAGTCGGGCTCACCTCCACCTACAGCTTGGGCCTTGGAACCCAAACCCTTGAGAGGGACTCCCCACTTTTCTGGTGTTGCCCAAGGTGAGAGGCGGCGGGCTGGTCTGGGCTTACTTATAGCCCCACAGCCCAGAACTTGCGTGTGTGTGTGTGTGTGTTTGTGTGTGTGTGTGTGTGTGTGTGTGTGTGGTGGTGTGTGTATGTATGTACTGTATATATATATATGTATATACACACACACACGCACACGCACACGGACACACACACACACACACACACACACACACACACACACACACACACATACAGTATATATGTATGTATACTGTATAAATATGTATATATATATATGTGTGTGTGTGTGTGTGTGTATATATATATACATATATATATATATATATAGTTGGTTGGATATGATATTCATTTTGGCATGCTGTCAAGTACTAGTATTTTTTACAAAGAGGTGATTCAAGACTCGTAGTATATGGCCCACATATGGCTGCTTTCTTCATTATTTTATCCTTTATAACCATAGTTAAGGTCTTATAAAGAGGGAAAAGCCAAAGGGGTTTCCTCTTGGCCGTGTCAGATGTCATGCCACAATAGCACTAAAGACTCTTTTAATCTCAGTCTGTGTCGCCTCATGGTTCCTCATGATTGTTTCTGCAGCTTGCTCTTTTTTTAAGCTATCAGCCATCCAACACAACAAGAGTCTGTACAAACAAAACTGCTGCAGAAAATCAACAAGGAAATATTCAACTAGCCAAGCTCAGGATTCTGCTCGATTCCATTTACAAGACAAACACTGTGAGATATATAATATTGTGAAAGAGTAAGATGTTATTTATATAGTGTAATATCAGCACGTAATTGCTCAAGACAGAGTGGAAGGGGCCAAAAGATTCTGTGCAGGGAGGAGGAGGAGAAATAAAATGCATCAAGGCCAGGATAATATGTAGTTAAGGAACTGCATCTTCCACTTTAGGTAATTGAATTTCCCAGAATCTCTCTAGCCCACACAGAGAACAGAAGACAATCCTGTGTTTAAGTTGAAGGTGAGTGTGGAAGAAAATAAAATAAAGCCTGTAATTAGCAAGTACATACGATTTAATTTGAGTCATGCTGCACTGTATTCAATGTTACCCAGTGAAACTGCAGGTTAATTGAGACAAACGTCTGTAATCACCATGGAAACATCTGACATCTCTTATTATGAGGGACTTGAACTTTAATGTGTGCAATGCTGTATCTTTTATCAATTATATATCTTCTGAGCATTGTAAATGGTAAACATAAACAAATCATACAGTTGAAAACACCACAATGTAGGGACCGGGATGCACTATCATCCATGAGCTGGTGAATTGTAGCTGTATCACGCTGCATTAATTGAGACACACGAATGTCTTTGCTTCTCTGGACTTGATGCTCATGATGACAAGTTAACTCCAACAATGATCTCCCATTGTTTGTTCTCTGGTTTTGAGGGTATTGCAATAGCAGCCCTTGCTAAACTGTAAGATCATGAAATGTGGTTAGATGACAAGTGATACCTGCTCTTCTTTCTGAGGGTCTCTGATTTCAGCCACATTCACTTGAGGGAAGAAAGGGATAAGGAAAATACTTGAATAAGATGCACATGAGAATAACCTGCACATTAAAAAAACATTTTTGGGACAGGTGGAAAAAAATTTCCTCAAAAATTCTGGTCTGGACCTGGTGTGGATCTCTCAAGCAGTGCCATTAATGACCTGCTGAATTAAATACAGGACTCACTGCCATCATACCTTTTTACACTGATTTCCTAAGCAACTGTTAGGACATGACTGAAGATGGTGAGATATCATGATATTATGATATCATGTGAAAAAAATTCATTTTAACAAATTGAAGCATGAGCCAGGATCATTAATGAGAGTCTGTTAAATACCTGATGATACCATCTAAGTCCAGTGACAACAGCGAGTCAGTACTCCAGATGTTAACACAAACTAATGTGGGGTCTAACTAACCATGAAACTACTCTATAGTGATGTAGCCTCATGGCCTCATGACACATTCAAGTCACATTATTTTCATTGTAATCTCACATTTGTCATATTCAAGTCACATTGGATTCTAACTTATAAATAGGATTGACTCTGACATCCAAGTTGCATGAACATGAGAATGTCCTTCCCTGTCATGTGACTAAACACACCATCACTTTAGTTGGACATGACTGAAGTTCCACAGTAACAAAAACAAAAAGACAAGGCACTTCAGGGGTGTCAGATTTGGCAGATGTGTGTCTTATGCTCATGTGGCTACTGATTTTTTTGTAAGTGAAGACGCCAGTCACTGACTGTGTCCACTAACAACTGAACAGTCTTATCAGCCCACCAGATGGTAAAATACAGTAGTGGTAGAGTAATCCTCCAAGTGCCTTTTTATGATTGACCTCATATCATTATAAACTAATTAAAGGTCAGTGTGGTTTCAAAGGGCTATTACAAAAAAAGAATGGATGCTGTATGACAATTCTCTGATCCGAAAAATGTAGAAGCATCCCTTGTTACTTTAGTTCTTTCAAGCCAGACAACAAATGAGGCAGTCTAGTCATGTCTGCACATTTCTAACCCCACTCCAGGCTTTCTGTCTTTGATTAAGCTGCCAGGACACTGAGGGTAAAGATACTGGTACTGCCTGAGGGAGCAATAGCTCATAGACAGTCTTATATACTTTCTTATGTTCATGTTTCTTCATGTTTTTCTCTTGTTTTTTTTTTTTTCTTGTTACTGCTTTGGTTCAGAATTCATACAAGCATTTGAAATTGCAATAAGGCGTCCTTGATCCTAGCCATGGCTTGTAATTAAAAACACATCATAGATTTCTATTCAGCCAACAAAATGTTGGAAGTACTGTGTGTCATCTATTTGCAATATACTGTTAATAAGCAAAGTCTGACCCAAGTATGGGTGGCACGGTGGCGCAGTGGTTAGCGTTGTCGCCTCACAACACGGGGGGTTCGGGTTTGAGTCCCGCTCTGTGCGGAGTTTGCATGCTCTCCCCGTGTCTGCATGGGTTCTCTCCAGGTTCTCCGGCTTCTTCCCACCTCCAAAAGCATGCGTTTCAGGTTGATTGGCCGGTCCCAAATTGCCCGTAGGAATGAATGTGTGTGTGTTTGTATGTCTTTGTATGTGGCTCCGCGGTGCACTGGCGGAGTGTCCCCCGTGTCCCTCACCTCACGCCCTATGCCAGCTGGGATAGGCTCCTGCTCCCCGTGACCCGCTACGGCGGATACAGCGGCGATACATGAAATGAAATGATCCAAGTATTGGTGTAGCACCATGAACAAGCATTGGCAGGAAGACAACAGTGCTGACAAATCCTCTCCCTGAAATAGAGGGAGGTGAGCACACACACTGACACACAGATACACAGTACATACAGGTCAGACACACCACACCTGCAAATATATATATATATATATATATATATATATATATATAAATTGTTTTCATATTCACTGTTTGTTTTGTTCCAAATTAGATTTGTTTTGCTGTCCGGCCAGTTCTTCTGCTGGCTGTCAATGCACACAGAATCTCTAAGTAAAATAAATGTTTTGTCATCACAGTTCAGTTCTATTTCTGTACAGGAGTGTTAAGGAAAAAGGAAGAAGTGGCACAGTGGCATGCATGAAAGTAAAGGAGCATTCCTTTTATGCTCATCTCTGATTAATCTTTATTCCAGTGTGATCAAACCTACTCTATATAGAACATACTGCTATTGCTCTGCAGAGCGTCACGGTCATAATTCAGAAATGTGGGAGGATTTTACAACAAGTATGTGTCTCATTTGAATCATAACACGTCACGTTGCACAATGATGCTGATGGCAACTGCTTTGCTGACAGTATTCCACAGTTTTGTCATCCTTTGATTGTCTGCTGATCTCATTACATTTCCACTGGTATTTTAATTAAAACATGTTTCATGTGTACCTGTTTTTACAGGTTGTTAAGCCATCAACCTAAAACATTGATAATTTAACAGCTGGTCATTTGTTGGAAATGGATAGCTTTGCTTGTTTCTTTAAAAACTAATGAACTCTAAAACTGGCCCCATTTAAATTGTTGGCACAAAAATGCTTCTTGGCATCCAGAAAATGTTTCTCTAACTTGGCAGCGGCTGTACGAAATGGATAGGCTGATGATTATTTTCTCAGATGAGGCGCTGACTCATTTTATTTTTCTTCTGTTCCATTCACATGCATAGCTGTCAGCTGGCACTACCAGAAATAAGTGTATATGATATTAGTATTTGTTGGATTTATATATATTTTTTGGCTTGAGTATATTGCTTTACTGCAATGCTGACTTTGGAAACTTATATGGCCACCACATATGACAGGAATAATCTAATATCCCTCATCCTTAATTCAACAACACAGTTATTTCCTATTATGAACATTTTTTTCTCCCTCAATTTGCTTTGGTGGCGGTGAGGGAATGACTCAAACCAAGAGACGAATTGGGTTAGGGTATTAAAGACTGAAACGCAAGCCAAAAATCTTTGTCAACCATTTGAGGTACCTGGCACAGTGAGACACTTTGGGTTGTTCAAAAAACATTGTTTTTTGTCATTTAAAGCCATAGCAATAAAACTAACAGCAACAATAGGACTGATTCTAGAGTATGGGTGAAGAAGAGCTAGAATACCATTGTATGGTTTAAGGTTAGACATGAAGGTACGACTAAAAGGAAAGTTCGACTATACAGAATCAAATTCACACATCTGTAAAAATGCACCCACTTTATTCCTGTTAGAAATGCAAAAATGGATCGCGTCTATCTCCAGCTGAGTCATTTATTTGACTAAAGAACATAACATCACACTCAGCTTTTAGAAGTGCGGTACTATCATTTATTTTTTTCTTTCAAAGAGAAAGCAAGTCACCATCAAAAGTAGTTTTCAGACACCCAAAAGTGTGTATCTTTGAAACAGTGGTCTGCCTGAAATCGCAGACCACCTCTTTGAATCGCTGACTACAGCCCGGTGGAAAAAGTGGGAGGAGACAGTAGCTGACTTGAGTTTCACCCATTCCAGCAGGAAATGGAGCCTCAGCTTTGGCCCTTGCTTACTCTGCAGCGGAATACTGTGCTCCTGTTTGGTGCAGGTCATCTCACACACACCACATGGAAACCCAGCTCAACTCAACCATGACAATCATAACCAGGACAATTCGCTCAGCACCACTTCCCTGGCTCCACGTCTTATCCAACATTGCTTCCCCACACATCCGGCGAACAGCATCATCCCAAAGGATGCTCCAGAAGGTCAAAGTCTCCCCCCATCTACCTATCCATCAAGACATCCTTAACTCACCCACTGCTCGACTCCCATCCAGACGCCCCATCTGGAAGAACCCCCCACCAACTGACTTTACCATCCAGTCAGCTTGGAAAAAGGAATAGGATTCCAAGGAGGTCCGCAACAAACATCTGGTGTCAGACCCCACCCATCCGGTCCCTGGCACCGAGCTTCCACAGAGACAGTGGCCAACCCTCAACAGATTTAGGACTGGACATGGCCCGTGCTTGGCCAGCCGCCACAAATGGGGCAGCTGCCTTAGCCCACTGTGCGCTTGTGGAGAGGAGCAGACAATGGAACACATCATTGAAGCTTGTCCTCTCCAAAGACTGAGAGGAGGGCTAGCCACCCTCCACTCAGCCGACCCGGAGGCAGCTGCATGGCTGAAGTACTTTGCATTCGCTAAATAAATAAATTTGAAACAGTAATTATACGTGATGTATATGAAAAGTTACAGTTAGCCTGCGAAACAGAGCTGTTGCTTTAATTATCAGTGCTTGATAATAGTTGTTCAAGATTCATCAATGAGAAATTCCCACAACAGCTATATAAATATTAGATCAGTTTCTGATAAACAGTTCAGGTTTGCTTTGAACTCAGACATAGACAAGGATGAGTTTTACTGACCCACAGGCAAGGAGGATGGAAACTATGGCACTAGAAGGCTAGATCTAAGGTGAGGGCACAAAAAGATTTCATTTGATAACAATAAAAATGACACTTGAAACAAACTGAAACCAAAATTCAAATAGCGAGGAGAGCGTGGATCCCAGCTACAAAAATGATGTTCATCATATCATCATATCGGCAAACATTTATCACATAGTGAAAGAAAGATGATCTGGTCAGATATGTCATTATAATGAGGGGAATCTCTGTCTGTTATTCACCTCCACATTAATACACTTAAACTAGAAAAGCCTCAGACCAGGCTTTTGTCCTTGTGGCAGTGTATATGCTGCTTCAGGACTCTAAGTTCAGCATGTTTTCTCCACAGATCATTGAGTTATGCTCCACCGTTCACTGACTGCCAGTGGCTTTTGCTGCTGGATGCTCAACATTAATTCACACATGCCAGCGATGCTCTGTGCAGAAATTGGGGCTGACTTTTGTACCTAAGTGTTGGCATCAATCTCAATTACATGGCTGCACTAGGTCAAAAACACCACATTCATCGATCAAAGCATGATTCAGCTGGCCAATGAGGTGCAGCTAAAAATCCTCATCATCTACTGCCGCTGATCAACATGCTGTGTAAGCGCTGCTAACTGGACACATCACAGCACTACTAGTGATCAGTGAGCACTGGAAGAGAAAACAGCAAAGCAAAGCTCCACACTAGAAGTTGTGTTTACTATTTTGGCAAGAAGAAGTCTCAGTGATATTAACTTTCAAAATATTTCTTCGTCACTGTTCACTTTTGCACCAGTACTGTTATCTAAAGGTCATTGTCGATAAAATGGACTTTAAAAAGAAATGTAAAAATGTTGGTCATTGTGAGATGTCAGCAAACGGAAGCCTCATAACATCATTATCTCATTTTATGTTAACTGTTAAGTTTAATGAGTATTTGTAAGTGAGGAAATAGTTTAACTGTTTTTCAAGTTTGGAAATAATTTTGTTTTTCTTTTACAAAAAATAAATTTGTTATTTTAACTGCAAACTCCAATCAGGATGTGAAACCTCTATAAGTTAACTGCTTCAGTAAAAATGCTGATTCTCCAGTTCAGGATTCTGCAGACTGAGCCAGGCTTCAGTGAACTTTGAATAAACTGGTGAACAGCTCTTACTGCTGCAGCAGGGGTGCAGCTTCAGGGCTCTGCAGAGTCCAGCATGTCCTTACTCATATCTGCAGCCATTTTTTACTCCACAGCGCTTTGACTACAGGTAACTTTTGCTGTTGGATGCGGGAGATAATGTAGCTAACATTAGAACAAGAAAACCGCAACCAGCAGGAACACAGTCCACACAGTCTCATTCCAGACACACTGTTTTGAATGGGCGTTGTGAGGTTGGAGAGGTTCCTCTCAACGGAGCAGGTGTTGTCACTGGAAAGAAACACATTCACTACAATGAAAGATAAATAAACTGGGAGAACTTTAAAAAAAAAACATTTTCCCCAAGTCAAATAATGAGTTTAGTTACCAGCAGTTTTGATTTTTTATTGCTGTCTTGTTTAAATAATGTGACCCATGTAATCAGAGGGTTATTAACACGATAAAGGTTTGTTTAACGCCTCATGGAGTCAAACCTCTTGGTCACATGTGGAACAGGGACCCAATATATGAGCAGCAGTCAAGCACCAAAATATTCATGTTCATATTCTTTACCAAAACCTGTTTATTACAGTTTTTTGTCCTCTACTAAAGCTAAAGAGCACATACAACTTAGAGAAACCCTTGGAAACAACTGCTCCCAAAATCCCAAAATTCATTAAACAGTCAACAACCATTTTGTACACCTCATGGGCCCGCAAACCACATTTTGCCAACAAAGAGACCAAGTTAAAAAGAGCACATCTTAGAAAAACCCAACAGTCAGCATATTCTGATGATCAGAGGGTTGCTTTACCACTGATGTGAATGTTAAAGACGTCCTCACAAAGTTGCTGCATGTATGGGGACTGTGTGAGTCTGAGATGTTTGGGGAAGGATAATTAATAGGAGAGCAAACAGGAGCAGCTCTCTTGTTCAGCTCCATTAGAGAGAGCACACCGTTGGCCTAATATGTCCACAAGCAGCTGTAGAAGAAATTGCTGTCTGGAGCCGAAGTGGACACACTAATGAGCTGCTATTAAAGACACAGCCTTGCGACTCACCATAAGGATGAAGCCTGAGGGAATAATACACACACACACACACACACACACACACACACACACACACACACACACACACACACACACACACGTAAACAGACATACACAAACGTACAGACAGGATGGTAAACATGTCGCCCTAAACTGAAGCTGTCTGTTCAACTAATGAATGGAGAGGAGGAAACAGGATGGAGGAGACAAGATAAGTGTGTGAGTGGAGAGAAAATGCTATGAGATATTAAAGTCTGGAAATGTGGGAAATGGAGCTGCTGCTAATGACAGGAGAATCAGAGTGAAAGAAAAAGAGAAACGTCCCTGCACGTATACAAAATGATTAAGGATGACATTGTTTCATAAGACCTTGACAGTCTCAATCATCTTTTCATCAAACTCTGTTCCCCAACAAACCTTCTGGTATTTCTTCCAATCTAATACATGATTATACTTCATTGTTCTGGAATGCTGCCATTTATATTAACTGAACTGTCGTATTAAATTCCCTGGTTTATAAAAAAACTGTACGTCACAAGATGTTCTACAAGTATTCTCACTATGGGCCTTTATGTTTATAAGGTGTTTACATCAGTACCAAAGACTAATTAAACATCAGGATCATAGCAAAAATGTGAACTTATATAATTATTTCACTGTTATTCAGTGGGGCTTAGTTATAAGTACAGGTATAGTGATAGTAAAGGACACGTAGTACAAGTACAGGCAAGAATAGTAGCTAAATAGTGGTAAATTGTCACAGAAATTATAAATATTTCCTTTTTTCCTGTTGACTTTAATCATGGTCTGCATATCTTGGGACAGAGTAGCAAATCATGCAACATAATATTTCATGTTAACAAAATTACAGAGCAGGTAGTCTTAGCTTAAACCAATGGACAGAGCACAATTTCACCAGAAGTGTTAAGTCTTTATGTACGCTCAGCCAGTATTTAAACTCTGCATCAATAGTAGATAACAATACCAGATAATGCATACTAGAAAGGAAACATATCTTCAGACCTTCCAGGAGCAACAAGTTCTCAACTGAGCACAAGTCAATAATTCAGCTTCTATTTCCACCTAATTGCCACTTCTGCTGGAATAGATGGACGTTCACAGTTATGGTTGTGACCGCAGCGTATTGATGCTGCTCACTGGCTGAATTAAGATGATGATGTCTCCTCTGCTGATATTTGTGTGTGTAATACATCCGTCTTAGTTAACACAGATCCCAACACTCTATCTAAATATCCATTCATTGCTAACTCCTGTTGGGACGGACTCTCCTCTATCTTGTCACAGTCATTTCTTGCTAAATGAGTAGATATGTACCACAGGACAGTGCTGTGACCTCAGCCTTATGTTTTCATTGTTAGAGCAACACAGGCCAGAATTAGAAATGAGTATCAACAAATTCAAGGGGGGAAATGCTCTAATAAAGGTCACGCAGCATTGCTGTCTGGATCTGGGAGGAATAAAGAGCAACGCCCTTAGGCAAACAGCGACCGTCCCGGTCAACTCATCTCAACTCTGCTGCTTATTGAAGATCAGCTGACGGACGGCCTGTTGGTTTTGTACCAAATGCATTTAAGCATTACAGTAATTTGATTGCTACTGACAACATAATGATATGGAATTTAGTCGTCTAGGCAAGGTAATCATCTGCTATAGAAACAAAATGTTAATGGAAATGATGACATAGGCACAACCTGTCGCAGAAGTGTATACAACATAAAGAAATGTTTATTCAAGCACTAAAATTACTGAAGGCATCAAAACGCCATTTCACCGACAAGTCAATGACTCCATACTCCCACTCTTTGCCTCCACACACTAATTATTTAGGAGTTTGCCCTTGGCCCTCCATATAGTCTCTGTTTACAGAATAGATAAACATTGATCAGATCATTAGTTACAATGGAGGGCAGAAAATAATGTAGAAAATTGCTGTTTTATGAGATAAAATTGGCCCTGTACTCACACACAAAATAGTCTAACAAGCCATAAAACTCCGCTCTATTGCAGTCTCTGGTACACTTCTTATAATTTTTATATTGGACAGTCCAAACAGAGCCCAGGTTTCATTGTATACATTTCTTTTACTTTTCTTATCTTTTTATTACTACTTATTTTACCACTGGAGTCTTTCTCCATGCTCCCCCGTGTTAAACATGAAGTCCAAACAATATGTTGATTTATATTGGAATGTCCTAACTTTAATGTACGCCTTCCAAACACAGATAGCATCAAGCTTTGTCAGCCTCCCCTTTTCTTGATACGTCTCCACATAATGTGAACATCAAAATTATTTAAAGTTATTGCATGCATTGCGTGTCACTGCAGTCACTTAAAAATTACATCACAATATTAATCTCCAGCATAAGAAGTGGTCAAAAACCCCACGGTTGAATTATTTTGAGATCATCTTGAAATAATAATTGAAGGCATATATCATTGTAGAGCATTGCTCTCTCTGCACACATGATTTGATAAAATAAATAAATAAACAAGTGAGATAAAGACTCAAATGTCTGCTGCTAATTTATCTCTGCTCTTGAGCTCTAACATGGGAAAATGGGAAAAGCAGCAAGTAGACTGAAGCCATGACCTTGAAAACCTGTTTTATGTTATCCTGAGATAAGGAGATAATTAAGTCAGAATCCTGAGATTAGAGTTAAAAAACATGTGGGACCATGGATCCATGCAGATTGCTGAGCTCATTTGCCTGAAATAAGACTTTTCTGATAACTACACTGTAAATGACCAACTGTTCACATGACTCATCACAAATCCAAATTATCACACATTTAAGTAATGTAGGTCATTATGAAAGCAATTTAATTTCCTGTCTAATGAGATGCTTGAATTATTTGAATATCGAAATATCACTTTGATGTTGCATTAATAAAGTTAACAAAGTGATGAGCATCCAATTACTGCAGTCATTGAAAACATCAGCTGTTATTATCGATTTCATGAGAAAATAATACACAAACCCAAACTGTCACTTATTACATTCATACATGACTCTATGAGCTTTCACTGTGCACTTCCATTGGCATTTTCTTTTCGGTGTCTGAAGCTGGTTTGCCTTCAGTTTAGCTATCATTTGTCAGTCTGCATTGTGCAGAGGGAATCGGATTTCTGTGAGAGTGTCAACTGCAATCAGTAATAGCCACAGCTTCAGTTGCCACAAAAGGAGGGGATACACAAATTGATCTGGGACTGTGGGCCCCTGGAGCCAAAGGTTCTGTACTAACATGTCTGCTTTGTGTCTTTGTGTCTATTCCAATAGTCTTTGATTTGTGTCCGTGCCAATGGCTATTTTTACACTGATTCCCATAAGAGTGAATTTTTTGGTATGCCTGGACAAAGGCCATAGGAAAGAAATATCATTAATGTCTGATAATATCAGATTGTGTCATTTTAAAAAGGACAGGAAAATGCTGCAGGATTGTGCTTTGTGTCTTGCTTGATCCGGTGGATAAGTGAAAAGGCATGGACAAAACTCAGCAGGACATGCCATGCTTAAAACAAGCTTTTATAGACCTCTTTTGTATTATAAACCTAGAATGTTAACAGGATTTGTTGGTTGCTGTGAACACACCATTCAGAGTTTACCACCGCACTCAGTGCTTGGAAGAGAAAAGCAGTGGTTGTCACACAAATATAGAGTGAACAAAGTGAAAAGCAAAGTTAATGTGAAGTAAGCACCATATTATAAAAGTTTAATGGCAGTTACATCGTAAAGCAAATTATAAAGCGACCGTGCTGCCGACGTTGATGCTTCACACCGCCCACAGTCTGCCTCTCTGTTCTGTATGTTTGTGTAGCTTTGCCCCACCCTCGGTCAAACAGATACTCCTGCAGCTCTGACATGTGAGAAACAGGATGTGAAGTGACAGCTACAGATTTATTTACAGGGTCCCAATTAGCTTTAAGAAAAAGTACAAAGAAAGTGTTAACTTTTTTTTCATTATACAGTAACAAGACAATGATGACACAACACTGAGACAACAAGTAGACTGAAAGGTATTTAGTAAACCAAAATGACTTTAATTTAATTCATTAACCTGGTGTAGAGATAAAAGTCCAGTAGAACCATGTTCTACTGGACATGACGACAGCTGTCACTGACATTTACCACGACGACAGCTGTCACTCACATTTACTTCATTTGTTCATAACATTGATCCTGTTATACAACGATCTACTGTATGTCAATAAAGTATCACTAAATAACCAGTGTTAAGTTAGACACCATTTCACTCACAACTTGGAAAAGACTGGGGGGAAAACTCGCTACAGGATTCCTACAGGCATTCTTAGCATTAGCTCAGTCAAACTTGTAAGAAAATAATTTCTGTGTTATATAATGGTATCCAACAGTCCAAAACTGAGAGTACAGAGTACATAAAAAGGAAATGTGAGAAAGAATTAAATATAGAGATCTCTGAGGGGAGTTGGGACAAAATATGCAGTTTCCAGTGGACCGCAACAGGATCAAATACTTGGCGTGAATTTTGTTGGAAGAATGTGGTGAGATTCTTTATTACACCAACACAGAAACGGTATCAGGGTAGTGGAGACGCCTGTTGGAGACTTTGCGGGACAAATGAAGCTAACCACTCTCATATCTTCTGGAAGTGTACCATCATACAACCTTACTGGAAAGAGATCCATAAACATATAAATAATGTATTTGGTTCAAGCATTTCTTTTAAATGTGAAAATTTGTATTTGGGAAATGTATCAACTGAAATTGTTTGTAACAACAATAAGAAGTTGTTTGGTATCTTGCTTGCAGCAAGTAAAAAAAAACTGTAACAAGAAAATGGCTAATGGTTGAACCACCCACTGTTGATAAATGGCTGGACATTATATATGATATTTACATCATGGAAAAATTATCATTTACTCTCAAAGTCCAAAGAGATAAGTTTTATCAGATTTGGTCCAAATGGACAGAATATGTGAAACCTGTAAGATCTGACTTCACCTTTTTTTTCCTCTCGCCCTTGTGTTGTTGTTCTTGTATTTGTTAAAATTGAAAATTGAATAAAAACACAAAAATGAAAAAAAAAAACTACAAAAAAACACTGTTAGCATTAACTAGGTCAGAAGAATGGACTTGAATAGAAATGCAGTGGAAAAAATAAATGAAATGTCACAGAATGAATTCCAAAACATTTTTTTGAAAATAGAAATAGAATAGAAAAAGAATTAGGAATAAAAACAACATTTACTCTTGTCAGTCAGACATTCGAAAAAATCATTCAAAAGTGTTTTGTCATCATGACAATTTGGTTTTGAAGCTGCTGCTGTTTTAATATCCAGGACTTCAACCAGATCTCTGTTATTATTAGCATACGACATTTATGGATTACCCCTCTGGCAACAAAATTGTAAATTTCAAAACTACCAATAATCAGCCATCATTACATGTACGACCAACTTGTGATGACAGTTGCCATTATTTAGCAAGGTCGACTAGTTTTCAGAGTTGCCATAATAAACATTATTGAGGGCAAAATTTCCTCCAGAACTGAATGCAAGAAACCAAATGAAAAATGAGTCACAGAATTTAATTATATAAAACGAACTGATTCCACAGTTAGTTTAAATTTCACAAAGTTTTCAATTTCGAGTGCAATAAAGTGACCTTGGCTTTCTTTTCAATCCAATATTTACATGTCAAGGTTTTTCTCTTCACATACTGCAATGATTCAGTCGATATGTCATGAAACAGCATAGCTGGTATCATGCAGGTTCACTCTAGGGTCAGTGTGAATATAAACTCATAGAATATAAATATAAATATAAATATAAATATAAAATATAAATCTCATATCTCATCCTTCTTTCATTACCCAGTCCCCCTTGAATCCAGTAGATCCAGAGAACTGTAGATGCGTGCTGCGTAACATTTGACCCCCTAAAATAATGAGGAAAATTGAAGTTGCAGTACAACTTTCACAGAAGAAGGAGATAATGAAGGCATTTTCCTGCAGTGGGACATCTGTGTGTTCATGTGTGGGCAGAATGGGCATGGATGCATGTGGGTTAACACTGTGGGAACTAGCACGGTTGAGAGGAGATCAAAGGGTTAAATGTCTGTTAATCCTCGATGCTGTAGAGATCAATGGTTTTCTGATCACAAGCAGTCGTGTAGTTACTGCTGGAAAGGTCGCTTCTTATAGGACGTCTTTGTTCTTAGTATTTCACATCTCTGAGGTTCTTTGTGCTGCAAATTAGATTTTATGTCAGTCAATGTGAAACTAAACTTATTCTATGATAACTGTCGCAGTGCTTCGCTTCAGCACTAAAACTCCTCAGTGAGTCACTGAATTATTATTTTATTCTTTGGCATCTGTTAAAAGTTGGTGTAGACATTTTGTTTTTTGCATAATATTCATTGTGGAAATTGACTCCATAATTTTAGGGAAGCCTGTGCTGCTTGACTGCTTTATGTCCCATTGTAAATGTTTTATTTACAATTTACATTGCAAAATTGGTTAATAGGGAACTATGTTATTTTATAGTCACATACCATGCAATTAGAGTGTAATATACTGTATTTACTAGAGGTTTGTATACAGTTTTGTTCTTTTGCATAAAATAAATGTATAATATGTCAACATTTAAGATTAAATCAGTTTTTTTATACATAATGTGAGGATTAAACAATCTAGAATCCATCCATCCATCCATCCATCCATCCATCCATCCATCCATCCATCCATCCATCCATCCATCCATCCATCCATCCATCCATCCAACAGTTTCTGGTGGACCCTTGTGTTCTAAGACTAGATGAGACGTGTAATAACTCTAAATGCTTGAAGGTGGTGCCCGGCTGGCATCTTAACCACATGTAGGAACCACTTCTGGGCCTGTGGGCTCACAAACTACATTTGTTGGATATTTGGTCAGGTTCAGTGAAGACTGAGTGACAGACAAAGGAAGAGCCCTTGTAGTTACAATATTTTGTAACTACAAGTGTTACAGAGCATTTCTGTATTCTGACCCTAAATGTCTCCAGTGCATTAGATACTGAGCAAAAATAATTATGAACTGAAAAATGTTGATTGTCAGCTGCATCAGTGGTTTGTCTGCATTCCTTTTATCCAGGTTGTATTGAGCTGATCTTTTGGTGAACATGTAGTTCATGGTTGAGCAGCACCAGCCAGAGGAGAATCTATGGAAGTCTTTTAACTTTTGGTGAGCAGGTGACCTAAGGCTGGTCCATTTGGATTTGGTTGGATTCCTAGGATTTTCCACAGCACACTGCTGTCACACTTTCATTGTCAGTGAATTACTGAGAGGCCGTCTGTGGAAAATGAAGAAAACTGAAGAGTGGAAGGATGAACTTTTAAAAAGCAGATAAAAAGAGCTGATTGTTGTTACATTAATGATAACTGATTGAACATCATGGCCCCAGTGCCACATGTTGATTCATCCAACGTACAGCAGTCTGTCCAAATTTATTATTATATAGCATTTTTCATGTTCACTTGTAATCCAAAGGGTCTGCTCACTATTCATTCAGTCATTTTCTACCGCTTCATCCGCCATAGCGGGTCACGGGGAGCTGGAGCCTAACTTAGCTGACATAGGGCATGAGGCGGGGGACACTCCGGGCACAACGCCAGTGCACCGCGGAGCCACACAAAGACGGACAACTATGCACACACACACACACTCACCCCTATGGGCAATTTGGGACGGGCCAATCAACCTGAAGCGTATGCTTTTGGAGGTGGGAGGAAGCCGGAGAACCTGGAGAGAACCCACGCAGACACGGGGAGAGCATGCAAACTCCGCACAGAGTGGGACTCCAACCCGAACCCACCGTGTTGTGAGGCGACAGCACTACCCACTGCACCACCGTGCCACCCGATCTGCTAACTAGACAAACAATAATTGCTGTATGTAATTTGTTTGGTATCCAGATGTGGTATGAGTGCTGTTCCATCCAGCTGCTTTATCCTACTTTTCAGACCTTCGACTGGCAGTATCTTGAGTGGGAGTTCTTCCCCAGTGTTATCAGAGCCCCTGAGGTGGATCAACCTGCAGGGAGAATTGCTGGACCTTTTCCTACACTGCCTTGTACTTGGACTAGAATAAGATATCTTGAACTCCTCTGCCACTCTGACTGCTTGAAAAAGCCTCCATCCTCCCTGCTTAGAGACTAAATTTTCCTTCATCATTTACGTCTTCTGCTCCACTCCCTTCTTCAGGGCAACTATTATGATCTCCTCTGAGTAAATATCTTTAATGCTGTTTAATGTGCTTTTCTGTTGCCAAATCAGGCCTTAACGTCAAGTTTCTTTATCAGTGGGTCTGGATGGCTGGTGTTTGAGCCTTTAAGTATGTGACACAGTGGCAGCTGACAGACCAGACAGATGTCTTTAAGTTTCTCAAACTCAAGACATGGAAGAATGATGTCACTCGGATTGCTTTATTCCAAACATAAAGACAGTTCCTTCTGATGAAAAAAACTAAACAGAAAGAGGGTTTCAGGATTTCATCTTTGACAGGGAAGCCCACATGTTCTCAGACATTGTCAAACACCTGATGCAGATGCCTTCATCATTTCTCTTTGCTTCTCATTCTATCATAAGCTTCCCTCTCTGTTAATTTGCACAGGTAGATACCAAATTCTTACTGAATATTATGGATAATTATCCTCCAAACCATTGGTTTTATGCTAATAAAGTACTCCATACTTCACCAGTACTGTGAGAATCTGATTTGTCTTTCCACACCATGGACCCACCTTCAAACTGCCCAGTTCCCAGACTGGCTGTCTCATTAAGCTGACAGGAACATAAAACTGCAAAGTCTTCTCGACAAAAAGCTTTTTTTTTTTTTTCACAAATGCTGGACAGGAAATACAACTCTGGAAAAGTTTAGGCATAAATTGTTTCGAAAAAATGTCTGGTTGCACACACTGCACCAATCCCATTATCCTGGATGGAAGTACAGCTTCAACTCAACCTACACCCATCTTCTTCAAAACTACGCCCCATATTTTGGATGTGCTTAATGTCTCATATCGAGGTGGATGGGTTTACTCTGGAAATAAATTTAAGGCCCTCTGTCAGTCACACAGAAAATACATCGTCCCTTCAGCAACCCATGACTCACAGGGGATTTGAAAAAAAAAACAAACAAAACAAAACAACAAAAAACAGCAGCATTTGACACCAGAAGTCCAAGCTGTTGGAGCCATTTTCTCTGTGAGTCAAGCTGAAAAACCAGCAGTCAAAGGTACACTTAGTCATAGCTCCACTCCCTAGTAATTTCAGTGAAATACTCTTTCACTCTGTATGTGGATGTCATCGGGTTGAACAGTTTTTCTGCTGCAGCTGTAACTCTGAGGACAGCGAGCTTTGTCAGATGGGGAGAGGAATATCTACCTACTGCTCCCGGTTTGTCTCAGATAAGTCAGGTGATCGGTGCAGCTTTTCTTGACTTAATGCTTTACATTCAACACAAGAAGGACTTCAGTTCATCCTTATCTGCCTATCTGTCACTGCTCAAACTGAAACGTGGAATGACAGTAAAGAGAGCTGGAAATATCTGCCTGTGTTTGATTTTACTCTCACAGAACATGCTTTTCAAAATAAATATCCATTGTTTAAATATCTGTACACTCCGTCGTTTGTTCTGAATAGGAAGCACTAATTGGCTTCATGTTCAAATTTATTAATTGTAACTATTCCTTTCACTGTGTTGCCTTGCTGTTAACATGCTGCTAATTAGCGTTATCGGTTTAGCTCATTGGTTAACAATCAGCAAAACAAAACTCAGTTACAGACATGTATTATAGAGACCATGCAAGTAAGGTGCTCCTTAAATGTCAAGGCTGATTTACCTCTAATTTGAAGCAGGAGTTAGACATTTTCTTGTTAGTCTCACAAGACAGCTTGAGGTTGCCATCACTGACAGAGACTGAGTTTCTGTTAAAAAGAGACTTGAAATGCTGACGGCATCTGGAAGTGCGCTATGTTCTGTGAGTCTCGGACTTCCACAAGACACACTTGTGCTTTAAACAGTCAATACGAGTATAGGAAAAGGTACTACAGAGAGAAAGGTGGTTTAATATCAGTATGGGGAGGGTTCATAAACGTTAAAATTACCTTCAGTAATGAAATAAATAGTTCGCTGCTCTATCGCGGAATTCATTAATCGCGTGTGGTTCCTGCAACGCAATAACCGCAAACAACGAGGGCGTACTGTATATTCAATATTAAAGAAATATTAAAAAGTGGGCACAAAAAGACTGGATTGTAAGTGCTATGTGGATTTGTCTTGTAAACACACCCTGCATGAGAAGTTCGAAAAATGCCAACAGCATGATGCCTTTACAGCAGTCGGTTTTGCCTCATTTCACAGAATTATTGAGCGTTTTAACATCTGCGCCCTGTTTAGATAGTTTTCTTTGTTCACGTTAGTTCTGAGAGCATGCTTGTTTTCACCTGTACACATTTCAATGTCTGCTCCACTTAATCCCAGCTTCAACTTCAACACTCACAACTTCACACTGCTGTTTGTGGAAGTTATATCTTGAGTCCTAGTACACATTTCACAGCAAATGCAAAACTCCTTGTTTTCCAGTTTTTCTCCTCTGTCTCAGATCCATGGTGAACCTTGCTAGCCATCCTCCATAAGCCAGTCTGTCTGCCAGCCAAGCGACTCTCTCAGTCCTCCCTCTGCTTCAACTCCCATACTCAGCCTCGAGCTTCAGGACGATTCTGTTTACATCTCCTGCATCCCAAATCAATATATATTACATGAGTTTGCCAAACAAAATGACAGAAACTTTTCGTGTCTGTCCTACTCTGGTTAAAGCGATTTGCCCATTATTTAATAGCATCAGTTTTTTTAGTTAAATGTGACATTCACACATATCAGCATTGTGAATTTAGCTACAAGTCCTTATATTTATGGATTCATTTATTTATTCTTCTTGAACACATCATTTGCCTCCCAAAGATATGTTTTAGTGTTTTTTTAAATTAATCTATTTTCATATTATGTTCCAGCTCATTGTTCAACTCACTCCTCGGATCCACCCCGTACACTTATACACATATTCCTTCTTCCTGGCATGAACACACTTTTAAAGTTAAGTCCTCTCCAAATGTAATCCCCTCTCTGTCTCAAAACATTTTTGAAATATTGCTCAGCAGTAAATTGGTCCTTACTTTAAACATAATTTGTGCAGATTAAATGTAACCAGATCCCAGAATTTGTTTATGTGTTCTTTACATTCCACATTGTTAACTATACTGATTTCTTGCTTTTGTATTCTGTATATTGGCCATAAGTCACTTTGATGTGTGTTTACAAAAGTTTCCACACAGTAAGTCAGAGATATGTTAATACCAGTGATGTTTACAGAATGAATAGTGAATTATGATTTACTCTAGTATGAACTGTGTTTTTTCCATAGCTGTTACGCTCCTTGCCAGTTGGATCAGGAATGAAAGGTTTCCAGCAGAATCTGCGGTTCAGTGTGACACTCAGATATTCAGTTTCATGAACTCTTTCTATCCACACCACCTATCATTATTTATTTCTGTGTGTCTAATGTATTCTGTGGTTTCCAAAGACCATAAATTTATTTTTGCTTAAATTCAAGAATGGATTTTCTGGTTCAAACTTTGTTAATGATAATAATATGCGACAAATTTGAAATTATGAATAGGATAAGATATGATAGGTTAGACTGATTATAATTTCATAAACAATATCCTTGTATTTCTAACTGCAAATGGTACATAACGTTTGGTGATAAATAATGGAAAATATTCACCAAGTTTGGTATGGTAGTCACTAAGGAATCCAATTGTTACAATAAATAAACCCCTTTATATGGGCATTATATAAATATTTATAAGAATTCCTATTGTGCATGATCCTACTACAACTTTTGTAGAGATTCTTTAAGTTTGACCATCAATGTGGCAAGTCTGCCAGAATTACAGGTGACCATAACATCTCTTTACAATTTTGAAAAGATTATTATAATGTCAATTGATGAGATATTTATTTAGAATTTTTTGTGTGTACTCAGTGGGTTTTCAAAGTGTGTAATCAAATTGCATTTGTATATTTCAGGTACTCTGTTATAGAAATATAGTAGATAGTTGTAAATGAACCCCTTGAACGTGTAAGAAAAGCCTTTGGTCAGTCTCCAGCAAAGTCCATCTGTTTTGTTAGCAGACAGTTAGAGCTAGCTGACTACCACATTCAGCCACATGACAAACCAAGACAATGACAGTTTGCAGTTAACATACAGAAATCAATTTCTGAAGATGAAACATTCCTCACTCAATTTATTTTTAGTGATCAAGCAACTTCTCATGTTTTAGGGAAACTGAATGCTCATAATGTGGGAGTCTGGTGATCAGAACACCCCAATGTTACTGGGAAACTTCACCAAAATAGTCCAAAGTTGAATCTGTGGGTCAGGATCATGTGCAATCAAAACCTGGTCCATTTCTCTTCCACAAGAGATCAAATACTGCAAATGTTTACCTTGACCTTTTGACTGAATATGTGACTAGATGACCACATAGACAGACAGGCAAACAGGTAGGTAGGTCGGTCGGTCGATCGGTCGGTCAAAAATGGTGCACCACCGCATTGGAGACTGCATGTCCATGAGTTCCTAAATCAAACATCCCCAAACCGATGCATTGGAAGGTATGGCCCAAATCCCTGGTCACCTCATTCACCAGATATCACTCCGATGGACTTCTTTCTGTAGGATTATGTTAAAGATATCATGTATCATGCTCTATAAAGATATGGGACATCACTGACCTAAAACAAATGATCACTGGCTCCATTGTGACCATGGATGAAGACATGAGGCAAACAGTTCCACATCTACCCATTTTGTCACATGTTCCAGTGCAGTGCTAAATAGCTTCCTCCTGCATAATTAACCCCATCTTTCTCCAAGAGGCTTTTCCCCCCGAGGTTTTCTCAGGCATTGCCTTGTCTCACCCCTAAAGTTTGATTTAGCAGCAGATTACCCCTCTGCATTAACACAGCCAAGCCTCAGGAATTGTTTTCAAAAGCATAACCCAGGTCAAGGCTAAACCTGAAGGATCATACCTGGATTACCTCAACTATGCTGTTTGAATTTCAATGTGAACATTCCCATGACTTTAAAAATGTTGGTAATCAGTGACCTTATGCACAATATCCTTTTATGTTTGAAGTAATTTCCATAATTTTGATTTGATAAAGCAGGTAAAAATTGTCTCTCTTTTCTTGTGTGATTGGCCACACACTCCTATCTGGGAGAATCAGGGTTCCTGCTGATTATTGAGAAAGTGGAGCAGAGTCTTTTTTGTTCTGTCACATCATGCTGCTCATGTGGCGGTCTGCAGCAATGCCTTTCTATGGCTGTGCAGACATTTTAGTTTGCACACTTGCTGGAAACCAGATTGACAGTAGTACACTCTTGTTCTATGCTATTTCTACATGAATCCTCAAATCAACATGAATGAGAGGCTTGATTGATTCAAAGCCAGACACATTAGAGAAAGAGAGGAGGGGATTCTGCTGAAGAGAAGACACAACTTAACAAAGATAATGAGAAAATTACCTAAGAAATTACAAAAATAAGAAAAGATTAACATGTTGCTTATGCTCATTTTGCAGCACAAAAATGTTCATACTTTTCCATCAGATAAAAGTCTCTCTTGATTGATCACTTATAATAATTGATAAACAAATTGGTCAATAATGAAAAATCCAAATCAAAACATATGAAAGTACAAAACTTAATTTAACACCTTTTTACCTGTTTAATTCTTCAGGCAGTGCAAATTCAGTGAACATAGCATCTGTCATGTCTTTTGCAAGGTTTTGCTTTTTGCTTTCTGTTTCTCTTGCTAATCGAATACATTTGCCTTTTGGACTCTGTTTAGAGCAGTGTATCACTGCAGGGGTTTTCATATTTATCTCTCCTCTCCTCTCCTCTCCTCTCCTCTCCTCTCCTCTCCTCTCCTCTCCTCTCCTCTCCTCTCCTCTCCTCTCCTCTCCTCTCCTCTCCTCTCCTCTCCTCTCCTCTCCTCTCCTCTCCTCTCCTCTCCTCTCCTCTCCTCTCCATGCCTCTGCTAGCCTCTGCTTGCGTTTCCTCACGTCTCCTAACCTCTGCAGTGTTGAGGTGCGATATATCATTCCCCTGGGCATTTGTCGAGCCAGGTAGCCTGTTAAAGTTCTCTGGGATGGTGATATACTGATAGCCTGAAGAGAATTTTTACTGCTATTTCTCATTCCCTTCTGTGTATGTTTGGCTGTGGTGCATTTTATATGGCTGGATATGTGTCCATATAGCAGGCTATTAAATTCTCACATAGGAACTTAAAACATGCTCATTTGCAGAGGGCAAACATAGAACATATTTCTACACATTAAACATTGAACATGTGCAAAACACAAACTGGCAGCATGCTCAGATTGTGTACATATTTCTGTCTTGTGATTTAAATTCATAGATACATACAAAGACATATGGATATGGATGACTCATTAACTCCACCACTGTCATGCATCCCTAATTAAATTGATACCAATAGGAGGGGAAACAACCTATCCTAATCTCGCTTTCTATCCTCCCTCATCACACACCCCTGCCTCGTTCTCTCTCTCTCTGTCGCTCTCTCTCTCTCTCTTCCCTCTTCATACTGCCTCAGCATCTTGGAAGCACCGGCAGCATTAGCAGTGAGAGAAGAGGCTGTTATCACACACAGCAGAGAGTGGAACCAAAACTGACAACCGCACTCGTACTCATTTACACACATGAACAAGGAGAAGCAGGAGGTGCACAGAGGCTCCAGCTATAGAATGTCCACCGGCTACAATCAGACATGTAGGAGGAGGAGGTGCTCTGCTCGCCGTTCCATGTCCGCTTCAGTCCTTTAAGCACCTCCCATCCCCCCTGAACACTCACTCCCTGGCTCTGAGATTGCTGAGGTACTGGCAGGAATGACCAGGGAGAGTGGAAGACACAGAGAGATGCACTAGACAGGTCTGCTGGTCGGGAGGACTCGCTGATCCAAGATCCCTCTTCTCCAGGCTGTCAGATACAAGACTGGTCTGGTCTGCCCCTCAGATGCATGCCTATATAGGAAGGCATGGTACTCTAGACCAAGGGTCTTCATCACGCACAGGCACAGAGAGTAGGACCATTGACTCAGAGACACGCAGGTAAGAGGCATCGCAGCTGGAGCTGCTCTGTTGGATTTCCATGTTCAGTTTTGCAGGAATCAGCTGTGTGTTGTTTGAGACAAAAATGACTTAATCCTTTGATTTATTCTGTGTTCATCTTTTGGTGTGTTTATTTACTGAAGGCTTTGCTGTGTCTTGTTTCGTGCTCACCGGCTGTGCTGCATGGTCATCAATTAAAGGGGGAGATGGGTCTGTGGATGAGCACTGTGGCAGAATGACAATAGAATATGTCTCCTGGAGGACATGGTCCGATATCCATCAGACGTCTGGGGGAATGTCAATGGAAATGAAAAAAAAAACCAAAGGGATGGAGCAGGAGAGAGAGAAACATGACAGAGAAATTGAGAGAGAGTTAATGTGAACAGCATTTTGTGGTAATTCACGTGAGAGTCATTTTCTGGGTTTCTGCTGTTTTGGGGAGTAACCGTCTGGAGTTGCCTTTCGTTAGACTTCATCTGTAATTCATGTGTGTGAGGTGACACAAGCGACATATGACCAGTTCCTCATTTAAATTCTAAAGGCTGAATTTCTCAGTGTGTCAGAGCGGCATAAAAGCCATAGAAGAGTTTGAAGATGCTTACTGTAGTGAAACCAGGAAGAGAGCCCATGGGTGTGACTGTGGCCCCAAGCAAAGCAAGGTGGAAGTTGGGGTAAAAGCCCCAGGAGAGAGCAGTCACTGCTGCAGAAGTAGACAAACATTTTTTGAGGAGTTCACTCATGATGATGTGAATGAAAACACTTGCAATCAAATGACTAAAATGCGATGCTGCTGTTACCATCTTGAGACTTTTCTTCATGTGCCCCTGCAGGAAAAAGGAAAAGATCTGTTCACGACATGTGGCAGAAAAGGATTTCTCCTCTCACCCCTCTACTAAGTCTCATTACATGACTTTAAAATGGTTATAGTGCTCTTATCCCTTTGTGGATACTCAGTGACAGGGGCAGCAGCAACCCAAAGTGCACTTGAGAGATTGGCCCTGGGTGGATGTGCTTACTCAGAGGTGCCTCTGTCTGAGAGAGATGAGCTGTCCAGTGCAGTTGCATGAAGCATACATCACTGAATGCAAGGCTGTAGACCCAGAAAGAATCAACAGATAGAAAGCCATTACCAAGATGACCAGGCTTCTCTGATCTGATCATATAGCTGTGCAAGTTAGAGAGGAACTGGACAAGGGGAAATGGATAGAATGAGAAAGGTAGAGCACCGAGGCAGAGCGGCAGACAGACGAAGAGAGAGCACTCTCTTCAATGTCATGATTAATTCTAGAGGCAGCTCATTCAGCATGTGGTGGAAAATATCAATATTTTCCATTATAAAGCATCTTCCTGAGTGAATGGTGGGTGATTTAGAGGTAGGTTTTTTAAAGGCCATTCTGCAGCATCTAACTGCATGGCAGGCAGCCTGACACTGGCTGGGCTGGTGTTTGATAGAGTGGATGTCGGAGGTTAATCCTATACAAATGCATGTGTGAGTTGACTGGGGGGAGTTTTTCATGGAAGGGAATTTATACATGTAGATCTTAAGTTCTCAAAACCTTTTTATTTATGACATTTAATGATCTGACAGGATTCTTAATACATGAATTATGACCAGAAACACATAAAAGACTTGGAATCCTTTTTGTTATTTGCTGCCCATTGTATTCTCGCAGCTGATATTTAATCTTTCTTGTCAACTTCTGCTGAGTCATTAGAGGGAGCCAAATAACCCCAAGGTTGTGGGATAGAATAAATGAATACAACTTGTGGTGCAGTCTTTGCAAAAGTGAAAAATGGATTCCAACCTCTCATAATGTAGCTCATTAAGACACCCTGAATAACAGGGCTAATGGAGAAACACAACGTCTGGACATGTTTTCAGAATCCAATCAGCATTTTAGTAACAAGGTCTGTTATACATGTACCGAGATGCAGCTGGCACGGGCTGGTCGCTCTGCAGAGGCACATAAAAGCACATTATAAAAACAGACTCCATACTCGATAAAACCCAGAGATTACACCAATTACAGACGAGAGCATGTAAATGATGGGAAACAACATGCTTTATTTCAGTCTCACGAATACGCTACAATGTTAGATAAGGAAAAATGGACAGCTCTGTTAGCAGACACGTGAACAGTCTCAGAGATAAGCGTGAATGCACATGCACACTGTCACACCAACTGTTTTTCCCTGTTGGGGCTGATTTTAAATGGAAAACCTGATCTCCATTTTCTGTCTTGTTAAAGCAAATGACTGGCATCAAATTGAAAGCACTACTGGATTTAAAACACATGATGTGAGGAAGAGTTGAAAAACGCTTTCTTGTATTTCTATTACAGCATTATCAAAAATAATCAGAAAGGTCTACAAACTACCAATGATTCTTCTTTTCCTTTCGGCTTTTCCCTTCAGGGGTCACCACAGTGAATCAATTGTTTCCATCTAACCCTGTCTTCTGCATCCTCTTCTCTCACACCAACTACCTTCATGTCCTCTTTCACTACATCCATAAACCTCCTATTTCATCTTCCTCTAGGCCTCCTGCCTGGCAGTTCGAAACTCAGCATCCTTCTGTCAATATATTAATCTTGCAAACCACCAATGATTGATCTTGTAAAAATATACTGTCGTACATAGCTGAGGCATTCGTATGACTGGATTCTTGAAAATTCACTGTGGTTTAGTCATGCCAATATTAGACCATCATTCATGCATGCTAAATATTGTCAGCCCAATGGAGACCTGATTGTGAGACCTGATTGGATCTTCACTAAATGGTAATAGGATACTTGATTAGAGTTGTATCTACATTCTTCATAACAACAGACTTAACTTTTTTGTTTATTCTATCATAAACGAGTGATACCCTTCAATAACATTTGATACAAATAATCTGTGTTCCAATTTATCACGTTGTACTAAATGATTGTAGTCTCCCATGTTCCCCTGGCAGTATCAGATCTCTTTGAATTTTAATATACTGTAACTTACCAATATTTGGTTCTATTTTGTCCAGAGAATTCTTTTTGAAAATAGAAAATACTTTTTGATGCACACTTTGTCGTTCAAGTCTGCTGGTAATGGATGGATGGACGGACAGACCGACAGACAGACCGGTCGACAGACAGCCAGACAGCAGACAGATAGACAGATACATTAGATCTGAGCTATAGCTCAGGATTCAAATGGAAATAAATAAAACACAACAATCACAGACATGAACTTGCATGACAAATAGATGAGTAACTACTTGCATATTGACAGCGAGCAGAGCAGTGCTGCATGAAGTCATTTCTCAACTTGGCCACGGATCAGAGTTGTCAACGAGAAAATCGAAGGCAAAACAAACACTGAAAGACACAAACTCTCTCTGGATTGTGAGAAAGCTCTGACCAGCTTTCACTTGAGCTGAGAAAAAGGGTGACTCCACAATCCAGACATGAGCAGTTTTACTGACATTACAGAGGAATGGCAACTGCTATCCATCAGTTGATCAATGCAACAGCTGATGGAAGGTTTGTCATGAAAATTTGTCACTCACATTCTTGTTTCATGTCTACCAAGCGTTTCATCATTGCCGTTGTGAGCATAATATACTGGCACCAAACTGAAGTGTAGTCTCACAGAGCTGTAAGCATAAATAACACACAAGAGGCTGTGTTGGCGGAGGCATGTTACTTTAGGTAATAGCGACACCTGAAAAACGATGTGGAAGTCCAATTTTACGTAATAGATTCATGAGTGTGAGGGCTTATCAAAGATCAACATATTGCACAGGCTGAAAGGATGATTTCTCAACTCTAGAACATTATGACTGGCAAAATCTGGAAGGTAAAGAGCAGAAATACATGACTCCATCTACTGTTGTACATTTACCTGTATTTGCCATTTGCCAGATAACCCTGTACAGCAGTCAATGCAGGTTGGGCTGATTTATTTCTCTGCATTACCAGTCTGGCTGAATTTAGATGAATTAATTTCGGAGCCCTGCCCTGATGGTGTGTTCATCTTGATATGGAAGCATTCCACTTAGTGGTAAACACAGGAAGGGCAGTGCTTGGGTGAATTAACATAAACACGAAGGAGTAAATTCTGCGTCCAACATTAAAAACCTCTCAGGCCAAAATTCTTTATTGTCGAAAAACCGCCGGGGGTCATGCATCACTTGGGAGATACTGCATGTGGAGTCTTTGGGGAGAATAATTACATTCTCTGCTGCTCCCACGCATTTAGAATCTTGCAGTTTGCAGATAAACATTTCAGCTTGTCTCTCTTTCTTTCTCTCTCTCTCTCTCTCTCTCTCTCTCTCTCTCTCTCTCTCACACACACACACACACACACACACACACACACACACACACACACACACACACACACACACACACACACACACACACACACACACACACACACACACACACACAGGGCTGAGTATAAAGTACAAGCACTCGTGCCATGATCATCTACAGTATGTTACCTTTGTATTTGGCAGGATACATATAGCAAAGGGCCACAATGCTAATTACAATATTTAGCCTTTATTCATGTTTCTGTGTCATGGTGGTGTTTAAACTTCTATCACTGCATCTCATACGTAATATCACTTAAAGTCTAGTCCACTCGAGTATGTGTCTGTACCAGTTTCTGCAGTCACATAGAAAACAGATGACTGCAGTGTTTTGTGCAGGTCCAGCCAACACCCCAACCCAACTTTGATTTTGTCCATGGAAAAGACACTAACAGATTTTAGACGTGCAATAGATTTATTTGCTGCAACAAAAAGTCAGCTTTACAGTTAAGCACAGTGACATGAGATATGGTGCCAGTGCAGGACAAATGAAAACAGTGAGGTGGACTAAACAGAAGAGCTACCTGGAATCACTCTCTCTTGAAGTCCACATCCACATGTGTGGAGATCCAGAATTAACTAAATCTTTCAGTACAGCAAGTTCTTCACCTGCAAGGGGAGGTAAAGTATTTGAAAACACATTTACTTAATATTTCAAAAGAATTTAATGGACTTCCCTTCCTGCTCTCTTCCTTTGACTCTCCGTCATCCCAATCCTCTTTCTTTGTATCCTGCTGTGTTTCCTGTACTCCTCTTCATTGTTAGTCTATGTAAGCAGATAACATTGAAGTACCTCACAGACAAATATTATGTAGTCTAAATTCAGTTGTTATAGTGACTTCACATTTAATTTGTGTACATACATACAACATTACTTTTGTGGGGTATATTTTACTGTTTTGGGTTATGCTTTAAATTTAGATTACTATATATTACATATATTTTTTCTCAATTCACAGTAATGTCCAAGTTCTTCAGGACATAATCATCAGTAAATGTCTTTTTATTTAAATGTAACAGTAAAGCCAAGGTTTTGCCTGAGATTTAAAATAAATGTATTGCTACACAACCAGTCACATGTTCATAACATTTTTTATAAAGAAGGGGGGGGAAATCTGTCATCTGTTAATAGTCACAAAATTACAACATATGATCAAGATAAAAAGACGCAATACATTCCTTGAAAATGATGCAAGTCCTGGAAATGCATGGAGACATGAAAAGAGATGCACATGAAGATGTGGAGTTGAACATGATTGATGATCCTGATTTATTCCTCGCTTCTGCAGAGGAGAAAACAATCTGCTAAAAGTTGATTCTGACAGAGCATTTCAAGTGTATGGACATGTAGTTTAAAATATGGTATGTACAGTATAAATGTATAAATAGTCTTTGGATGAGTAGACCCCCCCCCCCCACACACACACACACACACACTAAGACATAGCTCAAGAAGACACTGCTGATGATATTTTAATTGCTTCACAGTTGACAGCTCAGAGGACAAAATCAGTAATAAAGACCACCAGTGAATGTGACATTTGCTAACTAGCTGTCAAAGAATCTTTTCACTCTTA
Source organism: Antennarius maculatus (assembly GCA_013358685.1). NCBI lineage: Eukaryota > Metazoa > Chordata > Actinopteri > Lophiiformes > Antennariidae > Antennarius > Antennarius maculatus. The sequence goes on along the minus strand of CM023614.1, from coordinate 10,888,870 downwards.
AACAAAATACAGCACCACTCGAGCTGTAAGAGGAGATTTTGGCATTGAAAAACCTCACATGAAATAGAAAACTGTGGCATTGAAACACACAAGTTGTCACGAAAAATAACCAATAACACAGATAATCAGTCAGAAGCTTTTTATTTTCATTTAGCTTAATGTATTACGTGAAGAATTTTCATTTATTTTTCAATAACAATCTTCAGATTCTTCTTTCGTTCCTGTCTTATACTGTTTGTTACGTTAGTGTATCTGTGTCCTCCTTCTTTTTTTTATAAGCATGTTATCTAGGAAGGCAGTAACTGACGGTGGTCTTTTTTCCAGCAGACCTCTGCCAGAGCAGTGTAGCTTCAGTAAATCATTTTTATCGAGCCCCAACAACAGAGAAAAACAGACTTAAATGAGGCTACTTGCAGTTTGGGAATGTCAAGAGTGCTCATAGCAAGGTGAGTGGTCATTTCAGAGGCATTAGAGCCGACTTCATGTCTAGAGGAGCAACGTGTTCTAATTACTCTGCCGAATACAGTGTATGATGCTATCTTTGCTTCTCCTTTAAATCCCTCCCTTGCCACACTGAAACAGTGACGGTGAGTTGAAAAACAGCAACAAAATCTGGAAAATGGAGAAAAACAATCTGAAGATTGTTAATAATCTTCTTTCCCTTTCGGCTTTTCCCTTCAGGGGTCGCTACAGCGAATCAATTGCCTCCATCTAACCCTGTCTTCTGTATCCTCTTCTCTCACACCAACTACCTTCATGTCCTCTTTCACTACATCCATAAACCTCCTCTTTGGTCTTCCTCTTGGCCTCCTGCCTAGCAGTTCAAAACTCAGCATCCTTCTACCAATACATTCACTATCTCTCCTCTGGACATGTCCAAACCATTTCAGTCTGGCCTCTCTGACTTTATCTCCAAAACCTCTATCATGTGCTGTCCCTCTGATGTACTCATTCTTGATCCTATCCATCCTGGTCACTCCCAAAGAGAACCTCAGCATCTTCATCTCTGCTACCTCCAGCTCTGTCTCCTGTCTTCTTCTCAGTGACACTGTCTCTAGACCAAATAACATCGCTGGTCTCACCACAGTTTTGTACACCTTTCCTTTCATTCTAGCTGAAACTCTTCTGTCACACATCACACCTGACACTTTCCTCCACCCGTTCCATCCTGCCTGTACACGCTTCTTCACCTCTTTTCCACACTCTCCATTGCTCTGGACTGTTGACCCTAAGTACTTAAAATCCTCCACTTTCTTGATCTCTTCTCCCTGTAACCTCACTCTTCCACTTGGGTCCCTCTCATTCACACACATATACTCTGTCTTACTGCGGCTAACCTACATTCCTCTCCTTTCCAGGACAAACCTCCACCTCTCTAGCTTCTCCTCCAACTGTTCCCTGCTCTCATTACAGATCACAATGTAATCTACAACCATCGCAGTCCATGGAGATTCCTGTCTAACCTCGTCTGTCAGCCTGTCCATCACCATAGCGAACAAGAAGGGGCTCAGAGCTGATCCCTGATGCAGTCCCACCTCCACCTTGAACTCCTCTGTCACACCTACAGCACACCTCACCACTGTCTTCCAGTCCTCATACATGTCCTGCATTGCTCTAACATACTTATCTGTAACTCCAGACTTCCTCATACAATACCACAGTTCCTCTCTGGGCACCCTGTCATAAGATCTCCAGATCTCCAGATCTACAAAAACACAATGTGGCTCCCTCTGGCCTTCTCTGTACTTCTCTATCAACACCCTCAAAGCAAATACTGCATCTGTAGTACTCTTTTTTGGCATGAAACCATACTGCTGCTCACATGCTCACTTCTGTCCTTAGTCTAGCTTCAACTACGCTTTCCCATAACTTCATTGTATGGCTCATCAGCTTTATTCCTCTGCAGTTGCCACAACTCTGCACATCTCCCTTGTTCTTAAAAATGGGCACCAGCACTCTTCTCCTCCATTCCTCAGGCATCTTCTCACTATTTAAGATCCTGTTGAACATCCCAGTCAGAAACTCTATTGTTACTACTCCTAGCCACTTCCATACCTCCACGGGTATATCATCAGGACCGACTGCCTTTCCACTCTTCATCCTCTTCATTTCATGCTGACTAATCTTTGCTACTTCCTGGTCCACAACAGCCACCTCTTCTAGTATTTTTTCCTCATTCATCAACTCTTCAAAGTATTCTTTCCATCTTCCCATCACACTACTGGCACCTGTCAATAGACTTCCATTCCTATCCTTAATCACCCTAACCTGCTGCACATATTTCCCATCTCTGTCTGTCTTGCAAACCTGTATACTGTAGATCAGTCACTCCCTCCTTACTATCCAACCTAGCATATAAGTCATCATAAGCCCCTTGTTTGGCCTTTGCAACCTCTAGTTTCACTTTACGCTGTAACTGCTTGTACTCCTGTCTACTCTTCTCAGTCCTCTCAGTGTCCCACTTCTTCTTAGCTAACCTCTTTCTTTGTATACACTCCTGTACCTCCTCATTCCACCACCAAGTCTCCTTATCTACTTTCCTTCAGATGACACACCAAGTACTCTCCTACCTGTCTCCCTGATCACATTAGCTGTAGTTGTCCAGTCATCTGGAAGCACCTCCTGACCACCCAGAGCCTGTCTTAACTCTTTTCTAAAAGTCATTCAACAGTCTGCCTGTTTCAGCTTCCACCATTTTGTCCTCTGCTCGGCCTTTGCCCTCTTCATCTTCCTCACCACCAGAGTCATCCTACACACCACCATCCTATGTTGTTTGGCTACACTCTCACCTACCACTACTCTGCAGTCACCGATCCCCTTCAGATTACACCGTCTACACAAGATGTAGTCTACCTGTGTGCTCCTACCTCCACTCTTATAGGTCACCTTATCTTCCTGCCTCTTCTGCAAGAACCTATTCACTATAGCCATTTCCATCCTTTTTGCTACGTCAATCACCATCTGTCCTTCTGCATTCCTCTCCTGGATGCCCACTACCTCCTCATCAACTCTGTTTCCTACAACAACATGTCCATTGACGTCTGCACCACTGACAACTCTATCACTTCTAGGTATGCTCTGCATCACTTCATCAAAGTCCAACCAGAATTTCTCCTTCTCCAGCTCACGTCCTACCTGTGGAGCATACCCACTAACAACATTGAACATCACAACTTTTATTTCTGGCTTCAGACTCATCACTCTATCTGACACTCTTTTTACCTCCAGGACATTCCTAACAAACTCCTCCTTCAAGATAACTCCTACTACATTTCTCTTCCTATCTACACCATGATAGAACAACTTGAACCCTGCTTCTAAACTTCTAGCATTGCTACCTTTCCACCTGGTCTCCTGGACACACAGTATGTCTACCTTCCTCCTCTGCATCATGTCAACCAACCTTTTCCTGTCATAGTTCCATAGTTCCAAGTCGTATAACAAACCCACACAAGATGACAAACTAAAGGTGTGCAAGCCATATGGGCTGACAATTACACTACATCACCACTTTGAAGCAGGATGTAACAAATACTACTGTCTACAACAAATATGTTCACAGTTGTTAAAAGAAACCTAAAGTCCTTACCTTACTGAATCATAAACTAAAAATAGCAACACATTTAATTTGTATAAGCATTCTTTGAAGTGTCGTCTTAGCTAACACTGTATGCTACAATAGTATCCAGCATGCTGTTGGCTTTTTTAATATCACTATAGCACAAACAACAAGAGGACAAATGGACTGATTGATTAATTACTAAAAACAAATGTATATTCAAACCCATGGAATGATTTTGTGTATGATTTGTATCATAATTTTATGAATACTATGTTAGTGTTTATTTGACTTTATTATAACCTTAATAGAAAAAAATTACAGCTTGATATTTTATTGTTTCTCAAAGCTGCTGTATGTTAACCATTTAGAAGGAATGACCAAGGAACCAAGGATGGATTCCAACTCAATGCAAAAGAAAAAAAAAAAAAGATTTCCACCTCTTGTTCTCCTGTCTTGTATTTTTTCCCAGTTCAAATCAAAAAGCAATACCTTGTTCATGAAATCAATTTACAGAGAGAGCAAGAGAGAGACTCGCACATGCAATAATGATGCCAAATTACCTCATAACTTAATTTTGAAGGTGCATCAGAAATGCTCTGATGTATTTGATGAGAAACAGTGAGGGAAACAGAAATAAACTCCATCAGAGACAGACTGCAAGCTTTTAAAAGTCCCATCAGCCAAATCAAGGCAGAGTGGCAGGGGTCCAATTAAAGAAGTAATAATGGGTTTGAATCAAGCATTAAGCAAACAGGCCACAATGTCCCGCTGCTGCTGTTTGGCTTGAGAATGAGAAGCTTGTGGCAGGGGCCAAATCTGACTCTATGCTTTTTATTGTTGCCACAATCAAGAAACACAAAACTAAATTTCAAAAATCAAGATAACTTCTGTATTTCTAGACAGGATTCCATTCATTCACAGCCTTCAGAGGTCCTGCTTTTGACTCAGAATAATCAGTTTTACCACATTTTTAGAAGTCTAAAGGAAATTAATCTGATTTCATGTGTGGTTGTGTTGCTACAGACTGAAATGAGCTGCTCATGAGATTGAGATCAGTGTTCAGCTGATCAAACAGAAACAGTGTGTGTTACATAAACTGCAACAGGCAGGAAGATGAGCAGAGGAGTTTCACACCAGTGCTCTAAATAGAACAATACCAAAATTCAACCATTTCTATTTAGGGAAAATAATATTACAATAATAATACCCATGATGTTATTCCAGAAAAATATAGTTCATGACTGCACAAATAACAAACTGGTGTCACAATATGGATTATGTTAAAAATTGTGTAATGATAAATATTTTCCACCATGATCACCGTAAAACTCCATGGCAATGTCAAGTCAAAAAGATCTTCACATCCAACCAAACAAACAAACAAACAAACAACCAATCCAACATCCAGCTCAATACCAAAAGCAACCAAATAACAGACATCGTGGAGACATAAAATCTGTGACAGAAGTATCTAAAATAGAAGTTAGCACATGATTTTGCAATAAACACTTTAGTTAATCTAAACTATATTATGGCTCCAAGCATGAGTTATATTCAAGAACAGTAGAGCCAGAAATTGTTTGTCACTGATTAATAATAAAAATAGATTTCTATTATTTTTTAAATGTCATGCCAGAGACTTTTAAATGAATGTTTTGCTATGAAATACTAATTTCAAAATCTGGATAGAAAAAAGAAAACCACAGTACAATGAGCATAGTGGTGATAGAGAACACTGTTTTCTAAGCAATGTGCAGAATTAATTTCTTCTGCTACCATTTTTCTGTTTTGGGATGTGGAATTTGGGATGTGGTGCTGTTTGATGTGAATGTAGCTCAATCCCAGAAGCACACAGACAAGAAAACCTTTACGATGATAAAGTCCCTCTCTTTGCAGGTGTAAAAACAAAACACTTTGACAAATTATTGTGTTTATAGGAGTGTGCATCAGTTTTTCTCAAGAAACTTTAAGGTGACTTTTAGACAATGATGGTGTTCAAATGTTATTTAAACACAAAGCAAGATTTATAGCTGTCACATCAACGTCTCTGTTGGCAATTTTTACGTGCGCCTTGCAGGTGATGTTTTCCCTGTCTTCAATTTGTTTTCCTGAAGGAATATCACCAGGAATACACAAACACTACATGATGATATTGCTGAAACTTCTAGCTGAGACAAAAACCCATTACAGTTTCAAATGTATCCAGAAGCCAGGGGCACACAACGGAATTTTTGTCCATTTTAAACATTACAAGATGAGGGTTTTTTTATGACTTTTTGTCAGTGACAATTAAACCTCATTCCATATTGCCATGATGCACGATGGAAGCAAGGCTAGTGTCTCTCAGTTGGAACTACTGTGCTGGGAGTAGATCATCTTGACTGCTGATTCTTGTGCAAAGGTTGGCGCTCCACTGAGTGTCTTTCTTGCTTTCAAGTTTTTACTCAAACCAGAAAACTCTACATTGGGTGTAGGACACTTTGGAAGCAGTGCTTTGCAAAATGCCTGCTGGCTAAATATTCAGATCCATGTGCGGATCTGTGTTAGATCATGAAATTGTGAAATTGAGTTTCCTTCTCCTAAACAGATGAGGAAAACTGGACCAGTTCCTTTCAAAGGGTCTTCCATCACGAGTATTATCAATAAGGTTCAGCTTAGGCCTTCTTTAGCTGGGGATGAGCAGAGACACCTTGGTGCCCCTGCCTTCATCATTTGGACATTTACCCTGCAAACTGTGATGAAGAACTTGGTACAATAGCCACATGTACCAAATACCTACCACACCCTTTATCATCAGCTCTCATACTAACAATCTGGGCTCTTGGTAAATTGTCAGGATAATTTTAGTGACTTTGATTACAAGTTAGCTGGAGAAGTCTACAAGAACCATTAAAACATAATTTTTCACAGCAAAGCCACATTTCACAATTCTAGGCTTTAAAAATCCAATTCCCTCACAGCTACTTAAAATGCAGTTCAGAAAAATGCAGGTTCGTAGAAATCAACACAGAATGTCCTTTCTGACAGGCATTTCCCCTCCTCAGGATTCTTCACGGCTGTGGTGAAAATGTCCTTATTCTTGTCAACCAGTTGGTTTGGTTGAACCATCTTGGAAGGAATTATTCTCCTCCTCTGGGGTTCATCAACTCTGACTCTTGAATTCTTAGTTTTTCAAGGTATAACTAGATTTTTTGATCGAATAATGCCTCTTTTCATGATGTCCTTCAACAAATCTAACACATTTTTCTACTATTTATCTGTTTTCATACTTGTTTAAATTTTCCTGTTAACTCCCTTTTTCATTAAAGTTTCATTAAAGTCAGACATTGATAGGATTTAGCAAATCAACCAAACTTCCATTCTTTTATTTTTCATTAAAAACTTGATTCAATCATTAAATTTTTGTTATTCTAATCTTTTCTAGCATTGATTACACTTAATTATTCATAACTGCTATATAATATTGCTTAGATAAATCTTAAAATAGAATGAGAATCAAATTCTTCATTATTTTAACCAAACAGGAATTAAATTATTATTATTACACATTCTCACTTTTCCTTTTTACTGTTTCATGTCGAATGGAATCAGAGATGAAGGGATCTAAATGTTTCTGTCTATATATATCAAATAAATGTTTTTATTTTTTATTTTAAATTTCTCTAAAGACAGAGACGTACTGCTGAAGAAAAAAACAGACTATTTGTATTCAGAGCATTTTAGTTATTTCACAGTGAATGCTTGATTTTTTTAGGCTTAGTCTTGCTGTTTTCTTGTGAATGTGCTCGCATATCTGGCAAGTAATAGCCTGAACAATTGTAGTGTCCTTGTATGGATTAAAACAGGTTAGCCTCACTTCACCAAGATACAAGTTGTTGGCATTTTGACAAGTTCTTCATGCCTTTCACGTTCATTTATGTGAAGAAAAAACCATCCTTCTTTTGTTAGTTTGGTGGCATTCTCCTTAGATCTTATAGCTAATGTTCTACATTTATGAGAATGCAGCAACCACATAGAAACGATCCATCAAATGGATCGTTTCTAAATAAAAGAAATGCAGCAGTAAAAAACAGGAGAATCCCTGGAGAAATAGAGATTTGATATGCCCTGTCAGCTGTTTAATAAAACAACAAATGTAATATGGTTCCAAGTTTGATCAAACGTCTTTGTCAATAGTATTTACTATAAAGTCCAATAACATTAGTACAGTAACTTCATGCATTGCATCTTTAGGTTCAGTGTGAGAAAACCTTTTCTCTCATTGTCTATCCTATTCTTCTACTCTCTCTGAATGTTACTGCTGTGATCGAGAAAATTTCCCCTCTGTGGGACAAATAAAGGATTATTTTATCTCATTAATGCTGGTTGATCATCTAGAGCAAGGGCATTTTAATAACTCAAGGCAGACAAGGTTTGGTCACACTTGACTGAGTTTTGTCAGTAGACAGTAGAATTTTTAGAGACGTAGCTGCAATGCTTTAAACCAATTAATCCCAAATGTCCAATCCTTCATTAAACTAACTCACTGCTATGGGTTCTACCGTGTGTATGAGCTAGGAATAAGATTGAAATCATTCTACTGGCACTGTTGCAGTAACACAGACCATTCTTGTCCCTTTTTAGCATGAAATATTACAAACCTAAACTCCACTGTTATTCTGTAGAGACAGTAATGTGAGAGAGTACGTGAGTGCAACAGTGTGAACATCCTCTAAAGCCTCAGCAATATGCCATATGGAGGTTATGCCAGTCCATGAGTAGGGAGATTACCACTGTCACAAATGAGGGACGCACTAATTATGGATTAAATAGAAGTTTGTAAATCATAGATGTGTCCCCAGAGGAATTAATGGTGCTTAAGTTTTCTGTGTTTTTGTTCTCTCTGTTTTTACCACCATTCTTCTAACGGGATTATTTTTCACCTGAACCCAGAACATTTTAAAATAATTTTTCACCATTAAGGGATACGGGCAGATTCAATTGTTTCTACAGTAACACTGTGGATAATAGTACCAATACCTTGAAAAATATGTGGGAAGCCCTGTTATATCATTTTAATAATGGATCCTGAAGAAATTCAGTGGTGCAGTGGTGAGTTAAATATTGTTTTTCTGGAAAAATTGTCACACTAATAGTTAACACTGAAACACCAGTGCAACTCCAAATTCAACAGTAAATTTTCATGGTTAAAGATGGTGGTGTGTGATGACATTTTGGGAACACAGAGGTTAGAGCTCCCTGAGTGCTCCTGATTAAATTCAGATAATCACTGAAAGCATAAAGGAACAAAATATTATTGCTATTGTCATATGACAAAAATTACACAAGACAAATTTGCATACAGGGCAGTGCCTTTTAAAATCCCTTGAGTGTACAGGCATGTATGCAAATATGCGTACATATTCTAACTTAATCAAGACAGACCTTCTAATAACCTCAGTGAAATACTGCATGTCCAAACACGCCTGAGTGCAGCCAGAACGCGTCAGATTCTGTCCGACTCAGACTGATTGCTCATGTAACTGAATTGTTTTGGACCACACCAACATGGTTTGCACTCATCTGGGAGTTGTAACTTTTAGACAACAGGCCTTTTAGCATGAACGCTACATACTGGGTGTGTAGCGTGCACACACACACACACACACACACACACACACACACACACACACACACACACACACACACACACACACACACACACACACACACACACACACGCAAATTGCAGCAATGATTGTGTGGGGGTATAATCATTCTCGCCAATTTAAAATTTTAGTGGTTTCAGACTCTGAGAAAAAAGAAAAAAGTAGCTTTACTGGATACTTACAGTCCTCCACCCCTCCCGCCTTGAGGGAAGATGCAGCCCGATCTGAACATTTAATGTGATCAGACACACTAAATGTGGCATTCTGTGGAACATGTCTTTACTTAGAGAACTCTCTGATGCATGAATGACTGATTTAGTTTGACACCGAAGTGTTCTCTGTCTTAAACTTTAAACACAGGTCTGTCTGCTCTACATCCATCCATCCATCCATCCATCCATCCATCCATCCATCCATCCATCCATCCAACCAATTTTTTAGTCACTCCCCAGAACCTGGTAAACTGAGAGTTTTACCTTGGGCTCAGCTGCACTGAGTCCCTGACTGAAATGACATGTACATCTTGTCGTACATTTTCCGATTGCTTGCAAACAAAACTTCCAAATATTTAAACTCCCTCATTTGATGCAATATCTAACCTCAAACACAGACATGCTAAACTACTAGTTCCTACCTGAGAAACATGGCTCCAAAGAAAGAACTGCAAAGAAACTCCAAAGAACCCTATCAACAAAAAACAGACATGCAGAGATATAAAAAAAATTTGCAGGGGTTTGAGGTTAGTATTACTGGGCAGGTCAATGTTAGAACGCATCAAGAGAGTACATACCTCCATCAATAACATCTGAACAGTCATACACTAATACCAGTTAAAAGTAATAGCTTGTTAGAAGATTAGAAGTGTGCACTAATAAATGTTTCTTGTAACCCATCTGTACACAAATTTTGATCAGATCCATTCACAAGAACCAAACATGAGCAATCACATTACATTATGCAACATTCACATGGACATCTGACTTCAATTTATGGCAGATGTCAAACTGTGAATCCACCCTTTAAATCGCATCAACACCCTTGAGAAATCTTCCCACCATTCTGTTCTGCTGCACTGCTTCACCGCACCACTAATGGTCAAATAGCTTTAACCCAATGCATACAATTAACACAAGAGAAAAGATACTGTAACATGCAGTTTAGACCTCTGTAGTCTCAAACCCTAATGTTGCCAAAATCCCAGAGATGTCATGCAAATGATGTTCAATGCAGTAATCCAATAGAGAAAATAGATTTCCCTTATCTTAACTGCAACGTGTGTGCTAACTAGTAAATTGGCCTGCAGTAAACACACACACACACACGCACGCGCACGCACACGCACGCACACACACACACACACACACACACACACACACACACACACACACATTAAATATGTAGAGTGAGTAATACAGTACAGGATTTAGTTTGATCTCTGTAATTTTACCTCCAGCTTGACATCAGCTGTAGACCGCTGCCTGCCTGGATGTCTTTTAGGTTGATGAATAAAAACAGAATCAGCACTGATCTCATCCAGAAACTAATAGTGGCTTGTACAGCTGAGGGCTCTTGTCTGGTTAATTAATGGTCTGCAGGTAATGCGGTCGACCCAGTCAAGGCAGCAGTGAACTGCATTCTCTGGAGGAGGATCAGCAGGAGATGAAGGACCCTTAGATCACCTGCCAGGAGACCACAGCTGTCATTAAAGCTGCCAAGAGATTCTTCTGACTGAAGCACCACAATCTGCTGCTGCTGCAAGCCCACAGGTCTGTCTCTGTATTCAAATAGAGTGCTAACAGAGAGAATGACTGAAAAGAAGTGAAAGTTGTGTGTGTTTATAATCTTGGTGCTGGTGATAAATATCTGCCTGTGAAGAATGCAACCGTGATAAATTGTGCTGTGTTCTGCATGTTTATTATTATTATTATTTATTGAGTCGGAATTCTATCTCTCATCCTCCCGAAAAATATGATGACAACACACAGCACAACCAATATAGAACATGAATAATGCACTTAGTCATCAAAGGGAGGAGTCGGGAATACAAGATATCCATAGAGAAGCCTGTTGGGATATATGCATATCAAGCCTGATTTGAGAGAAACGTAATCAGGGTTTGGAGTTGGCGGCGGGACACACAGAAAAATACTCCATCTAATTCTGGCTAAAGTAGTTTGAGCATACAGTCACAGCTGCTGTTCCTCCAGGAAACACAAGGGATTAGTTGTTAGTTCTGCAGGGAGAATGAAACCAAAGTCCATGTGTGTGTCAGTGGTAAACCATGCTGTGTTACTGTAGTGACATTTTTTAAGAAAAGATTACAAGTGGGAATTATTCATTCATTCCTATGCTTTTCATGTCCAATATTGATCTGTTTACTATCTAGCTTTGGGGTTTGTAACTAAGCTTGTCAATGTTGAACAAGCGACATCTGATGCATACAGTCAAGCCTTTGGATAAAAGTGTTGTGTTATCATCAGTTTGTCAATTATGTGCTGTGCAGCTTGCTCAACATCTATTTATTTTATCTGTATATATTTATTGCCTTTGCCAGTTAACTTGGATTGAAATTCCACCCCAGTTTGGGACTTGTTGTGTCCCTGTTGAATTTCAGGCAAGCTTGACTGGTATAATTTGGATGAAATTTCCTGAGGAGAAAAAATATCCCTTGAGCAAATATTGAAAAAAATTATGACCGGTTTAAGGATTTCTTGTTTTGTATGCTGAAAATGTTTTGAACACTACAGTAATTACACAAAACACAGTGTGTTACGGTGTACCTCACCTTGTTGTGTGACTGTGGAAATTAAAACTAGTTGTCTTTATGTATGAGAAAAATGACTCATCAAATATATATGAGGAATGGTAAAATGAACACTTAAATGATAGGAGCTTTGTTTTCCGTATAGTTTTGCAGGAACTTTAAGGGTTACAGCATTATTTGGTCTTTTTTTTTCTCTTGTGAAAAAAAAAAAGACCAAAATGACCCGCTGGAGCCGCGGGGAGCTGGAGCCTATCCCAGCTGGCTTTGGGTGTGAGGCAGGGGACACTCCAGCGCCAGTGTCCCGTGGAGCCACACAGAGATGCAAACACGCATGTGCCCACTCAAACCTATGGTGAATCTGGGAATGGCCAACTCACCTGAAGTGCATGTTTTTGGAGGTGAGAGGAAGCCAGAGAACCCAGAGAGAACCCACGCAAACACGGGGAGAACATGCAAACTCCACATAGAGCGGGAGTCGAACCCGGAACCGACTTGCTGTGCGGTGATAGTGCTACCCACTGCGCCACTGTGCCACCGCTCATTGTGATTCTATTTCTAAAAAATTGATTAAAAAAAACCCATTATTACACACCCTAATTAAATTTCTTATGATAACTGAGCCACTGACTAAATGAATATTGCTGACATTTTACCCCAAAGTGTCTGTCTCCACAAAGTAATTAAGATCCACACATGTCTTAACATTATGACCTCCTTATGTAACTTACACTGACTTGAATCAAAATGCAATAATGTAATTATATAATTACATGTCAAAAAACTTTAATTAAAATACAAGACCATCAATTTCAGTAACATGGTAAACTTATATGGATGACAGGACTCTTCTTCATTCTGCTCTGCTTCGCTGAACACTGTTGAGTCTAAGTTGTACACATCATCACTTATCATCATCGCTTCATCACAATTCAATATCTGAAGGCTTCTCTACCTATGTCTACATACATGACACACATTTCTACAGTTTGTACTTTAATGTATATTTGCTTACTATGTTTAAAAAATAAAAACTTGGTTGGGAACATTTAAAAGAAAAAAATAAATTGTAAATAAGAACAAATGCAACTATTGCTGCAATTATTTGTTTCACACACTTTCACAAAATTTTAGTCAAATAAATATTGACAAGTATCCAAATGATCTGCTTATCAGTCATTCAGTTCTCCTATCTTTAATCACAGAGCCAGTTATTTGTCTTGCAGTAGTAGTCAAATGGATCCTTTATCAGGTGTGGGAGCTCTAGGGTGTGTAAAGTGTGTAAAGAAGTGTGTAAAGTGTGAAAATGTGTAAAGTGTCCCACCTCAGTAGTTGGCAGCTGAAGGAACGGGAAGGCAGGTGTTGATGCTGCAGCTAAAATCGACAGCCTCAGTTATTTCCACTGCAGATGGTAACTAATGGTGTTTGTGTCTGAGCAGCAACAGTGTTCAGAAAGGACCCCTCATTAGCCACCAAAACATCCCAGTCCTCTCTTTGTTTTTCTTTTGGCATATTTTATTCATTTTAATTAGAAATTTTCAGTTGAATGCTGCTGCCTTGCATTTACTGTAGGTTCAGGTGTTCAAGCACAGGGAACTACACAAAGACGGAGGTGCCAGTATTCGATTCTGGGGACCAGGCAGTCTTTTCAACATACTTCTGTGTCTGAACACCTCATTATGGAGATATGTACAGTACATACATTTTTGGTAGCTTATGATGAAGGATCACATCACATTCCCCGTGTATTTGATTTCTTCAAACCATCAAATGCTCATCTCTTATACGATGCTTTACATGAACTTGTGTGATGGAGCTTTTCATATTTCTTTCTCATCTACCTCTGCTAACTGTCTGGAACATTATTCAAAAGCTAATGAATGGATGTGGATTAATGTATTTGGACAGGGAGGATGTGCCTCAAGGAAAATTCAATTTGATATCAAAGTATGATCTGGATCATTTTATTAATTTCAAATCCAAAATGTAGCCCATTTATGCTCCCTTTACATACATAAATGGATTTTTCTACATAAATAGTTTATGGATCAGCACCTATGTACTTCCGTGTGTCCATTGTGTCAGTATTGCAACGAAGTTTCAAAAACCTAAAATTGGACGTAATGGTGTACCTGGAATCAACGAAATACATATCTAGCTATTGCAGAAGCGGCATGGAAACTTCCATCTGTATCTGTATTTAATGAATGCTATCTCATGTTCTTTATTTTGTATTTACCTCAGTGAATAGAATGGCCAGATGTAAAAGCACATATCTCTGTTTAGTACAAAACCATTCTGGCATTTGATGACTTCATAGATCTTGTGTTTCTGGCGAGCTGTGGCTCCAACAGAACATGGCCAGTGTCTCTTTTGCCAAACGTCTCACTGGGCATAAGAACTGCTTCAGCTAAAGGCTGCAATCTTTCGCACACCTGGTTTGTATGTCCAAGGCCAATAACTGCCCTGGCTCTCAGGCTCATCAGTTTGGCAGGCAGTAAATCAGCCCAGATTCCTGCAGGGGCCCTGGAGCTGAGCTGTTCATCACTGTGCTTCATACTTAATAACCTTTCTAAAGGCTTGCCCTTCTGTCAGAGACTTGATTGCCTCATGAACATATGCCTGTGGATAGAGATGCTTCGGCATGTTCTCAGATTTATTTATTTTTGTCACAGCAGCTTGCAAATTATCCCAAAGGCCCTTGAGGTATATACGCTCCATCCAGAGGTAATGCTGTAAGCTCTTCTGAGAAAGTTATGTGATCTGAATGCAGCTCCTTTCATTGTTGTCATAGCATCAGGGAGAAAGTCAAACACATGGCCGGTGTTTGTGCTGGTTCTGGATTCTTATGTGCATTTGTTTTGCCTAATGCTTGTGTGTGTGTGTGTGTGTGTGTGTGTGTGTGTGTGTGTGTGTGTGTGTGTGTGTGTGTGTGTGTGTGTGTGTGTGTGTGTGTGTGTGTGTGTGTGCTCTGAAAGTGGATTGCTTTCAGAGCTGAATGGGACGCCTGGTGTGACAAAAGCTTACGACTTCAGACAGACAGCTGTTCGCCTTCAGATTGCGATCTCAGCACAAAGAGTGTCGGTGAGAACAAAGCTGTCTCCTGTGATTATCCTCCCTCTCCAGTCTGAATCTGGGGAACACTTTGTGCACTCTACATCCAAGACCCAACTGATTGGGTTACATTTAAATGATTAATGCATTTATGACAGTTTCTATTTTTATATCTACCGTCGTGCAAGAATGTAAAAAAGGATCCAAACAGAATCCAACTTACTCACACTGTTTTTGTTTTGCGTTTGAAACCCCACAGAGGTAATCGACTGGGGGATATATATGGCAGCTGGCAGAGAGGAGGATGTTTGTGAAAAGGTGAAACTTTAGAACCTCCACTTTTGTACCTGAATCATTCTCAGCGGCTGTGAAATGACCTGAGCAGCTGATTACCAAAGACAAGGACACAACACAAGAGGTCGCTTCAGAGATCCTGAAGTGACACCACTTTCAAAACCCTGAACACATTTGCATCTGCACAAACAGAGTGTGCAGCATTCATTGTTCATTTACTGACAGTTTCAGGGCTTAAGTGAGTGAGAGCTACTTTTCTAATAACTTGAAGGGATAAAGGTGAGGGCTTTACAATTTATTCAAGTTCTAGCTGACAAGAAGGCTGCCATGCACACAGTGATGCAAGAAGGAGCTGAGACTGAAATGCAGTGAGAGCAAAAACCCTTGCTGTGGACAGAAAATCTATTTATTTCAGAATATATGACCTCAAAATTCAGTGCACAGAGTTATGTGAAACTCCATATCATGTCAATTTCTGTAGACAACACTCAATTCAATATTCTGTAATTTCTTAATCTATGGTTTATATCATTGGAGGTAATGAGTAAACTAAACATACAAATAGACTGAGACATCAACATTAATATGGAAAAATGAAATATAATATATTCCATTGTTATTAAGTTTATACGAAATTATTAATTCATTTTGCAAAACGTTTTGCATGATGTGGGGAGACACTCTGGACACGGTGCCAGCGCATCGTGGAACCACATGAAAGACAAACAACCATTCACGCACACACTCACACCTGAGGACAATGAGGAACTGACCAATTCACCTGAACTGCATGTTTTTGGATTCAAACTCCACACAGAACAAGACTTGAGCCCAGAACCTTCCTGCTGTGAGAAGACAGTGCATCCTATTGCACCACCGTAACGACTTATGCTGAATTAGTCATTTGTATTTAGCATATCAAGCTCATTTATTGATATAACTTCCATGCTTTAGCCTGAATACCTGATGATAAATGATTAAATGATTTTTGAAAAAAAAATTGCAAAAATTGATCAAGAATTATTTCTCTAAATTTATTGTTTACACGGCTATGAGTCTGATTTTAGATAAGGCTTGTTTGAGGTATGTGCTGAACTGAATGGCACCCTGTTTTCATATGAGATGTGTGTTATTCCATGACACATCATTGATCAAAACTCCACAGGTGAAAGAACAAGACACTGTGATGTCTGTATTTTAGCCAGTCATCATTCATCTTAAAGCGTTAAAGTATTTCAGCCCTGAAAAACCTAGATTTGACAGACAGATTTACAGTCAGAGCCCAGACTGTACAGAGGAAAAGGGCAACCTTGACGTATTGATGCAGAGTGAAGGCATGACCTGCTCTGTTGTCACAAATCACTGCCCACCTCAGCATTTCCTGCAGGAAGGAATCTCTCACCTGCCAAAGTCATCAGATTTTTTTTGTGTCTTTTGCGTATCAATAATGTGGGAATTTGCGATGTTTTGTTCTGTTCAAACTGGAGGTGAGTATCGGTGATCTGATGCAGGTGCTTTTAATTATCTTGGTTTTACAACACTACATAAAGCATGACGTTAAAGATGCTTGACAAGAATGCTGAGGAAGCAAAAGAATATGGATCACAGCTTTACCTCACCAGCACTTTCTCTCCTCCTCCCAGCCCTTATGAGCTCGGCCCATCTCCTTGAAGCAAATTTATAGTTTCTTCTGAATGCAAGCCTAGCTGTTTTGCATATTTCCCATCACCACCCAGGGACAGGACAATAGATCATAGATTTGTTCAATGGTTTGTAACTGGATGAACTATTCAGGCAGAAGAAGACAGAGCAGATTATTTCTCTGTTGGAATGACTGTGGAGGCAGGGCTTAGTTCTAAACCTCATGCATTTGATAGGTTATAGAAAAGAGTGTATAATAAGTGAGTGTGTGGAATTTTAAAAGTGCACAGATCATGAAGGAGTTCTCAAATGGTATGCAACTTCAATTTAATCCCATTTTGACCATGTTGTTTCTCTAATGAATGATTTCCCTTCTGAATCTCAGAAGGGAAATCATTCATTAGAGAAACAAATTCTGTATTTTTTCTAATGCAGCGGTGATGGCTCTTTAGAGTAGAGTAGAGTATGACTTTATTTATCCCTTAAGGAGGTTCTGTCAGGGAAATTAATTTCTCTGTCGCACACAGCACAGTAAGTACACAAAACACAGAAAAAGCACACAGAAAGGACCAGCACATAGAAAGTAGTACAACACCAAATAGAAAGAGGAATAAATAACCCATCAAGAATATATAAATAGAAAATCATAAATAGGCATAGAAATAAAAAATAAACAGGCCTGGTTAAGTATGGGTATAGTGAAATGTTCATAGTGTTTGTGTTGTTTTGCTGTATTGTCTGTGTCATCCCTCATGATGTCCAGCAGTTTTTCCATGGTTCTCTTCTCTGCCATTGTTGCCAGAGGGTCCAGCTTCATCCCGACCACCGAACTGGCCCGCCTGATCAGCTTCTCCAGTCTGGAGAGATCCGCCTTGGTCACGCTCCCTCCCCAACACACCACAGCGTACGACAGGACGCTGGCGACCACAGACTGATAGAACATCCAGAGGAGCTTCCTGCAGATGTTGAATGCCCTCAGCCTCCTCAGAAAGTACATCCTGCTCTGTGCTTTCTTGTACAGCTGCCTCGTGTTGCTGGTCCAGTCCAGCTTGTTGTCTAGCCACAGCCCAAGATATTTATAGGTCTGCACAATCTCCACTTCCTCTGTTCCTATCAAAACTGGTCTAGGTTGGGGTCTGTCCCTCCTGAAGTCAATGACCAGCTCTTTAGTTTTGGAGGCGTTGATGTGACACCAGTCAACAACGTCCTTCACCAGGCATCTATACTCCTCCTCCTCATTGTCCCTGATACATCCCACGATGGCTGTGTCATCTGCGTACTTCTGGATGTGACACAGTTCTGACTTGTAGCAGAAGTCCGCCGTGTACAGGGTGAAGAGGATTGGAGACAAGACAGTCCCCTGTGGAGCACCGATGCAGCTGACCACAGTATCAGACGTGGCATCCTTTAGCCTGACGAACTGTGGTCTGTCGGTGAGGTAGTCCTGGATCCAAGCAACCAGGCCGGGGTCCACTTGCATTTGTCGGAGTTTTTTCCTGTAGTATACAGGGCTGGATGGTGTTAAAGGCACTTGAAAAATCCAGACAAAGGATCCTCACAGTGTTGATTTCCTTGTCCAGATGCGAATGGGCTCGGTGTAGCACATGGAGGATGGCGTCTTCCACGCTGACCTTTTCCCGGTAGGCAAACTGTAAAGAGTCTTCAGCATGTTTCACCTGAGGCCTGAGGAGATTGAGGAAGAGCTGTTCCAGAGTCTTCATTAGATGTGATGTGAGCGCCACCGGTCGGAAGTCGTTCAGCTCGCTTGGCCGGTTCTTTTTGTGAACTGGAACGATGCACGACGTCTTCCAGAGGGTGGGCACCTCACTGAGATACAGGCTCAGGTTGAAGACCTGTTGTAGCGGCTCCCCGAGTTCAGCGGCGCAGGCCTTGAGTAGATGGGGGCTCACCCCATCTGGTCCTGCTGCTTTTCGGGGCTGAAGCTTCCTCAGTTCTCCTCTTACCTGGTCCGCCGTGAATATGGGAGGAGGCTGTGATGGTGGTGGGAGCTGGGGGGTGGAGGGAGGGTGTCTGTGACAGAGAGGAGGGCTTGCAGGTGAGAGAGTGGGGGAGGGAGGAGAGGGTGGAGCTAGGATAGGTGTAGGTGGGCTTGAGGGAGGTAGAATAGGTGGTGGGATGGGGGAAGGAGTGCTCGTGGGAAGGGGGGCTGAGGGGGACTGCTCCACTGCTGCAGAGACGGGGTGACAGTGACAGTCTTTAGTTTACACAAATAGCAATGCAACTTGAACAATAGTTTTTCTGCTCACAGATGAACACACAGATTTTCTGCTAGCTAAATAGAACACTAAATGCTTTCCAGCATCAATCCAGATGTGCCTCACAAAGGTAGGCTGCCTTTTCAGACAGAGACGGGCAGACCACTGCATCTAGGTCTGTCACACCACGATATGAAGGAGAGAGAACAATCAGATCAACACAAAACACTGGGAATAATTAGGTCTCTCTCCTTCACACCATCTCTGCTCTTTCCCTTTTTGTTATCATATGCAAGCCACACTCACACTGAATTAATGACTTAATTTTCCCAGAAACTTGAGAAGCTTTAATGAAAAAACAACGGTTAATTTTTTTTCTGAATCAATGCGATGGCTCCTGCGAGAGAAACTCTAACCTGCATGGAGTACTGTACCTCCCTCACTGCTCTGTGATCAGTGCTATGAGGACAAACAGCTAGACATTAAACAAATAGCTCATCCTCTAATTAAGCCATATTGTTTGATGGCTGGACTCTTAACCTTCTCCACTGGGACTCACAAAGACAGTCACAGCAGTGAGGATTACAAGCGCTCTTCTGTAGCTTTAAAGACACACCACCTTCTTCATTTGTCTCATGGTTCAGATTTTTTAACTACAGTACAAGCCTTTTCAGTTTAAGTCCACTCAAAGCATCAGCATTTCTAGATTTCCCCACAGTTATCACTGAACATGGCATCATTTTATTCAATTCAAAACAATTTCTGAAAAATGGAAAAAGGCTTCTCACCACTGCTCAGATAGCTCTTGTATTCATTTACACAAAGGTACTTCTTAACACTTTACAATAGTACCAATCTACTAACACTACTAATCTATTTAGCTGGGGATTCTTCTCCTTGTAATAAAGAAAATCTTTAAGACACATCACAAAAACTGAAGTCAACACATGAATTGTCTTAAGAATGATGAAAAACAACAATCGGTGGTGACCTTACATTCTGTAAAAAACATTTAGCATATTACAAAAAATTATAAATAATTTAAAATGTCCTCAGGCTCTTGTCCACAAAATGCGTGGCTGCATAAACCTTTATGACAATAAAAGGGACATGAATAATGATGCCCACTGGCTGATGGTCGAGTAAATTCTTTATCTTCTCTGAAGATGATGAAGATAATTCACATGAAAAAGGAGGAAATACCATCAGTCATTGTTGCACATGTAGAATGTCTCAGCATTTGGGCCCCTGTAAAAACTATATTTGCAGATGTAAACACACAAATATGTGAGTCTTCATTTAATATTACCATTTAAAAGCTGATTTTAATGAGATGCAAGTCCTTCAAAACGTGAACAGGTTCAGAACGATTTCCATAAAATTTCTCCAGCTATTAACAAAATGTGGTCATAGAGAGTTTCTTCCTTTCTCATTTTTCCATTGTGTTCCAAATTTCGAAAGGTCTTCAGACTGTGTTTCTGTGACCATATGTGTGTAATAGCTTTTTCTGGATGACTAGTGACTAGATGGCCTCAAGCACTTCAGTGGGCCAGAGTTGTTATGATCCAACGCTTTTACCACTTTCCCTCCAGTCTTGACTTTATAACAGTTCATGGCGGTGGCATTTAAAGTACAAAGTGTTAAGTTCTAAGTTTAATTGGATGCTCAAGATTGTTCTGCAGTGCTGCACAGTTTATCAGGGCTCATCTTTCTAGTGTCTCTGGGCCACCTGCAGGTTTCCAGAGGGAAAGACATCATTTGTGTTTCCAGGAGCAGCAGATGATTGAATATACTTCACATTTAATAATCTTTACCCATCAATTAATGCGGAGATTGAATAAACTGTAATTAATCCTATAACAGAAAGGAATTTTCTGCCATCATGCAGTGATATTTGTTATTATTAGACATTTTTAATATTGATTTTGGCACCGCATTGGAACCATCATTTCCACATGCTTCTTTCTGCAAATATGTCTGGCTGCCCTCTCATTTCTAATGTGTATAGTAATAGGATCACTTTGGATGATGGTTTCAGTCATCAATGATGCTCAAAAAAACCCAAAAACATCTCATCAAGGCTTTAAGAATTCAATTCTCAAACACTCATTAGACATAAATTTCAACTAGGCTTAGAATGATGGAACCTTCCCTACAATCCCTTTTTAATTACAGCATTGCCTCTGGTCTGGGAGGGTCACGCACAAGAGAGAATTACACTTGTTTTTGTACGATCTCGTATTAGAGGAGAGTGAATACAGGCAACTCCTATTATTAATGAACTGAATAGCACGATGAAACCTGAACCCACAAACCAAACACACAGCATGACAGTCACCTCAGCACTGAGCAACACGGACATGAAATTCTACAGCATGTTAAAATTACAGAAGCACTTCCTCAAACCTTCAATTGATAATTAATCCCACTTATCTTTACAGTTCTTGCAATATTTACCACATGATTTGACTCCCAAAATGAAATAGCCGGACATGACACACAGGAACATGATTAACATCTAGTCTGGAGTGTCCTTATACTGTAGATGTCAGAGTGAAGGACAGGTAAATATTAACATACATGTCTTGTGTGTGGTCATACAGAAACTGATTGTGTCTGATTTGAAAGGAGATTTGTCTATGTCATCGTGTATCATTATTGTTATTATTATTTGCCTTTAATATTATAATGTAGGTGAAAAGCACTTTTTTTAAGTTGCTTTCATGTTAAATGTACATATCACATATCTTTCCTGTGGATAAAAAGCACAAGATTTATTGCAGGAATATATATTTTGTGATAAAAGATATGTGAACTGTGCAAATGACTACAATAACTGTATATTTGTTATGTAAATACAAACAATACATAAAAAGAATGAGAAAAACCAGACAAAGGCAGAAGTGACTGTCATCAGGAGTGTTTCATGACAAATTATAATTTTAAATCACCGACAACCAGATGTGTCTGCCTTCAATGTTGGGCTCTATTGATAATACAGCAATGTACCACATGAATAATACTGATTTTTTTTTCCCAGCATGGGGAATCTAAGTGCTGGTGTTGTGGGGGTGCATTCTGGGCCCTATTTGACATTAGAAGAGAAAAAGGGAGAGTGCATTCAAAGACACGATTAGTCACAGGCAGCTGACGTAAAATCCTTGTGCTGGTCACAGGGAAGGTTCATGTAATAAAGGACTGAGAGCTGTGATGAGTGGGCACTGAATGTTACAATGATGTATGCAGCTAAGTAGTGTATTAAAATAAAAGGCTAGAACACATTTGCATTTATATTCGGATGAAATGTTTCATAAAAACTGGCTCTGGACTTTCTTTCATTCGTCATAAACAAAGAATTATCTATCTTCTCACTATATTTAACCAATGAAGTGTCTGCTCAGAATTAAACATAGTTACAAATGTAATGCAAAAAAAGAAAAAAAAGACAAAGTCATAGCTTTTTGGCCCTAAAAGTCTTGGTTGTCACTTAATGATACCAGTAATTGTGAGCCAGATACAACTACTGATTCTTTCACATTTGCTCTGTAAGAAAAAGTACATTACAGCTGAAGTGTAATGTACACCATCCTGCATTCACAAATTTTCCATTTGAACTCCATAAATTATGTCTTCATTCTCCAGCTTTCAGTTCAGACACAGCTAAAAATCTGATCAGTCTAGGCTTTGGTGACACTGAAGACATCACTGTCTGGGTTATTCCTCAGACAGAACAGCCTATACATTACATATTACACAGTAATGTGTTGATAATCATTCCTTCTGTGAGTAAGGTCAACATAGCATGACATAATGACAAATGTTTTAAAAGCTTCTTTATTTTAATGTTCCCGTAAAGCTTTCACAGCAGTAGGTATGGTGTACATATTTGGTCCTTAAACGTGGTCCATTTTATTTCAGAAACATTAATGGCCTGGTCTCCTGTGATTATGTTGTTGTGGAGGAACAGTCAGACATTTTACATACACCTGAAGTGTAAACTGTCTCACTCGTCACTCTGGCAGTCAGAGTAATGAGACTTTAAATAGTTAAGACTCCATATGCTCAGCAGTACTTCTCATTGTTGTAAAACACTCCAGAGACACAAATGACCCCCAAAACCCACCCATCCTTTAGTTCTGGTGTACCACTCATTTCTTATTTAGCATTAAATAAATCAATAATGAGTCAACAGATCATCAGTCAAAGAGGGATAACCAGTGTTTGTACATCATCATGTCCCAGGGATTTGTAAAATCCACACACTACAGATTTATAGAAAGGCATCAGTTCAAAGCCTTGAAAATACTGAATACTGAAGAGTTTCTTCATGAGTGTAAACCTACTCGTTCGTTCCCTCGTTCCTTCATTCCTTCTTTCCTTCATGCTACACCTGAGTTTTCTTTGTAACAATACATCATTTAGTTGGTCCGCAGAACTTTCATTCATAAAGCAACATAATTTTAAACAAACAGGAAACATGTCCAGCGTGTCAATGAAGACCACAGTCGACTACATTAGAAATGAGACACCCTTGTCTACAAGCAATCTCACAAGCTCTTCCTGTGTCTGTTTTTGTGACATGAAGCTCTGTGTCTGCTGATGAGTGACATCATTGCTGTGACACATTTGATCTCAATGTGGCCTCTTTGAACACTTAAAAAAAAAAAGATGCACCCACCCACCTGCATACTTGCAGGAGGAACGCCCCGCATCTCCATTTATGCCTGTTAGTGATTCACAAAATAAATGGTTTATTCATCTGAGCCTCATTATTTCTTAAAATGTTGATTTTGTGATATGTTAACAAGCCAACAAGCTGTAAACGACTAAAGGACTGTTTACTGATTAGACAAGCAGCTTTGTAGCTCATCATTCGCTCTCCTGTGGGTGTGTGGCTCTCCACTGGTCCACATTATAAACATGTTCATTTTGCTCTCGGTGAACATGATTGTCATGACTGAATTTATTCCTAAATTCAAGAATAAGACATGATATTCAGTGAGATAGCTTAGGTTGCCATGGATATCATTTGTGATAAAAATGTTTTCTTTATTTTTCACCAGTAAATACAAATTACATCAATAGAAAGAGGATTCATTCTGTTGTGACAGTGTAGTTAAATTGTGTAAAGCACAGGTGAGCCCCCTCCAGGGAGTAAATATTGCACTGCGTCAGGAGAGAGGAGCACAACGAGGATAAGGTCTTTGACCTCATCTTGTCTGCTTGCAGAATGGCTAAGAACTGGTTAAACAGATTTCAATACATTCATTCAATCCATCCATCTTTTTTCTGCAACCCCTGAGCCTCCCTGAGGATCACACAGTCCCCAAACTCATCTCAGCTACCATTGGTTGAGGGGCCAAGTCCACCCTCCACAGCGTTAACACAAACCAACAACCAACAGACCAGTTCCTGTTACTGAAAGCAAATAGGACCAGTGCCAGCAGGTTACAATACCCCAACTTCATTCTGTAGTTACCTTAAAAAAAGGTTTTCTCACTTTGACAATGGGGTTAAAGGTACATCAAGTCTTCAGCGAATTATGTGGGGTTTTTGTGTGTATGTAATTTGGCCTCCCTCTCTGTCAGGGAGGCTAATTGAAAAATACAGAATTTGAAGTAAACTGCTAGCTTATGAGTTTTAATTGTAACAAAAAAAAAAAAAAATAGAAGTAGGTGTGGTAAACCAAACGCACAATGTGTGGTCTGTATGTATCTTATTCAGCTCAATTAACAAGAGGACAACTGATACATGTATTGCTGTCTGTCAGCTCAGTGTCTTTGTTCTCTAAAGTCTATAGCCGTCACCACTGGAGCTCTCTGTAAGGTGACCTCTTTGCAGATGTCTACATATTCACTGTATGCATTATTTGGAAGCTGGCATTTCCAGGAGAGCATATACTGTTGTTGTTTGTTGTTCCACCCATTTGTTTCATGTAAATGATGTCCATTGCATTCACAGACAACCAGTGATAAATTAGAAATCTCAGCCAGCCTGTAGTTGACAACATAAATATATTGTATGAAGTGAAGATGAAAAAGATGAGAAAAGGTTTTTGCTGTGAGGAAGTATAACATGACATAGAAATTTTTCAATAAAAGAGAAGTGACAGTGAGTGGCTAAACTAAACCAATAGCTCCATATTTGTTTTTATAATTCTCTTTATGACTAGTTAAAAAATCACTTATTTTAATCTATCAACAGTCAAACAGTAAAACTGATTCATTGCTATTCCTCCTACAAATTTAGCTGACTCTTACATAAAAAAGGATTAATCTTGATGAAACAGCAAACAAGCTATTCAGATGTCCTTGAGACCACACAACGTTTTACTGGAACTAGCTGTGTAATGATGTGTGAGTTTATTTTCTCACCAGTGTTTTTGTTAAATATTGGTTTGTGCCATTAGACCTTTCATATCATTTGTAATTTACCAAATCATAAATGGAAGACTTGAAATAAAACTCAAATAACCTCTTCTGCCAAAATAAACAATTTAGATACACTATCAACGAAACAGCTTCACAAATTTTCCTTCCAGTGTTTATTATGATGGAAATCCACCCATAATGTAGAAATGTAGATGAATTAGTCAAACATATGAAAAGAGATTACACAGTAGCATTAAGTCATGCTCTCTTCAAGTACTTTATGTTTTTTCTGAGGTTTATTGTATGTATTACTTTGTATGTCTCTACTAAAATGTGCTTGATGGTAATTATCATGTTGGTTAGCCGTGTTGCTTTTTTCACACTAAAACCCTTTGAAATGGAGAAGAATACAAATCCTACATGTCGTGGTCTTAAAATCCGAAGAGCATGTGCAGTTGTGTTCAGACTCTAATGACCACACTGTTTTCTCAGGACGCGTTAATGCACTGCCACATTAAACGGCCAAATAAATACTAGAGACAGGAGCTGCTGAATGGTTTCCTCATTACTTCTGCATTATTTCACAACGTGTTTCACACTCCTGACGCTAGTTTCTTCCAGCTGCTCCATGAGCGTTCGACTGAATGCATAGTCACAAATAAAGTCCTTTCATCGCTTAGCTTGGAGGACACTTGTGGTGGCTACAGACCCGCCAACCTCTCACTGCCACAGTGAGCAAAACCCCAACTGCAGAGGACAACCTCCAAGGACTGACTTCATCTTAATTAGCTACTATTCCCTTTTCCAAACTGAAGTGCGCCACAACAGAGGGCACAGCAAGGAAAGGCCAACCCGCAGATTCCCATTAAAAGCTTATGAATAAGGGCTATGAGCAAGAATGTAAAGGCAGGATGATCAAAGACTGAACACACAAATCAATGTGTCCTGTACATATGTAAGCACACACATACTGTATAATGAGTGTACAGGTGTGCACATGTATATTATGCTAAACTGAAAGCATTTATGGCTGAGAAGCAGCTGGACCCCTGAGTTATTGCTGAGTATGGATGCTTTGGCAGGTTTATTGTTGATTTCTAAATTCAAACAGCTTTCCCTTTTTTCCTTTCTTATGTATCCATCAGTTCCATCAGCATCAGCAGTGTGTTATCTAGAGAAAGAATCCTAATGCCTTTGAAGGTTTAAAGATGTATATTGAAAACACAGGACTCAGAGCAATTACAGGACTTATCTTCCCTCCTGACTGTCTGCTTCATTAAGGGCTTTTAGCTGACACCTTCCCTCAGTCCCCCCTGTTGAGTCATCACGGCTAATGCACAAAATGAAATGGCCAGGTATCTTGTTAAATATATCTGAATCGGTTAACTGTAATTTTTCCACTTAATAGTCCTTTAAAAGCTTCCATTAGTGACTGCATGCAGTGATCATTGATGAGACACAGAGGAGGAAGAATAACTGATGCATCAACTTATGATTATCTATCTATCTGTCTGTCTGTCTGTCTGTCTGTCTGTCTGTCTGTCTGTCTGTCTGTCTGTCTGTCTGTCTGTCTGTCTGTCTGTCTGTCTGTCTGTCTGTCTGTCTGTCTGTCTGTCTGTCTGTCTGTCTGTCTGTCTGTCTATCTATCTATCTATCTATCTATCTATCTATCTATCTATCTATCTATCTATCTATCTATCTATCTATCTATCTATCTATCTATCTGTATCTTTTAAATGAGGATGGTGAGGGTGTTTGTTTTTCTCATAAAAGTATCCTTTATTACTGACAACACTTAGACCGTCCACATCAATACTGAATACAATTTTACCAATGATTTTGACAAGTATTTTCTATTCTTAAAGTAAGTTGTGTCATGCGTTCAAAATAATAGTGGTTCCTTCTTTTATTCACAGAACACATGAAGAACTTTTTTGTTGTGTTACTCCTCTTTGATCATGGATGTGTGTTTACTGTCCATCTTTTTGACCAACAAGGATCTTAACATGGACAGTGTTTGTGGTGACATGAGCGAGGTCCTCAGTAGTGACTGATGAGCTGCAGTATCTTAGCAGGAACTTGCAGAAACATGTTATACGTAGCTCTCAATTCCAACATATCCACCAGACAGCTGCTGTCCATGGTGCTGAAATCTCTCAAGGCTCCTGAACACTGAAATTGCACTAAACACTGAAATTACCACTGTATCTTTCTCTTTTGGAGTGACTGCGATTGTGCATCCTTTCTAATTTCACTATTTCTCTCTAATGTCATAAACATTAGTGGCACTAACAGCCTCAAAACTCATTCAGCATCTAGACCTTCCTTTATTTTCCCTCTTTTGATTATAAATTCAAGTTCAAGCACATGGGCTAATGAGCTGTAATTTCTAGTGATGAATAATTGTACCTTCCATGACACATCTCTGATGTTGCCATAGTAACACAGCAGGTGTCATCCCTCTGGTTGGAGCACTGATATTCTTTTCGTGTACAATACCAATTCAAAATTCTCATGATTTAAGCAAATGGATGGATGGATGGATGGATGGATGGATGGATGGATGGATGGATGGATGGATGGATGGATGGATGGATGGATGATGGATGGATGGATGGATGGATGGATGGATGGATGGATGGATGGATGGATGGATGGATGGATATTGTTGTTTGTAACCACTACTCACTCAACACCCAGCAGACATTATTTCTGAAAGTTCACTGAGATAAACTTAGAAAAGAAGTGTGAAGAAGGGAAATAAAAGAGGAGGTGCAGACAGATGGGAAGGGGGGCAGTGTAAGACTGCAGAGATTTGTCAGGGTGAATAGACCAAAGGGGCAGGTTTACTGGCTTTAGTAAATCAGATGATGGATAGAAGGCCAAAAGAGATGACTTTTAAATTAAGGGAAGATAAATGTGTAGAAAAAAAAACATCATTTGGCTTGAAAGAGAAATGAGAAGAACAAACAGAAAGTCAAGGAGCCTTCTAAACACTCTGATGTTGAATAATTCATGGCACCAGGTGGTGAAAGGGTCTGGAGTCTTTCAGAGCGAAGCACCGGCGAACCTGACAAGACATTCAGCACAACTTCGCAGAACCTGACATTACTAAAGTTCTCTTGACTTGAGCAAAGTACGCTGCCAGAGTTGGTGAGAAAAATGATTTGCTACAGAAAAGAATACATTTCTTGCAATGTTTAGTAGATTATGTGGAGAATACCAACATGCTAATGAGGAGGGGTTTTTTGGATAAATACAACTGAATAATTCTTAATTTGCAATTGTTTAGAATAAATCTGTGCTGACTTCACTCTAGTCAGATAATTCGACTTGGATATAACAAACAACCTAAAAAAAAATCTTAACCATTTACATTTTATGTAATATTGTTGACATGTCTACTAATCATCATAGCCTCAAATTAAAGAAAAATTTATTTTTTTGGTAATTACCTGTGAGAAAACATCTCCTGTGAGATGGACAAATAGCAGATGCATAGATGCAAATTTAGTGTTAACTGATTCCAACATGCTCAGTGTAATTATGGATCAAAGTCAGTCGACATACTGTACTTGTTTTCCAATAATTGAAAAGTGATCTATTTAACTATACCCTCAAGCGTATTCCACAGTTCTTGATAATAGTGATTCTATTTGTGAATCAACAGGAATGATTCATGAAGCTGAGACCAGAGGTTTAAAATCAATAGATTTTCCAGGCAAACTGCAGAGAGAAAATAAAAACTATAAAATAAAATATCTCCCTGACGCATTCTGGTCAGGCATCAGAATTCCATACTATTTTACTTTCTTTCTCAATATATGGTGCAGGAAAAATATGTCATGAAAGAAATGTTTACCTATTCCATCATTGTTAAGACTCAAACACCTTTGTAAAATGCAAATGTTATATATTTTTATTTTATTTTGTGCACTGATTACATTTAGGAAACTCTTCCTCGAATCTTTCTCTGTGGATTAATGCCTCAGTGTAAATGTGAATGATGAGACTGCCAGATGCTGAGTTTTAACCTCCTCTGCATTCAGCATTTCCACATATCCTGTCCACTGTGTTGTGTTGTGTTGTGTTGTGTTGTGTTGTGTTGTGTTGTGTTGTGTTGTGTTGTGTTGTGTTGTGTTGTGTTATGTTGAGCTCCTTTGACACTTGCAGCTAAAAACAGCAAAAGCTCCTGTGGACAGAGATCAGCTTTAGTGTCTAATGTAAAACTGCAGCATGAGTAGCTGCAATGTGCAAGCTAATGAAACATTTACTTACTGTTCCAGGGACCACCACTGGGCCTTGTTGTGCTAATTAATGCCCGTCTACTTGTGTGTCAGATGTGATTCTTATCTTAGATTCTGCATTGAAAATTAAAAACATATACTCTTGGGTCGTTTATAAGAAGCAGTGGGAGTCTGTTATGTATGAGTTCCCTAAGTTGCACGATCAAAGCTGCAGTCAGCCTATCCTCAGAATGCATCATTTGTGTAATTATGGGATGAGTGCAGATGATCTTAACCCCATTAACACACACACACACACACACGCACACACCCACACATGCACACACACAAACACACTGTGCCATCTTCCCACCTCTAAAAATGTGATGAAACATTACGTCTAAGTGATCGCTTCAGCCACATGTTATTACTTCATTTAATTAATTTCCAATTTCCTGCCTAAACATGTTAAGTCTGAGAATGAGGATAAAGATATGTGTATAAAATAATGGGAGTAAACAAAACCTCAATGCAGTGATCATACAGGACAGTTTAATCAAAATGTATGCAAACAAATTAAATGCTTGAATTTTCTGGATTTAAGATCTGCTGTTTGGGATTACTGTCACAGGAGGAATTTAAAGTACTCTCAACCGGGCGGAGAGTGGGCATTTCAGCCTCTAACATCACTGCTTAGTAAATCTTTGATGGAAATTTAGATTGAAATATTTTACCCTATTATACAAAGGAAGACAACCCTCACACTGTAGATGTTATAAACATATTACAACTCATAAATTAACATGAATCAACACGTATGAACAGGGTCAACAGGACTCTAAAAATACAAGTGCAGAAAAAAGGAAATATAGCATGTTAAATGAAACAGAAGTTAGCAAAGGTATAGAGGAAGAACTGATGCATGGAAGTAAACAAATCAATGACCAAATATTAAATTATATTTAGTAGATTTTAATTTAATTAACATTTAGTGATAGTGAGCAAGTCTGAATGCAAGTACAAACTGTTTAAAAGAAAACTCAGTTTTCAGCTTGTCCAACCTGTTACTGTACGTCTGCTGAGGGTTATGATTTCACCAGTGTCTGTTTGTTCATCTGTTGAGGTTTACACAAAAACTACTTGATGGATTTTCATGACACCTAGTCACTCATTTAGGCGTGCAGTGAGGGAAAGCCCATTGAATCTTCGAGGGGGGATCCAGAAATCTTTTTAGCTTTCTTTAAGAGAGCTGGTTTTAATCGATTATGCATAAACAACTTGATGGATTTTCATGAAAAGTGGTGGAAAAGTGGAAAAAAATGCCAAAGAAGGAATGACTGAATGTTAGAGGAGATCAGTGTGGATTTTCGATTTTCACTTCAAGGTTGTTTACTACATGAAGTACATTAGTGCTCGTCGTAGTGAAACTGTAAAAGAGAAAATAATATTAGAAAAAGTGTTAGTCAACAGAGAAAGAGCCATCATGGCAGATTAGAGTGCCAAAAACGCATTTCTTACGTTTAAAATGCTTTGGTTTACAATCAACTCCGAGCCAAAGGGACACAATTTAACCTCCAGTTTTAAGAAATTATAAATGAAAACGCTGGATTTTCATTTAAAATGTGACGTTCCAAGTGCTGATATTATGACATTAAGTGACTCAGATTTTTTTTAAAGCAGCTGACTTTTTCAGATATCTTTAAATATACAGATTACTGTTATAATTTCATTCAACTGTCCTTACTAGAACAATGTTTCTGGTCCTGGTATCCAGATTAAAAATAATAAATCATGTCCTTCTTGACAGTCTGAGGATTACATGAGCTGTGGTCTTTGAAAGCGCCAGCTCTTTCTGTAACTGATGCATTTAAACATTAATCTTGACAAAACAGTTTGCTGGTCTTCAATTATTTACATATAACTTACCTGTATGTACACTGAAGCCTCGAGGTAAATGCAGCATATTGTTTGATGGATTTTTTTCATCTCTTGTGTCTTTTGTCTTGTTGTGTGTCTCAACAGGAACACGCTCCACCAACCAGTCACTTGTGTGTGTGTGTGTGTGTGAGTGTGTGAGAGAGTTTGTGGGAGTTTCCTGCTCAAGAAAAGATCCTCCTGTCTTCCAATCAACATTCAAATATCGTAAGTACTGTACACTCTCTGCTCTCCGCATTGTGTTAATGGATCTAAAGTTTTTAACGGTTCATGGCGTGTCCTTGTGTTAGTATTGATATAGTTTGGCTGAAACGCATTCAAATGAAAAACAAAAAACTGTTTAACAGTACATGAATCATGTGCAGACTGTAGTCTGATCTAATAAAATGATACAGAACCTAATCTTACAAGGAATACTAAATGTAAAGTCCTATATCAGTGTGAGCCTCAGGCAAAAGCTATGCTTAAATTTTACTTAAAAGCATAACATCTTTCATACTGACTGATCACGCTGCTATAAAAGGCTATTAAAAACTGTCGAGCATAATTATTCGCAGTGCTTTACATTCCGCTGTCCTCAGTCTGCCTGTTTTA
The DNA here is from genome assembly GCA_013358685.1 of Antennarius maculatus. Lineage (NCBI taxonomy): Eukaryota > Metazoa > Chordata > Actinopteri > Lophiiformes > Antennariidae > Antennarius > Antennarius maculatus. The sequence goes on along the minus strand of CM023614.1, from coordinate 10,856,568 downwards.
GGCTTACAGCCAAGAGGTCAGAGGTTATGAACTTCATCTCGAAGTGAATCTCTGCTTTCATGATAAGGAAAGGTGATCACAAGGTGTGTGTGCATGTGTGTGTGTGTGTGTGTGTGTGTGTGTGTGTGTGTATATGTGTGTGTGTGTGTGTGTGTGTGTGTGTGTGTGTGTGTGTGTGTGTGTGTGTGTGTGTGTGTGTGTGTTCTCTGCAGCTTTTTGCTCACCACTGCAAGTCTGCATTGATTCCATGCCAGCGAGCAGAGATTCTTTGCTGTAGCTTGGTCCATCAGTCAGCAGCCACCGCAATGAGACTGTGTGTGTGTGTGTGTGTGTGTGTGTGTGTGTGCGTGTGTGTGTGTGCGCGCGTGTTTGTGTGTGTGTGTGTGTGTGTGTGTGCACGCGTTTGTGTGCTGCAGAGTAAATGACTGCAGTCAATAAAAGCAGCGATTACACTGCAGCCAAAGGAAATTGTGTGAGAGTGTGAATGTAATTAGTGCACTATTACAATTCAGGCTGTTTTTTCAAGTTTGGATCACAATATTTTTAAGCCTTCTTTCTTCCTTGTACTGATGTGCTGCATAAATATCTCTGACTGTATGCTGTATGCTTGTAAACAGTTGGAAACGTTCCTTCATTAGCATATGAAAGACAATGTTCACCAACATCAAAAACAAGTTGTTTATCCCTTCAGCACTTCAGGACTGTGATCGACTCATGGGCCCATTTACTGTCTCTGAGAGGTGGCCACATGTGACTGTTAGGACCTCCTCTATGTTGAATCACTACTGTATACTTCATCACCTTGTGCTTTAAACACATTAATTCAGAGCAGAAAACTAAAAGGAAAACTTTGGTTACATGTCCTTCTATTCATTTGAGAGAGATGCTGATATGGTAAAATTTCCAACAGCGCTTTTAAGTGTAAAATTTATTATTTCTGCTGCAGTTCCCGCAGCCTACCGAAGAAAAGTACATTTCTAATTAGCTCACAGGAAAACAAAGAGCCTGCAGCCCTGCTAGCAGCTCTGTGAGGTGGCTTCGACTAACAAAAGCTTGCTTATGTGTACACATGGCAGTCAGTGTTGCCAACTCTGCTTATTATAACTGACTGTGCTTTTTTTATGGAGATCTCTTACAAATATCTGTATTTCTCTCTAAAGAGTAGCTGAGTATTGGTTGTTACTCCCTGTTTCCTAGTTGTCTGCACTGGAAAGCTCTTAACAGTACAGGCAAATCATGATACAGATGTTTGTTGATAACATTAGTGATCTAGAAGAAGGTCCCCGAGCAACACAACACTCCCTTTGAGATCTGAACTAACACAAATGCAGTAGTTCTGATACCTCACCATTTCTGTTATGGATCACATTATAGAGGTATCTGGTAGCCATTGTGAGATAGATTTACTAAAGATGATGTCCAAAACATTTTCAAAAAGGTTGTTCCTATACTTTTCACTACAGTTAAATTGTCCAACTGTTAGCAGACAACATCTATAACTGGACCGACGTATAGAATGTGAGTATCAGCAGCTGGACATTTAGATGCTGCTGAGTGATTTCATACTGAAGCTAGAAGAAGACAGAAAACAATGGAGGCACGTAGAAGTAAAGATTACAATAATCAGTATGGCCACATATGTCTATAATAAATAAAAAGTTATTGTAGGTAAATAAGAAATCTAAAATTTGAAAAACTCAGAATCAGATTAAAAAGCAGTAATGTAATGAACAATGAACAGCTGCAACTACGACAATTGCATAAAAATCAAAACTGCTCATACGATACATAATAAAATCATCCTTTCAGACTGTTTACACTGACTTGGTCGCTTGTTTTGCTCATGATGTGTTGGTAATGCTAACTTGCCGATATTTATCAGTTATGATACAGGATGTACCACATTCTCCTTGTTAGCACAATAGTTAATAAGCACTAACATATTATAGTTGAGAAAATCTTTACCTGTAAAACTGAGATTTTGACCCGATAGTGGATGTGAACATCTTTCATGACAATTAGTGAAAAACCAGTCAAGACCTTTTCACAAAGCGTATTGGATGAATGATGTCAATGGGTTCCACCCAGAATAAATACGTTACCTTGTCCAATGCCTTCATCTTTATTTGTTCACCATTAACACAATATCTATAAAAGATCTGAACTGATGCCCACGAGGTTTTGCAGAGAGGTGACTGTGGAATAGGACAGACATGTTTGTCTTTTGAAGAGGATTTGAATCACGATGGGGATTCAGCGGTTTGCAGCCTTGCAGAAGGACATTCTTTCTAAATTCCCTGCTAGTTAAAATGTAAGATATGTTCTGCTCTGATGGATGGACTGAACGACCAATATGCTGCTAGTATGGAAGAACTAGTTTAAAGGAAAACACAGATTTTTTTTTTTTTTGTCCAGTTACATATTGTTCCACACCACAATACCAACCCAGAATATTTCAGTATCACCGCTGGAGCGGAGAGGGCAGTGTCCTTCAACGCTTCACAGAAATTTCAGTAAGCTGCGCTGAGAGGCGAGAACCTCAGAGGACCTGACGCGCTGAGGATAAACAACATAGATGCAGCGCAAAGAACTCCTCTCTGATCTGCCAGGGGGAATATAAACAGCTACACAACATACAGATGGTGCTGCTGTCAGGGTAGCTTTGGTTTTTACCTGCATCTCTATTTTGTACATGATTTGCAATGTTTTATTGGAAATGTGATCTGCTGAGCGATCAAACTGATGGAATAGGACAAGAGTATGAAGGAAAGATAAATCATCACGATCAACTTAGAAGAAATACACAAGAACATGCAAATCTACCTAGGATAATTACTTTATTTACTTTCTTCTTAAATAATCTTAAGATTCTGAGGTAAATAAACTAGTAGATAATCAAATTCACTTGCAGAAACATCCATGCGTGGGCTGTTTGTAAATTTTCCCAAAGGTTTTTATCAAATTTAGTTGTATTTTAATCAAAGAAAACTCTGGTTTAACATTGCGTGTTATCTTCTAATAATAACTCCAAGGAGTTTAGTGGATCCCTTAACTGTTTTCCTCTGTGAATATTGAACAGGACTGATTTAATAGGTGTATTGATCACATTGATGAAATAACAGTTTACTTCACTTTACACAATGAACAGAGCTCTGCTGTGAGATGTCAATGTCTTCCTTGAGGTAAAGACTCACTTTGGGCCAACATCAATCAGACAGGCCCATCAAAGGCCAGACTGGATATCCTGGTGTTGAGCAGTAATCAGTTCAAAACCAGCAGGCTGATTCTGCCTCTGCTGGATTCATCTTATCCACAGACTGCGACCTGGTACTCCTTCATCCCTGCCCTCTCTCTTCATTTTCCACTCTCACACTAGCTTCCACAATTCTTTCTCTTTTTCCATTACCTTCAGTTTTCTGTAAACAGTAGATACAACCTATTTTTGTCTTCTGCTCCTTGTAGATGAAAGTTTGGTGACGGTGAACTCAGAACCACCATCAAACACGGTGGAGTTTCTCATGTCTGGCACTTGAGATGGGAGCTCTGAGGTCTCTTGATGTCTTCTGTTGTTCAGATATAGAGATGCCATCTTGTTTATGATGCTACCACAGCTGAGTCTGTATGTGTTATAATGAGCAAACATGGTAAATACTGAAGCAGCGATTGATGTTGTCAGTCATTGCTGGAAAAACATTGATAAATCAGTAACGGACTGTCTTTGTTTTGCAAATCTGACTGAATTTTGTCTGATTTCATAGTTTTTTTTCTGGAAGTAGCCTTTTCTGAGTAGGATATCAGTGCTTAGAAACAAGACAGAATGGGTGTAATGATGATGCTTACTCATAAATGTCCTACGAGTCTACTTGTGTGTGATTATCTCCAGACTCGTCATCACGCCACTCATCTCCTGTCACAACACTGTCTGGCAACCAACGGCTCTGTCACACTGAGCGACACAGCACTCCAATTAATCATAGAGAAGGGCCGCTAATAATGTCATTATGTATTCTGAGTTTTTCATCTCGTCATCCACTTTTCCCACCAAAGAAATGACTGATACAGAATTGAGGAAAAATGCTTACAGGCATACTAGTAATGGATTTGCAAAAATGAAGTTTGACAAATGAAATATAGCTTTAAAGAGGATTTGGTTGACATGAAAAATGAGCTCATCTTTTCCCCTCTTCTGTTCTTGCTATCAGTATTTTTTATCTATGTCCAATCTGTTAAATATCAACTTCATCTTTATATTGTAATAAGTAAGAACAAAGTGCTGGAGTCCTAAACAAACAAGACACAGAGTTGGATTTGTCTCCTCAGGTCTGATCATCAGTGTGGTGAGAGTGTTCTTGTGTTGTTTAGTTGTAAATAGGACATTCGCGCAAGCAATGGTAAAAGCTAAAATAGCAAATGTTCAGTCTTGTGTGTCACTAGAATGAGCTGAATGTGGCTGAGGTCATGTCCACTATAGACTGTCGGTGCCTCGGCTGTAATATTAACACAACGCATTAAAATCTACGCAAACTATTGACAGCGTTTGGATTGTTGAAGTTGAATTGAGAAAACATTTTGATGCTTTTCTCCCATGAACAGTTGTGTCGCATGAAGCTTATGTCTTATAAGAGTGATTGCATTGACTCGGACATATAGAATCATTACTTTAGGTTTCACGGCATTGAAATGTTTGTCTGCCAATATATGTGCATGTAGATAGGATTGCAACGTTAATCTGGATGCAGGCACATATGCAGCATCTCCATGTATCACTAATTATTATTCTGTGTATAGCCTCGCCTATAGAACAGACTCCGTAAATCCATTTACTATTCAGATCTACACTTCTAAATGAAGCATGTGAGGAATAAAATAAATTATACATAAATTTTGGGTCACCCTAAGTGTGTTATTTTAACTTCAAACTTCTCAGAGTTCAGTTTCTTTGTCTCAATGCTTTTGTGTGTCATTTTAAATGCATGGAAAAGAAACAGAAGAGTTCTGCTTCAATCGCAGAATACGTTTTGGGCCAGAAACCTCTGAGAGGATTAGAAATATCCAATTATGTGGCTAAAGACTGTAGGTGTCACTTTGCCATTATCCCTTTGTGGTTTAGGCTTTCTTACATTTATTTAAATGGGTAACTTTTAATACTTTGAGACAGACCTTGTCCAGACTTTCAGCCCTGAATTTCTGTAACACAACCAGGTACACAATTATCAAAAAAAACAAAAAAAGACTGGAGATTTAGTGATGTCCTCTTTGTGTAGGTAACCTTGAGTCTCAAGTGGACATGAAGATTGGGCTGCAGTCGCTACTTGATGTTATATTCTGGCCAAATACACCCCAGATAAGACGCCAACACAGAGAATGCACACAGACATGGGGAGAACTTTAGAATTTCACACAGAAAGGAATCAAACTGGGATTGTTCTTTCTGTGAAGCACTGAGCAACTGTGTTGCCTTAAAAAATATGATTATTTTAAATCTCGGTGAATGATCTCTGTGGTGTGGTTTTTTTCTTCCAGACTGCAAAACAGGGAAACATGAAAGAAAACAAGTTGTTTTCCCAGCCAAGACATAAATAAGCTGAAGAGGCCCAGATGAGCAGGATGGGTAAATGTATGGACATTAGAGCAGGAAATTCCAATCTGTAGTAACAAACAGTGTTGATCCAGTCATTTCTGAATCTGGCGTGCAGCCAGCTTGGAAACTGAGGACGGAAACTTATGAGAAGAGTGTTTACACTCCTATTCATTAAACTGCTGTGAGCCAACAAATCACCACGATAACACAAACCAGGCAATATCACAGCAATAAAAACTCTCTCTCCACTGCCTTTATTGTACACAGACCAACCCAAAGGTAGCATAACCTCTCTCAGGTGTGTGATTTTGGACAGCATACCTTCTTTCTGAAACCAAAGTGGACAGCTGTTTTACATTCTAGTGGATCTCATCCTCTGCCTGAGGAGTGAGGAGCGCCGAGACCGTCTCCCCAGTTAGAAGACATCTCTAGTTATTTAGTTCTTTTTTACTTATTTGTTGGTAATGTTGGGGTATATGCATTTTGGTGGGAAGTGGGGTAGACCCTGGACAACCACAAGGCCGTCTGTCAGAAACCCATTCACACTTACTTTCACACTTGTTTTCACCTCTGCCATGTGTTTGATGGTTGGAGGAAGCCAGGGATCCTATAGACAACCTACATAGATGCAAACAGTACACACTAACCCCTCACACAAAGGTCCCAGGTCCTCAGGTGGATTGGACCTGATGTGAGGCATCAGTGCTTCCCACTGTGCCACTGAGCCACCCGGACTACATATAATATGTAATCACAATGTCAAACCATATTCCTGTTCTACTGCTATGGTAGCTTGCTCCCTTTATGTAGACATCTGTTCGACACTGTTATTATATTTACTGAAGCACAGGCACAGAACAACACAGTAGAAATCATTCTGCCTTTGTAAGACTGTGAAGTTTAACATAGGTCAGTGGTTCTTAACCTGGGTTCGATCGAACCCTAGGGGTTCGGTGAGTTGGTCTCAGGGGTTCGGCGGAGACGTAGGTCAAGACAAAACACCCGACACAATGTGTCGGATGTTTTTGGAGACGGGGCGCTTCCTCTGGGGACACCAGCAGGAACCGGTTTAACGTCATGGAACCGAATTTGTCGAACATACACGAATCACTGTGTACGTTTGACACATTTGTGTCAATTCGTGATGACACGCCCCCCTTAGCCATCACTGGCTGCAGGTGATCACGTGACGCTACATCGATTGGCCTACCTGTGCTACAGGGGATTTTGCGCGCTCAGTAGTCGATTTATGCCTGTCATGATGGTACGTCATCTGATTGCTTTCTTAATATTGTAATTCATAGTATCTATGTTGAGCAAAAAAACAAAGTGGTCGTACGAATATGTGCAATGTGAATTTACATGTACTGTATAACAGAACGTGATGGGAGTCAGTGTTCTGCATGATTTGCAATGTCAAGTTGAGCAACTCTAGTCTCGCACTGGCAAAAATAAAAGAACACTTCCTTAAGCTGCATGGAAAACAAAAGAAACAGACTTTGCTGTGAAAATGACATAAGAGTAGCACTTGCCAAGATGAAGCCACGCATATCTGGACTGGTCTCTCAATAACAACAGCAGAAGTCACACTGATTGCAGGTAGGTCATTTCATGTGAGTTCTTTGTTTTTTTTCTTTGAAAAAGGTGACATTAATGCACAATTCATTAAATACAGCAGTAAAACATATACTAATGTCTTAAATTTAAAAAAATATTTTTTTTTACTAAGAAGGGTTCAGTGAGTGAGCATATGAAACCGTCAGGGTTCGGTACCTCCACCAAGGTTAAGAACCACTGATATACAGTAGGTACAGCCATCACACCTAGAACAGCCAGCTTATTGGGTCTTGAAAAAAGTTTCAACTTACCGTAAATACCGCTTTATGTTATAATTCAATTCAATATAGATTGTAAAATTTAGATTCAGCAAGACTTGGCATGTTTAATCCTCTACACTAGTGAGGTTTTCAGATATGTGAAATGCTATTTGCGGCTGTATTCACTCCTATGAAGTCAGCAGCTTTACAGTAGGCAGGGAACATGCCCACTCAAACACAACATTCATATGCATCAGCCATAAATAAAACTTAGCATGAAAAGTAGCCAAACCACCAAGATAAATGGCTTTAGAAAGTCTAGAGTTCAACAGTGAAATCAGTAACATGGTTTGAACCAAGCCTCCAGATATGAGCAGTTGAAGAGAGAGGCAGTTACAGACCTGTAAGAAGAGGAGGATATGGTAATAAGGAGCTACATGTAGATGTAGACTCAGGAGTCTATCAATCATAATATTTATAACCTCTCTATGTTTTTCAACCCCCAGGCTGACAACTGCTGCACTGCAGAGACAATTCTTTCTCAGCAACTTGTTTACTTGCTCCTCAGGTTGCTATGGTGATCACTGACCTGAGAAACCTAAGTTCGTGACTCTTTTGGAGGAAAATATGTGAGAGGCTTATTTTTCTAGCACAGCAACTGGATGATGATGGATGGATGGATTATACAAACGCTCTGATTGTCCCTATATAATACAGGAATACCTTAAGATACCTCGAGTTTAATTAATTCTGTGACTGAGCTCGAAAATCATGCAAATTTTCTTCATTTAAAACAAGTAATATCATATTAATCTGTTCCAATCGTGTAGAAAAAGCCCCCAAACCCTCTAAATTATGGAAAAAAAACAATGTAGATGTCAAAATATGAAAAGAAAAGCAGGAAAAAATTGAAATAGTTATTTAATCACCCGTGAATTTAACTTTAAGTAAATGATTATGAAATATGCATTATTAAAGAGACTATATTTGTCTTTCAGCACTGTCACCAATTTGTAGACACAAGCTCAGCCGCACCATTTTCAGACATTTTAGAAAACTATTTTTTATTCCATTAATTAGAAAAAACTAGTTGCAGATTTCTAAACACTTGGTAGAAGTCTACCAAATTAGTCTGGGTTCTTCCCCAGACTAATAAATACAAGTACATGCAGCAGAGTATGTGTTTGTGAATCTACATGGAGAGTGAAACCAATTTGCAATTTATGTGCCACAACCACGAGACGCCTAAAAGCATCATGGGGCACAATGCGTGTGCACACAGCACTGTTTTTATATCACATTCATAAAAGTCATTTCTCCATGCTTTAAGAGAATCTATACTTCAGATCACACACATGCTCCTGCATGTCTGTAATGAAATTTACTCTCTGAGGGACCAGTAAAGACAAAGATAGTGGTTCATGGCCCTTCACATTTCTTAATCTTAAATCAGAAACGTCACCTTAGCACTTCTGCCTAGCATTCCCATCCCTCCTATAGGTTACAGCTCTTCAGTGATGTATTGAGGTGCAGCATGAATAATAATCATACTCTGTCAGTCCAGTCATTCATTACTTTATAATACTAAAGAGTGTCTCAGGAATGTAATTTTGTACGTCATATTGCTGTGAAAGAGACCTTCATACAATGCATTACCCGTCAAACTACAGGATATTTCTCTTAAAGTTTTTCTGTCCAAACTTTCCGCTTTCACCGCCCTCTACTCCTGCCACACACACAGCAATGTGTGATGTCTTTGTGTTTGTGTGATGTGCTGTGGATTGTGATGAGCCTTGAGGAGGCAGCTAAGTGATAAGAAACATATCAGTGCTCAGCACCTGCTCACCCGCCTCTGACTGACTGACTGCACACCATGATTGCAGGGGGAGTCCCTCTCGTTGTTATCATGAAAAAAGAAAATAGAGACGTAACAAAGTGGTGTGCTTGTTTATTTCAAATGACTGGGGGCAAAACATCAAACCATGAAAGAAAAATTTTAGCTGAAATGTATTTTTCATAATTACTTAATTGGCCTGGGCAGCTGTGTGGAGTTTGCATGTTCTCTTATGTTCACGTGGGCTCTAGGCTTTCCTCCCACAACCTGAAACATCAGACAACATAGTACACATGGTCATTTATTAGCTAGATCAGATATTCTTTGCTGATATCACAAATGTCATTTTAGAGATATGGATATAGATATAAATAATTTTGATTTGACATCACATAAATCTTCAATAAAACTTAGTATCAAACACATATTAATTGCAAGTGGTAAAAAATGGCATTATAGACATGTGTCATATTAATTATGAACAGCCAAACATATCTAATAAATATTAAAAGGGTTTGCTGTTCAGTTTGTACCTGAGAAAGCTCCAGCATTCCAACAGCTGTTAAGCAGATGTAAAAAACTGAAGTATATTTTCTAACACGTGATAAATCCTGAACATGATGAAAGAAATCTTCTAAATATGTGTCTGATCCATTCAAACCGTAACAGTTTTACTAACAGGTTAGCCCGTGTCAGTGCAGTCATATACCTTTCTACTTGGTTTAACAGTGCATTTATGGCCCTGCCAACTCAGGCCATTGTCCCCAATAGATAAAACTCATTTTATTGGGACACTCGAAATATGTTGTGTCTGTGCTTTAGCACCAGACTTTACTGCCGTGAATGGATCACAAGCACATAATCTGTAAATGTAGCCAGTGGTGGTGTTCAGTTTGTTTGGTGACTGGAGCTCTGTGCAGCACCAGAGACGATGCTAGAAATTTCATTTAGGACAGGATCACAAAGCTCAGACTGTAATTATTTACATGCAGTAATACTATTAATTGTGGATGGTGGCGCAGTGAGGAGCACTGTTGCCTCACAGCAAGAAGTTCCTGGGTTTAGTGTTCTCTCCATGTCTGCGTAGGTTCTCTCCGAGTTCTCCGGCTTTCTCCCACACCCAACAACATGCAGCTTAGGTGACTTTGTTACACTAAATTTTCCGTAGGTGTGAGTGTGTCTGTGGGTAGTTGTTTGTCTTTTGTGTGGCCCCACGATGAGCTGGCGATGTATCCGGGGTACACCCCACCTCCAGCTCATAGCCAGCTGAGATGGGCTGGAAGTGGACTGAGATGAGACCCGTGACCCACAAGGTGGATAAGTGGCTGAGGATGATGATGAATGGATGGATGGATGGGCTCAGAGTTTTGCTCAAATATCTGCAAACGTCCACTTGCCCAGTGTGACTGCAAAAAAAACAAACTAACTTCTTAAGCTCATCCACATACAGAGGTATTCTCATTTTCCCACCTGATCCTTGACTTCCCCATTTTCTTTCTTTCATCTCCTTCACCTAACTGTCACTGCCTCTGTCAGCACCTTTTTGTGGGTAACTTTGCTTTCTCATACTTCCACCATGGCAGAGCACACACAATTTACACACACACACAGGAGATCAGTGGTGATGATAAATCTGATGGTTATTTACATTGAGTCCTTCATCAGAAAAAGATATGAAACATAGCTTTAAATGGGAGGTCAGTAATTTTCTGCATCTTCACTATTTTCTTTCAACTTTTGCAACTAATTATAAAAACATGGGTATATTTAAAATAAAAAAGAATTGAAAATACTACAATGTTGCAAGCCTACTGAAAACCAACCAGTAGTTTCTGTCACTCACCTTCACAATCGCTGTGTGTACTGTGCACAGCTTTTCACACAACAGAGACATTTTTACTGATCGATCTTTAAAATCATCCTGGAAAAGGTTGAATATGACGAACGACTGCATTCTTGCTGATTATCTTTACATTCACATTGATTATCATGTATGTTGTATCTCCCCACTTACATTCAAAATTATCACTGTGGTTGCTGATATAGACCCACAATATTGATTCCAGGTTATTAACTTGGATAAAGGTGCACAGTTGCAGCCTGATTCATCACAGCTCTCCATGTCAGAGCCATCAGTCATTGTGAACCACGTAAACTTACACCTGCAAACATCAATCAAGAAAAATGCTTTACATCTTCACCAGTGTATAAAATCAACTTGTTTTGAAGCCGATCTAATATTTTCTGAGAAAAGGTGGGAGATTCAAGCTCGATGGGAACACAGCTACTTTGAAACATAGCATAGTAGTAATAATCGAGGAGTGGTTATATTTTTATCATTTTTATCAAAAACAAATGGGACTGAACCCCTGATGTAGATCAATAATATAATGATTGATGACAATCATGTTTTCGAATTGATTTGAATGGTATAAGATAAAAAAAAAGCTGTAAATTCAAATTAGCAACAATTTGCTACTGTTTAAGAAAGTTTCATTCTATCGCAGTAAAAGCAGTCCCTGTACACCAAATTATAAAAGGCTGTTTATTTAAAATAGACATGAGAAACCTCATGAAAAAGCAACTTATAAAGCATCCTCTTGTAAATTCTTCATATATTGTACATTGAATTTTTCTGTTTTTTGTGCAGAAAGTGTTTTATGTTTTTGTCATGTTCATCTACTGATTAGAATAAGATTATAAGTGAATATTTAGCTACTAAGGGGAGGATAAGAGAGAAAAGGCATATGTGAGCTACAGGTGGTGGTGTCCGGTGGTGGCGATGCGTAAAAGGCAAAAATGCTTTTGTGACTATTTGTTTGCTGAGGGAGGAGTGAGCAAGATACAAGAGGAGTATTGCAAGAATAAAATCAGCTTGATTTTAGCTTTAATCAATATCAATGTCAATATCAATATAAGACTAGCTTTAATCAATGTCACCATATATATATATGAGGGCTGTCCCTTTCACGCGTTAATTAGATTAATTAATTACGCTGCAAATTAACGCGCTATAAAAATAACACAATTAATCGGGAGTGACAAGTCAATGCGCAAGCATTTTAAATTTGGCCCATTGAGGGACACGTAGGCTGCAGTGACGTCACTTCCTACCTGCGCAACTACTCAAAAGCAGAGTGACTGACAACAGAGATGGACGCGACACAGGAGAGCGAGGCAAGCCCACTCGGACCTTTGGGCGGAAACTTTATTTATAAAAAGAACAAAGACGGGACTATCCTGCCAATCTGCGGTGTAGATGCCTCCGTCAATCTGCCCCAAGGCAGCTGTGGCTACACACGTAGTTTACCATCACCAAGTATGAATGAGGAGTGAATGAATAATGGTTCCGATGTAAAGCGCCTTTGAGTGTCCAGAAAAGCGCTATATAAGTCTAATCCATTATTATTATTATTATTATTATTATTATTATTATTATTATTATTATTATTTGTACCTTTTGTAAAAGAGAATTTTCATATCACCGAAGCAGCTCCAGCCTAACGTATCATTTAAATGCAAAACATGTCAAGGACACAGTTGAACGTTAGCTTACCCTTTTAAAGGAAAAGCCTGTTGGCATCTTGCTATTGATATTGCCTTATTTAGAGGCATGTTATACTATTCATTTTGAATTGCTGTATTGAGTCAGTCTGCTTATGTGCCTATTTGAGACTCAGCCTTATTTTATTTCTGAATTTTATTTTATTTAACTGTATTTGTATTGCATTTTTGAGAAATGCACCTGGCCAAATTGGTTTGCTGATGTGCTTAGCCTTTTTTCTTTTGAATTTAATTTATAAAGCACACTTAACCAATAAAAATGTGGATTTCAAATCTTTTCTTCTTGGTGCATTCCACTGATTAGTCATCCACTACAATTTTGTAACGTCCTAGAATTCAAATTCTTTATTTGTGGGCCTTTAGCAGGTATGAGATTAAAATGCAATTAATTAGATCAATTCATTACAAATCCTGTAATTAATTAGATTAATTTTTTTAATCGCCTGACAGCACTAATATATATATATATATATATATATATATATATATATATATATATATATATATATATATATATATATATATATATATATATATATATATATATATATATATATATATATATACACACACACCTATACTTTATATATATTATATATATATACTGTATATACAATATATACTGTATATACAATATATACATATATTACATACGTATATGTAAATATAATGCACTACATCGTCATGTCCATATCTGTATACACACACTCAGTGACTGGCAATGGAAAACGATTTACACTGCACAGTGACCACCGTAGCATGAATTTAAAGCAGTCAATGGTTCTGCTTCAATGTAATAGCCAAGCTCTTTGAGATATGTGCGCCACAGCAAACTAGATATTCCCCTCTCCTTCACCCATGGTGCATTAAGGGGATTAAAGCATTAACAGCAGCCAAGTTTATATTCAATTCCTCCACAGTGAGGAGGGGAGCAGCAGGCAGTGTACTATGGAGCCACAAAATCATAGAGATGGAAGACTAAAACCAACGACAGTTGATACGATCTTCACCGTTAAGCTGTTTTAATTAAAAACTATTTGTTTCTTTTTTGCTCAAAATAAAAGTAATTTACAAGTAATAATATTAGAGTGAGAAATACCCTTGTGCAATCTGCCATCTGCTGAGAAATTCTGAGATCACTAGTAAAATTAGCATTTCACAAATTTACAAATTTACTAAATTCCATGGGAGCTGATTAGCTCCCATGTTTTATGTTTGGTTGTAAAGCATCATAACTTTGTGATGATTTGAACTTAAGTAAAGCTGGCAGCATTAATATGTCGATAAATTAATATTGATGAAGATTTAGAGAGCCTTACACTCTGTCTGGCACATGCTTTATTCCAGCTACATGTAAATCGATGAGTTCTCGATCTGATCCATGGACATACTGTTAGGGTGGCAGTAGCTCAGGTCATAGGGAACTTTTGTTGGGGATTGGAATGTGATTGGTTCAAAACCTGCACAGACCACACCAAATCCTCAGAACATATGTTTTGTGTGAACCTTATGCAATGATGATGATAAACCTTGAAGATGACATTTATAATTATTTTGATAATACAAAATGAATCCAGGGAATAGTAAATTTCCCTCAGCACTGTATTCTGTGTACTGTATACCAAACTTGTGTTCTTGTGTAGCATGAAGTGAAACAACGATACTAAAGTAGAGATAGCATCACAATTTCATGTCATGTACAATAGATAAGGAACAATACACTAAAAATACATCCATGAAACTTTTGATGAAAACTACTACAGTATAATACATATAAACTACAGGAGCACTCACAGAAAAGCTACACAGTTACTGTACAGGAGCAGCTTTGGTCAGGAGTAAGTCAGGGGAATAGTGGAGGTTGGCTGAACAGGTGGGCAGTAGAATCGTGTTAACCCAGCAGTTCAAACAATTACACGACTTGATGGGACATCCACTTGGTATTCTCTGCAGACCCACTGTAACATACCAACACAAGATAAGTCAGTGGTAAGGCACCAAAGCAGACAGAAACAAAGAGAGGAAGTGCTGCTACAGTAACACACTGACCAACAAGACCCAGACATCAGGGTGGCAGGGTCATTAATCAACTTCCTGTCATTTTCTAAACCTGAGACCTCTCACAATAGGTTAAAGGATCATATATTTCCTTCTACTCAGGGATGTATTATTTTCTAAATGAGTTGTAATTCCAGTGAACACAAGCACATCTCTCCTGGTCTGGAAGGTGTCTAGAAGAAACAGAAATAGTATACAGGTAGTCCTCAAGTTAAGAGCATTCAACTTTTGAACATTCAGAGATAGGAACTGCGCTCCACCATATTTGACTATCGTCCTGCAGTTCCATATTTTACCGCAACCCCCTGCCGAGCAGCACCGCTGCTTTCACACATTTCCAAAAGTCATCTCCCTCACTTATTGTTTTTTAACAGTTTTCTAGTGATTTTAAGAGTCCAATATTTTTGCCAGGCGTTAAGTTGAATGAATTGACGTGAACTTGATTTTTTTGAAAACCAACGTATAATCAAGAACAGCTTAACTTGAAAGGCCCTGTACCAGAATTTTATTTCATTATGTTTTGTTTTTATGTACTGTTATTGTTTCTGGTGAGTCTTAGCGAATAGGACTTTTCTATTTAAAGTAGTAATGCCACTTCTGAAACTTAATGCCACAGACTGAAACTTAATAAATAACAATTTAGCTTACAAACAACCTATCAGAACAAATTGTGTTTGTATGTTGAGGACTACCTGTACACAGAAGAAGGGTAAAGTAGTGGTGGTAGTCAAAAGAACAGCAGTTGTGGTTAAGACTGTGGTTGCTACTCACACAGAACACTATTTCTCACCCTATACCAAGGACGTAAGCCTTGTTTAGCATCTATGTAGCCAATAAGATAGAGCATCTTGTTTTCTCCCCTGAAGGTCTAATGCACAGCTTCATCTATTTTTAATTCTGTACTTTCAAAGTGCAGCGGTCAGACAATATGCTATAGTTAATGAGGTGATGTAAGGGTGTGATCCAACATTATATCAAATTGGTTCAACACAGGGCGGCTCAGTGGTGCAGTGGGTAGCACTGTTGCTGCAGAACAAGGCTGGTCTGGGTTAGAGTCCCGCTCAGTGCTGAGTTTGCATGTTCTCCTCGTGTCTGCGTGGGTTCTGTCCGGGTTCTCCGGCTTCCTCCCACCTCTAAACACCTGTGCTTCAGGTTAATTGGCCACTTCAAATTGCCTGTCGGAGTGAGTGTGTGTGCATGTTTTTGAATGTCTCTGTGTAGCTCTGCGGTGCACTGGCGTCGTGCCCGGAGTGTCCACCGCCTCATGCCCTAAGCCAGCTGGGATAGACTCCAGCTCCCCGTGACCCACGCAAGCAGTCAGGAAAATGAATGAATGAATGAACGGTTCAACACAGTCATTTACAATCTGGATGATTTGTGTACATGGACACAAATACCGGTATGTATCTTTTTCATACCTGAGCAGAGCCATGTTTCATCCATGCATCCATCCATGTCTTTGACAGTAGGAAATGTTTTATGAACCACCATGACTGGGTTGTATTTCATCCAGAACTCTCACACTAGAATCCAAGTTTTATACCTTCAGGCTTAGGCAACCAAATCTCTTTGGTTATAGTTTGGAAAAGATCATAATTTTCACAATATAAAAAAAAGTACTGAAAAAAGTGCTGAAATGGGTGTGAATCTCCCATGTTTAAAGTTTGTCATCATTGTTTGACAAACTGCCTTGTGTGTATACACCTTGTCATAAAAGAAAAACATAGGCAGAACTGTTGCAATAGCTGTTGCAGCAATGTTTATTAATCATAACAATTTGTAGTTTCTCATGTGGAAATGTACAATAATGTAAAAAGAAACTAGGCATGAGATTTTTATGCAACACCACATGCTAATTAAAAGAGCATGCCTTACCCGCTCGACTTGGAAAGTGCCTAAAAATGTAATTACAATTGGGCAAATTGTAAATTTCACTTTGTGAAATGTGTATTACATATTACTCAGACAAGTATAGAGGATGCTATTATGTTGCACCATGCAGGAGAACACTGCTGTGGAAAGGGTGGAGTCAGGAGTGGGTGATATCTCGTGGATGACAGTGATACAAGGAAGAGGGGGATGCAGCCGTGCATGCTGCATTTCATCGAGAATGAGTGTCACCCTGCGTCGTTCCGCTGTCAGGCGAGCGGCTGAGAGTTGCGTGCTCCACTGAAGGGTGACAGCAAAGAGACAGAGCCGCTCTGCTGCTGTCATGGCCGTTCTGTTTCTCAGCTCTCAGTTTTGGGCAGCAGGCTGGTGTAACCGGCTCTGCAGGCTGCTGGACCTGAGCGGCTAATCATTTTCTTTTTGCATGTGAAAGCTACAGCCAAAGACATTGGTTAGCTAATGGTCTCATTTAGAGAAGCTCACACAGGAGATGCTAGAATAAATTTTTTTTTAAGGTCAGGTGTATTAGCCTTTTGCAGCTGTTCGGCTATGCTGCCAATACTTAAACGCTTTATTTTATTTAGTGTTTATACATCTTGAAAGGTTAAGTAAGGTAAAAGTCCAGGTATTAATGCTGAAATAGGAAAACTGTCTGTGCAGTCTCCCTTAAGAGCTAAGCCTCGCTGGTGGAGTTTGGGAAGAGAATTATTCCACACATGCCTGATTTTCAAGTTGCCAGCCAGAAAGCACAGATCCAAACCAATCAGGCAACAATCTGTATCTCTTGGTATCTAAGGAAGCTTATCGAGCTCTGACGGGTGTGTTTTTTTCCCAGAGCTGATTTTAACCAGAGAAATTTTCCTCATATCTTTCTACCCCATATTTCATTTGAAATAATACAGTTTGTTTGGAGGGGGTTTTTGGCCTGTCGTTTGATTTCATTTTCAATCCAATTAAATTTTACTTCTCTTCACTGCCACCAAAATAATTTACAAGTAAGCAAATCTATTCCAGTATATTCCAAATCACTGGAGAGGTGTGATAAATTGAGAGTTAATACTGCCAGGTATAACATTTTTGAAAATAAATCACTGTTATCAGCCAGATTTTTTTCTTGTAATTAATTTTTTACTCATGTCTCAGCAAGAAAATCTATGACTCAGTACATCCAAGTAGTTTATTATGTCTTTTTCTCATATACATTGTATTTTACCTGCATCATAGCATCACGTTTGGTGTTTCATTGAGTTGTGGACCCAAATGGAAGGTTCAAAAGCTTGAAGAAAAGCCTCATTATTCTGGTATTTGTGTACTGGTCGGGTTGTATAACACATTAGTGCACTGCAGGAATGCAAAACAGTCTCATTTGTATGCCAGATTGATAAATTTCTTCTGAAATACTGAAACTGAAGTAATGAATAATGTAGAAATGATTTCTACATTACATTATCTTTCAGCAGGCAGTGCTGTCATGTTTGCTATCGTATTTATTTCCACTATAGATGACCCACAGTCCCAGGACAGCAAACCTACCCTGTGGCTTCTATTAATATATCCTTTATGGCCGTGGATGTGGAGGAAATGCGTTGCAAGCTATTACACAGATGAGCTGCATATCTTAACCTCATACACCTTTTATCAACAAAGATTCTGCTCCTGACCCGCAGAGAGCACAGGAGCTGAACATCTGTTTGCCTAACCCCCCACCCCCATTGCTCCTCTGTTATAGACTGCTCCTTACCTTCTCTACCGCTCTGATCTATTGAGTCATTTTTGTCTTTGCTCTGATAAACATTATGGATGATACTGTTACAATCACTTATTTCCATTTGGTGTTTTTAGTCACATCTCCAATTGTGCCAGCAGAGCCAACGCCAAAAGTGGGTAGGATTGATTCATCAGAGAGAAGCGCTGCAGACACGGCCTTCTACTCATCTGTATTTGAGGTGTAATATGTCACCTTTCCTTTACCTCATACCGTTCCTATGCAGTGCAGTGCTCAGACCTATCACAGCAATTTGAACCTGTTTTTGCACCCGTTACATGTGTTACAACAATGGTGTGTGTGTGTGTGTGTGTGTGTGTGTGTGTGTGTGTGTAGTGACAACTTCCCATGTGCTAATGTTGGTGTAGGTGTGTGTGAATTGGCAGACTGTGCAGTGATGATGCTCTCTTGCAAGTTAAGTTGATGAACAGAGCAGTTAGTCAGCAGGAACACAGTTTATGTCACACTGTGCAGAGACATAAATGCCAGGAGTCAATCTGAAGTGGCAATTTTGTTTTCCTCACCTCTGCAATCAAAGACAAAGGGGGTTAACTCTGAGGTAGCGACACATCAGCCCTGGAGCAGAAACAAGTCTCCCTTGTGTTTCTGACCACGGTCTACAGGCTGAGGCAGGAAAGGTCAACACATGAAATAACCATTAGAACCCACGACAGTTTCATGACCTAATCTACCTCGGACAACAAAAACCAGTTCAATTACTGTCTCTCTCACTGTTTAATGAAGGACTGTTTTTTCTCACAATTTTGTAACATGTTCTCTTGGTCATTTTGCAAATTTGACAAGTTAGATTTCAGATTTTGGATGAAACAACCACCTATTTTCTTTTGAAAATAATTTGTAAGCTCTTCTGCTTGCCGACTGTCTGATCTCCATCACAGTCTCTATCATTGTGTGCATCTCACTGGGTTTGCTGATCTTGAGGATGGCCAGAGGGTCAAACATCATCAGTTTACGGATCCAGTAAATGCATGTTGAGTCAGTGTGTATTGCTCCTGTCAGAGTGAACGTCTTGATTGTTGGCGCCGGCAGTGACTGCTCTTCACCAGAGAGGCTGTGGGGTTAAGCACACTCTGAAAGAGGGACATTAATTTCAATGTTGTGGGTCAAGGTCGTGTGGCACCATAATCCCGTTAATAATGTGAGAGCGAGTCAGAGGAGCAGCTAAGACCAAGACCAGCAGTGGAACTAAGCAGATGGTGCTTTTGACCATATTTTTAAATCAGGATGTGTTTGTTTTCCCTGTGAGAACTTCTACAATGCAGAATGCAACATTCATTCATTCATTCATTCATTCATTCATTCATTCATTCATTCATTCATTCATTCATTCATTCATTCAATCATTATTTCATTTGATATTTTTTTTAGGATGAGACAGTCAGTAATTGCTTCACCTTCAGCTATTTATCTGAATCCCGGTCACAGGTTTATTGAGCAGTGCAACCACAATGCAACAGTCTCTTTTAATTAAATCAAAGTCTAACTGAAACTCCAAAAAGACACATTTGGCATCAAAATCAATGCCTTCAACTCAGTTTCATGGCAATCTATCAGGATGTTTATGTGTAACTGATAAAAACATGCAAAAAAAAGTATTGTTAAAATATGGCATAACAGTCGTATAAAATATTTTGCTTTGTTAGAGTGGGGGAAAAAGTCCTCCTGGATCTTAACAAAATGTAATGTACTCTTTACATGCCACATGTCCAACAACATTTTGGAGGAAATCTGGCCGGTGATCTTTGGGTGATCCTGACAACCTTCCGTCTGATCAAAGGTTTCAGTTTTTGATCTAAAGATCAATCAAAGATCACTAAAGTTTATGGAATTCAAAAATGCTCTTGAAATCCAAGATATAAGCAATGTATTAGTAAAGACTATTGAGAAGTCCTCAACATCATTAAGAAGCAGAGAAACACACCAGTGGTATATGTGACGCAATGGCTGAGAGACATTTACAGATGTGTCTGTTCGCACTGTTCAAATGATGCTGGAGGACATTCATTAAAGCTGTCTGCTGTCATTCATCTTCATTTGTCGGAGTTGACGTGTGACGGCAGTGACTCAGAGAGGGAGAGAGAGATATAGCGAGTTCAGCAGAGGTAAGAATGATGGAGTCAGTGTGTTTACACAGCCCCTGCTTCCAGTGAAATCTCTCTCTACAGTGATGGAGTTTATTTTGCTATCATTTCCTGTGTCCTCTCCAAGGTTGTGGACTCCATTCTGAAAATTCACATCTAATCTAAAACCCCATTCACTTTGTAGATCCTTCTTAACCTTTTTCCTTCCCCCTCCCCAGGACAATAACAAAACAACAACATACTGTATGTGCATCGCCCAAACTACAACCCGGATACCTGATGATCTTTTTCTTTTGCTGCATCAATTACCACTCAAGCTGCTACTTTCCCCAACTGCTGTGATGAATTTTCACACTGGCAGTCAGCTTTGGCTGTCAGAGGAGAGAAACTAGGTGATGACAAATGAATAGACAGA
Organism: Antennarius maculatus; assembly: GCA_013358685.1. NCBI lineage: Eukaryota > Metazoa > Chordata > Actinopteri > Lophiiformes > Antennariidae > Antennarius > Antennarius maculatus. Next base: position 10,835,545 of record CM023614.1, on the reverse strand, counting down.
TAGCAGGGGGGAACAGAAACAGTGCAGTATGTAAGGCAGTACGTTCAAATAGTGAAAATAAAGACCAGCCAGCAGTGGAACAAAATAGAAGTAATCTCGCTCAACTAGGTCACTTAACAACAGGGCTTTAAACCGGTTCATGGAACAAAAACGAAAACCGGAAACTTTTGGGATTTTGACAGGAATGAAAACGAAACCAAAAACTTTATATTTTTTAATGTTCCAGAACAGAATCGGAACAGAAAATAATTGTAAACTGATTAATACCGGGTTTTTTTTCATTCTTGAAAAAAAATTTGACCTCATGTTTCACTTCCTGTCATTCACTGGACGCGGGATGAGAGCAAAGAGAAGTAGCTGCTATCAGCAGCAGTTAGGAAAAGGGCAGTCTCCCAGTCACAATTTAATCGTAACAGGTAAACACTGCAGTATGTCAATCTTAAAAATGTATGATTTACTCATTGACTCATTTACTCAACTCATTGACTGCAGTCATTTTCAGAGCAGTGTGTTCCCGTACTGCCAGCGCTTTGTAGCAATATTGAGCTATGGGAGAAGCACAATGAAGATCTGTTGTTCAGCAATAAATGACATGGTGGAAGTTATTCTTGTCTTATTTCATGAAGTGTCTAAGTTGGAGGCATAAGCCTTAACTAGTGATATAACTTGCATAAAACAGTGGTGTAGTGCTGTGGTACTGTTTACTGTAGGGTAGGGATATATCTATAATTATAGTCTATAGTATATAAACTAATTGCTTTAGTTGCCAATTTAAAAGTCCTTAAGGTACCGTATTTTGCGCGCCATTCGGTGTAGTCTAAATTATGGAGTTTATTTCTGTACTTTGATGTGCTATTTTCTATGTGCTGGTGCTTTCTGTGTATTTTTTCTGTGTTTTGTGTACTTACTATGCTGTGTGCGACGGAGAAATCAATTTCCCTGACGGAACCTCCTTAAGGGATAAATAAAGTTATACTCTACTTTTACACACAGCGCACCTTATTGTTCGGTTCATGCTAACTAACGGAAGCAAAAAGGTGAGTGTGGTTGAACTGTGTTGTACTACATATTTAAATTTAAAAAAATACACTGACATTATTTTTTAAATATGTTTTTATTTCTTTATTTTTTGATAAAACTTTTGCTAAATCCTTCGAAGTCCTCATCTTCGGTCTGCATTGAATAGCTCGGCAATTTCACTATTGCTGACCGTCACGTTTCCGGGTGGCTGTCCGATAATGATGCCGGCTTTAGCGAAACATCGGACAAATGTCGAAGCAGATACATTAGTCCAGGCATCCGCAATACACCACATATTGTGGTCTAACTTACGGTGTAACTCGCTCGGCACTGCCTCCAGTCCTGGTAAACGTGTGTTCACGTCTCTCATCCATCACTCCCACGACACACACAGCTTAACTTTAAAGGCTCTGTTTACACCGATGTCCAGCGGGTGGAGTTCTTTCGTTAATCCTCCCAGGATGATGAATAGCTCCGAATTCAGCCGCTTGACGTGGTTTTTGACAGAAGCGGTGGTGTGGGCGTGCATGGAGTCACAGATCAAGAGAGATGGCAAAGCGGGAAAAAAGCCACCCGGTCTCTTTACGTGAACCAGAACAACCGGAACTGATAGCCTGGAGTTTACATGTTGCACCGTAAGCGTGTCTCCTCACTGACGTCATTGTCGGGGGTCTTCAGCCAAACAAATGTGGTTATGCAGCCTACCTACGGTACAGTACCGGCTTACACCGTACACCGGTACCGACTGGAGGTGTGCCGGACGTAGCCTCGCATCATGTTCTCTAATTGGTCTATCTCTTCCGGCGTACGTAGTGACGTAATACGTTCTATGTCGGCGGACAATGGCCGATCTGGCGGATCGCTGACTAAAGTCACACAAAAACATTTTTACAGATTTTGGAACTCAGTGTACACATAAGACGCTTAATGTTAAAAGGCGCAGCATTGATTTTTGAAAAACTTTAAGGCTTTAAAGCTGCGCAAAATACGGCACCTACATATTTATATTTACAAGGAACGTTATTAACTGGTTCAGGAACTTAATTTTTTTGTTCTAACCAGTTCAGGAATGTCAGTTTATGGGTGGAACACAAAACCGGAAACGTTATAATTCCGTTTCTGTTCGGAACGAACCGATTGGCAAAAAATTCTGGTTCAAAGCCCTGCCTAAGAAAGAAAAGGATGCAGGCATACTGGCAGGAAAGCCAGCAGTTGAACTCAGCCAAAGACAGACAAAGGAATGAACCATGCACATGCCAAATTCTTAAATTTGTCTTCTCAGAAGACAAAAAGGCAAATAGGTAGGGTGTCCAGAGTCCTCACAAAGATGGAGCTGCTATTTTTTGTTGGCTGCATGCATAGAGGGCCTGCCTGGAGTACAGTATATCTGCAGAACTGGGCAAAAACACAAGGTGCAAGTGGTCAAGAAGGGCGTGGAGAGAGTGAATAAAAACCATTTCTAATCAAGAAACGAGAGAAAAAAAGAGAAAAACTTAAAGTCAGCTGCCTGAATTGTATAATCCTGCAGAAAAACAGTGCATAATGATAAACCTTTATTTATCAGTAAGGAGGTCCATTCATTTATTTTCAGCTGCTTATCAAAAATAGGGGTCATGGGTTATGATGGAGTCTGTCCCAGCTGGCTCTGGGTGAGAGGTGGGGTACATCCTGGATGAGTCGCAGAACCACACACAGATAAATCCCCACTCAGGTTCACACTTACACACAGGGACCATTTTCTGCAGTGTCCAATTCACTTAACCTGCATGCTTTTGGGGGGGGGACTGGAGAACCCAAAGAGAACCCACACAGATACAGAGAGAACATGCAGACTTCACAGAAAGGCCCCAGGTGGAATTTGAACCAAGGACCTCCTTGCTGTGAGACAGCAGCACTACCCACTGTGCCACTAGGCTGCCCCAAGAAAGTCCAGTCCATTAATATGTCAACCTTCAGCTGTCCCACACAATTGTATTTTTGTAGGACGTCTGCCAGACATGCTGGAGCGGCCTGCAGTAACAAAAAGGATTATGTTTACTGCTAAAGGCTTGATTTGTTTCACTGAGTGTGAAGGTCTGTCTACCACCTTAAGTTGCAACTCCTAAAAAAAAAAAAAGACTTGAACATAAATATTTAGTAGAGGTTTTATCACAGTCAGCAATCGAAAACAGACTGAATACAGAGGTGACTCTGCTGCCGGAATCACTTTCATGTTTGCAGCTTTCTAGAGGCCAAACATGACAGTGATAGTATCTCTATTCAGGACGGCTTACTCCGCAACACACTCTGGAGACCACTGTGTCACCTCTTTCATCATCCTAACAGGATGTTTGCAGGTATAAATCTTGCCCCCTTGGTTGAATGAGGATCGAAAGTATGTGTGACTAGGCTATCTGAATATATGTGTATTTAAACGTCAAATTGTAAATAGCAGTAATTGAAACTGAAATATCTACCATCTGTATATTGCATTATTTTTCTTGTGTTTCTAGGCCAACATATTTTTATTCAACCGAGAATCGCATAGAAGAGCTAAGCTGCTTTACCGAACAGTTTTCTCCCACCAGATTCTCCCATGACAATAAAAGTAAATCTCAGTCACACACAAATACTGAATGATATACATCAGCTTCTTAACACCGATACCCTTGATCATGGCATATTTGATTTATCTGAAAGAGCAACAACAGAAATATACTGTACGGTTTTTTGGGTTTTTTTTTTATTATTGCTACAAATGTTCACATGTTTCACAATAAAATCCCTTTAAGAAGAAATGCTGGATTTCTATCAAACGGAACGCTTTACAGCTCATGATGTGAAACTTAAAGTAAGTAATAATACAATTAGCTATAGTGCAAAATGAGAAAAAGGGAATCAACATGAGACTTTTCAATAGTACATATCAAGGGATGTGGGGCGTATATTTAAAGAAAGATTTCTTCGATACAGACCTGCTTCATATGAAGGCTTCAAAATTTCTGTAATCAGTAACTGAAAGGGGAAAAAAGTCTAATAATGTTGGACAGATGTTGACATCTCAGCGGTGGTTCGTCTCGTGGACTGATGTTGTCAAGCATGGATCTCATTATTGATAGATTAAACTTTGCATGGATTTGATGGACCATTACAGGCCATTGCTGTGATCCTTTAACCTCATGTGGCAAAACAAAGTTCCTTCTGTGACAACCAAAGATATATAAATGCTCAGCACAAAAGGTTTAACTCAGTTTTGATGACTTGGGGAAATGGAAATGTAGACAATTCGGAACCCAACGAAGTGAATTACGGAATGTAGTTGTGCTGATAAAATTGCGATGGTAGTTAGACACACACACGCACGCACACACGCACGCACGCACACACACACACACACACTAATATTACATTACCTAAAGGGGAGCCTCTCCATCATTAGAGTTCTGTTAGGCATGGGCCTGGTTCCTGGTTCCTTATGTGGAACTGAAAACAACCAACCAGAAGAGCGCTCATGAACTCACGGAAGAATACGGCACCTTATGAAGACTAGTTTACGTTGTTTAGACTGGGAATAGGTACTTTGGGAAACTTCAAATTAAACAGATTGAAGCCTGCAACATTGCGTTCTACACATAAACTTGAGGACTAACCCTCTGATTCAGTTGGAATCTGTACCATTTACCAAATACAGTCAATTGGAGATGTTAAAAGTATGATAGCAAAGTACATGAAAGTAAACCTCATGCATAAACAAGGTAAGTGTCCAAGTAATTCAACGTGCCACTTGAAACTGCAACACTAATTTTCAGTGGAATAGATTCTTTAATTCCTATTAAACCGCAATTAAGAATCTGCTTTTGGGACACAGAAGGGCTAAGACACAACTCATGCATGCAGAAATGGGATAAACTAATTATGTCCTGATTAATGTTGCACAAACAGGAATAATGTTTCATTCATTTACCCTAAATGCATAAATCAGTGTTATCAGGCTCACAGTCCGCTTCATGTGTATGCATGTTGATAATCACAGTTATAATTAAATGTGTTATGTGCTCCAAATCACTACTTCTTTATTTTGAAATAATACTCTAATATTTTCCCAAGTAACGCATAGAATCCAGGACATTTATATTCATACCTCTGCTGTTTTATTTGTTTGAAACTGAACTTAATGTGCAAAACACTCTGCGGAATCATCCTAATTGTTTAGTTGAGGAGAGATTATGTCCACATAACAGTCAACATTATATATTATAGAGTTACTGTGATCATAAAAAGTTCAGTGGTGTGTCATATTTCCTGAACAGGAGATCAGCTTTCACTCTTTATCAATTGTTCCGGCTAACATGCCCTTCATTTTGCCAAACACGTATTTCTTTCCGGCCCTCTTCTGCACCATATTCCCTGCAGGGCTCCAGGATAACCAGAAGAGCGCTGGGCTGTCACTCCCCTCATCGAAAATCTATCTCACAACAACATTAAAACATGCTCAGTTTAATTATGTGTAACAACAAACATTATCTTTTTTTAATCTTTTTCTTCTGTATTTATTGGAAATCAAGACTCAATCACAGACTAAATTCTAAATTGAATTCCATGCCCATTTTACTGTGATTCCCTCCTCTCTAATAACCAGAAAATAGACATAATTAAACTACAATTCATAAAACTCAGCTGCAGGTATTTAAAAAAAAAGTCACTTGGAGATTACATGACTCCCTCTTTTTCTGTCCCTAATGAAAATGTTGGACGATATTTTCATTGGTTTGTAAAACACAGAATACACATTTAAATTAAGAGCTGTTCAATCATAAGGGTGTTTTCTGACTGCTGATGTCAGTGTGACACCTTTTGTGGACCACATCTTTGAAAAAGTAAAGTAAAAGTAAATTGAATTATAAATATTTTATCAGGTATATGCTACAGTATACACCCTTGGATAAACAGAAATATCTTATAGAAGTGGCTGGTATAATTTTCAAAAACACTTCTTTGAATGAAAATGTAGAGATAATCAATTGGCCAATATCATCTAAAGTAGACAAACAGTAAAACTGAGAAAGAAAGGAACAGTTTGGAACTGGGTAGCTGGATGTCTGTGTAACTAAACATCTAATTCAGAGTAATAAATATCTAAATAAACAATTTGATCTAGATCGGCCAATATCAAATTTAAAGTAATAAATATGTCATATCTACACTGGGAATATAAAATCTGACTGAAATGAATTATTTATTAATGATTAATAAATATTAACCTCAGAAAACCAATGATAGCACAAGTAGATGGAAGCATTTTTTTGCTTTCATTATTTAGTCATTATTCTCCACCACTATTTCCTAGAATTTCTGTCTGGCTGGTTGGTTGATTTGTTCATATCTGATTAACCTCAGGCTGTCACGTTTCAACCCCTGATCAAATTACATTTAACACCATTAAGCCATGCTGCCGCATGAATCCAGCAGCATCCCTCTAAGCCTTGGATAAGCTTGTTAGGATGCGGGCTTGTGAGCATACTAAGGGTCATTCTCCCCAGGCCCTGAGGCATGTCTAGCCTCCTCAGGGAGGCAAAGTGGGAATGAGACACATTGACCTCTGCTGCTAGAGGCAACATTGATATCTGGCCACAAAAGCTGCAGGGCAATCGCAATGTCTGGCCACATCTCTACACAAACCTGCTATCCCTCCATCCGCCGGAGCTTCAACAAGCTTCCAAGAGTGGTCGTCATGGCAACAGGCAGGCCTGACGATGCCCTTGTGGATAATTTCTTGCTGGAATTCATCTCTGTCCTCTCTCAACGAAAGGTTAGCCCCTCTGCGTGATCGTTGGCTGACTTCTTAGCAGATATTTAGGCTTCAATGTCCACCAGCTGACTTAATCACCTTATTCTACATGAACAGGCTGATAGCAATTACATTTGTTTGTATAATGATGGTGGTACTAAACAGTTTGGGTGGCATTTCAGTTTTAAACCTTAATATGCAAGACAGCACAAGGTTATAACAGATTAAAATGTAGACTTTTCCCAACAATAGTGTTTTTTTCTCTCTTTGCTGAGGTCTTGAAATTTTGACTCCTCAGTGCTGGAAAACAAATGCTGAGATGCAGACAGCTATGACAAACATAATTGTGTGCATGCACACACACACACACACACACACACGCACACGCACACGCACACACACACACACACACACTGGTGCATATGAACAATTAGACACCTTTTTCAATCATGAATATCCTCCAGCAATCACAAATATTGAAATTCATGCAAAATAATAATTCTCTACATAACTCATTACACTATTTTAGCCAAGGAACCAACCAGTACGGTATTGTTTATCCCTGCTCTGCTCCCTTCATACAGATAGATGAGCCTTTGTATGCACTGAATACTAAATGTTTTTTAATTAAAATAAAATCATTTCAAACGACTCCTCTAATTGAAAATCAGAGCCCACGTAGTATACTGGATTTTTAGTGATACAACGAGTTCAATATGAAGCCTATCTCAATACATCAACTCTCATCTGATGCCGTAACACAAGGTGGGGATCAGCAGTGCATCACTGGAATAATAAATGAGCCATGATCCCGTATAAACCACTGTTATGAGAAACAACAAGTGACAAGAATATAAATTTGAACGACTGTGACTCAGCCTCCTGTGAGTGACAGTTTATTTACTGCATGTGGCACTCAAAAGGGTATTAATTCCAACACTGCATCCCTGCATTATAATCCTAAACAGTAATATCTTGCTTCATATGTCTCTCTTTGTTATAACACATCTTCATCATTAATATTACAATCAGTGTGTCATCTTCAGTCAGCAATCAGCGGTGCTAGTTTACAAACATGAGCATCAATATCTGGTTCTCTTCCCCTCACACAAATGTTTCTATCCATTTTTCTTTCACTCATTCCTCTGCAACAAATGTAGAAGCCTGTGTGTCACGTACACACTGACACACACAGTTCCTCAGTTAACTAGCATTCACTGCCTCCCACACAGCCATTTTTAAAAAAAAAAAAAAAAAAAAAGCTTGTGAGGCTCACAAGTTGTTTGGTCTACATTTGGAAAGACGAGCAGATTCAGACATTACTGTTTTGCATATTCTGTGTGTCAATGGTCGTAGATCCACAATAATTGCAGTTTTTTAATGGCATGCATCCAATGGCAGATGATTCAAGCAACGAAATAGCAACAATTTGCCTCCCATCCCAGAATATTTTTACTCTGACACATACATTTCCAGCTGTGAGCAAACAAGTTCAAATTTCAAACCCAGGTTATCTAATGTTTTTGCTTTCTTCCAACTCCTTTTGTCCAGGTGAATGATTGCCATACAGAGAGCAGCATTAGCAGTGCAACCCCATCCCATGCTGCTCCCTACTCCCAGGGTATGGCAAAGGTCCAGGATGGACACAAGAACACATGTGACAGGTACACGGTGCTCCAAATCAGCTAGACAGGATGATATTTTGAAAATATGTGTGGATATCATTCATACTTTTGGTTAAATAACTTCATAAAACTTTGTTGTTCTCTGCAGCTTTGAAATGTTACAGGAGAGCCAGGATGGTATGGACTATGGTGCCCTAAGTCCTGTCTCAGCTCGTCAGGTCACCATCCAACGCCATCCAACTCAAGGCTTCGGATTCATTGCAGGCAGCCAGAGGCCTGTCATTGTACGCTCCGTCTCTGCTGGTTAGTGTGTGTGTGTGTGTGTGTGTGTGTGTGTGTGTGTGTGTGTGTGTGTGTGTGTGTGTGTGTGTGTGTGTGTGTGTGTGTGTGTGTGTGTGCGCGCGCAAGAAAGACAGAGCATACAGGGAGACTGATGGTACTTTAAGTAAATTCTTTGATGATGCAAATGGAACTTTCCTCCTGACTATGGATGTCACTGTATGCTGACTGTGTCCCATCTTGTCTGCAGACGGCCCCTCCTTTGGCAAGCTTCTCCCTGGAGACCAGATTTTGGCCATTAACAAGGAGACGGTGAGCGACGTGCCTCGAGAGAGAGTCATAGACCTTGTAAGGTAACATCCTTTACTGTCCCAGGAGGGAGGGTGGGTGGGAGGGAGGGAGGAAGGGAGAGGGCCAGGGGGACCAGCAACATGGGCAAATGGAAGTAAAGAGGACATGGGAAAAGAGGATAAATCAAAAGGAACAAACTAATTGGTGAAGTGTTTCATCAACAGTGAGTCCTTTTGCAGCTGAAGGATGAGGAAATAGATTTAAACCCTGAGAAGCTCTATGTGGCTTTAACTAACCGCTGCCCTCTCTGTTGTCTTTCCATAGAAACTGCAAAGATACTATCGTTCTGACTGTGCTGCAGCCCCATCAGGTACTATAACAAGACACTCTGTCCCTCTCTTTTATAGAAACATACAACAGCAGTGCATAGCTATAGTATTCATCACCATAGCTAATCATTTTTCTGTTTTTCTGCTCCATGAAGGCAGCATCTGCCTGAGACATTATTGTTAAGATGTTTTATCTGTGCATCAATCCATGTAGGAAAAAAAATATGTATAGTATTTATTAACTGGATGTTTTTAAAAGATGAAACACTAATATGAAAATGCAATATTCATCAGCTGTGCAGCTGCTCTTCAAGGGCTGACCTACTGTATATCTTCTCTTTAAGCCCAACGCAATATTTATTGTGCCAGAAAAACAAGCGCAATGGTTTAAAGATGTTAAAACTTTCACAAAGTTTTTCACGCTGTCACGTTGCAGCAGAATTATAGTGCTCTCCCAAACACGTCTGTTTAGGTCTGACACTCGCAGGGGCTTTTGAAAAAAATTCAAATCTCTTCATTCAAGCTCATTCTCTCTTCTAATCCCCAGTCACCTAAGTCTGCCTTCATAAGTGCAGCCAAGAAGGCCCGCCTGCGAACAAACCCGCCTAAAGTGCGCTTTTCAGAGCAAGTGTCCATCAGTGACCCAGACTCAGTGAGTTGAACTATTCACGTCTGTGTGTGATGTGTGCATACAAACACATGCTGTTATCCTGACCCTCCCACTCCCACTGTAATATGCTTTTCATCAGCAATAGCATAAGGCTTTGAAAATCATCTTTCTATCCTGTTATTGCAGTCTGGGCTTCTGTACTTTGTGTGTGCCCTGGGTCCAGTGGCTTGGCCTTGAATAAATTGATTTTCTAACTGACTTGAAGTCTCTCAGGAGCAACCAGAGTTTCATTCAGAAAGCTTGTAACATGTGTGTGTCCAATCTTACCTGGTTGCAATAGGCAGAGATATCACAACTCAAGTTTCTTGCTGACCATCTGTTGAAGATTATTGTATTTTACTTATCAATACCTCACTTCTTTCATATACCTATACGTATATATATGGATATATACAGTATGTATATACAGTATATATATATATACACATATACTGTATATATATATAAACAATATATATATATATATATATTGTTTATATATATATATACTGTTTATATATATATACTGTGTACAGTGCACCCTTGCGCATTCACGCATTTAATGCTTTCAACTTTACCTCATCGCGGATTTTTGGTAGACAGTCACGTGCACGCATTCTATTGGCTGACAGCATCCGGAATTGCGCTCGGTTCCATCAGTCTCGGACTTACGTGAGACACAGAAGTGCTTTAAACAGTCCATAAGAGTGTGAGAAAAGGTAATACAGATAGAAGGTGGTTCAATATCAGTATGGGGAGAGTCATGAACATTTAAACTACCGTCAATAACAAGATAGTTTGTCGCTCCATCGCAGAATTTGTTAATCACGAATCATTCTACCATTGACCGGAGAGATGGTAGAGTGATGGGTAGTTCCCTGGGAGAAGTTAGGGATTTGCATTGCTCAAGGGCGCTTCAACAGCTGCTGGTCGACTCTCCATAGCGTTCCTCACACTGGTCTTGAATTCACCACCATCTGGTTCCCAAGACCAGTACCAGCAGACTGAGCTACTGCTGCTACCTACAAGCTAGAGATAACACCTCAGATACACTATTACATGTTGTGAAATTAAGCCTAAATGTGAAATAATATACTGTATCTCTGAGCGTGAACACAGATTAATTACTAGGAGGTGAGGAAGATTACAACAAGGTGACAGTATTTTAATTACATTTTTAATGCGGGGGTGGGTTCATTGAGAGATACAAGGGAAATTAGCATGAAGTTTAGAAGTATCAGGAAATCAATAAGGAATCAGTCGTTGAAATGCAGTTCCCCGTTTCATCATGCTGTTTTCCATTCACCTGAGATTAATGGAGGCGGCACGGTGGCGCAGTGGGTAGCGCTGTCTCCTCACAACACAGCGGGTCCGGGTTCGAGTCCCGCTCTGTGCGGAGTTTGCATGCTCTCCCCGTGTCTGCGTGGGTTCTCTCCGGGTTCTCCAGCTTCCTCCCACCTCCAAAAGCATGCGCTTCAGGTTGATTGGCCGGTCCCAAATTGACCGTAGGTGTGAGTGTGTGTGCGTGGTTGTATGTCTTTGTGTGTGGCTCCGCGGTGCACTGGCGTCGTGCCCAGAGTGTCCCCCGCCTCACGCCCCATGCCAGCTGGGATAGGCTCCAGCTCCCTGTGACCCGCCACAGCGGATTCAGCAGCAGACAATGAATGAATGAATGAGATTAATGGGTAGAAAATAGGAACGCTCATCACAAAGACCCTAGGTCTCTGATAACCTTTGGATGAAGCCACATCAGAGCGATAGGTTTGCAGTTAAAACACTCATTATCAACATCATGTTAACCCATAAATCTTATTTAATAGAGTTAAATTACGAGGGATATCACAAACCAGAAAAGGCCATTGGCTCCATTATTGGCTACAGCAATACCATTGTTAAATCTCCTCTCTGAATAAACTGATCCTTCCTCCTCTTTCTCAGATGGACTCAAATTGATTCAAGCTCAGGCTACAGAACACATGGCGCTTTCAATAGTAGGGGGTGCCATGATTTCTGATCATCCATTTTCTAAATCTCTGTCTCAAGAGATCAGGTGACGGATATCGATCATCAGGAGGTTTATCACTGTTGCCCACCTAGCTTGGTGTTCACTGAAAGAAGAGGAGGAAGGATATAAAGCTGTCGGGTTGTGATCTGATGTGCTCCTTCGAACGCTTTCCTCCACATGAGGTGACTTGGTTCCACATCAGTCTCACTATCAAGAACCCTTTTAATGAAATGCGGCAACTTGAGTAAGACTCCTCTTCATCAGGCCACCCTGACTTTAATGCATCACAAGATCTGTTCACACATAACTCAGACTTTTTTGTTTCCAATCTGCACAGAAAAACAGCTTGTCAAGCCTTCTAAAGGCTTAAATCTCAAAAAAAGAAAAAAGAAAAAACAGACTCCCGGGCATCTGCTGTGGACACAGCTCTCCATTTCAAATAAATGGATTTTCTGACATATTTTGTTGCAATAAAGCCACATCCCTTTACTGGCGTGAGTAATGTCTGCTGACTGCTCTCACACAAACCTAATCAACAGTCGGAAAATGAGTGGTTATGTTTTACCAACAATTATGGTGCATATAAATTAGATTGCAAAGCTGGTTCCTACTGCATCACTTCACATTAAAACCTTTAGATCTATCTTATTACATTAGATATCATTTGATTAAAAAAAAAGAACTTTGGAGTTATTTGCTTAAAAAGACCTCAGTTGGATTAAATATAGAGACAGGGGCAGGTAGGTGAGAATGTCCGTCACTTCACATACTAATGAGAGCAAAATGAATTACAAATCAGGCTTTCTTCTCACGACTGCACGGAGTAAAAGCAATAACCTTGAATCAGGCCTTTCCTCTCTTGACTAAACTCTGGTGTGAATTATTTCAATCCCACAATCCAGGCTCTTTTGTATAGCGTACGTATTGTGTGGATAAATGGATTAATCAACCTGATTCTGGGTTGATCCTGAAGCAATCCGGGGATCAGTTTGATTATCGCATTGGCATCTGAGAAGTTTCACTTCTACTTGGACTCTCCAGAGTTCAGTTAAAGTGGCAACAGATTCTACTTTTGTGGAAGATCATGAAGTATTAGATGTAAAGATTATTGAATACTGATACTATCAGTGTTTAGGTTAGCTCACTATGCAGTTGTTTGGACAAGAGGTCTGAGTGAGTAAAGCCACCTATTTGTCCTGTGTTACTGGGTGTTTCTACTGGTTGTGTGGGGGTTGTTTGTTTCCACTCATGAGTATGTCTTCATTGTTGTCTGTGTAGGTTCTCAGTCATCCAGTCATGGTTATCCAAAAGATGTATAAGTCAATCCACTGGACGTTAAGAAAGTTCTTGAAAACGTTTCGTCTCTCATCCAAGAGACTTCTTCAGTTCAGAGGGTGGCTGATCATGTTCCAGCTCTTCATTGTTCATAAAGGGTGTCTTTGTCTCGTAACACTTTACTGCAAAACTGCCTTCTATTCACTTAGTTTCAGCTTTGTCATGACAACAAAGCGCCGGCCTACCATTACAGCTGGTTGTGTTTGATTACCTCTGGCACATAATCAAACCAACCTTATTTTCATTCACTAAACCAAAGCTGTTTTCTCCCTCCATCTCTTTCAGACAATGCTCAAGGACGACTCATTGCTACTCATACCAAATGTGTTGAAGGTGTTCTTGGAGAATGGACAGATAAAGTCCTTTACTTTTGATAGCCGTACCACTGTTAGGGTATGTATTCACTAAAGCCATTCCCACCTGACTGTAACTTCTGTTTAAAGCAGCTATACTGTAATCTCATATTAGTGATGGATGAAATTACAATATATGTGAAAAAGCAGATCATATTTCCCCAGTTACATGAAGCATTTTATCACTGACTTAAATGTTATTGTTTGTGTATTTTTCAGTCTTTTCTAGTTGTTTTTCAGCAAAAAGCTAACAGCTAACCCTATGATCACATCACCAGGTGGCCAGTAGACAGAACTAGTTACTAGTTTGTGAATGTAAGAAGTGTCCAGCAGATTAACTTAATGTTCATCAGGTGACCAGAATCAATGACAGCTTTGGTTCTTATCTGCTGAATGAGTACAGTGTTTTCCACACTATAAGGCGCACCTAAAAGCCTTTAATTTTCTCAAAAACTGACAATGCGTCTTATAATCCAGTGAGCCTTATATATATATGAAAAAAGTTTTTAAATGGACCGTTCATTGATGGTGCGCCTTGTTCAGTGCGCCTTATAGTGTGAAAATACTGTTAAGTGTATGTCTGCTATCATATAGCTTTACTAAATGATACCGTATTGGGACCGTATTGAGAGCTTTATGCTCTGCCCCGAAATGATTTATAAATGAATTATTTATTACAGGTTATACATTATGCAATAAATCACACAGCGATTGAACCAGAGTGTGATATATACATATTTATAGGAATATTTAATATTTTTTACATAATTTTAGTCCAAAAAGTAATTATCAATGCAACTCAACCACATACTTGTATGAATGACTAAATATCAAGGTTTGTCATTCACTCCTTTGGCACTTTCACCATAAATTAACATGGCAGCCATATTTCCAAGTTAATATCTAATCAGAATCAGAATCAGAATCACTTTTATTTGCCATCGTCTCTTGGAGAACAGACAAGGAATTTGTTTCCAGCAGGTGGTGTCTCACTGTACATTCATACATTAATTTAACTATCTAAAATACTTTAACTACTATAAATAACTAATACAACACAAGATGCAGAACGCAGTAGGTGGGGGGGGGGACACAGTGTGCAAGTGCTGAGTGCTTGTGTAAACGGTTGCAAGGATTGGGGACAGATAATTAACAGTTGCCATAATGAGAAATTGCTTTGAGAAAATAAATAAAAGGCATAACATTTTCAATTTTATTTCTTCAGCCTACAAAGTTCTGGAGATTGAAATTTTAGTAATGTGGTTAATGGCCCTAAAGCAACAAGTGAATTTCATCTAAAAGATGCCGTGTCTGTCTCAGAATCAACCTCTGTAATGACTCTGACATCTCCGAACAGACTCATTAAATGGACTCTATCATATTTCACAAATCTCTTCTCTGCTTATGAAAGGACTGCAAAAGAAGCAAGAGAATACTGGCGTAACCCTAAAGGAGAGATGTGTGAAGCTTGTTCTGTCACTTTAATTAAATGGAATTTCAGCATTATAAGAAGCTCCAGATCAATAAAACCATAACACAGATTAAATCAATAATACGATAAGACACCAAGATATATACCCATCCTACTGTCAACTAGAGAATCTATAGCCCTTTGTGGGTCCTTAATCGTTTGGCCTCCCAAGCATTGTTTAATACAAACCACTCAGGATGATACTGTTGGAATTGCTTAGGAGGCTGCTTCTAAGGTTACACCAACAAGTGTTAAATGAAATTAGTTATGGAGACACACTCATTACATGGTTTTTAATGAGTCTCCGTTATAATAAGACATATAACGTACCTTAGAATGTCAAAATAGAAAACATTTTAATGCCCAGACTTGTAATATATTAATTGGAAAAAGAATACTGAAAACAGGTAAAAGAAAATCCCACATGAATGACTGTTCATTACCTCTTGGACAATGATTTAGGAAAAGGAAATTTGGAAAGGTCAACATCCTTCTTCGATACTGTGATACCTGGCACAAGAGCAAAAGTTTTGCCTGAATCTGAAACCACCATGAACAAATTATTTATTGAAGTAGATCCTCTCAAGTTCTTTCTGAATAAAAAACACCCATGTAAACTCTTCTTTGTGCAAAATGAGAAACATAAGATCCTGTACAAACACAGAACAAATATTATGTTAGAAAAACCTCCATACAACTATTATACAGTATAGCTTTTGTGTTATATGATGTTCAATGGAAACATGTTTTAGTCTCTAATCTGTGTAATATGCCATCTTCCAGGATGTGATCTCCTCCTTGCAGGACCGCCTCTCACTGCGCTACATTGAACACTTTGCATTGGTGCTGGAGGCAAGTGGTCTGGATCAGAATCAGAAGCTGCATCTGCTGCAGGACAACCAGCCTCTGACACATGTGAGGAACCTAGCATAGCCATAACCCATGTTGTGTCGAAACATGTTTTAACTGCCTATTTACCTACCTACCTACTTATATTACAACAATAGGTCAGACAATCCTGATCCCTTAAACAGTGATTTTGGATCAGGGTACATTCCATTTTGTCACTTGAACAAACCAAATCTGTCCACATATACTTGAACACATTTCTTGCTGCGTCCTTGCAGACTACTCTGTTTACCTTTGGAAAATTATACTGTGACATTTGGGACTAATGCCAAGGCTCTTAAATATACCTCATATTGTCATGTTCCTGCAGGTGGTCCATAGAACGTATTTTCAAGGGATGAAGTGTCTGTTCCGCATATGCTTCTTCCCCAAGGACCCTGCAGACCTGCTCAGAAGGGACCCTGCTGCATTTGAGTACCTCTATATACAGGTGAAATGATGGATTAAAGTGGGACATATAGGGATGTTATTCAGTCACAAAGCACTGCTGGAAACTTGTCTCACCTCGAGTGCAGAAAGCCAGAGATTAGAAGCTTTATTCGCCTTTTTCTGATGAAAGGCACATGAACTACACAAGTCCAGCAGTCTTCTGTGTTTTGGAGCTTTCTAGCTGTTCCCAACATATTTCATGCCCTTACAGAGTCGCAATGACGTCATCAAGGAGCGGTTTGGAATGGACTGGAAATCTGACATCACTTTGCGATTGGCTGCTCTCCATATCTACATCACTGTGTCCTCTGCACGGCCCCATCAGAAGATTTCTCTCAAACATGTCGAGTAAGTCCACAAACTAAATTAGCTTCCAAGTAAACTTGTGAAAAATTAAAGACAATTATTGATAATTGTTGGAGTTTTTTTTTTTTTTACCTCATTAACAATTCTGTGCAGCACCCCAGTGAGTCCAACAATTAATAATTAATCCCAATAGTATTAAAAACTCAAATTAATCAAGGATCATTTTTACAAGGCTGTTAGGAAACTGAGAAATCCATTGTTTTGTGAAATTACATCTCTCCCTCAGTTTTCTCATTTATTCTGCAAAACCTCAACCTAGCAAGTAATTAGCGTCTGCCATCACAATCACAGAAGCAGAACAGACCTACTGTGCTTGTAATAGACTCAGGGTGGCTGGAGGATGTAAGCTCAGCTCATCTTCCCTGGACTCTGATTAACCACTCCACCATTGCTCTTCTCTTTTGTGTCTGCCTCTGCAATCTTTCCATTTGCTTTCAACTGTAGGAAAGAGTGGGGACTGGAGCCTTTCCTCCCCCTCACTCTGCTCCCTACAGTCAAGGAGAAGAATGTGTGCAAGAGCTTGTCTCAGCTGCTGAAGACATACCAGCATCAACCACCTTCGGGCAACAAGGTTTCTCCACCCAAAACCTTCTGATACCTATTTCCCATTTTATTGAAATATATGTTAATTGCTTCACAACCTTTGATCATATTACTATTACAACATAAATACATAGAGATACTGTTGCGTTACAATAAGAAATATGCTTGATTACTATTAACATTTAAATCTCAACAATAGCTTGCAGTTTTAGAGTTGTTAATTAATTGTATTCTGTGATTATGTTTGTTTAATAACCAGTCCTTAATCACAGGGCAAGTCCTTCATCTCATTAGCTTTAACTGTTGCATAAGAGTTTGTGGTGAACGTCTGTGGCTCAACAGTGCCCCCAAGAGTGTTTAACAGGTACTGGAAGGGTTGTTTCTTCAAAGATGAGCAGAGATGAGCATTTCTTCTTTATCACTGTGCTGACAGGTCCCTGCTCTCCAAGGAAAGCTGCAATACATGCGTGTACTCAATGACCTCCCACCTTTTGGTGGCAAACTATTTCACACTGTTGGACTGGTAATACATTTTGAATTTTTAAGCACCAGAATTTATTTTCATTTCTTTTACTTTGTTATTTGTTCCAGGGCATAACCTCCAACAACAAGAGTTGGCAATATGTCCTGTCATCACCCATGAACTATCTTGTCTCTTTATTTGTCTGCAAAATAGTTCAACATTTGTGATATACAGTTTTAATAAATTCTATAGACACACACACACACACACACACACACACACACATACACACACACACACACACACAGGTATAACTCGGCTTAAGTCGTTTCGAGTTACATAATTTAAAAGTATCATTACATCAGTTTACAAAAAAATACATTAAAAAATCAAGTTTACATCATTTTACTTCACTTTAAGTTTGTCGGCCACAAATATCGTAATTGTAAAATCACTAATAAATGTAATAAATAAGAATAAAAACATATAATTAGCCTGTAGCAGCCCCACAACCTGCCATGTGGAAGAAGCAGTTGAAGACAAAAATGTTTTTATGTAATATGTTAAGAATTACAATTGAATTGTTTGTAAGATTAAAATAGATTCTTATTAACCAAATATTATTTAAAATGCATCATAAATTGGAGATAGTGGTAGTGAAGATCTTTCTGGGACAGCTCTGCCTTCCCCTTCCTCTTACTTTGCTCTAAAGGTAAGCTACATTCTACATAACCTTACAGTGGATCGTCAACATCGTCAACTGATGGATGCACTTAAAAACAACAGGTCAAGAATTGATGTGGTTTTTTTCGTCTTCTGAATGTTTGACGTCATACCTTCAACTAATCTGATATCTGATTTCCCGAGCAGTCACGTGTATTACAGATGACAATTAACAGTAGATAATCGAACTATAAATACATATTTTAATTAAATTTATATTTTTATTCTGATTTATTGTACAGTATTGTGCTTTTAACAGTTTCCTAGTGATTTTAAGAGTCCAATATTTGTGGGTGACAGACGTAAATTTGAGATAAATGACCTAATTTTTATATCTACATGTATTTATTTTTCATATAATTAAGAACAACTTTTATATTATTCTGTGTTGTTGTTATGTCCTGTTATTGTTTGTTGATAAGTCTTATGGAATAATACTTCCGTATTTAGAGTAGTAATGGCATTTGAATGACTTCAAACGACTTGCGAACAATTCAACTTATAAACAGCCTTTCGTAACCAATTGTATTCAGTATGTTGTGGACAACCTTAAGCACTACCTTAACATATACATATACATATATGTGTGTGTGTGCATGTGCATGTGTGTGTGTGTTAAGTTAGTCCTTAACATATTGAATACAATTTATACGTATATATATATATATATATACTGTATATATATATATATATATATACACACACACACACACACACACACGCAGTGGTACCTCTACTTACGAAATTAATTGGTTCTGGAAGAAATTTCATAAGTAGAAAATTTTGTGAGTAGACTCGTTTTCCATGCAAATGCCGTAATCCATTCCAAGCCCCCCAAAATTCAGACATGTTTTATGAAGCATAAAAATGCATCAAAAAGTAACTAATACATGTTACAATTAGATTATTACACAATAAATGAGAATTGTGCATAATGTAAAAAACAAAGAATAGAGTAAAAACTAAAAATGATGGTCATTTACCTTTTAACTGCTGTCCTCATTGTTTTTTGCCCTCTTTGGTTCATGTGCTACTTGCCTCACCATGCCGAACAAAAGAGTGAATTCCAGTCCTCCTTTTGAACTTCTCAAACCACCCACGCGATGCTTTAAACTCCCAAAGTCGATGTTCTTTTGCCAACTTTGGAGGGAGTTATAGCTTTTATGGCTTCCTTTTGTTTTAATAACGTGGCAATTGTAGATGCATTATGGCCATATTCTTCGGGGAGATCAACCAAACGCATCCCTTTTTCATGCTTTTCTATTATCTCTTGCTTTGTTTGTATGGACAAAAAAATTTCTTTTCTTCTTCTTTTCTTTTCCTCTTTTCGCCATGACTTTCTTGGGGTCCATAGTGAATACTCTAAAAGTTAATATATTTACGGAAAACTATCAGAACACGTCTTGGGTTGAGGGCCGAATGACGAGGACGCTGCATAGACACCTATCTATCTACACACATAGACACACATGGTAGAGGTCCCTCTTAGCCAATGGGATGCCAGGAAGATGCTAGGTAATAGTCAATGGCAGAGCAGCTACAAGAATGTTGCGTTCAGGAAACTTTGGGAGCTGCGAGTAGCAGCCCATACTGTGTTTTTACCTTTCGTATTCTGAAATTTCTTTCGTAACAAGAGTCAATATTTTCCTGTCGACGCATTTCGTAACTAGAAAATTTCATATGAACAGATGTTCGTAAGTAGAGGTACCCCTGTGTGTGTGTGTGTGTGTTTGTGTGTGTATATATATATACACACATATATATATATACACATATATATATATATATACACATATATATATACACAGTATATATATGTATGTATATATATATATACACATATATATACATATATACTGTATATATGCAGGTGTATATCACACCATAGAAAATGTTGATAATTCATAAAGAAAGGATGGTAAACTCCTGATTTCAATTAAGTGGATTTACTTAATTTTCTGTGCTGCCAATAAAGAGGTATGGTGATCCAACCATTATGTGGGCAATGCTCTGGATGCAACGATCCAATGGATATTCTGATCATTTCTCTTACACTGGGAGAACTGTTACATAATCAGGTCCTAGTAATAATGACTTTGATAATGACTTTGGTGCATGTATGTGCTTTCTAATTTTTAGTTTACATGGCATGCTTTGTCAAAGCATTAATTTATTCATCTCTTAAATCGTAAATCTCGTAAATCTCTTGTAAATTCTACAGGAGGAGAAACAATCAGCTACAACACTTCTGGTGGGTCCTCGACATGGCATTAGTCACGTGATTGACCTGAAAAACAACCTCACAACAGTTCTGGCTGAGTTCAGTAGGGTTGCCAAAATACAGCTCTACAGAGAGAGCCAAGGGGTGGCTCGGGTGGAAGTATCAATACATGAGGCAAAGGTAATACTACACAGTCCCTGAAGATGTTTACAGTTCATTTCCTTTAAAATTTTGTCGTATCAGGTCAGCACAAATTAAGCAGCCAATCCTTATTGCTTGTCCCCTAAATAGTCTCCTAATTCCCCTCACTACCACCCTCCGCAGCCCTTGGTCCTCCTCATGGAATGGCCAGATGCCAGTGACTTTGCATGTCTCATTGCTGGCTACTACAAGCTGTTTGTTGACCCGAAACGGACCATCTACTTCCGAACCTCTGGTCAGTCTCACCTGACCAAGGCAGGTATGTTCTCATTCTTGAATAAAGGGAGAACAAATGCTCGAATAAGCAGTGTGTATTATATGAGCTCAGGGAAGAAAACATTGTTAACTTAAGCCAGTGTAAGTGACTACCTTTTAGCATCCTGTTAGACATTGAATTTCAAGTAATATTTTAAGATATTATATATTCTGTCTATATGATCTTTCAACTGCTTCTTCATTACCTGTAGTACCCAGGCTATCTTGGAACTACAGTCCCATGACGCTTCCTGCTGTCCCTCCTTTCATCTCAATCGTGACTCATGAGAATGCGGTTCTCCATATAATAAATTGTTATTTTTCCTGTAATCATAAACATTTATTGTTCCGACATGAACACATCCTTTGCCATTTGCTGTCTCAACCTGTAGTCCACATAAGAGAAGGATCATCATACCATCACATTCCACCAGAAAAAAACCCTCCAACCTTAAACAAACTTCAGCTTTCAACATCCATCACTACAGTAACAAACAATCCCCATGTGACCACCAGCTGTTGCCTCTGCTTTCCAATGAGGATCTTCTCTCTCTCCCCACCAGTTTTTAACACCCCAACTTTCCACTGCTCTGACAATTCTATCCTCAGATTACAGAAGCTCCCACCATGCCCATCCACGTTCTGGGGCAACCGGCTTGTCAAGTGGAGGGCGGCGCGGGGACGAAAGAGAGAGTTCACACAGAGAGTCAGGGTCTGCAAGGGCCTTAGTTCCAGCAGAGCCTCAGCATCTTGGACTATGTCATATCCACCTTCGAGAACAGCAACATTCTCTAGAACTCCAAACATGTGCTGAAGCTGAACTTGACATCAATGAGAATTTTATTTCACAAGAATCCCCTGGGCGGCCCCGCACCAAATCAGACCCAATCCAGCAGAGTACGGAAGAAATACCTGGTGTTATTGACAGTCTAGAAGTGGAGAATGCAGGATTCCGAAACCGAGCCCAAACATTGAGTCAATCTCAGAAAGCTCCCAGATATTTCTGTGACTCCTGCAAAGCCAGACACAGGGCAGAGGGTCTTAAAACAACAGTGAGCAGTAGTGGGAGCTCAGGGAAATACTGCTCCAGTGCTTGTGCATCTCGCGATGGTGGTGCTGTTGACCTCATGGCCCTACCACCCCCAGGGAATGAAGAGGAGGATGAAGCAGATGGTGGAGTAGAAAAACTGCAGCCACCACCACCTGCTATTGCTGCCCCACCACCTGGATTCAGGGACAATAGTTCGGACGAGGATGACACAAAGAGAGGGAGAAAGACTTGTGCCAACGCCAGCCCAGGCATTGGAACCGGAAAAGTGGCCCAAGCCAAGGAAGATGTGCCTGTGACCCTTATTGATAATGTTACTACAAGAACAGTCCGAGATCATGCCCAGGAACTTGATGATGCTCTGGTGTCCACCTTGCAGGCATTAGAGGCTTTGGCAGCCTCTGAGGACTACCCCCATCACCCACAACAGCCAACTCAGACTGCAGGTCAACAACCTCAGTCAAAACACGGCCCACATCTAATTCACAGAATTCTTATTATCCAGTTACATTAAACTTTTATCGATCAATATAATGTAACACATTTAAGTACACTGTTTTGTGTTACTGACAAAGTAACATAGAACCAAGAACATCCTGTATTCCTTTCAGGGCAGTAATTAAATATAATGAGCATAAAAGCAACACAAACCACATGATAATTACCAGTAGAAATAGAATCAACCCAGAATAAATTAAAATTGTATTCAAACTGAAAATATTTCCGACAATGGGTTTACATAAATTTATATGAAATCAAAAGTAGATGATTAATACGGATCATTTTGTCCTAAACGCATAAAAATTGACAAGTGATAAATGACAGCAGCATTTTTTTTTTTTGCAGAACAGGATTTTTCTAGTTTTTCCACATTTCTCACTTTAAGGTTTCCATTTGTAAAAGGGTGATAAATATTATCCTGACATACTAATTTAATTAATAAATTAGTTGTTCTATAATTATCATTTACTGTCTTTTGTGTTCAAATTGAGTAAACCCAACTGTATCTTTTTTGTAACTGTAAAACAAACAAAAAATTGGATATGCGTATCTTTATTTTTTTGTTGTTGTTTTTTGATTATAACAGTGTGTTGTGTTCTGCTCCTCAGGTCTAATTGTCTTAGCAGCCATTACACCTGAATCATCACTGGACTCAGGCCATGAGACGAACTCCTCTGAATTGACAGATGTTTCTGAGATGGTGTCGGCTATGAAGCAGAACCAGAACCAGGCTTATCTGTTGGCTCACCATATCAACAAGGACCGTATTATTTGCCGTCGTGACTTTCCCCTGGCAATCCCTGGCTGTACTGCAAAGACCATCGGGACTGGAGCCTTCTCCGTGGGTCAGATTCGTGCTGGCTGTCCACCCAAGCAAGTAATCCTTAGCAAAACTGTACCCTTTAAAATCAGTCCAAGTCAAGACTCTGCAGTGCTCAGTGTTGTGACAGAGCAGGTAGGCAATCAAGGATCTACTCAGACTGAAAATAAAGCAGAAATGGAACCAAATTCTGAGTCCACCAAAGCAAACATTCTTGATACTACTTTGAAATTACATGAAGAACTTAAAGTGTCTGATGCTTCACTGACAGCTCATGTCAATAAGGATTCAAAATTATCAAATTCTTCTCGAGAGACAAACCAGAATCTTTCTGATTGTATAAAGGGAAAGACAGCATCACCTCTTAATACAGACACTAGCGTCAAAGCCTTACCAATTATTCTGTCTGGAGACAGAACTTCCTCTGCCAAGATTTCTCCCACTAACATGTGCCAAGATGCCAAAACTGCCTCTAGTGAGACCATGAAGCCTTCAAGCTCAGCAGAAATTTTGCCAGTTGATGACCTCTTTTGCACATGTCCAATGCAACAGGAACCTGGTCCTCAAGTAAGACTAAAAGATCCACAGGTTCAAAAGGTAGTGGTGTTTCAATCCTCCTCCCCAACAGATGATGAACGACTTCAGGCCAAAGGCCTCCAGTTGGCTAGTAGCAAGGAAAATGCAGTAAGAGTAGGAGCAGATTCTAGTTTGGTAAAACCCAGCCCTACAATACAAAAAAAGTACTCACCTTGTTTGCCTTCAAAGGCAGAGAGAAAAGAAACGGCTGAAAGCAAGGCTGAGGTTGCTCAAGGAAAATCTTCCCTTGAATCACAGAAATGTCCCATAAAATCTTTACCTACTTTAGATGATCCAACAACACCTAGCCTTACTGTTGACAAGGTCTCCACTCTCCCAGCTAGAGAATCAAAGAAGCAAGGGATTAGCAAGGGGAAGTCACAGCGCAGTGTTCCTTTCTTGAGCTTTAGAAACCTTCTTTCAGCCACATTCCCAGCGAGAATGAGGAGAGAAACAGATGAGCGAAGGGCCCAGTTGCAGAAAGTCCGTCAGTATGAGCTAGAGTTCTTAGAAGAGCTGTTGAAACCCAAGTCAGCCCAGGGGGAATATTTGCCCCAGGGATCCTCACCTGTGCCCTCAGGCACTCCCTGTGCTTGTCAGCTCCGCACCAGCCCTGTCCAAAAGGCACCAGGTATCTCCAGGGAGCAGCGACGCAGCTGTGATTGTAAGCGAATGTGCAGAGGCATAAGACTACCTGATACACCAGTTGGCTCCACAACAGAGACACAACACAGAGGCAGAGAGAGAACTGTCTCAAAGACCCCTCCAACAGTCTCCAAAGTCCCTCACACTCAAGGTGCAACAAGAAGACCTCAGACCTTAGACATCAAGACTACACGAATACGTTCTACCAGCCTAGAGTCAAGAGAGCCAAGGGGAGAGCGGGGTTCCTGCTTGCCTACCTGTACCTCTCAAACAGATTGCCTCGGAGGTCCACAATACACAAAGCTCCAGAGACGTTACAGCATTGGGGAGCTGGATAACAGCACCAGTACGCCTGTGTATGCTGAGGTAAAACCCAAAGCCAAGAGTTTAGAGAAAGAGATGGAGAGAGTAAGGGCCACAGGACTGAGGCTCCCCACCCCAATTGAGCCAGTTCACACTCAGTCTCATCAGGTAGAGGTAAAAGGGAAAAAGGGTGTGTTTTTCATTCAGGGAGATGATCTACTGCGTGAAAATAAGGATGGAAATGGTGACATGCAGCTGACCTTGAACAGTGAAGACAGTGATGACAAAGACAAATGCTGCTCATTCTGTTTCTGCTACAGGAAGTGTGAGGAAACAGATGAAAACAGTGAAAAAGATGAGGTCTCATACTCCATACCGCTTCAGGTACTTCCAGGGATGGAACTGGACTCACATACCTTTCCTGTAGTAAGCAAAACACTCCAGGTTCTTAATGCAGAGGACTGCAGTGGGGAGGAAGAGGTGGAGGAGGAGGAGGAGCCAGGGACACAGCAGATTGACCTAAGAGCGTGTGGTACCCTGGAAGGAAGCCTGGCACGGGTTCAGGCTCTACAGGATAAAAGTTTCAGCTTGCCTGATGGTTTCCTAAATGCCCAGTTGGATGCTAATGAGTTATTAGCTATCCTGCGTCAGTGCGCCAACAGCCCACAAGCTGAGGGGGAGGCTCGTCTTCAGCCCTCACAGATTGCAGAGTACAAACAGGAGTTGGCAGTGCGATTCAAGGAATTCAGAGCATCTTGTCGGAGAGTGGCAAGTGTTGAAAAAAGTCCAACACGTATGCTTGCTGTTGTCACAGCCAGCTTTCAAGTGTTATGTGAACTAACTCAGACCTTCATCAAATTGGTCAGAGGGGTTCGTTCAGAAACCCAAAGGTTGCAGCTGTTAAAAAAAGTTGAGGAAGTAGCTATCAACTACACTTTGCTTTTACGTGCAGCAGAAGAATCAATGGGACACTCGAGCAGTTTACCGACAAAGACAGTAAGCCCTCAAGTTTCCTCCAATACCAATAACATGTGCTCACTTACTAGACCCATCAAGACTCTGCCTGCCCAGTAAGAGTAAATCTGGCAGGGATATAATGAAACAGCCCACAAATTTATTATTTGTTTATCGTTTGCCACTTTTGCAAATGATACAATAATCATCGTCAATACAATTTGCAAAACAGTTGTTCCATTCCATCTTTACAGGCCCTGTGGTAGCCTCATGGATCTTGTTTTGAGATATAAAGATATGCTAAACTGATGCACAATGGAATAAGAACCCTATAACAGACTGGGTGATACAGGGCTAGTCACCTCATTCAATACCCACAGAATACATAAGTAATTATAGTATATTTTCTATGTAATAAATACTTGAGTTGTATCGACTTAGAAAATATGAAGTTTTGTGAAGAAAAAAGTGAAAAATATATTTGAAATGTATTGAGATAATAGAACTATAAAGATTATAATAAATCATCAGAAATAAATGTATGCTCTGGACATAAATGTTTTAAAGCTCTTGTCAAGTAGCATAATCTGTTAATTACACTGTCAAAAGCATTGGTTGATTAGATGGTGATGTGTGTTTGTTGAGTTTTCTGTTTTAATGCCAAATGTAAATCTCTGTTATCAATACTGACTATGACATTGATGCAAGATTGAAACTGTAGGAGAGTATTGAAAAATTAACACCGCCAAAAGTATGATATGTTACATCAATAGTGAGTGATGGAGCCCCATTCTTTCACTAGAACAGTACAGGTACAGTACACACCTGTTCAGGGCAGACAATGTAGCAGAGATTCAAGTTATTGTCTTATCTACTTAACAGTAATGAGCATGTTTACCTCACTCACACAGAAGGAATATCCACACTGTACTTTCACTATACTGGCTTACGTTCATCTCACTTGTCTCACATAGAGCCACCCACTTGCAACTGAGTAAGTTTATCATTCAAATTTTGCACAACTTCTGAAATTAACTATGAAATTCTGTATTTTCTAATTTTTGATTTTGTGTTGTATTCTCTCTGCTGCCAAGTAATTCTCAAGTCCACATAAATAATTTCACATCCATTATCTGCCCAAAGCAAAAGCTGACAAATTTCAAAGAATCCTCTTTTTATTCAGGTTTTCAGATGCACTCAAAATTTAGTTTCTATATTATGTTACACATACTGAAATCTAGCAAATATAAAAACACACAAAGTAGTTTTCTATGTATTTTAATAAAACCCACATCTATTTCCTGTCTTAAATCTTCTCTGTGTCTCACCTTCTTGTTATTGTTGTAAATAAATCTCAAAGGTTTAATTGTTGTGCTGGCTAATATGTATACTAGAAATACTGTTAAAAGAAAGTACTGTACTGTGAAGTCAAAATAATAGGGACAGATGGATTGTTACAACAATAGAGACAAGAAATGCTGTTTATTATTGTGGTTGATACTGTGGGATAGAATATTGTACTATAATTTTATTTAGGAAAAATCTGCTGACTCAAGATACATAAATATACTGTGATAAATTATGTTTCTGAAAGCAAACTTGAAAATGTTTAATATGATAAACACGATGCTGTCAAATCTTTGATAGTCTATATACTACAGCATACTCAATATGTAATTTATAATATATAATACTGATATGTCTGGGTACTTATTTAGATTTCACTCAGTTATGTATTTCTTTTTATTTTTTTATATTTCCATCTTTTATTATTACAAATTAATGTCTTTGTGGAACGACATGACTGTTTATAAAAATCAACAATATAGCTCACTTTTCCTGTTACACTGAGTTTGACCTTTAATATCAAAGCTCTCAATTTTGGTAAACTTAGTTTATTACTTTGAGACAATGTCCTCATGACTCTATTTGAAAGGTTTGTCCTTTGTTGTTGATGTGGCATTTTCCATATCCATGTATGCAGTGTTCTCTCTTTCACTGTACTGCATGTTTTTCCCTTATGCGCTGAACTTTCAGGGGAAAATACTTTGACCATTGAAGATGATGATGTTTGTAAAGATTATTTTACTGATCGAAAAGAGACGGCCAAGGGAAAAATAAAGACCATGGTGGCAGTATATTAATGTTTGCAAATTATATTCAGTATGTATTATTCTACACCATAAATGTAAATAATATAAATATTTGTGAAGATAAGGAACACTTTTAAAGCATTACTTGTAACATTAAGATTTATCAGAAAAATCACTATTTTGTAAAAAGCAAGAGATAAGACATGTCTTCGAGGTAATTATTTATAGTAGTAATGTAACATAGAGACTAATAGCAAAACATATATTTTAAAGGGTACGCTACAATTATAAAGCATGGGACATGTTTATTTTTATAAAGAACTAAGATAATGTTCTCTTTTCAGCATTGAACATTTTAACATAATGATAAACATTTTCTGTGGTTGTCATTGTTCAGTTGCTTGGTTAAACCGTGTGGATTTGTCTGTTTTTCATTCACACAAGGAATCCATCATGGCTTAATCCATTATTTCCTTATTTGCACCAGTTCATTCCTGTCTTTATTTACTGTCAATGATCTTGTTGTCATTGTGGTCTCCTGTGTGTGTACTAAGTTAAATCATGTTTTAAGAGCAATAAAGAATATTAAATAAACTCTTTCAAAGAGTTTGGAAATGACATTGCATTCAACAGGGTGACAATTAACTCTTGTTTAACCAATAATGTAGTGGGAGTGATAAATTACATTGAACTGACACCCTTGCTGCTGTCAGTGGGTTTGTACTGCTATGGTTAATTCATTCATTTGCCTTTATCAAATTGATCTCATTGACTCATCAATTCTATAAACAGTTGATAGTTTAGGATGTTTTTTTAGTTGATAGTTTGGGTTTGTTGGTTTGTTTTTTTAGTTGGTAGTGGGTTTTTCTGTGCTACTTTTATAAAGTATATTATAAATGGAAAACTTGTTGCATGAATGACACCAAACACCCACTAAGAAAGCTTCAACCTAAGAGGCTTCAAAATCATAGTTTACCAGCTGGTGCTTGTGAGATCATGACTATTTTATTTATTGTCACAGATACCCAACAGCTGATATAACATAATATTGATCATTTTACAGTATTGCATAATGATTGTTTGACCACTATTCAGACTACACTAAAGACTGTACAGGAAAAAAGCATTCCTAAGGCATTTATTAATTTCTAATTCAGGGAAGAGGGTAAAATCTCCCAGACTACCAGAAACGTCTTTTGAAACAATTACACTATTCTAGATGATATCCTTATCACAATTCATTACTAATGCTTTTTTTTTTCTTTAATTTAAATTCATATTGCAACATGAAACAATTTGCACCACTTGTTAGGGAGACCAACCTCCCACTTAACAATACTGGCATAAAACCTTTATGATGACAACAGAATTCTTAAAGTTATGGTATTATGAACATCATATATGCATTACAGCAATGTAAAAGAAAAAAAATCCAGTGAAAATTCCAAAGGCAAGACCCAAAAATTATATTGTGGATCACAAAAGGCACAAATAAAATTATCTTCATATCAATATCCATTTCTCTTGTAATGGAATTTTCAAAATACTTAATTTTGTCTGTGGCATTGCAAGACAAGAGACAGTTAAAACATGGTACATTTGCATAAATAAAATATTTGTGGTCAGATCACAGATCACAATCTTTTTTTTCTCTGAAGATGGACTTCCATGAATATTTTTTAAACAAATATGCCTTGTATTTGTATACATACAAAATCATATATACAAAAGGAAACAATTACTTAAATAAATAATAAAAATAACTAACTGTAAATGAGGGGTTAGTCCTGTGGACTCCTCTTTACATTTCTCAATTAGATCCCAAAGTTCTTGAAACTTTTTTTTTTTTGTCAATTGGATTCAACAACAAAAATTAATGAGTTTATCGTTATTTTTTTTAAAAAAAGAAAGAAAAGAAAAATCGGTGGGAAAGCTTTCACTCAGAGACATTATCTAATTAATAAATAACCAGAAATGTTTCCCGAAATTAAATCACAATGTAGCCGCAAGAGGGCACAAGCCACTGTCTTATTGTGCTGGTCCCCAACCACGGATAAATAGAGAGGGTTGTGTCAGGAAGGGTATCCTACGTATAATTTTTGCCAAATCAAACATGCAAATTAAGTCTATGACTTCCATACCAAATCGGTCGAGGCTTGGGTTAACAAAAACCGCCATCGGTGCTGTTCACCTACATGGTGCCGGTGGAAATCGGACTACTGTTGGTCGAAGAAGGAGAGGAGGAAAGTGTGTTTGTAGGAAGAGAGAGAAGAGGAACATCAAGAGTATAGGACTGAGAGTAGGGACGTTGAATGTTGGAAATATGACAGGAAAAGGTAGAGAGTTGGTTGACATGATGCAGAGGGGGAAGGTAGACATACTGTGTGTCCAGGAGATCAGGTGGAAAGGTAGCAAGGCTAGAAGTTTAGGAACAGGGTTCGAGTTGTTCTATCATGTTGTAGATAGGAAGATAAATGGAGAAGGAGTTATCTTGAAGGAGATTAGAATGTCCTGGAGGTAAAAAGAGTGTCAGATAGAGTGATGAGTCTGAAGCTAGAAATCGAAGGTGTGATGGCCAATATTGTTAGTGGGCATGTTCCACAGGTAGGATGTGAGCTGGAGAAGGAGAAATTCTGGTTGGACTTTGATGAAGTGATGCAGAACATACCTAGAAGTGAGAGAGTTGTCATTGGTGCAGACTTCAATGGACATGTTGGTGCAGGAAACAGAAGTGATGAGGAGGTGATGGGCAGGTTTGGTATCCAGGAGAGGAATGCAGAAGGACAGATTGGGGTGACTTGGCAAAAAGGATGGAAATGGTTATAGTGAATACTTTCTTCCAGAAGAGGCAGGAGCATAGGGTGACCTATAAGAGTGGAGGTAGGAGCACACAGGTAGACTACATCTTGTGTAGACGGTGTAATGTGAAGGAGATCAGTGACAACAAAGTTGTGGTGGGCGAGAGTGTAGCCAAACAACATGGGATGGTGGTGTGTAGGATGACTCTGGTGGTGAGGAAGAAGAAGAGGACAAAGGCAGAGCAGAGTACGAAATAGTGGAAGCTGAAAAAGGAAGTGTTTCATGACTTTTAAGAAGGAGTTAAGACATGCTCTGGGTGGTCAGGTGGTGCTTCCAGATGACTGGACAACTATAGCTAATGTGATCAGGGAGACAGGTAGGAGAGTACTTGGTGTGTCATCTGAAGGAAAGTAGATAAGGAGACTTGGTGGTGGAATGAAGAGGTACAGGAGTGTATACAGCGAAAGAGGTTAGCTAAGAATAAGTGGGACACTGAGAGGTCTGAGGAGAGTAGACAGGAGTACAGGGAGATGCAGTGTAAAGTGAAAGTAGAGGTAGCAAAGGCCAAACAAGGGGCTTATGATGACTAGGTTGGACAGTAAGGATGGAAAAGACTGATCTATACAGGTTAGCAAGACAGAGAGACATAGATGGAAAGGACGTGCAGCAGGTTAGGGTGATTGAGGATAGGGATGGAAGTGTATTGATTTGGTCTAGTGACCAAACATTGCTCTCCTGTCTTTCCTACGCCTAGGAGGAAAAGACAGGAGACAGAGCTGGAGGTAGCAGAGATGAAGATACTGAGGTTCTCTTTGGGAGTGACAAGGATGGATAAGATCAGGCATGAGTACATTGGAGGGACAGTGCATGTTAGAGGTTTTGGAGATGAAGTCAGAGAGGCCAAACTGAGATGGTTTGGACATGTCCAGAGGAGAGATAGTGAATATATTGGTAGAAGGAGGCCGAGTTTTGAACTGCCAGGCACAAGGCCTAGAGGAAGACCAAAGAGGAGGTTTATGGATGTAGTGAAAGAGGACATGAAGGTAGTTGGTGTGAGAGAAGAGGATGCAGAATGCAGGGTTAGATGGAGGCAACTGATTCGCTGTTGCGACCCCTGAAGGGAAAAGCCGAAAGGAAAAGAAGAAGTTTCCCAAAATTTAAATTTTTATGGGACATTCATCAGTTTCAACTGGTGAATGTTTACATCGCAACAGTTTCCAGAAGATTAAAAGCAATTTCCTCCAGGATTTTGTGCAATTTCTATTTATCTATCTATCAATCACAAACACAGCTTTGAAGCGTGGCTTTGCTCACGTGCTCCTGCCGTCGATGGACTTACTTCCCGGAATGACGCAATCACGTCGGAACGTACGTACGTTCGTGCGCGTGACCCAGGCAGGAAGAAGCGCCCTCGTCATGCGTAGAGCATTATGGTGGAGAGGTAGGAAATAGGCTGTAGCTCGGGGAGAGTAGCTCATCAACTGTTGATCAGTTTTCAGTTATTTGTGGGATTTTTCGTGTCTGCTGACCCACAAGCTGCTCGGTGACGCTGCCCACGTGGACACATCGACGCCCTGGAACACATTAAAATGCCCAATATCAAAATTTTCAGCGGTAGCTCACATCCGGACCTGTCCCAGAAAATAGCAGACCGCCTCGGGCTGGAGCTGGGGAAGGTTGTTACGAAAAAATTTAGCAACCAAGAAACGTGGTGAGTTGTCCGCTTGTGTGACTTCTTAAAAAGAAAACAAAAACCTAATCGTTATTGTGTTTAACTTTGATGTTGACGTTGGAACGACAGCATCGTGGCGTCTATTTAACACCAAGTTAATCAGAAACGTGGTGTCGTGAACTTACCGCGCAGTGTTGTTCGGAACTTGTAGTCCAGGCATGGTTTTGAGACTTCATACTAACAAGCCGGCAGATCGCCACCAAAACCACATGGGTAGCATTAGAAAACAAATTATGTCACATCATATTGAGGCATTTATTTTCTGCCTCGGTAACTGTTCCTGCTTTGGAGTCCTTGAGCCGTTAACCTGTTCAAATTATACAGACTCAGTTGTTTACACGTTCTCATTTGTCTCCTGTCTGCTATGGTGTCATACTTTAAGTGCTCTTTCTCTTGTCACCTCTCTTTGGCAGCGTAGAGATAGGGGAGAGTGTACGTGGGGAAGATGTCTACATCCTGCAAAGTGGTTGTGGGGAGATCAATGACAATTTGATGGAGCTTCTGATTATGATCAACGCCTGCAAGATTGCCTCTGCCTCCAGGGTCACAGCTGTCATCCCCTGCTTCCCCTATGCCCGACAAGACAAGAAGGACAAGGTGGGGGTGAGGGATATCTGTCTAATTACTTCTGTCACGCTATTTTCCATCCACTATCATGACAAGGAGAGGCCTGCAGCCATGACCATCATTAATTAAGCATCCTACAGTGTGTCTTTGCATTTTCCCTTTGTTTGTATATGTTTTATAAGTTGAGCGCTTCAGTCCTTTATTGTTTTGTTGTTTGCATACTTTTGACTCTCCAACATTTTAGTCATTTTGCATGAATGGTGTGTTTGGTTTTAAGTGCCAAATCTAAGCTTTGAATAAGTACTGTGATGTGTCAAGATTTAGGCATCCTGTTATTACAGCTGAAGTACAGCATATTTAAAATTTTGCAAGTCATAATGTATGAATTAAATAATCGCCTCTAAGCAAAACTTGCTGTTTGCTAATGCTAGGAACAAAGTTAGTGGGTAAACGTGATGTTAGGGATTGCAACATCTTCTATAACAAATAGCCCTGAAACCCTGCCAAGAATAGGATGGTGTAATGAGGCTGACATTTGTTTGCATATATTAAGATTTGTAATGCTGTTTGGCTGGACATATTCTTTTTGAGTGTACTTGGCTGAAAATTGAATCCACCCCTCTTTGTGCTAAGCAATCTTATGTACATGCATGAGACATTTGCATGTAATGCATTAAAATACACTCTAAAAAATCTGGGGGGTTTTAAGATCCAGAGTCTAAAATATTGTTTTTGAATAAATGTCAAAGCTCTAAGTGAAGTAGTATTTTTAGAAACAAGCCATGCTTGACAGTTCTCTTATTCCATGTGGCTGAAGAGATCTATTTTTATTGCAGAGCCGCGCTCCCATCTCTGCCAAATTGGTGGCCAACATGTTGTCAGTGTCCGGGGCTGACCATATCATCACTATGGACTTGCATGCCTCACAGATACAGGTGAACAGGAAAGCTCATTAAAAAAAGAAGTCCATCTTCTTTGTTCCCTGGCTGTTAACCTGTTGTTTGGGTAGTCTTAATGGTCCAATTTGTATTTATGGAGAACCTGAATTTGTCCAGACAGGAGAAAAGGAGCCAGGTACTATCATGTGACCTGAGCCAAAAAAGCTTTATAATATTTTTCTGTAGGGATTCTTCGACATCCCAGTTGATAACCTGTATGCAGAACCAGCAGTGCTGAAATGGATCAAAGAGAACATCCCTGAATGGAAAACCTGCACCATTGTCTCTCCAGATGCAGGAGGTGCAAAGAGGTATGCATGTGCATAACTTACTTCACCATATCTCCTCAGGAGTTGACTTAAGATTAAAGTTAGGCTTATCTCTGACAAGTTTTTGACATTTGAATTTCAGCTTTATACACTGGCCAAAACTCGTGGACGTTTAATATTCCCTATGCAGGGTCACCTCAATAGCGGACAGGCTGAATGTGGAGTTTGCCCTCATTCACAAGGAAAGGAAAAAAGCCAATGAGGTGGATCGCATGGTTCTCGTTGGAGATGTGAAAGATCGGGTCGCCATTCTGGTGGACGACATGGCTGACACGTGTGGCACAGTGTGTCACGCTGCAGACAAGTAGGTCCCCTTCATATATCATTTTGTGGTAAATAATAAACATCATGAAGGCTTTCATGTGGACTTGTGCAACTTGTTATACCATTTCTCTTCCTATAGACTGATTTCAGCTGGAGCCACCAAGGTGTACGCCATCTTGACTCATGGCATCTTCTCTGGTCCTGCTATCTCCCGAATCAATAATGCGTGCTTTGAAGCTGTGGTGGTCACCAATACAATTCCTCAGGAGGAGAAAATGAAGCATTGTCCCAAAATACAGGTCAGATAGCCTTACCTTGTTTTTGTGAGTGGTTCTAAACCAAATTTAATGGTAATTTTTTTTTTTTAGTGTTCAAAGAAAACATCCCAATCAGCATCCCAGTTCACAAATCCATTTTGATATATATTGTTTCCTCCCTGCAGGTTATCGACATCTCAATGATCCTTGCAGAGGCCATTCGTCGAACTCACAATGGTGAGTCAGTGTCGTACCTGTTCAGCCATGTTCCCTTGTAACAAAGAATGTGTACCGTCTACTGCGTGCTGTTACTCCAAATCAGAGAAGAGGGAATTCCTCCAAACCTGACACACCACAAAAGACATTAACAAAGCTGTCTTGTTACTTAATGGAAAGACCACAAATTGCTATGTCTGTTACTAACATTGAAAACTCTCACTTTAGGCCCTTTATGTTTTAGACACCAGATTAGTGCAAGCTGTCAGTTTGGACCATCTTAATAATTATATTTGGGTATAAAGTGTTTATCCACTGCGAATGTTGCTCCTTTTGTTTCTTAACATGAGTGCAGAGTTTCTCCTGACCGTGTCACCACTGCGAGAGTCACTTCAACTTGTTGAAGAGCTTGTCCACTGGTCAAGAGAACATTTGCCATATTATGCTGTTACAGGGTTGTTTTTTAATGCATTTTGTTTTACATGTTGCTCTTGTGTTCTCTGTTCATAGAAAGATTCTAATTAATGGTGTGAATGATAAATGTGAATTGAATTAGTTTACTGTGCAACTGAAGTTCCACTCAACCAAGAGTGCCTCAGGTTTGAAAAGTCAATATTCTATATAAGTCAATAAAAACATTGTTATTGTTGAAGAAAATTGTTCCCCCACACCTCATCCTAATTTGTTCTGTGTTTTTCTTACTGGATGAAGGACATTTATAAGTCTTATCAGGCTTTTGAAGATGTTTCATGATGTTTAAATGCTTGAGTTTTGCCAAGTGACTTCGGTTTTAACCAGGGCTTTGAACTGGTTCATGGACTGAAAATGAAAACCAGAAACTTTTTGCATTTATTCAAAATAATAATAACTGGTTAATACCTTTTCATTTTGTTCTTGAATAAAATATCTGACTTCACGTTTCCCTTCCTGTTATTTATTCAATGCGTGATGAGAGCGGAGAGAAGTTGAGGCATATCACCAGCAGTCAAGGGAGTCTCGTTATATTCGTAACACGTGAACTGTAGTCTGTCAATCTGAAAAAAAAATGTTTGATGCAGACATAAACCCATTGGCTGCAGCCAATGCAGCAGAGTCCGAGGAACTCTCCTCTGAAACTTTTAAGCTTTTTTGCATTATAAGCGGCCGCAACTTCTCTGTATCCTCTGATTCACCATCCTCTGTTCCATAACTGGATCAGTGCTGTAGTCCTGTTGATCATAGGGACATATGTACTGTACGTAAACTAATTGCCTTAATTGCCAATTTAAAAGTCCTAAAGTTACCTACCTATTTATATTTACAAGGAACGTAATTAACCGGTTCAGGAACTAAATTTTTTTTTTTCTAACTGGTTCAGGAACGTCAATTCATGGGTGTAACGTTTGGAATCAACTAATAATTCTGGTTCAAAGAACTGGTTTTAACCCTTTAGTTTCTGAAGGGAAGGTTTATGTTTAGAGAAACCAACAGGTTTTTAGTTTGGGGTCTCTGCAGGATGGAGCTTCAATCACTTGCTATCTTTTTTTATTTTTAGTTCGTTCATGTCTGGAGGGAAGGATCTGTCGTTAATGTGCATATCCCAAACATTTGTGTTTTAGTTTTCCAGTCAGAGGGATGTGCAGGTTGTCGGAAAATGCATTCTTAATAAAAATATGTATTCAAAAAATCTTAAACTAGCTGTTTGTGGTATTTCTAGAATGAATGTGCCTTACCTTTAGACTTAAAGCTAAATACCAGACCAGATGAAATACTCCTAACGTTATTTTTTATTTAACAGAAGAAAAAACTACATTTATTCCTCTAGATATAAACACTTATGTCCACCCTCTGTACAAAGGCCACCTTTGCTTGAGATGATGTAATTTTTTTCATTCTACAGAATCTTACCTTTATAACTTCCATGAGATTGTTATGGTACTTTGGATGCAGCTTTTCCTTATAGCCTCAATAAAACATATTTCTCCATGATAAGCAGCCTCTGAAACCACATTTACATTTTGTCCTGGCACAGTAATTTTGATTGTTCTAATGTGTAACTCATCACTTGACCTACTTGAAGATTATAAAATTATGAAAATTATATCCGCATAATATTTAGAAGGGTAACCATGATGTCAGAAGTGAAGAAGACAGATTGTTCAGGAGTACGACAGTCTTCTGTCTCTCCTGTTGAGAGGAGCTGTTCCTTCCTTTTAGGAGCATTCTGCAAGCCGTGTACTCAACATCTGGAAAATCCTGTTCTTAGATAGTCACCTGAAAAAGTAAACTTGGGCTGCAGCTTTCCCATTGAAGCATTTTGATGTTTTTTTATGACATCAAATATGTGCAAATAAGAGGAACTGTTCTGTAAAAATTCAAAGACAACTACACTGACAAGATTTTTTTGTGTGTCTTGCTACCTGATTTGCTACACATTTCTGTCCGAAGAAGAAAGGATGACTACATTTCCTCCGTTAATTCAAAGAAGCTAGGTAATTAACAATGACAATGACAATGGTAGTTAGATTTGTTTTTTATTTCAGCTATGATTTATGTCATCCATAACCTAGTAAGCTAGTTGAATTGTGATGGATGAACAAAATCATTAACTATGAAGAATTAGTTTAAATAATTCAAGTAGTTTTATATTAAATTAGTATTAATAAAGTACAGTAAAAACACATCAAAATAATATCAGCTGAATATGCAGAAATGTAACCATGATGTCAGAAGTGAGAAAGACAGATTGTTCAGGAGTACGACAGTCGTCTGTCTCTCCTATTGAAGAAGTATAAGGAATTGGTAAGTTAAGAAATTTTTCATTAAATCAGTAATAATAAAGTAAAAACTATAAGGTCAATAACAGACGTGACCAGACCCATGTCTACCGGTCGTGCCTCTGGTGGTCCAGTTGTTTCTTGTAGTATGTGACGTTCTCTAGTGGTCGTTCTGGGTTTGACAACACGGTGTGTCATCATGAGGTTATTATCAGAAATACATTTCTACATCGGGGAAGAACAACCCGACGAGTAGTGTTCTAAAGTTGATGCCAGTCCAGTACATTAGAATTATATCACTTAATATGTTGACAATTAAAATTCTTTAAAACTAGACGACAACTCATTTGTCCACAGTAGTTACTGTTGTGTGACTTTCAGCAGAATTTGATAACCACAGAATTTGATGACACTACGCTGAATTTAGATTTTAAAAAATGATTGAGAGATGGAAGGAGAGGGTTTACAACGAAAGGACAGACAGGCTGAGGAGTCATAACATTTTCACATGGCGTTCAACAGTTTAATATATTAAATGAAAATATTAAAATATGGGAACACATTAAATTAAATAGCATTAAAACGTGAAATGTTTCATATTGTTCGCATAATGTTTCATTTTATTCACTGTTTTGTTAGAAACACATTTCATTACTATATCTGTGGAGATATTCTGCTGAGGTTGCACCGCATAATAAATCATTTTAATGTTGCACTTGGTGTTCTCCGCGTTGCAGCTGGGTCGACAGCCGGCTGTTCACAGACAACAGTTGTGCATCCAGACTGAATGGGAATGAAATCGTAACCTGTTGTATACTACTGTATTATGTGTATTCATAACAACATGTTCCACTGCTGTTATAAATATATTTATCTTTATACATAAATATATAAATAATAAATTAATATTATAATAAGTATTATTATTAATTATAATAATACCCGCAGTCATTTGATTCACTTGTCCCACACTTCCGTAACTCCGTGCCCGTTAAGCCCTTAATAACGTGGTTATGACTTGCTTAAAATGACATGTGTTTTATCATTGAACAATCCTTTTAGGATTGACAAGCAAAACAACCAATCGGCTTCCACGTCAGACATAAACCATCTTCTTGACCAATAGTAAATAAGAGCTCCGCGACGCCGGTAGATTAATCCCCAGTTTAGAAATTTCATGTTTTGATTTCTTTGCTCTCGTCCGACTGTGTCCGTTCGTTTATTTGTCCAGTTTGACATTTGGAACGAATGTAACGTGTTGTCACCATTGCAACGGGACTGGTCGACCTTTTCACATGCGGTGTTGAAAAAGAAAGCGGTCGTGCTGCGTTCATTTCCCAGCAATGAGCAGAGGAGAAATAAGAAAGTAGACCTCCGCTGTAGGTTGCCTTCTAACAGCCTGTGTGGTAAGTACATTTCGTCTCTTATTTGTTTTAAATGTGTTTTATCACAAACATAACGATATTATTTAATTTTAGTTTGTTGGCTTACATTTACACCTTGAGCTTTCTGTGTTTTCATGACACCACGGTGATTTTTTTTTTTTTATCCCATCTTTACTCAGCTCAAGGATGGCAGACCGTCCTGACCATAAACCAGATGTAGCGGCCCCCGGGGATCCAATGGTTCATTTTCGCAGCTACTTGCATGGAGGGATGTCAAGCCTGTTATCAACCCTCCCCACCCTCATCGTCTTCCCTGTTTACAAAACTGTTTTCCGTCAACAAATCCACAACACCCCAGTCCACCAAGCAGTGCAGCAGCTGTACAAGGAGGGACCTGTAAAGCTTTTCAGGGGTGTGGCCCCTCCATTACTAATGAGGACACTGAACGGCTCCTTGTTGTTTGGCCTCCAAGACACTCTCCTCCGCCAGCTTTCATCCCAGAATGTCAAATCTAACTTTGCCCTGCCTGCTGTGGCTGGATGTGGTGCAGGTGTGGTAGAAGCGATGGTGCTCACCCCCTTTGAACGCATCCAGAATGTGCTGCAGAACAGCCAGAATGACCGTCATCTACCTACTCTGAAGAGTATCCTAGTCAGGCTGAAGGCAGACAGTTTGGCCTCAGGATACTACAGGGCCTTCCTTCCCATCATGACCCGCAATGCTCTTGGCAGCTCCCTCTACTTTGGTCTGAAGGGGCCCATGTGTGCTGTCGTGGAAGGACAGGGCCTCACCCCACTGTTGTCCTCCTTTATCTCAGGGACGGTGACCTCCATGGCAATCAGCTTAGCTCTTTACCCACTTTCTGTGCTAGTGGCTAACATGCAGGCACAGGTGGGAGGAGAGGCAACAGGGGTCATGACATGCTGGAGGATGCTGTGGAAGTCTCGGCAGCGGAGTGTGATTCTGCTGTACCGAGGTGGCTCTTTGGTTATTTTGAGATCATGCATTACATGGGGGATTACCACTGCTATTTATGACAGGCAACAGAAACACTCAGGTTGAAAAAAAAAAGATGCCAAAAAATAGTTTATTTTATGAATGAATTATTTATTATATAGAAAATTGTGAATGCTGAAAAATATATGTATATGTCACAGTTCTTATTGCTGCAATCTCTCTCCAACTGATTAAACGACCAAATATACATTCATGCCAGTTCCCTTCAGATGGAAAGCAATTACGTGTTTAACATAAACTATGATCTGCCATCTATTAACAGGACTAGCCATCACAGTCACAAGAGACATGGGTAAAATCAAATACTGTCAGTTTTGTTCTTAGGAATGCATGAGCTAGTTGAAAGTCCTCTGCCAAGACCGGAGTCACTGAAGTGTTTAATCAATATTTAATATATACCAAAGTAGTTGGTGCTCTAGGCATATGAATATGGTGCAAATGAATTATAGTTATTTTGCATGCTTGTTGTCTCAAAGGAAAGGCAGGTTCCTAAATTTAATTCTCTATATCACTTTACTCAACATGG
This sequence comes from Antennarius maculatus, assembly GCA_013358685.1. Lineage (NCBI taxonomy): Eukaryota > Metazoa > Chordata > Actinopteri > Lophiiformes > Antennariidae > Antennarius > Antennarius maculatus. The sequence continues at coordinate 10,794,585 of CM023614.1, read as the reverse complement.
GAGGCTCCACTCAGTCAAACCATTGTCTGTGGTTCTGAAGGAGTTCCTTTTTTTCAAATGTTGAGGTGTATCATTCTTGGATCGGAGGTTAAAATCTTATACACACACAACAACAACTACAACATATACATTGTGATGTGTTATGGTTATTTACTGGGCAAGATCCAAAAAACAGGAACTAAATGTTTGTTACCTTGAGATTGATCGCCTGTCCTTGTGGAGACTTCATGTAAGTCCAATACTAAGCCAGTGAAATTATCCTTTATTGCATAAAGGAGATGGGTACATGTTTAAGGTGTCACTTTATTGTTTAATTTAATATTGTATTTAATTTTCTGCATGATGGATTTACAAATGAATATCAAGACTGGAACAAATGAGACGAGTTAGAGTGTCTACAGTAGATTTGAATGTCTTTATCATATTTGTGTGGATGCCTATAGACATATTAACTGTCAGCTAAATTTTACTGTTTATCACTGAAATGCACTGTAAACCCATTCAGGTTGTAGGCTCTCACAAAGTGTGTGGGACAGGTTCCACCTCCTGTTGTGAAACCAAGCCAATGGGTGGAATAAAAAAAAATGTTTTATGTAAAATGTAGCCCATTCAATAAAAAAGTGCGTTTGATTGTGAAAGTAAAATGTAAGATGTCTGCCTGTACCTCACTTACAATCTCAGTCAAAATATAAACATTTTCCCAAGTGCAATAATAAATTTATTATATCGGACATTCATTTAATTTTCTGTGATTTAGTAGTTGTTGTCTAAGTTATATGAAACTAATACAAACCTTGAGTTGCCAGAAACATTTGAGGAAATACTAATAAGCTAACACAGAACAAATCATTGATCATAGAGGACTAAATGGTGATGAACCGTAGATAAAGTTTCACTGCTGTGTGAGACCCACATTTAGATTTGTGAATCTATTGTATTTGTGAAGATTTAATAAAAGACAATTTTTTAATTGTTTCCCACAGCCATAGCTTGCTGTACTCAGCATCATATTACCCCAGAGAAACTACAGATTATTTAATATATGTATATTTTAATATGTGCTAAAAACATTTTTGACATTGTAAAGCATAAAGTTGTCGATATTTTCGAGTAATAATACAGCATGGTAGCTCGTAAGGTAAATTAATTTATGTTATTCATCAAAACCTCAATTTCTCTATAGGATTTTTGATTACCATGGATATGTTTTTTGTTAATTTCAAATAAAATTAGGTTGCTCGTTGTACTTTTTCGCACTTCTGCTCCATGTACCGTCAATAGCTTCCCTGGTGGTCTAATGAGTAAGATTCAGCACTCTCTCCCCCGCGGCTCGGGTTCGATTCCAGGTCAGGGAGCTTAGATTTTAAGGGGTGCTGGCAACTTGGTCCACTGGGGCTTACATGGGTTGGGGACCGGAGGATAACCGGTAGCTGGAGAGGCGCCAGTTCACCTCTGCCGGGGTACCCTTGAGCAAGGCGTTGTTCCCAACAAGTTGTTCTTTGGGTCCAGGGCAACGTCGCTGCCTGTTGCTCTAACATTACCCAACAGACTCCTTCTTTGTGTGTATTGGTGCGTGTGCAGAGGCGTGTGCATACGTACATAGGTGAAAATAGGAAACTCTACCTGACTAAGATAGATAGATAGATTTCTGTAGGTATCCTCTTAACTGTATTTGTCAAATCCCCAATGACTTCACGTTGGAGCTGTGTGTAGCTCCACTTAGCGACACCCAACGGCTCCATGCTGTCATTGCAGTACCGCATCCGAACGCGGGGAGCGCCAGCGAACAGGACAGAAATCTGTCGGGGGAGGGGCGAGAGCTGGAGCAGGTTAGTGCGCTGGGCTAACTAAGTCAATCAACAAGCTAGTTAGCGGCTAGCGACAGGGTAAACACTGCGGGTGATGCTCCAGCAACAAGAGGCTATGGACTAACCGAATGAAAGTTACGCAGGGCGCCTTGACAATCACCAGCGACTGAGCGGAGGACCATTACAGGTTATTGCAATCAGTCGCTTCATTCATGCGGTCGCTGGTGCGCAGAGGAGTTTGAGCTGCGAGTGGCGGCAAGCTCAGTCATCAGCTCGCTGGGACAGCACGGCTCACCGACCGGTACGTCTGTTACCGGTAGCATGCCCACCGACAAAACAATGAATAGAGTGGCTACACGTACGCGTATTTATACCTGCAACGAGTACAGTGTTGTTGGTGGTTCGCAGCTTGGTGGCAGATGTAATGGTTCGCATCTTATAGCTAGCTTTCTGGGAACAGTGACAGTGTTTTGCTTTAGCATCAATGCAACGAGGAAATGCTCAGAGTGGTGTTTGTTAGCTGAGATGGAATTATTCATTCACAGGTGACACGTCTGGAGTAATGTTACTGGACATGTGGTTTACTTGTGTTAACATGCAATAACTACTGATTACTTCAGTGTTTACATACACCATAAATGTGTTTTGCTGGCAAGACTTCACTCATCATAATTGGTAAACTTGGCAGCATGACGTATGATTGTTGTGTTACTACTGATAGACCTGTGTGTTGTCATAATGTCTCTCATCCTCTCAGCAGTGTGGGAGCATGGTGGTCCCGGACAGTGCCAGCGTGGTCCCCCTTCCTGGTGGTGATTCTTCTACTGGTCTCATGGAGACTGCCAAGCCAGGGTGCCAGGAGGAAGTGGTGGAGGGACAAGACCTGGAAGGGGTGGAACTGGAGGAGGTCCGTAAGCTGCAGGAGCTGGTCCACAGGTTGGAGGTCCAGAATGAGACCCTGCGCAACAGGGAGAGTAAGAAGAGTATCAGTCACAGAGGAGACAACAACAGCTTCTCAGCTTCCTGTGAGCCCCACCTCAGATTGGATTGTCGTGGTAACCTGGACACCCCAGACGTTGAGGTGTCACGTCCCCAAGACAGCAGTAGCGATATGCGGATGTCTCCTACGCCTGTGACCAACCGGCTGGAGGAAGGGCATGAAGAAGAGGAACAGAGGCCGTGTGGGGACTTTCTCTCCTTGACCTACAGCAATGGAGGGGGGCAGTCTGGTGGCCAGAGGCAAATGCCAGAGAGCCCATCTCGGGACAATATTGAGTCAGAGACACTTGCAGAAAGTGATTCAGGTGTGGACCAAACTGCCCTGGATGAGGTGGATGTCCTAGATCTGGAGGATGAGTGTGCAGACGTAGAGGATGAGGACAGTTGGTATGTGTTTTCTGCTCGTCTTACATTTGGTCTGTCTCTTAGATGACCTCCCATTACAACAGTTATGTGGGTTACCATGCATATGTTTAATATGCAGTGCAATGATTTTTACAGGTGTGAGAGATCACCAATAATTCCCATGATATGTGGATGTGTTATCTTCAAGGGAATCTGATTTGTGACGGTACAGCCTACGGGGCTGCTGCTTTTAAAGTTTGCATGTTGTTTGTGTATATTTCAAGGAGCACCTTCAGCCACATGAGTCACGTGTGTGTGTGTGTGTGTGTGTGTGTGTGTGTGTTAATTTTAAATTCATTTCTTTTTGTAACGTGTTATTCCCTCTTGGGGCAGCTTCTATAAACTGGAAAATTCCTGACAAAGACAAATTGCTCTTTTATTCTCATCCCTCTTGTACTTTTCAAACGACATACTCACTGTAATGCTGAGGAAAGGCTCAGTCCTTGATGGAGACAAGTGTTTTAAGAAAGACAAGTAATCAAACTAGATAACTTCGTGAGCAGTTTCAATACAAGAATGAAATGTTGTTTATATGATTTCAACTCTGAGCCCTCAGGCCTGTGTTAATAACATGCTTTGCATACGTTGCCTGTTTGGCAAGTTACGTTGTCCTAAACAAAGCATGAAGGAAAAAATGTTTTCAAATATGTTTTCTATAATTTTTTTCAAGGAGAAAAGTGACCTAAAAAATATTACATCAAGGTTTAGTGGTTGATCTGTATTTCCAGTGTTGTTACAACATATTTAACAATAACAAAACAGTGTCTGCAATAATTAACTCATGAATGAGGTTCAGTGTAACACAGTATAGAATGTTGCCCTCTAATAAACCATTCTAATTTTTATGACCGAGAATATCCGTGCTTGTTGAAGGCGTGCACATTGCATTGCCAAAAACCGGTACCATATTTTGTTTACTGACAGCAGCTGAAGCAGCGGAGCCAGTGCACTCAACAGCTAGACCCTACTTGACTAATTTTGACATCACATCATTAGCCATACCATATGTGCTCTGTTTGGTGATCATAACCAAAACAACCACTAATCCCAACAGCAACATAATCTGATTTGCTTTTGGCTGCATGGCTAAACTGCTTTGGGTGGGATTGCACTGCATGTGACCTGAGGCCCCTCCGTGTGACTAGACTGCAGCAGGCACGGAGCAGCTCCAGGACCCGGTCCTACGGGTTTCTGATTTATTTATTTTTTTAGGATTAAAATCTGCACAAGAGAAAAATGTGGTTAGTAGTTTCTAGAATGACACATGGTCAGTCTTGGGGAGAAACAATACCAACAATTATTGGATTAGCTCTATCCAGTTATGCGTCATTATTATTTTAGGAGAGGGTTGCATGTTTATACGTCATTAGTGTTGATTCTTCAATGTAAATTCTAACCTCTTTTGTGAAGAGCATATCTTGTAAATCACACTTACCTCAGCAAAAGTTACACATTCATTTACAGTCATGAGTAGCCCTTTGACCCTACTTGACTTGTGGCACTGCAGTGATGGACTTATGTCTTGTGTGAATGGCATCAACCAACCAGATAGCCTGTGACCAGAACTGAATGTAGCAAAGCCAAACACAATGCATGTCATTATTCCACATCGGCCAGGGTTCCTGTGTGAAGTGTATTACTCCCCCCACTGCTGCCACACACAGATGAGCTGTGGTCTCTGGCTCTATGTGTGACCTGAATATTGCTCCGCAGTGTCATTCATCCCAGTGACAAATGGGTCCTTTCGTGTTTCCCCAGTGGGAAGATGATTTGCTGTTGATTGGTCTAGGACCAGTCATTTTTGGTTCTTTGTGTGTCTGACTCAAAGGATTAGTCCATGTGACACCGCCTGTGGTGAATTACTGGTAGTTTGCTCTCATTGTGAGGTCTGATGACATGCAGTAGTTCATTTACAGAACAGATTGTTTAATTGGGTATCACTGCTGCTAAGTGAAAAGCATTCAGTTCTCAATTCTGCATGCACAGTGTGAGTCTTACTGCACATGGACTGCTCAGTACAATTAATGCCATTCTAGGCTTTTTGTTCACATCAGTGTGCAGCCAGATATTGTGCATGTTGTTGTCACCTCTGTCTGTGTGACTCTGTTATTCCCTTTCACACCATATCTTCTCTCTCTAATAATTCATTTCCCTATTCTCTGCTTGTCTTTTCTACAGGTTGTATGTGTCACCAAAAAAGCAGGCAGCAGATCCCGGCCCTGAGTCTCCGTTGAAGTGGTGTCGGCAGGTTCTGGACCATCGCAGCCCAGAGACAGAACTGGCTTGTCGGACCCTGATCAGCCGTTTGGACCAGAGTAAGTGTTTAACACCCCCATATGTACATTTTTGTTTTCAGCTCTTTCAAATGCCTGAACTGATGTTTTTATTGGTTTAATTTTTCCATTCCCACTAAAACAATCCCCTCAATCCATCCCTACTCACAGCAGCTTGTGTAACCTTAACAAATGTTTGTTTGTGTGAGTCACATGCCTTAGAGGTGGTTGGCCTAATTCAACAACCTAATTCATCTGAGGGAGAAAGTCTTTTCTTTCTTCAGTAGTGTGCTGCACTCTTATTTACTGTTCACCGCCGATGTCCATGAGCACGGATCAACATTTGTTTCACTTGTTTGACAAAGGGAAGCGACATGCTCGCCTGCTATGTACATCAGGACATCTGTGTGGAAATTTGTGTCTGATCCAACAGACATCATTTATTATTTATCTTGTTCACGGCTCTTACTTCCTGCACACTGCAGAACCTGAAGAACAGGCTGTTCACACTAGGACTGGGTGACTAAATGAAGTCTTGGGATGGGTTGGATTACCTCCTCCACCCAGGTCAGCTCCCTTTTCTTAATGGCAAGAACGATCCATGAAACTACCCGGCGGCAGAGAGACTATTGTTTCTGCTAAGCGTCGGCATGAAGAAACACATGATAGAACAAAACATGTCATGGAGGTTACTCTTTATTTAACTGACAGGTTATCTGTCAAAGCAATATTGGTTCCACCCATTCCACTGAGCATCAAATTGAGTACACAGTTTGTAAAACCTCAAACTGTATTGACAACGATGGTGATGTTTTTTTGTTGTTGTTTTTTTAGAACAGAGCAGCCAAGGCAAACCTCAAAGAACGATTCAACATGATAAGCTATGGACAAATGAAAAAAAATGAATAAGCATATAAAAGCACACAATTTACCACTCTGCATTCAACGCGCACACACACACACACACACCCACACACACACACACACACACACTTAAATCAATATATTGTAAAATGTTTAATGTCATTGAAGTAGGAGTGCTTTTAAGTCTGTATGCAGCTGATTTATCTTGTCTGCCAGTGTCTCGTTTTAAAATAGAAATTCAGTGGTACGTAATTATTTCTGAAATGCACAAAGGCTGCTGTGTCACAGTGGCATTACTGGATTCATTCATTTAACATACAAAATACAGTTAGAGTATAACTTAGTGTCAGATGGATGTGATTACGTATACTGATGCTTGTTCTGTCAACAGGTTTGGGGGGGGGGGGGGTCTTGCGTCCACATCATCCTGTGCTGTACGATCCAGGTAGCAACGTAATAGTCTGGAGATAATGCCTCTTCATTTGTTGATCTCATCTTGTTGCTGTTGAGCATCACTATGATTGGCTGAGCTGTGTCTGAGTGATGAGAGCATTTGTTTAGTAATCACTGCACCCTCTGATCATTTCACCAATAATACACATCACTTACTATCATTTCCAAACAAACGGAGCAGTTTTTCGTGTTTCTCTTTTAACACCATCCCTTTTAAATTTACTTACAGTATTCTCCTCTGAAAGATTTTCTTCTCTCCTCTTGTGTTCCTTGCAGCATCTCGATGGAGGAACATGTACAGTAGTCCATCAGCCGATGCAGGCTCCACCGGCTCAGGCCTGATCTCTCCTGGGTACCACAAATCAACTAACAAATCTCTACTAACCTGTGGCACTTCAGGTATGGCATGGCATTAACACACCGCGCTCATCAGTTTCAGCTCCACACAACAGAAGGACTGATCTCAGCTCTCGTAAAGATGTGGATCACTTGATGTGTGTGTCCTGTCAAGAGCGCTTCATGTTATTTTTTAACACTGTTTTGTGGTTGTTGCATGTCTGCTTTCTGTCACATATAGAACGTAGGGCACTGTTAACCATTTTTCTGTTTCTCCCAGGCAGAAATTCTTTACCGTTCACTTTATTTCTGTATTAAAATGAACCAAAAATTAAAATAAACCTTCACATTAAATGTGGAAGTTTTCATTCGTGTTTGAGATCAGCTTTTCTGTGAGGCACATGTTGAAGCCCAGAATCCGCAAACCCTCAACGCCTTCAGCCACAAAACCTCCCAGAAGTCAAACATTGTTTAATGATAGAACACGTGTTCTGTGACAGCTTATTTATGTCAGGCATGATTGAGTAGATCCTCATGTTGTTTTGAGTTGGAAACTGTGAACGCTTGACAGAATACAAACAAGATTGTCCTTTGGTAAATTATCAGCAGTAAAGTATAATCAGGTTTACAATAGGAAATGGAGAACAAGTGTAATTAAAGGTCTTCAGCTATGCTAACCTGTGTGAAATGGATTCTGCTGGGATGTAAACTTTATGGTAATAAAAGGTTAAACGTACAACACTACTTCTTATTCCTCACATTGTGTCACTGTCCAGAATTTGTGAGTGATCAACACTGCTGATGTTGTTTCCAAAACCCTGTAAATAACGAACATTTGCATGAACAGGTCAAATGCTCAGCTTGTGACCAGATCTAATCCCAAACACTTTACATAACCAAGTGCCGCAGGATAGTGTAGTCACTTCCTGTTTCGCTCATTCAGAGTGAGGCTTGCATCTGACAGACTGTCCATCCAGCTGTCCTTGTCAGAGGAGATGTGTTTCTCTAGACGAACCTCGTGACTGACGAATCTGCTGCATGTGTACCAGCCTTAAATCGGAACGCTTTATGTTAATTGGTCTAACTATTTATGTGACATACAGTATATATCATGGTATGAAAATTACAATTAAAACTAAATTATGGTTGATGCAAGCCCACAATGTGCATGAGCTGGAAGGTGAAGTGCATGGATGGTGGAACTGCTTTTGTCCAATATTTTCCAACTTATCAAAGTTCACCAAATTTTCCTTTTCAAATTTTCAATTTTCTGATGTTCTATTTAATTACCGTGAAGCAATATTATAATTGTTTGAGCCAGATCTATCAGTCCTTGTCCTCTACTGAGCCGACTGTGACAGATGCTGTTGGAATCTAATTTTTGTGATCATTCATAGGTGAAAGCTGAAATGGTCTGACATTTGTCATATCCTTGTTACACTGAGACACGTCCCCATTCATCAGGGAGGGGCCTCACTCAGGGGTCTTTAAACTTATGTCAGATTTGTCTTTGTTAATGACATCTATATTCTCTTTGGGTAGCTGTGTTTGAAAAGCTAATCATCATTTAATTGCTCAGGAAAATTGTTAGACTTATTCACAGGGACTACTTAAAAGTTTTAGTTTTGAAAATGACAAAGTGAAGTTTTTTGAATTGTATGAAGGAACAGCTTGGTTATTCTCTACTTTAGGAGCCATAATGATACAGCCTCTGGTGGTAACTATTTAGTGAGGTTTAATTTGTTCAACTAGGCCATTCTGACATGAAATCACTACCTGAGCAAACTGTCTACAGCCCACTTGAGAATAACTTTCCCAGACGTGATTAGAACAGTGGCATGTATGAATGTATTCATGTATGAATGTACCTGCTGTAACCAGTATCCCGCTGTGTTCACAGGAGCCACAAACATGCAGTCGGCCCTGAGCTCCCAGTCCTCTATAGACAGTGAACTCAGCACATCAGATGACTCCATCTCTATGGGCTACAAGCTGCAGGATCTCACCGATGTCCAGATCATGGCTCGCCTACAGGAGGAGAGTAAGTACAGGATGGGTGTCATTAGATTTTTAACGGTATCACTATTATCTCTCTGGGACTTTATTGGTACTCATTTTGGTTCCTAACATCCACTGGCATATGATACGTGGGTATACCGATCAGTATTTAAGTTGGTTTTATAGAGCCTAATTCAAGAACCATTCAGGGTCGACAAAAGGAAAATGTTATTAATTCGCCTTCCATTAATAGTAATCAACAGGTTTTTTAATTTTTATCTGTAATGGTCCCATCCTTTGCAAACTATTGAACAATTTTATGTGTATGTATGCAGTTTTCTTAGATAGTGAGAAGATGCCTGAGGAATGGAGGAGAAGTGTACTGGTGCCCATTTTTAAGAACAAGGGAGATGTGCAGAGTTGTGGCAACTACAGAGGAATAAAGCTGATCAGCCATACAATGAAGTTATGGGAAAGAGTAGTGGAAGCTAGACTAAGGACAGAAGTGAGCATTTGTGAGCATCAGTATGGTTTCATACCAAAAAAGAGTACTACAGATGCAGTATTTACTTTGACGATGTTGATAGAGGAGTACAAAGAAGTACAAAGAAGGAGTACAAAGAAGGCAAGAGGGAACCGCATTATGTTTTTGTAGATCTGGAGAAAGCTTATGACACGGTGCCCAGAGAGGAACTGTGGTATTGTATGAGGAAGTCTGGAGTGTCAGAGAAGTATGTTAGAGCGGTGCAGGACATGTATGAGGACTGTAAGACAGTGGTGAGGTGTGCTGTAGGTGTGACAGAGGAGTTCAAGGTGGAGGTGGGACTGCATCAGGGATCAGCTCTGAGCCCCTTCTTGTTCACTATGGTGATGGACGGGCTGACAGACGAGGTTGGACTATGGACTATGATGTTTACAGATGACATTGTGATCCGTAGTGAGAGCAGGGAACAGGTGGAGGAGAATGATGAGGATGCTGAGGTTCTCTTTGGGAGTGACCAGGAAGGATAGGATCAGGAATGAGTACATCAGAGGGACAGCACATGTTAGAGGTTTTGGAGATAAAGTCAGAGAGGCCAGACTGAGATGGTTTGGACATGTCCAGAGGAGAGATAGTGAATATATTGGTAGAAGGATGCTGAGTTTTGAACTGCCAGGCAGGAGGCCTAGAGGAAGACCAAAGAGGAGGTTTATGGATGTAGTGAAAGAAGACATGAAGGTAGTTGGTGTGAGAGAAGAGGATGCAGAATACAGGGTTAGATGGAGGCAACTGATTCGCTGTGGCGACCCCTGAAGGGAAAGCCCGAAAGGAGAAGAAAGAAGAAGTTTTCTAACTTTGTATTATTTGTGTCAGGTCTGAGGCAGGACTATGCCTCCAGCTCAGCATCAGCATCACGCCGTAGCTCCACAACCTCTCTGCAGTCCCTGCGCCGCGGCGGCACCTACAGCGATCAGGAATTTGACAGTTACAGCCTGGAAGATGAAGAGGATGAGTTTTGCCCCATGCCCCAACGACAATCCCGCTTCACCCCATCACCCCTCAGCTCTCCCCGGTGCCTTTCTCCGTCCACCTCCAATCATGGTCAGGAATACAGCAGCCGACTAGGGGCCCAGCGCACAAGAACACCAAGGCGATCTCTCCAGGGCCCCAGTGCAGAGTTGCTTAAATTTGCTAAGAGTGAGGGTAGGCAATTACTGATAACTATTTATTTAGTTCAGAATATACACCAACAAGTATGTCAGAGTAACTGTCCAGAGAGTCCTGCTGGACCACAGCTGTAATGATGTGTGTTGTGCTGTTGCTGACTCTGTTCTTGTGTGTGCGGTTCCAGAAGAGTTGAGGCACAGCATGCCTAATTTGACCCCTCGCACCAGCCTCCGTTCCCTGGAGGCGGTAAGAAACAGCCGTAGCATGGAGGCTAACCTTCAGACATCTGGCAACCGCATGTCCCACCTGACTCAGTCCCCCTCCACAGGTAACCCTCCCCTCTTGTCCTCGTCTGCACGACTCCAGCTATATTGTCAGTCCAGCATTTGTCTTGTGTAAACCCCTTTGTGGTGTCACTTTTATCCCACCACTCGTCTTAACCTCTGCATGACTACAGGTAAGGAGTGTTTAATGTTGATATGAGCCAAGAATGGTCTTAGCTACAGCCTTAATAAACATGAATACATGTTGTATATGTTTATTACAAGCCATAAGCCAATTTTCTTTTTTGCTTTTACTAATAACACATTGCGTCATAGGTTTGAGATTATATATCCAGCCCCAAATATTGTTTGATTGTTCCAGAAAACAACCATATCCCAAGGAATCAAGAGACTGACAGTAAACGGCTAATAATCATGATAACAGCATAACGAGAATAAATGGAGGAAAAATCACAAACGGCATGCAATGTTGGATTTATCATTTTGAATTTAATGTATAAAATCAGAGCTTTGAACCGGTTCATGGAACAAAAACTAAAACCAGAAACTTTTTATATTTTGCCAGGAATAAAAATGAAACCAAAAACTTTATACTTTTTGATGTTCTGGAACAGAATCGGTTATTCAAATTAATAGCAACCGGTTAATATCTATTTTTTATATATCTGACCTCATGTTTCCCTTCCTGTTATTTATTCAATGCGTGATGAGATCCGAGAGAAGTTGATGCATATCACCAGAAATCAAGGAAAAGGCAGTCTCCCAATCTCATTATATTCATAACAGGTAAACACTGTAGTCTGTCAATCTGAAAAAACGTTTGATTTAGACATAAACTCATTGGCTGCAGATATTTTCAAAGCAGAATTCCTTGGTCTTTGCTCTGAAACTTTGAAGCTTTGAAACTTTGTTGCATCGTAAGCTGACGCAACTTCTCGGTCTCCCCTTCATTTTCCATCCTCTGTTCCGTAACTGGATCAGTGCTGTTGTTGTGTTTACTGTAGGGTTATATCTACAGTATATAAACTAATTGCCTTAATAACCGATTTAAAAGTCCTAAAGTTACCTACCTATTTATATTTATAAGGAATGTTATTAACTGGTTCAGTAACTATATTTTTTTGTTCTAACCGGTTCAGGGACGTCAATTCATGGGTGAAATTTAGAACCGAAAACATTATAACGTTATAATACTGTTTCTGTTTGGAACGAACCAGTTGGCAAAGAAATTATGGTTCAAAGCCCTGACAAAATCTCTAAAAAGACACTGCAGTTCCGTGTTGGGTTTATAAAACTTCTTGAGAAAATGTGAGCATAAAGGAAGAAATGTATAAATGACTATTAACATAATGGCCAAAAAAAGTTTTGGTAGCCTTTTGTTTTGACTTCTAGAGATTCATTCAACTTTTCTAGCTAGGAACAGTTCTTGGTCTTGATTTTTTTCACTAAAGGACAAGTTTATCACCAACAACAACAATTTCATATTGGTGTAGCAAAACTATATATATATATATATATATATATATATATATATATATATATATATATATATATATATATATATATATATATTTTAAATAATTACTGTATTTTATAATTACTGTATTTTATATCCAAATCCTAATGAAGGCAGTAGCTGTTCCATAATCTGCTACACCTCTCTACCTCTCTTACACAAGGTATGGCTTGTAGTCGACTGCGTAGCAACGGCCAGTCGCCCCTCTCCCTACGGGCTCCAGTTAAAGCCGTCACCCCTGTGGGCTCCATGGTACCTGGGCGTCAGTCTTCCAGAGGTCTTCCACTTGTTCAAGCGCTGCCGTCAGGAGGGGGCCGCAAGGTCCAGCCTGCCGGCTCCGCCAGTGGATCCCATGTACATGGGAGAGCCTCCACCGGGGCAGTGAGGCCCTCTGTGGGACGAGGACAGACATCAGCATCCACAAGGATGAAACTTTCACAGTCACCCAAAAGGTAAGTGCATATATGGAAAAGTACATGTCAGTTTTTGATTTCAGTTTGGTTGCATTTCTATCATTCAGATAATAAAAAATGATTTTTGCGGTGAATTTTCTACTTTGTTCACAGACCTCTGGGCATGACTAGAATCTCAGATGAATCTTGGAAAGACGGCTGTTACTGAGTTTGTCCAGTATTGAAGGATGTCCACAGCTGCAGCCCTCCCCCGACCTCTCCCTATTGACTCACACTGTACAGACAACAAAGCCACTGTGTCCATAAAGTGTGTAGTGCATCTTCTGCCCCCCCCATTTCATACTGGAGCACTGGGCTGCACTGGATTCATATTTAAGACTCATCTCTATCCCTCGCATGAAAAATTGTCAACCCACAGAGAGGATTTGTAGGCAGACAATAAGGCACAGATGCACACTCCACCTGTGACATGGATCAACATAGAGCTTCCAAAAAATTTTGTCAGTTTGACTTATTTTTCTATGACAACTGTCCGAAACTGCTGGAATATTAAGAGTTGTGTTGCGTTGAAGTAATTCTTGAAGTCATTGATATGAAGACAATTTCACTTGAAGAAAATGCTGGCTGTTTGATATTTTGTGAATTCCTACTAGATGATGGGTCTGAGTATTGCATGCCTGTGTTGTTTTTTTTCCTTAATACAGCCTATTCATCATTGTGTAACTGCAATATGACAAATCTTCCAGATGTCCCACCGTGATCTGTGTGAATTTACAAATGGTTGAATGGTTTATTGTGAAACTGTCATTTTTGTGTTTTTGCTCTGTGATTACACACTCCGATCCCTGTAAGCCACACTGCCCTAACAATACGAAACATGACAAATTGGTCTGTGCCAAGTTGTACCACAGCTGCAACAACTTCTAATAGAAGTCATTTTGATTTGTTGTATTCTATTGGTATCATGTTTTCCAGACATTTTTATTCCATATCAAGAGACTGTTTTGAGTGTTTTCTTTTGAATAACACTGTATTAAGGTAAATGTTTATGCACGAAGGCTGTGTGCCTTATATGGCTATGCATCCAGATGCAGTGCCTCCGATAATAAGGAGCTGTAATAAAAATGGATAATAAAGTCAACCCTGAAATGGAATCGTAGCTTTTGTGTTTGTGTTATTAAATGCATTCATAGTCTGTGTGCATCATGACTAAACTGATCATACTATACAGGGCAAAGAAAAAGGCGGCGTTTTCTCCCGGATATTTACTGAGTACATGACCGAACGCTTCACAACTCAGTGTTCGTGCTCCTCTTCACTTATGACAAATGGCCTACAGGCCTCATCTGCGCATTCAGAAATCTGAGCGTGCAATATGCAGTCACATGGAATCTTATATTTATGGTGTGATGTGTGAATTTTGTGACTCAAAACCTTAAAAAATATTTTCCCATCAAGAGCCTGTCTATGTCAATGTAACTCTGCTCTCTTATGCATGACGCACACTGTAAGGGATCAGCGGTAAACGAGGCCACGCATTGTCTGCCCCCCGCCCTCCCTCTGCTTGTCAGGAAGCAAGCTGATTGGCCGAGGCCTAGCAAAGGGTGCCCGGGGATCCAAAACTGCAGGCCGCACTTAGCTTACCGTCAAAAATAAACCAAAACAATAACTGACAAAATTAAGAAGGGGAAGAAACACCAATAGAGTCGGAAGACGACGTTATCAGGTAAAATTAATTTTAGTCACCTAGAAAGGTATGTAGAATAAGACATGAGGGCCCAGTCGGCCGTTGTGGGCCTCCTTCAGCCTTTTAGAAAAACAACATGATTATGCGGCATAAGCCGCCTCACTTAGCTTAGCAAGCTAGCTAGCTGGACGATCAGTCGTTGCGCAGATTATATCGACGTACAAAAATAGTAATACAACTCGTTTTAGTCGCTTACTTGTGTAAACAAGTTTTATAAATAATGCTGTTATGACGTGATGCGTAGTTTGCCAAATAACAAAAGCTATCGTATTCCTCGAATTAGCAGTTATGCTAAAACAAAATGGCGCCCGGGGGAACAGTCCTAGCTTGCTTGCTAGTTAGCTTCGGTTGGCGGAGGGCGGTAGCCGCCCTGGTATGCATTGCATAATGCCTGCGGTACTGTCAGTAGCACTCATTAACGCTCTACATGTAAAGCTGTCTTTTGAATCCTGTATTCATTGCTTAAAATTCTAAATATCGTAACGGTGTTGGCTTTGTTCCTTGATAATAGCGTTCTAGGACGTTGTGGGTCCTTGTTTATGGGGAAAACAAGGACCCGCAAAGTCACCGCAGACATGTCATATTCGGCTCAATTTGAGTCGTCATATGGCGAACATTTATTTTTCCAACCAAATTTGGAAGGAAATAACTTCCACCAGCCTTCTGAACCCTAGACCGAAGGCTTCCGCAAACTGAGTGGAGCAACGCTCCGTTTCAGCCGGGCTCCCGCCATCAGGCTCAACCAGCTCCAGGTGTAGAGTCTACGGCACCTCCTGAAGCTGTGTGTAGTACTGTCGGTAGGCAAAGGATGGAGCCAGTGGTCAACAACAGCCCCATTACAGCAATACTGCATGTCCGGCTGATAAAGAAGCCCTATTTATCACTGTGTACCCTTGTTTAACTTAATCCCAATTGGAACTAATGCTTTGCACACGTTCAGCATTACTTTCACTTATTTCTTGTTCCCCTCTGTTATCAGAAACTTAACTATGAATTGCTTGTGTTTTATTGTCAGAGAGATTGTTACCTTGATGGAAGGGAGAGTATGCTTCTGGTTTTATTCTAAGAGTTGTCCTCGGATGTGAAGGTATGCAATATATGCCAATGTGTATTATCATTTTTTGCATTCACCTTCATTATACCTAATGCAAGCAAACATAGTCAAAGAAATCTATTAACACAGTGTGTGCTGTAAATTTTAGCCTTTATTCTGACTGAAGACATGGATCAAGGAGGAGGAGTGTTGGAGCTGCACACTCAAGAGCTGAAGATGCCTCACACCATGATCATGCAAGACTTTGGTAAGTGGTCTGTAGGGCTGACCGGCATAACTTCAAATTAATATCGCCATTATTTAAATCTAATAAGATGCATTCAGTAAATATGTTGAACTATGAAAGTTCTTTGTCAACAATTAACCTTAGATTTTGACAGCATGTCACCCAGAGCAAGTTTCCCTAATTTGAAAGAATTTGAAATTAACCTAAAAATGTCATCTTGTAATTTGTTTGAAAATGATGTCTTTCATTGCATATTTTAAATAAGAAAGTGAGCACTTTCACACACACACTAACCGGTCTTTTACGATGGATAGAGTGTGCATTAAAACTGGGTTGTGTTTTTAATTGCTTTGATGTCTTCTGTTTACAGTTGCAGGCATGGGAGGTCTGGCTCACATTGATGGGGAGCACATTGTGGTTTCTGTGCCTGAGGGTATGCTGCTTTCTGATGTCATGACAGATGAAGGCATACTGCTGGAGCATGGGCTTGAAGTGGAAGGCCTAGAGACTCAAGTGGTTGAAGGACTGGAGACAGAAGTTGTGGAGAGCTTACATGCAAATGTAGAGGGTTTAGAGGCGGAAGTAGTTGAAGAGCTGCAGACACACGTTGTAGAGCTGGAAGCTCAAGTTGTTGAGGGGCTTGATGGGGAAGTGGAAGTGGAGGGTCTAGAGGCGCATGTTGTGGAAGGCCTGGAAACTGAGGTGGATGTTGAGGGCCTCGAAGCCCACGTGGTTGAAGGTCTTGAAGAGGAGGTGGAAGTGGGGAGTTTAGAAGCTGAGGTTGTTGAAGGCCTGGAGGTCGATGTGGAAAGCCTTCAAACGCAAGGGGTCGAAACGCATGAAATGTCAAATGAAGACATGGTGTCATCAGAACACAGCGTGATCATGCCTGAGAACATACTAGGCACAGAAGTTGCGATAGAGGAAGCACTGGACCCCCATCATCACCACGTCTTAACCTCAGACCTCATCCAGGATTCAAACCCGCACCATGATGACATGCCCGACCAGGTGTTTGTTGCTGAGCTACTGTCTGAGCACCAGGACAACACTCTGGATCACCAGCTTGTGTCAGAAGGCTTGATGGTGGCAGAGGCCAACTCTGAGACCATAATTCACCAACAGTTACAAACTGAGGCTGTTCCCCTGCAGACAGATGAGGATGATGACGCAAGAAGCAGCTCAGAGGATTATCTTATGATTTCCTGTAAGATAGACTGTCATATAATTACTTATTTTAATAAATATTGTTCTTATGCAGTTTAATTTTTGAGGGCTGCAAACCTTTAGTAACAAAGACTATGTTTTACTTTAGTGGATGAAGTGGGAGAGAAGCTGGATATAGGAGACACTCCCCTAGAGATCAGCACTGAGGTGATGGACGACAAGGAATCTAAAGAAGAGGATGGCTCTGAAGTTATCAAAGTCTACATTTTTAAAGCTGAAGCAGATGATGATTTAGGTGAGTGGGTTGTTTTTTTATGACATTGTTTTCACAGTCAAACAATATTGTCCTAATTTATTCTGCCCTGTTGAGCTGAAGGTAGATCATGGCTTTAATTTTGTTTTCTTCCTAGGTGGAACAGAAGTGATCACAGAAGATGATTACCAGAATGGCCACCCTGATTTGGAAGCGGCATCATCTGGGAGACTTGGAGTTGGGCGAGATAAGATGGTCTACATGGCAGTCAAGAACCATCCAAAGGAGGAAGAGGATGATGAGGATGACAGTGATGAGGATGACGATGATGATATTAGTATGTTCCTTTTTGAAATTTTTTTAAATAATTTTCTTCGTACAGGTGCATTAATCTTCTATTGTTGCAAAGAAATTATCAACAGATGTTTGTGCCTGTTTATTATTACCATTTATTGTACATTATTACTATTTATTATATAGTTCTGTCATAATGCAAACTTTTTATAACAATCATATTTGTAGCATTTTAATTTTTACATTGTTGTTAATTAAAATTAAAGTGTTAATTTTCTGTGCAGATATTGCTGCCGATCAAGTGAAGAATGGAGCTTCTACACAATTTCTGCAAATTCGGGATGGGATGGGCGCCAACCGGGGCCTGAAACCCAAAGCTAAGAAAAAGAAGAAAGGAGAGACGCGACAGTGTCAGACTGGTATGAACAGCATCAAATTCTGGGACAAATGAAATGAAGTTGTGATGTGGCACTTGTTGTTTCAGAATCACATATTTGCATGCTTTGATAAACATTTGGTTGTTTGACAAAGTCCACTCTCTTTTTCAAATCTCTTCTAGCTGTTATCATTGGACCAGATGGTATGCCATTGACTGTCTATCCCTGCCACATATGTGGAAAGAAGTTCCGCTCTCGAGGCTTCCTCAAATGCCACATGAAGAATCACCCAGACCACCTGCTTAAGAAAAAGTACCAGTGTACAGACTGCGATTTTACCACCAACAAGAAGATCAGTTTCCACAACCACATAGAGAGTCACAAGCTGCTGAGCCACAACAGTGAGCGCTCTCCAGAATACACAGAGTACACACGCCGTTATCACGAGTCGAGTCCCCTTGGCTCCGACAAGCTCATTGTCAAGGACCGGGAGCCCAAACTGCATCACTGCAAGTACTGCGACTATGAGACCGCCGAACAGGGCCTGCTCAACCGCCACCTGCTGGCTGTGCACAGTAAGAACTTTGCACACGTGTGTGTGGAGTGTGCCAAAGGTTTCCGCCACCCATCAGAGCTGAAGAAACACATGAGAACCCACACAGGGGAGAAGCCCTACCACTGCCCGCACTGTGAGTTCCGCTGTGCTGATCAATCTAACTTAAAGACTCACATCAAGAGCAAGCATGGTGCAGATTTGCCTTTCAAGTGCAGCCATTGTCCTCAAGCCTATGCTGACACACGGGAGCTCCAGCGTCATCTAGAGATGGTACAAGGCCACAAGACCCACCAGTGCCCGCACTGTGAGCACAAGAGCACCAACTCCAGCGATCTAAAACGTCACATAATCTCAGTTCACACCAAGGACTTCCCCCATCAGTGTGACGTGTGCGAGAAAGGCTTTCACAGGCCTTCAGAGTTAAAGAAACACGCGGAGACACACAAGGGCAACAGAGTGCATCAGTGCCGGCATTGTAACTTCAACGCCCCCGACACCTTCACTTTGAGTCGTCACATCCTGTCTTTGCATACAAAGGACCTCCCCTTCAAGTGCAAGCGCTGCCGGCGAGGCTTCCGGCAGCCGGCGGAGTTGAAGAAGCACATGAAGACACACAGTGGTAGGAAGGTTTATCAGTGCCAGTATTGTGAGTATAACAGTACGGACGCTTCAGGCTTCAAACGTCATGTGATCTCCATACACACCAAGGACTACCCTCATCGCTGTGACTACTGCACCAAGGGCTTTAGGAGGCCTTCAGAGAAGAGCCAGCACATAGCCAGGCACCACAAAGACATGATGATGTAATGTCATCGCACACACAACCACACTTCCTTGCTCCCGAGTAAATCTGTGTCACACTCTCAGAGGTAATTTTAGTGTAATTAACAAAGAAAGGACTGATGATAGAGGTTGATGACGAGAATGACATTATAATTGCCGTTCTGTGTTCTGTTTTGTAATGAGTGTATCCCTCCTTCCCCAGGAGTAATGCAAGAACACATTTTAGATGGGGATGAAGTCTAAAATGCAGTGTATATAATGAGTGGGACAGCTGTAAATTGTGTTTTGTTTTTTTGTTGTCGCAGAAAATCACATATGAACATATAATCAGGGTCTCAAATGTCTATTTTTATACCCACTCAGCCGAAATGCTGCGAGATGATGACTGTGTCTTGTAAAACAGAACGTGGTGCTTTGTGAACGTCATGCCAGTTCTTCAGGTGATGTGGAATGACTACATGAGACTTTAGTCTCCCGAGTACCAACCAGTGTCTCTTTTCTTTCTTAAGCAGCTTTTAATCCTTACTTCTGTTTTCAGAGTCATCACACAAGGTTTTCAGTGGTGTTAACACACATAAAGCACCTTAAAAAATATATATATATATAAATAAATTGAACTGCTGAGTTTGCATACATTTAGATTCTGGAATTCCGTTAAATTTATTATGTGTAATATAAGCTGTATTGTGAAATGTTTTTAAATTTGAGTCGTAATTCTATCAGATTGGCGATGTCTAACGAGAACAAATGGTTGTAGGTTTATTAGGTCAATAGGCCTTCAGTTCCCCCAGCACATACAGAAACAAACCTGCTACTGATCCTTGCTATGATGGCGCTGATGGTTAACTGATTTATGAAAATCACAGTTATCTGACTAGTACTGTAAAGCTGGTCCAGAGGTGGAGTTCACTATGACACATGTGCTCTTTCACTTAATTATTTCTTTGCTATCATGACTTACGTCTGTTGGCCTGTGCCCCAGCATGGATGAACACAACTAAGTGATTTTAACTCTCAATCATGCTGTATCAACACCATTCTGTCAAAAATAGTTTAAGGCAGACGAAAGCACTTTAATTTTTTTTAATGTCTTATATGTATTCATTCACTTATAGCACGCACGCGTGTGCTATGCATATTTAACAGAATTGCAGAGCTTGAGTTGGTAATGGTAAGGATTGTTCTGCGTGTTGTTGCTATCAAGTGGGGACTTTGCATTACTGTGTAAAAACTGAGTTGTCAGTGACAGTGGTGGGTGAATCCATCTATTGTTTGTTCTATTGATAGGTGATTGGATTTTATGTTTTAGTTTGTGCTCACTAACAAAATTCCCAAGACCCTGTTGCTCCGGTCCCAAATAACCCAAACTAATCCCAGACATGGGATTATTCTCTTGAAGTCAGTGGTAATCATATTGGAATTAGTCTTTTAAAGTATGCACATATGCTGTCTCCATGAAATTAATTGTGCTATATATTAAAAAATCCCTGCATTTCGTGTACCTTAGTCTATATTTTCTTTCAGTCTGATTGTGGATAAACTACTGGTGGGCAAAAACCAAAATAAACGATTATCTTTTTACACTTTTGTCTTTTGTTGTCCTGCTTAAAGGATCGCCCTTACATGACACCCTTTAAGCAGGATCTCTCCACTTTGTTAAGTCACAGCACCGTTTCAAAATCAACACAGTACAAACGATTGAAAACACTGCACACTGTAATGGCTAACATACACACACACACAGTGAGGCTACTGTAAGACAGGGCTGTACACACAACTCCATTGTTCTGTTGTGGATGGATGAGAGGCAGAATCCTTTGTCCACTACGCTCCTGCACACAAAGCTTGAGGTAGATGATATACATTTTCCTTTCAAGTTCAGTCTGAAGGGGAAGTTGAATAATTTATTCTATGATGTATACATCAGGGGAGCCTGTTGGGAAAGACGGTCAGCAGCTGTCCCACTGGTACATACTGTACACGTACGGTTTCCCCAGACATTTTAAAATGTCATCTCTAATAACTAATAAGTTCTTTTTCAGTTACAGCCGACACTGATAAGTGGAGGATGAGTTTACAGTTCATATTTGAATTTTTTGCCAGTTGGTTCGTTCCAAACAAAAACAGTATTACAATGTTTTCGGTTTTCCGTTCCACCCAAGTATTGACATTCCTGAACCGGTTAGGACAAAAAAATATAGTTGCCAAACCAGTTAATGATGTTCCTTGTAAATATGAAATAGGTAACAATAAAGCATCACTTTCAGAGAAGAGTCTGGTGAACTATGCTCTGAAAATGGTTGCAGCCAATGAGTCAATGTCTAAATTAAACATTTTTTCAGATTGACAGACAGCAGTGTTTAACTGTAATGAATATAATCCAGGCTGGGAGACTGCCTTTTCCTTGACTGCTGGTAATCTGCCTCAACTTCTCTCTGCTATCATTGCGCTTTGAGAAACATGAGGTCAGATTTTTTTTTTAAGAACAAAAAAAAAAGGTATTAACAGGTGACAATTATTTTGAATAACTGATTCTGTTCCAGAACATCAAAAGACGTTCTGGAACAGAAGTTTTTTGATTTCGTTTTCATTCCATGAACCGGTTCAAAGCTCTGATTTGAACTAAGTTATCCTTTAGAAAAGAGTAAATGACAGAAACATTTAGTTTTATTTATTTGTGAAAATAATTCAGTATGTTACCCAACATTCTTGGAATCCATTAATGTAGAATTTGGTCATGTCCAAATGCTTTACTCCCTATTTTTGGTAAAAACAAGTTGACTGTAGTGTACTCAGATGGTAGTATGCTTATGTCGGGAATATGTTGGTCTGGAGTTTTCTTTCAGTCCTCTGTAATGTGGTCTCCCAGCATCATCTCTAAACACAGCAGCACCTCCAGTACGAGCTGAGATCTCAAGCATTTCACTGAGATCAGAGCTTGAGCTGCAACAGGAGTGGGAGGAAGAGAATGTTTCCCAGAAAAGCACATTATTAGTGCTGGCCTATTTTAGGACATCAATGTACTGCGTAGCTCTGATTATCAGCCCAGTCGATCATGATGGAGCAGCCATGTGCAATACCTGGTTCTTAAAAGTGAAGCAGCTAAACAGAATTCAGCCAACATCATGTTGATAAACTAACAAAATTAAGATCGTGAAATAAAGAAGGATTGACCAAGGATGGCAGCTGAGCAGGTTGAAGGTTAAAAGATGCCCCCCATGCCACCACAACACATCAGAGACCTGGACGGGCACGGCTTGGCAGCTTTCACAGAAACAGATTAAATTATTTGGGTGTAACCACAGAGGGGAAAACTGACTGAGTCAGTAGGAAAGTGGAACAAAATGATTTGATTAAGAACTTTCCAGTAATAACGTGGGTGTGTGTGGGGGCTGCCAGCCTTCCTGGTTAAATGTCCTCTTTAATTTCATTAAAGTGTTGTTCATCTGTCAGAGTGACTGCTCTCCACTGGCTCAGTTTCATTAGGAGGCTAGAAGGGTGCAGCGAGAGCAAAGGCCTCTGCCAAGGCTGCACAAAGACACACTTTGATTCACACAGAACTTTTTGAGTTCTTGCGTTAACTCATAATTAATAGGCAAAAAAAAAAAAAAACAATGAACACAACCTTTATGGTTCAGGTCAACACAAAGATAAGACAATAGATGACTTGAGACAAAGTATGACAATGATGAAGTGGTAAACAACAGAAAAACATAAAATGTAAAACTTTGCATTATTACTGTTGTTTGTTAAAAAATTGAGATGTATGGAAAAATAATGGGATGTGAAAATTATTTTGTGGATCTGGACCTTGACCTGAAGTTTCCTCTAAATCTAATCTTTGCTCCAAGGTCTGTCTCCATGGAGAACTTTGAAATATTCACACAGACAGACTAGAATGAAAACAAGTTCACTGCTGAGGGTCATAAACATCTGCATCTTTTCTCCCCACACTGAGACTCTGGAGGAGTTTCTGTCACTGAAATGTGCTGCATTCATGTCTTGCTTCACGTCTATGTCACCTGTCTTGAAAGATGTATGAAGCCTCACACTGTGGGAAATGAGGCTGTGCAGATGGGCTCACATGGGTACCCCCAACACCTCAGAAAATAGATGCACCAGCCTGTTCGGTTTTGTTTATCCCACAGAAGGTCTCATAAATCACTGACTGGTGCAGCTGTCAGCAGAAAGCGTTGAAAACACCGAGATCAATATGCAGACATATCCATAAAATCCTCCCAAAGTAACCCCTCACTGTCTCTGTTTCTCTCACCGTGTGAACCAAGGCTTCAGCAGGAGAGGTTGTTTCTCCATGAATACACACATATTTAGCATTGGTAATAGCAGTAAGTACAATTTTTCCATTTCTTATCTACTGTGTTGAACAACTATTTTGCTTCAATACACCGGAAACCTCTTCTACACCTGTTCTGAATCAGCAGAGAATCACACACACACACTGTTCACCGAACAGCTTCTGGAGGCCATCACCTTGATGAGGATTGACAGGCAATACACAGATAATCCAGCGGTTCCAGAAGGTCAAACTCATTTATTTGATGCAGTCATTTTGTCCAAATTTGTGAGGAAATTTGTGGGTTATGGTCTGGATGTGATTAGAGGGATGAAACTGCCATTAACAATCCTTAGACACAAACTGATGTGATTTACACACACAAGACTTCAGTGACAATGATTTTTAATCAACAGCATGGGCTAAATGGCTGATGGTAATTCCAAATGTGTAGACGGGGTCGTGCACTAGAGCGTATTATTGAGGCTGCAGACTCTCAGCATATTGATTTTACATATTCCAGTGGAGGGAACAGCAAACGGAGCTCGCCTGTGACATCAGCGTGTCTCATTGAGAGGCAGGCAGCACTGACATTCACCTCCAGAGCCTATAGTGACACACGACCTCAGACGTAGGATCCAGTCTGTTCACAAACAGGCTGTAGAACCACATGCCAGCTGGAGAGTGTGGGGGCCTCAGGGAAATCAGTGCCAGAATGCTCGGCGATGGGCAAAGTTTGCCTGCGGATTAGTCAGAGAGTGGACTGTGTGATGAAGAAAATAGACATAAAACAGATAGCAGGCAGACTGTTGAATATGTAAGCCTCATTATGGACTCATTACTGGTGCTGGAGCAATAGGATTTACAAAGTGAAGTAAAAAGAATATAAGAACAAGAACCAAGGCAGTCAGAGACTGCAACATCCCGCGAAGGGTAGGTCAGGGTACCCTGAAAGTAATACCTGACAAGTGCATAGCTTTGACCTTTCAGGGTAGGTCAAAGCTAGTGCATAGCTTTGACTTACCCTGAAAGGTCAAAGCTTTGACCATAGCTTTGACCATAGATCAAAGCTAGTGCATAGGTAGATCAAAGCACTAGCTTTGATCTATGGTCTTTCTCACACTGGCCTTCTCCCTCATCTTTCTATCTTATCCGATTCCTGAGTGTACAAAAGTTGAAATTTGACCTTGACCTAGTTATCTCAAGGTCATCATCTCATTTTCATCCCCTTTGCTGTCCGAGTAATCTGACTTTTGTTTCATCTTTTCTACGTACCTGCAAAGGTTGCGAAGATATTTGGTGGACGAACGACGGACAAACATACAAACACTGACAAATTACAATACATCACCAGTTTGCAGCAGGATGTAATGAACTTTGCTGATTAATTTTAATTACATCCCGCTTCAAAGGGGTGATGTATTGTAATTGTCAAACTTTGTGTGTTCATTCGTTCGTTTGTCCAAATACATGTTTATTAGGAGGTCATGACTACTGAATATGGGGTTGGTTATAGTAATCTGACCATACGAGTCAGTGCTTGATACATGATTAAAGATGTTTTAATTGTTATCACCGCTAAAACAATTATCTTTCTGCCAGAGAGGGTTTGCTGGTCTGCTGTTGACAGGATTACACAAAACTACCACACATGCTGTCACAGAACTGGATGGAAAAGTGAGGCTTGTCCCACAAATGTTTCTGTTAAGTCTGGAGTAAATCCAGATGTGTGTCGTGTGTGTGTGTGTGTGTGTGTGTGTGTGTGTGTGTGTGTGTATGTGTGCGTGCGTGTGTGTGTGTGTTTGCCACAGGGGGCTGCCGTTTTGAGGGCATGCTTGTCTTGTTTGAATGTAGACTAGGGTTTGATTTCATTAAAAATGACAAATGGGCCGTGTCAGACGGATGGACTCCATTGACTTCTCATATCTAATGTAATTTTTTGCTAAAAATCAATCATCTGGCATTAAAAGTAATACATATCCTTGTCGTTCTTTGAAAAACAAGCAAATATTCTTCCCAGCGTGTCGATCAGGAGCATCACACATTTACTTTCTCCAAAAATGACCATGAGAGACTTCTAAAGATGTGCTGGTGCATGTTAACACATACAGATTCAAAGGTGACACTTCATGAGTGTGTGAAGGAATGATTTTAACAAGAGTCTTCTTCTTTTCTTTTCAGCTTTTCCCTACAGGGGTTGCCACAGCGAATCACTTGCCTCCATCTAACCCTGTCTTCTGCATCCTCTTCTCTCACACCAACTACCTTCATATCCTCCTTCACTGCTTCCATAAACCTCCTCTTTGGTCTTCCTCTTGGCCTCCTGCCTGGTAGTTCAAAACTCAGCATCCTTCTACCAATATATTCACTATCTCTCCTCTGGACATGTCCAAACCACCTCAATCTGGCCTCTCTGACTTTATCTCCAAAACCTCTAACATGTGCTGTCCCTCTGATGTACTCATTCTTGATCCTATCCTTCCTGGTCACTCCCAAAGAGAACCTCAGCATCTTCATCTCTGCTACCTCCAGCTCTGCCTCCTGTCTTTTCCTCAGTGACACTGTCTCTAGACCAAACAACATCGCTGGTCTCACCACAGTTTTGTACCCCTTTCCTTTCATTTTAGCTGAAACTCTTCTATCACACATCGCACCTGACACTTTTCTCCACCCGTTCCATCCTGCCTGTACATGCTTCTTCACCTTTTTTCCACACTCTCCATTGCTCTGGACTGTTGACCCTAAGTACTTAAAATCCTCCACCTTCTTGATCTCTTCTCCCTGTAACTTCACTCTTCCACTTGGATCCGTCTCATTCAAACACATGTACTCTGTCTTACTGTGGCTAACCTTCATTCCTCTCCTCTCCTTTCCAGGACAAACCTCCACCTCTCTAGCTTCTCCTCCACCTGTTCCCTGCTCTCACTGTAAATCACAATGTCATCTGTAAACATCATAGTCCATGGAAATTCCTGTCTAACCTCATCTGTCAGCCTGTCCATCACCCTAGCGAAGAAGGGGCTCAGAGCTGATCCCTGATGCAGTAACTAATGAAAATGTAAATCTCTGCATCTTCCTGATATATTCTAGAAATTAGTTAGTACAGTGGTACCTCTACTTACGAAATTAATTGGTTCTGGAAGAAATTTCGTAAGTAGAGACGCGTTTTCCATGCAAATGCCGTAATCCGTTCCAAGCCCCCACAGTTCAGACATAAATGTTTTATAGAGCATAAAAATGCATCAAAACATGTAACAAATACATGTTACACAATAAATGAGAGTTGTGCATAATGTAAAAAACAAAGAATAGAGTAAAGAATAAAAATGATGGTCATTTACCTTTTAACTGCTGTCCTCATTGTCTTTTGCCCTTTATGGTTCATGCGCTCTTGCCTCACCATGCCGAACAACAACTTTTGAACTTCCCCAACCACCCACGCGATGCCTTAAACTCCTTAACCTTCCATTTGTTTTAATAACGTGGCAATTGTAGATGCATTACGGCCATATTCTTTGGCGAGATCAACCAAACGCATCCCTTTTCATGCTTTTCTATTATCTCTTGCTTTGTTTGTATGGACAAAAAAACTCTTTTCTTCGTCTTTTCTTTTCCTCTTTTCTCCGTCACTTTCTTGGGGTCCATAGCCAATACTCAAAAAGTTAATATATTTGTGTAAAACTATCAGAACACTTCATGGGTCGAGGGACGAGGACGCTGCATAGACACCTATCCAGCTAAACACAGAGGTCCCTCTTAGCCAATGGGTTGCCAGGATGCTAGGTAATAGCCAATGGCAGAGCAGCTATAAGAATGTTGCATTCAGGAACTTTTGGGAGCTGCGAGTAGCAGCCCATACTGTATTTTTACCTTTTGTAACTCGAAATTTCTTTCGTAACTAGAGGGAATATTTTCCTGTTGAGGCCTTTCGTAAGTAGAAAATTTCGTATGTGGTGACATTCGTAAGTAGAGGTACCACTGTGTTCTGTCAGAGGAAAAAACGTTTCCTCCTCAGTGTTCACTAGATGTCACTGTTGTCCCGTCATGCCGGGAAACACTGACAGTACTGACATTTCGACCACCAACAATCCCCCCCCCCCCAACATTAACCACGCACACACACGCGCGCGCACACACACACACACACACACACACACACACACACACACACACACACACACACCAGAAAAATGCATTAAATTAAATGCCTACCTAAATCCCAGCCAGGGGCTAGGGTTTGACAACATGGCAGTAGACTACTACTCATTTTTTATTGGTCTGTTCTTTATTTTGACCCAAAAGGTAAGAAAACAGTGGTTTGAGTCTCATTTTCATGGTTCTCTTCATTAATAATTACAGAACCGGACCAGTATCTGTTAAATGGACCGTCTCTATTTGACAAGTCCGTCGGCCGGACTTTGGATCATGGCACCGGCGCGTCACGGAGGGTGGGGCGGGGCTTAACGGATGTATCCTCCGTTACGTCGCCGCTCGGTTCCAGTCGGAAGGAGGAGACAAGAGGGGAACCGAACAAGCGAACACTTGGCGATGGAACACTCGGAGATGTTTTTGTGCGTCTTCCTCTCATCTCACTACACATTCACCGTCCTCTTCATCTTGTGGCTTTTCGTCTGCGGGTTACCGACAGAAATCACCAATTATGGATTGTTTAAATGAAGCTGGATACTGTTTAGGCGAGGGAAACCGATTATAATAAAGAGAAGAAGTCGTAATGGACAATTGTGCAATTTTCTGCTCAAAGAACTGGTGCCAGGAGCAGAATCACCGGATAACGCATCTATTTCTAAAGGACGGTCCGTTATAAACGCTGCCTGAAACATCCTGCTATGCTTTAGGACTTGTAAGAACAAGCTGTAGAGTAGAGGGTGTGTTGGTGTCGGTTTCTCGTTCCTGCCGGTTTTGTCGTGAGAGTGGCGGTCAGCTCTGACTGCCCGCGTTCCGAGTGCGCGGTGCGCGTCAGCCGCGTCGTTATTACCGGCGATTCACCGCAGCAGGACCCGCAATCAACGGACCGACAGCAGCCTTCACCAGCTGCTGTGGAAGGTGTCTCTAAAGCTGTAGTCTGAACTTTCACTGTGGCCAACAGAGTTTTTAAAAGCTGCATTCAAGAATTCAAGAGCGCACCGTCACGAAGGAGTAAACCATGGCTTTACCAGATAGTGGCATATCAGGGGAGGAGGTACCCTTCCCAGAGATCATAGAGCTCAATGTTGGAGGTCAAGTGTACATAACCCGCTATTCTACTCTTACAAGTGTGCCAGACTCTCTGCTCGGTGAGATGTTCACTCGCAAATCAGCCAAAGGACTGGCCAGGGACACCAAAGGTCGCTTCTTTGTGGACCGTGATGGTTTCCTGTTCCGTTACATCCTGGACTACATGCGGGATCAGCATCTGGTTCTTCCCGACCATTTCCCTGAGCGGGGGCGTCTGCAGAGGGAGGCTGAGTTTTTCAATCTGCCAGAGCTCGTCAAGCTATTGGCTCCTAAATTCAGCAAGCAGAACTCCCTGGGTGATGAAGGTTGTCAGAGCGACCCAGAGGACTCCTCGCCTGGGATTGACACAGCCCGTAACCTCGGCTCCCTGGGTGCCGCTGCCGCCGCCTGTGCCAGTCTGGTCCCCAGCGCCGTGGACAGCAAGCGGTCCGGGTTCATCACCATCGGCTACCGGGGCTCGTACACTCTTGGCCGCGACAGCCACACAGACGCCAAATTCCGCCGGGTGGCTAGGATCATGGTGTGTGGGAAGACCTCTCTGGCCAAAGAGGTGTTTGGGGAGACACTGAACGAAAGCCGCGACCCCGACCGTCCCCCTGAGCGCTACACGTCCCGCTACTACCTGAAGTTCACCTTCCTGGAGCAAGCTTTTGACAAGCTGGCTGATGCCGGCTTTCACATGGTAGCTTGTAATTCCACAGGAACCTGCGCCTTTGCCCATGAGCAGACAGACGACAAGATCTGGACCAGCTACACTGAATATGTGTTCTACCGTGAGTGAGACAACCGGCTTTGTCCTCCCCCCCCAAACCCTGTCTCCAAGTGCCCCCCTCTTGCAGCCTCCAGCCATCCTGCCCTCTCTATGATGGCCCCTGCACCAGTAGATGTTCCATAGATGTTGTTGCCTCCCGTAGCTCGCTGCAGGCTCCACCTCCACCTCCACCTCGTGAACAGCCCTCAGTGGTTGCTTTGACTCTTCATACCTTCTCTGCAGGTCGAATCTGCAGCCCTCTCCCCCCCCCTCGCCCCCACAGCTCCTTCATCCTCAGGTCTAGCTTTTGTTGTAGTCCCCAGTCCTCACCCACAGGAACCCCACAGCCTTTCCTGCAGAGACTGATAACGTCTATGTACTGTTTCCCTTTTGGTACCCTATATTAAATCTGCCTTGGTGAAATACAATACTGTATCCAAGAGCTAATTTTTTGTTAAATAAGCGCCCAGTTGTGTCTATGAGACTGTAGAGCCAGTCACAAGGGTGTGAAGGAAAGGGCTTCAAAGAGTGGCTGTGATGTACAGCGCTATGCTTCGCCTGCATATCGGACTCTCTCCTGCTCCTCTGAACTAAATTACCAAATAATTGGACATCTTATCAGCCTTGAGGGATGTGAGCAGCCCAAGCACAAGAAAAAAAAAAGTAAATCTAGTTCTCTTCAGTTTCTATGAAATGTGTCCAGTACTATGTGATTGGAAATGTGCCATTGGTCTGTTTAGCTGTGATTGTGAATGAATGAGCATCATTATAACAGCCACATGGGAAGAGGACAAAAAAAAAAAGTATCAGAGATTTTATTTTGAAAGAGAGATTGTTAGTGTGGAATTTTCTTTTCAGGAAAGTTTGTGTGGTAAATAAACAAGCACCAGATTTAAAAAAAAAAAAAGAAAAGAAAGAAAGCACAAATATCAAAAGATCTTTACAACAAGAGAAAAGTTGTGAGATGAAGTGTGTGTGGGGTGATGGTGTGAGGGAGCTTTCAGTATTTTAATCACCTGCGCTGAGTGGGCAGACAAGAAGGAAGGTGTTTACATCAGTCACAGTGCCCCTATTTTTTTTTCAATGTGCTTCTTCTCTTCGCTTTATTAGATATAAGAGCGATTTTACAGTAATGTGCCGACGGGTGAGGAGCGTGACCACTTGTTTTTTCCAAAACAAAAAAATAATGGGGTGGTCACCTTAGCAGTTTATGTTTTGAGTGTTCTTTAAACGTGTTATTCTCAATACTCAGTTCAGTGTTAGTCAAAGCTGTTGCATATTTGATGATAGCTCTCTCTTACTGTAAGTCAATGCCCAAAAGAAAGGACGGGGTGACACAGTAGCAAGCAGGAGCAATATCTTCTCTGCACCTTAGCAATGGCATTGTGAAGGCGGTTTGCAGGAAGTGGGTATAACTATATGTTAAAAAGAGGTCCTCTCCAGATACACACAGCCTCAGGACAGGTCTGCACATCTTTACCTCAGACTAAATAATGAACTGAAGGCATTTGAAGAAAAGAAGGTGTTAAAATTAAAATGCAGTGAAGAAAATGTCCCAACATGAAGATGTTGCAGCAAGATAACGGTTGAACATAACGTGACTTGTGAGCTGAGAGGCAGCCGTTGAGGCGCCGTAGTGAGAGATTATTCCTGGGCTAGAAGGTTTCGGGTCAGAGCGCTGGCAGAATGTCTGACAGCGACAATAAATGTATTGAGAAATGTCTAGAAGCCACAATGTTGTGTTTCAGTGAAGTGCTTTTTGACGTCTGAGTCAATATGTTAGAGCTGCTGCAGTGTGTCGCTGCCGGCGTAGACGACACTGACATTAAAAGTGTTCAGCAAAAAGTTAATGATTTGTCAAATAAAAGGATTTCTCTTTCTATCTGGGTTGCAGCTTCCATTCAGAATGAAATGTTTTGTTAGCATTGACTGGCATTCGTGACAAACTATGAGGAAAGTGATCTGATGTCGCAATCCTTTCTTTTTCAGTCAAGTTAAACAATTTCATATTCTTTACTTCACTATGTTCCATTAAAGGAAGCATCCACACACACTGAGCCAACATCATGTTCAACACGGCCCTCAGGCACCACCCTCTTCATCAACCCATCTGTTTTCTTCTACTGTTTTTGCCTTTTTTGTGTTGAGCAATTGACCTTAAAACAGAGCCGGGATATGAATGAGGATGTGCATAAATAACAGTCTCCTTTTAAAGCAATACACAAAACATCATGTGACCTATAAATGACCTAATTGCTGCTTACAGTAAAAATGTTGGGAGAGTCAGGACCTGAGCTCACTTGCCAGACATTGTTTTTGTGCTTAACAAAAACAGGTAGAGAAAACGGATACAGGTTGTGAACAGCAGATTATCCCGAGCTAATTATCTAGTGCAGTGTAGGAGCTCCAAACCTGATCTCAGCCTGGCCCAGATAAAAGCATTCAAAAGCTTCAAAAAAACTATTTATTCAAAGACTCGTGTGCATTCTTTCAGGGAAATCAAATGATTTCTTTTGTGGTCTGGAAAGTATGCTGCTTCCTCAGAGTGTGACAGTGACAGACTCATTGTAGTTTGAGCTCAACACCACAGCAACACAAGAGATCCGAGGTCAGTCATTAGCTCGAACACAGAAAGATGCGCCTCATGTGTGAAATTTCAGGATCCCAAACGGCTCTTTGTATCGACGTGAGTTTCCCAGAGGCTTGAAATTCATCAGCAAACGTGAGAAGTGTTGAAAGATATGGAACGGCTTTAGTGAGGTCCAGGTCAGTCAGCACTGTGATGAAATGCTGCTGGAGATTGTTTTGTTCTTTCCACTTATTTAATCTTCTCTGGTGAAACTTGTGGCTGAAAAGCAATGCACACTCATGTGCTGCAAAAGGAGAACATTCTGGCTCTGATATGCACCTTCTCTTCGGAGCATTACTTTAAAGATATTCCACCTAGATGAGTTTCACTTCTCTGTTTTATGGGAAAAATCTTGAATGGCAATTCACATTATTTGCGCATCGTTTGGCCCACATTCAACATATCAAACTCCTTTATTTTATTTTATTTCACTTAAATGTGAAAGTTCTCCTTAAATGTGTGAAGTTCAGTTTCTCTGTGAGACTCACTCTTTTGACTGTAACCATCAAAGAACAAGAGAAAGACGAAATGCCCTGAGAGTGCAGGACTGTTCTGACTGCCTTGAACTGGTGGTCCTACCCATGCCATGTTCCTGTGGTGCTGTCGTTGCCGTAGGCAGCGCTACATGGCAACATGCCTCTGCCCCCATCCTCTTTAGAATGATCGCTTTGTCTTGTTGCCAGCTGGGTCATGCTTCCCCTGTTTGGAAAAAAAAAAGGGAAAGAGGAAGAGGGAAAGCAGGAACGGATGGATGTGAAAGATAAAAAAGGGTTTGGAAAGCAGAGACGAGGAAGCAGAGAGACAGATGGATAACTCTGCAGAAGCCAGATGAGACTGGGATGGGTTTAAAATGGCAGGAATTTTTTTGTGTTCCCATCTTATCTCCCTTCCTGAGCAACACCAGGGTTATTCAGCGAGGTGCTGGGCCGTCCACCGGGCCGTGCTGTAATGCGCTTCTCTGTGGCCTGTCTGCTGCATCAACACACACAGACAGATTCAGTTACGCCAAGTGGTCTCATATCTACTGCGTGGTAGGAACTGGTATTGATTGGTAGTACGAAATCCGGCAGGAAAAAAAACAACATCTTTTTATTAATCATCTGTTGGACCTTTCATTTCTGCCCGTGTTCCCAGACTGCTCCATCTTGTATGACTAAACGTTACACATACATCATAGTGACAAGACGGCACTCAATGATCCATTGTTTCCATAGACTGAATATATATTTTTATTTTTCCCTGCATGCTGCTGTGTCTGTTCATTCAGAAGCAGCTAAGTGTGGCTCTGTGCTTGTTTACGTCTACTATGTCTACTTCAGCACGTAACAGTAGAAGTGGATGAGTATATTCTTGGTCTGTTTGGTCTGTGGTTTGCATGGTTGAGGCGCTGTGATGGGTGGGTCGGAGCTGGGTTGGTAGAAGGGTGCATAAACACTCCCCATCTCTCAAATATGCTGAGCATGCACTTGTAGTCACACAAACAGTCAAATGCACAGAGGGAGGGAGGTTGCTGGGAGACATAGAACAGCCCTCCTGTGCAAGGCTAATGACTGAGAGCTGTGAGGTTTGCCATCTAATTGCTTGCCTTCTTTTCACTCATCTTTGTGATCAGTCATGTATGCATAGGCAAGTAAACAAGTCATTTACCCCCTTCATTCTCACTTGACAGCAGAGGTTTACCCTCAGTGTCAGGCGATATGAGGAAGGAGTGGTACGGTACGCAGCAGCCCGAGGCCTACTGCTGTTTTCTCCATTAATACATGACATTTTTAGCTTGGAGTGAGTGCATGTTATGTGTGAACATTGGCCTTGCATTGGCCTTTGTTAATGTGTGTGTTGGTATATGAGAGCTCAAGTTATACTTCACAACAACATGGTTTCCAGCGCAACCATGTAACCATATGCAGAGAGTACAGAAGAATTGGCTCCGGGCATCTTCCTGCATTATGTTGGGTTATTTATAGTGAGCCAGGCATTGAGTCAGATGTGTACCATGGCTGCACCTCCATTATGGGCGCAGATGCTCTCCAGCCTCTTTTCATCCTCTTTCTCTTAACACATGGAGAGCAGCTATCACCAAACGTGCTGGACACCTGAGCCCCAAAGGGACACGCAAGGTCAAGGGGGGTCGTCACACCAGTGGGACTAAAACATGGGACACATTTTAGCAGTAAGAAAGGAGCAGATTAGAGCACTAGTGGTGCACCAGTACACGTCTGAACTCTTTCAGCACTCATTATTCTCTTTTGAGATTAAAATCTTTTCTCTATTAGGCTCCGAGTTACAGGAGGAACAAAGTAGGATGGGAATTAGGAATGATGAAATTAGTTATCAAGGGACTGAGTCTGAGTTTCAGAGAGTACGTCAGAGGACTGATAGGGAAAACAAAAAGGGAAAACTCAACAGCAGAGTTCCTCTCACACACAGAACAATAGAGACTACATGTATGTAAGCAGGAGCATGTCGAGCAGGAACCAGCCCCAGAAAGAAAAAGAGAAATGCCAGATTGGGCAAAGCGAGAAGGAAGCTGTGACAAAATAATGAAAGCGGAAACCGTTAGGGTTTGCAAATCCCCTGCCAGACTCAGCTGCAACTGGCATTTGAAATATGTAAATTTTTTCATTACCAATGCAAAATATTTGGACTGAAATTTTGTATTTATGCCATGGAAGGATTAGAGTATCCTCTAGATACTTGTAGCACAAAAGGTCGTAAGGTGAGAGATGGGAGTTCCTCATTAACAGTCAGAGGGCTCCGGTCAGTGCAGCAGTTGACTAATAACACTCGTTAATTTTTAGTTTTATGTTCATACATCATGTAAAATGTAGAAAACCCAGAAAATAATCACAATTTAGGGTTTTTGGATTGATGTTTTTTATTTTTAATGCTCATTCGCTTTTAAGCTCTTTCACCCCCTGCCCCTCGTTCACTTTATTATCAATGCCTGTTTCATTCATATCAGTGGTGGCTTTATAGAATTAACTTAAGTTCAGATTCTAGTTTCTTTGGAAATTTCTCAAGATGGCAAATTATATAAACCGTTTGGTTTTAATGCCAATGGCAAGGAAAATGTCACATTTTTTACCCTGAAGAGTTTGTAGATAGAATTCTGGGATGAAAGTTGTTTTGTGTGCTATAAAAACATAACAGTATTATATGATGTAACTACTTTTTTCAAAAAGTTTCAAAAATGTTGGGAGTATGAGAGTACAATAAAAAATGCTATATTGAAGAATTTTTTAAGATGTTTATCCAAACAGAAGAAAAGAAACAGATGATCTTGAAATCACACAACAGACTTGGATCAAGGGACGAAACAAGACAAAATGCCAGCCAAGAAAGTGAGGGTGTAGATGCCTACATTTGCCGGGCTGTGAAAAGCAGAGACTGTGTCAGCAGATTGAATATTGACAGGCTGATCCAAAGCTTAGGTGCTATTGCAGCAAATACTTAATCACCCTTTGACTTTAAAGTGGACTAAGGAACTAGCAGGCAAAAATAAGAGGCCACTTTTGTCAGAAAATAGTTAGTGTGCCTGGCCATAAAAAGACATCAGTTATAAGTAAAATATTACATGAGTTCTGATAGGAATCAATAACCAGGGAAAGGAGGCTGAAAGTTACGTGCAGCAGAATTGTGTCTGAGGCTGCGCTACATCGTGAGTACATCTGTGTGACCCATGCACAGTAACTACAGCATGTCTTTGCTGATCTGACGTGTCTTACTTTAAGCAGTGAGATGTAAATGTGTTGTTGGAATGGAATCCACCTTGACCATATGGAGACTTGAGTGCTAATCTGTCTCTATAATTATCTGTAAGCTGAACAGTAAGGCTTGTCCTTGGAGCTGCTGTCCTGGACAGGCTCGGACCCCGGTTGAAGGCTGGCGGAGGAGGAGAAGCCGGTGATGGAGGAGCTGCCGGCCCTGGGAGGACCTGTGCCAGGTGGCTTTAGGGTGCGTCTGCAGGCTGGTTAGCCTGAATTTGGAATGCAGAAAAAACACCTGAGGCACAGGAATTGTAATGTAATAATAATCTTCTCTAAATAAAAAAAGAACTTGTTTATTATTGGTAAGCGAGTATGAGAGAACTTCCAGTAAATTGGCAGACTTTGTCTGAAACTGAAAAGTAGACTGAACAAGATTATTCTCAGTGATCTGGGATCCACAGTAAAAAGACATTGAGCAAAATCAAACACAGATTCAACTGCTCAGAAAGACAATCCAATAGGTCCAGTTCATTTCATGAATGATGTATTGGCTACCAGTTTTCACTAAATCCATGGAGTAATTAACACCCCTCCTCTCCAAGGAAATATTGGAGAATTTCATCAAATTCGTGTAGAATGCACGCATAACACAGCACACCAAGAGCAAGGAATGCCAGACTCACAAATTTGAACAAGGCAGTCAGAGACTGCAACCTCTCACGACACCCCTGAATTCAAAATTTTATCCTGATCTACTTTCATATACTTTTGTATATCTTACCCAGTTCCTGAGTGTTCAAAAGTTTAAATTTGACCTTGACCTAGTTTTCTCAAGGTCAAGGTCATCATCTCATTTTCATGCCCTTTGCCGCCTTAGTAATGTGCTTTTGATTTCATCTTTCTATCTGCAATAGTTGTGAAGATATTTGGTGGCCTGATGGACGGACGGGCGGACGAACACACACTGACGATTACAATACATCACCGCTTCGCAGGATGTAATCACTGTGATCAAAAGTGAACCATCAAACAGAACAACTGACCTGACTTAGGGGAACAAAGACCACCACACAGGTCAGATAGAAAAATGAGAGGATTGGGCAAAACTATCTATCAGACAGAATTCTCACGCAAATGGAAAAGGCTGTCCAGTCCAAGGGGCTCAATTTTGCAGTTACACCAGAATAAATCCCGGTGGTAGACCTCATCACAACAACAGAATCTGCCATCCACAACAATGAGTTGGCAGAAACTGAAGCAGAACAGCTCAGTATTAAGAATTACAGCTGCTCTCACTAGTGTCAAAACTCCTCTAGTCAATCTCACCTCCCAGAAAAGGAGGGCATTGGCATCACTCCAAGAAGACAAATCCTCACCTTACGCACTGACACAGCATCAACTCTGTCACCTATACTATTGCCAAATACAAGCAAACCTTGGTTTTCAAATGCTTTAGACAGCGAACAAATTGGAATTCGACCAAAAAATTCGGACTTTTTTTGTCTTAGAAGTCGAACAAAATTTGGAAGTCGAACGCGAAACAAACGCTTGCATTTCAACCATGAAAGAAGTTAGGACAGTAAGAAAAAAACTTCTACAAGACAAAACACTACTGAACAGAACAGAACTGATCCCAGACCACATTTGCACACTGCTGGACCTCTGTCTGACCACCAACTACTTCCAGGACAGAGAAAACTAGTACAGACACAAATATGGCTGTATCATGGGCTCACCTGTACCCCCTAGAGAAGTCAAATGGTATATGGAAGAGGTGGAAAGCAAGGCTCTGACCTTTTTTCCAGGGACAAAACCCAACCATTGGTTCAGGGATGT
This sequence comes from Antennarius maculatus, assembly GCA_013358685.1. NCBI lineage: Eukaryota > Metazoa > Chordata > Actinopteri > Lophiiformes > Antennariidae > Antennarius > Antennarius maculatus. The sequence goes on along the minus strand of CM023614.1, from coordinate 10,756,679 downwards.
GGATGACACCTGGGTCAAAATCAGGACCCTAGAAGTCGAGGCCTTTACGGACCACGTAAACACAGTAGTTTTTAAGAAAACGTCCTGCCCTTTCTGGACTGCGCTGAACACCTTGAAATAGATGAGAATTTCAACATCAAGGTATACAGAAAACCCACCCATACCAACCAGTATCCTCTTTTGATTGCCACCACCAACTGCAGCGCAAGTTAAGGGTCATCAGCACCCTGAACCACCAGACCCAGAATATCCCCTCCAGAACAGCACAAATGGTCAAAGAGCAGGAACACATCAGGAACGCTCTGAAGACATGTGACTATCCAAACTGTGACTTTTAAGACCAACAAATCAAATGATAGTAATGAACAGGAAAGGGAAACCAGTCATCGTCCCCAAACTTACTGGTGTTTCAGGGATATTTAAGAGAATTTCCAGAAAACACAAGATTCCCAAACATTTAAAATCTGGAAATGCACTAAGACATACTGTAAGTCGGTCCACCCTAAGGACAAAACATCACATATATACAGAATAATGGACTCTTTACTAGTCAGTTAGAACTGAAGAAACCTCTTGGATGAAAGTTGAAACCTTCTCAGTTAACCAGGAAAGCCCAGTTGATTCTTTTTTGCTCTCCTTGACTTACAAGTCTTCTCTTGCTCTGTCCTCTCTTTTCTTTACTTCCTCAGCCTCCAGCCAACATCCAGTACATGTCCTTTACATTATGCAGTTTGACAGATTTGCAATTGAGTAGACATTCATGAGCACCCACAAGGAATTATGCATCCAGGCAGCTGTGCTTATGCCTGGGTATATAAACTGAAGACCAGTGTATTACCATGCCTCCGTATGTATTTGCTCTGATGGCAATCAGAGGAAGACAATGAATGAAGAGACTGTGGGCGGTGAGACCCACTCTGTCATTAGGCACCATACTGATCACTTCACAAAGCAGATGTTGGATATCTGAGCTGAATATTATGTAATTAGATATAAAACACTCAGTAATTGCCGAAGCCACGTAGCGTGAGCTCCCTTTGGAACAAGTGGTTCAGGCCATATGCGCCATGCCACACAGGATGAAAGGCGTCGCTCAGCCTCAAAGACATTATTATGCATTTGTTCAGCTCTACTTCTTGCACATCATTGTGGCGTTTCCATGGAGATGATGCTGTGCTCTTGTTTGACAGTCTCCTTATCCTCAGGTCACACACCTTTAGAGTAAAAAAGAGTAGAAGCTGATTGACTCGGTCATATTGAAGGTAATTCAAAAGAAGATGACATGTTCAATTTTTGTCTATCATATATTATTATAGTAGTAATCACAGGAAAGTTGGTTGTGGGTACCTTAGCTAATTCTAAAGCTGACAACCTGGTGCATAGTGTTCTTTATAAATATGTTAAAAAGACTAAAAACCCACCATCAAGAAAATCAATCAGGACCAATACGCCCAGCATGTCTTTGTCCCAGTCCCAGGGACCATTTGACATAAACAAAAACTTCCTGTCATCACTGTTTACTTGAAACAGAAAAAGATGACTTGGTTAGTATTAGGAACATATCAATGATGTGTATTATTACACAAAGCCCATTTGCTTGTGGAATCATCCACTCATACGTGATGGCCAAACTTCATGGGTCCACTTTGTAAGTCTGCTTAGTATTGTAGAGATGTTGTTTTTGCCTTATATTCCACCAGAATAGATCTTATTATTTTAATGTTTCCATTTATGTACATTAAGAGAAAGGTTTCTCTGTATAGACGGCATATCTACCAATGTTAACATGCTGATCAGTTAGCCTTGGCCCATTGTGTCTTGTGTTTCTGTTCTGAAGCAGTCTACATTTTATAGTTAAAGGAAAAAAAAACCTCTAAAGACCACAAATAATTGTCGTAAACAACTGTAATGTCTGAATTGAAATTTGGCTCTTATCAAACGAAGATGAGCTTTCTTACCTCACTGCCTCAACTACATTTTCCCGTTAAACAGTTTCTACCGATTGCTGATGCCCGAGTCGTTCTCATTCTTTTGCAGCCTTTCTGCAAAATCTCACTTGTGTTTTCTTGTCCCTGGAGATATAGTTGTGAGAGCAGTAAATGACCTCGATGTTGTGTCCGCTGTGAACAAACTGGCCTTCGCAGATATCAGAGGTTGAGTTTGATCCCAGTCCAATTCTAGTCTTGTCTCTTGGGAAGCCTGGTAGAGCAGAGCCCCACTGCTCACCTACCACCCGTGATGCAAAGTGAGCCAGACTCCAGGCAGCTGTAAGGTCACTAATTCCACAACCAACTGAGCTAACAGTTACCTATAGTCAAAGATAAGTACAGCAGCTGATGGTAGAGCAGCATGTAAAGCAAATATTAACTGATTTTGACGTGATGCTGGACAGTGGTGGTTGCATAGATTCCAAAAACAACATGGCAAACTATAATGCTGCTAAAATAGCAGCCATGTTAATACTGTAATAGTCAATGCTGCACAGTCTGACCCAAAAATATCTTGGAAAGAGCTCCCGAAATACCCACTCACATTGGCACATCTTGCAATGACAATAAACGCCCATGAATGCAGAAAAACATGCACTGCCAAAACCCCAGACAATCCCAAACAAGCATCCTACTATCTACTATAGGACAGGTGGACGTTGTTGGTTCCTTTAAAAGAGAAATTGGACAAAAGCTACAGATGAAATTTACTTCAGGTTGTAAATGAATAGTACAGGATAATTATGGTCTACAACAGATGACAACCTCTTCAATTGTAAGTTGTCCTTTCACTGAAGGACCCTGTTGTCCACAGCAACAGTGCCTGGTTTAAAGGATGGAGGATGCTTACGCCTAGTTTTCCAAAGAGGCGTTGACAAAGAAGTAATAATGGTTCAAGAATCATGGTACCAGGCTAATCAGTAGAGCTACAAGTCAGTAGTCCCGACGTTACGTGTTGTTCACAATTTTGTCACCAAATCACCAGAATTTACTCTGCTGAAAGTTGTGCTGAAAAGCTAGCTGAGGAGTAGAAATGATGGTCTCATTTCCTGTCATTGAAGTTCCACAGCTGTACCATTGGACAAAACCAACACCTTTGACCCCGCCAAAGTAAAATGTGTTAACAATAGTCTAACTTATTTCTGTTTTGGAGTTTCAAGAATAGCTCTGCTAAACTGACAATGATCCTCTACTCCAGCTGCATCTCGTCCTTGGGGAGATAAGGAACAGCTGTTTCATCAGTGTGTGAATGCATGTGTGATTGGCTAAGCATGGAAATATCGTGGGGCGATTAGTTTTTGTAGTCTTATATTGCTCTTGATGAGCTACTTTGCTCCATCATGGCAGCTGGGTACGCTGAAATTTATACTCTATCTATGAATGCGTTTTTCCATTTCATTCTGTAAAGGTCCAGGAGCTAATCTTCCCATTTCCTTTACCAGTAACGTGGTTACATCTCATTTAGCTGCTGATCAGAGGTATTTGTTATGTTATCTCTTTCAGTTGTTGGTCTTTAAATTAACAATCACATTTTCTGCATTTCACTAATAAAGGGTTCCTCCTTCGATCACAAAATTTTTTTTAACCAAAAATGTAATTTAATTTCAATTCTACTTCACAATGCATCACCTGCATATTGTATTTTTACAATCACAATACTTACCTATTGTCTATTTCCATACCTTGTCATAAATGTATATAAATAATATGTAAGAGAAGACAGTGTGCAATGAGTGAAAGGTGGGGTGGAAAAACAATATTATATACTACAGAGGACACTGGGGAGGTGATAAACCCTGGTAACGGTGACACATTAGTTGCTAATAGCAGTAATGATGGCAACGGAGGGCTGTGTCACACTGAACAGATGGGAGAGCGGGAGGCAGAAAGGGAGGACAGGATGTGTGAGAAAGTGCTTTGGCTTTTGCATATATCCCTGGAGAAGTGGCCCGCAGAAAATGGTTGAGTGCTCTCTTTCGCTGTTTTTCTCCATAAGGCTTAGTGGTGGAGGAAAGCATGGCGCCCATCCCCCAGTGGATTATTCCTTTGACAATGCTAAACCCTCGTACGCCCACGTCCAGTCAGCCCTCAAACACATACATTCATTGAGAGACACTGAATGTACCAAACACCAACAGGGAAGAACACGTCTCTGCCAATGTCTCCATCCACTACATCTTGCTTTGTCTCTGTCTTTATGCATTCTTCCTTCAAATTCCTAAGACACAACAACTAACAGAAAAACCCACACAACCCCACATGCAAACACCCACACTTACACATACACACATGTGCTTTCAGTACATGCATCCACCAACACACAAGACAATCCTCCCATGTGCCCGAACACAGGTTTGTGCACTCTCTCTCTCCCTCTCTCTTTTTTTCTTTCTCTCTTTCTCTCTTTTTCTCTCTCTCTCTCTCTTTCTCTCTTTCTCTCTCTCTCTCTCCCTCTCTCTCTTTCTCTCTCTCTCTCTCTCACACGTATTCAGGTATCCAGAAAGGCAGTGGGAGAATATTTTGTGCCCCCTCCCTTTGAGACAAGCAGCTTTTCCTGTTATATAAGATGGGTTACCATGATGATGAGCCTTGCTGAAGGAAGGAGTGCAGGGACTTGTGTGTCTTTATATGTCTGTGCGTGTGTGTGTGTGTGGGGGGGGGGGTACTTATCTCTGCATAAGCATGTATGAGAGGCTCTAAGAAAGATTAGCTGCTCATATGTATTTTCATATCATGCAGCAAGATGTTCCTGCATTACAGTTATAGTGAATATATCATTGTGATCAACATCTGCAGTTTTCACTCAGGACTGTTGTTGCCATTTCATTTGGTCTAAAGTTAAGTGTACGTTGCACGATTTTTGAGTCTCCATGAATTTCGCTTTCATACAGTTTTGTCTGTTGTGCAGCCCACAAGGGGACTAACTCTACAGCAACTGATGCACAATCAGTTGCTCCCAACTGTCCACTGGACCATCAGCTAACTTTCTGGCATGTCAGATATTTTGCTTGGCTGTTTCCAGGTTCTTGCACAATTGAATTAGAGAACAGAGAAGTGAAAACAATGTACAGCACGTTATAGAGCATAAAACACGCCTGACATAACTCCAATCGTCCTGTAAAATTGACAGACCAAAGGTCTGCATCTTCCTATAGCCATTTGTAAGTCCATAACACGACTGTCACTTTTATGATAAGTTTTCACATATGTATGATGACGGAAGCACCTCCCTGCCTTGTAATCATGGTTAATAATCTGCAAGCAAAACAAATATCTACCTTTTTGAAAACAATCTTCTCCCTATCAAAGAACTCCTTCCCAATAATAGTCAATAGCCTGACTTATCGACAGGAGCAGATGGGACTATTCTACCCATGCAGTGGAAGCAGTCAGGCTGTGGTTTGGTAATTGAACCACAAAGTGTAAACAAATATAAAACCTCAGCTGCCCCACATTGCAGATGACTGACTCATACTTTATTGGATGGATTTAAACAAGACATTAATAAAGTTGTACAGTACATGCCCACCTTAAGGCCACGTTCATGTCTAGATTGTTAGATTTAAGATATGTTTGAGTTCTTTCAGTCCACTGGACGTTTTCAGTTGGAAAGTTAATTGTATGTATTGAAATACTCCAACAAGGACAGGCTCAGATAACTTCTGCTTGGCATTCACAGTTGTATTATTCTGCCCCATTTTCTCCACAGTCGTTTCAGATGATTTTTTATTGATTACAGAACAGGCATGAAAAACAAAGCATTTCAATACTTTAGCAAATGGATCACAAGACAAAGCATAAAAATCACGTTACCAGAGATTTCCACACTGTGATCCCAACTGCCCAACAACACAGAAGGCCCAGTTTATGATTGCGACTGTGATGATGTTCATGGTCAAAACCAGGATTAGTACAAAAAAAATGTTCAACCAACCATAAAAAATATATTCAAAATAGAATAATTTTGAAATGTTTAAGATTGATTTGCTGTGGACATTGACAAGTTTGCCGTGGCTTGTTTATCCAACTGGAGTCTGTGTGTCATCATGGAGACAGTGAAAATCAAAGGAAAGACAGAGGTTGATTACCCGCTCACTGATTTCTTAAAAGAAAAGCTGTTTGTACAGAGAGTCGAGGCAATTCAAAGCGGTTGATGGGCTTTCAAACAGAACAGAATGTGAATGTGCCACCACTATTCTGAGAAGTCACAGCACAGCAATCTCCTCTGTCTTCACACAGAGATGAGATGAAAAATCCACATACTGTGAAAAATGGCTTGTCAGGCTTCAGCCAGGGGTTTTCACACCATCCATTCACACACACACTCTTCCTTCAAGGACAACATACATACAGGCAAAGGTAGAATGGAAACCTGAGTTTAAAGGGAAATGTCTCCCTACTTTCCTTATCTCTCATTTACTTTCATCTCCTGCTGAGTTCCTTCCTCTGCTAATGCCTGTTTCCAAAATGTTCCTGCCAGCTTTAATGCCAGCATGTGTACACTATGGTACTGTTTGAGACAAAGGAAGCTCAAAGCTGAGGTTCACATGCCAACCGCACCCTAATGACACACTTTGAAAGACAAACAAATGAAAGGAAGCACAGGCAAACAACTGTGCAAAAAGCTACCTTTTTAATTAAGACTTTCATTCAACCAGACCAAACACCGGAGAATGAAAATAAAATCTGTCATCTGTTATGGATGATTGAACAGTTTGACATTGGAAAATACATTGAGTTCCATGCTGACAGTTGGATGAAAAGATTAATTAATACTACTCATACTCATCTGGTAATAATGTAAGTTTAGCTACTAGGTGCACTGGTGTCCCACCTGGAGTGTACCCTGCCTCACTCCCCAAGTCCACTGGGATAGGCCCCAGCAACCCTGCGACCCACGACAGCATAAGAAACGGGTACTGACAATTAATGGCCTACTGCTAGTGTCTACCTAGCTTAGCTTTGCACAAAGTTTGGAAATCTGCCTCACAAAAGTTAGAATGTTGGTGACATCTTTGATATTACAATTACAAGTCATAACAGAGGACACCATGATTATAAAGTTCAGTTTGGTAAATGGAAACCACTTGATTTCCCCTTTCCACTCCATAATAAAACCAACTCAACCAATTAAATCAGTTTTTCCAGTTCAGAGTGTGCATTTTCCAAATTTCTGATATGTCGTCAATGCTGCATAAACACACAACAGGAAGTGAATGAAAAAGCTTTATATGTGCTGTTCAGAGGAATCTGTCACCTTGGACTGACTCATGCTGGCTGCTTCCTTTCACTAATGCTTCTATCCATGTGACTTAGGACAATGACAACATGGTGTGAAACACAAACAGGACATATGTCAATAAAAACGACGAAAGACACAGGAGAAGTCTGACAAACATTCTAAAGAAAGTGGACAAGATTCAAAAAGGCTCATACTTTATTTAACTGTGGGTGATTGAAAACAATATCTCTAATATTATTAGAGATATTATTATAGTGTTATCATTACAAAGGTTACACATATTCATATGTATCCACCTTTACATCAACCATTGAACTTAATGTTCATTGCTTTTACATCTGGTGTTCAATCAAAACATGATTTTCCAGATTAAATATTTGGTCTTGTCACGTTACTTTGTTTGTTTCTAAGATCACTGTGTCACTTCTACCTGATCTGATGTGTTTTGCTACACAGTCAGATACCGGGGCAGACAAAAACTGCCACTGTCTGCTCCCTCTGCAGGACCCTCGGTGACAGTTGTACATAATTCCTAAGTTTAGTTTCTGTACCTTCCAGCAAACTGCCCCAGTTTGACTCTTCTTTCAGGTGTAACAGAGTATGTCTTCTCAGCTCCCCCTATATATTATCTCATATATCACATTATATCACACTCATTCTATCTTTCAGAGTATTTGAGTAAATCAGAATCTTGTATTTTTCTGACCCTCACATCCCACATGCATTTATGATAGGACTAAAATTTCAACATATACAGGCAACATTGAGCAGGTGGTTTGTTTGGACAGTCCATCAATTTCCTTTTAAAACAAAATAAAACAACTAATTATTATTACTAATTGTCGAATCAATACACAGAAATAATCAATCAAAAAATAATCAAAGCAATCAGCAGTCTATTTTGTTTAGATTTATTTAACCTTTTTTAAACAGGTAAGTCAGTTGAGAACTAGTTTTAATTTACAATGTCGAGTTGAGGCAACCAAAGAGGCAATTACATGAAAACAAAACCAAAAAAACAAACAATTCAACATCATGTACATAGGCAACGGTAGAAATACAACAAACACAATGCATAATAAACCCAGTGATAAATATTAAACGTAAGTGGATAAAAGCAAACGCAATTTTCTTAGACAACTGTTTTTTTTAAATCAGAAAGGGGTGAATGGACTGAGCTTCAAGTCTTGCTGCAGAAGATTCCAGTCATTTGTGGCAGAAAACTGAAAAGAGTGGCCAAAAGAGGTTTGGACTTTGAGTGTCGTGGGACTGATGGATCTACTAGACTCCAGCAGCTACAGCGTAGATTGCGATCAGTGTGCTGGACATTTAACAGTGACTGTAAATAAGAAAGGGATTTCCCAATAAGAGTTTTGTAAATGAAACCAGTGAGTCTGTCTGCAAGAGTAGAGAGTTTACCAGGTTTTAAACAGAGCCCCAGTTACAAAATGTATAGTGGTATTATACACAATGTCAAGTTTATGAAGGGAGGATTTAGAAGCAGACCTGCACATTTTGTCACCATAACCAACCAGGCGTAGTTTTGCAGAATGTGTTAAAGAACATTTGTTACAGCATATTGTATTTTGTAGTAGATATTTGTAGCAATCTCAGAATCATCAAAGGAAAAAATTATGATGGGAGATTGAACCTGTGGATGATTTCTGTTAAAAACAATACATTTGCTTTTATTTGAGTTGAAAAGCAAACCACCAAAAGAGCACTGGGCACAGCTGAACCTAACATGCAATGAGGACGATGCAGTCATCAGACAGGAGCTGGATGTAGATGATGGTGTCATCTGCACAGAGACGTATGGAATATTATAGTGTTTGAGCTAATATGGATCCTTGAGGAACACCTTTTGGTTGGGGAAGATCAGATAAAAGACCCTCATTGACTGCAAATGACTTGAGCAGTAACTACTGAACCAAATCCCCAGCTGTGAGAGAGTCTTATGTCAGCCTGTCTTAACAATATGCAATGGTCTACTGACTCAAAATCAACAAATGCAGCTACACAGTGTTGTTTGTTATCGGTAGCATGTATAATGTCGTTTAAGACTTACTAGTGTGGTAGTGATGATTAGTTAAAGATTTTGTGAGTCTCTAAATGCCATAGGAGTTGCTAATTGACCAGTCTGCTGAATATTTTGCAGATGCAGCGTAGAATGGAGATGGGTCTGTATAAGTTCAGGTCAGCCCCTTTGAGATTTTTAGATCTCCAGTCCATTGGGAACACACCAGTTTGGAGAGAGGGGTTAAACGGGCAGAAGATGGGCACCGTGATGACATGAGCTGCTGTCTACAAATGGAAAGGGTCAAGTGCATCCGGGCTGGTGGATTTATGAGTGTCCAGTCTGAGTAGCTCCTCCTGCACCATTTTGCTAATAGCAGCCTTTCTACTGTTGTATTTCTAAAACTTTATTTTTCATTTCTCACATGCATCACACATGCTTTCTATGGCCTATTGTAGACCTATTGTTCTTCTAATGTAGATAAAATTATATAATCTGCATACATCAGTGTCATAACTTGGATTTAACAATCCATTACAGAGGAGAGGAATGCATTTTAGCCAGCTGGCTTCAGTTTGATAGCACAGCGATGTAAGGGCAGTGTCACTTTGTTCATTGCACTCAGTCACACTTTAAAACTAAAATGTGATTGTTTTTTGTTAATTTCTCGGTCGTCTTTTCCCTGAACCTCCTAAATATAGAAAACACATTATCAACTTACTCTCAGGACAAGACATTGATGTAATCTACCAGTCTGTGTGTTTTATATGCAGCCAAAGCCAAGAGGTGATCAGTACAGCACAAAGCCTGGAGGCAGCTTGTGTAAAAAATGTTAACACAATCACAAGCTTTTAAAGGGTCATTACATGCTAGTAGAATTTCTGGACAAATAACCTCTATCCAGCATTAGTGCAGTGTGTCTACTGGTTGCCTTGCAACTTCACAACAACCAGACTGCAGATCTTGATCGGTTGTTTGGTGGAGAAATGGTTCATTCTGTCAGCATTTAATGGACCAGACTTGATGTTCAGCCTCCCCTCCAGTCTTTATGCTAAGCTTAGGCAATTACTCGCTTGCTTTAGTTTCATAGTTCAAACTGATCTCCCCATTAAAATGAAGAATGAGCATATTTACAAAAATGTTTTTTTGTCTGAAAGTAATCAGTCTAATTGTGTGAGAGCAGCTAAATGCGATGTTCTCTCTCTTTTCTGCAGGTGGATCAGTGATTTCCAGGGCAGTGACCTCTGACCCCCCAGCGGTCAGTGAGATTATGACCTCTCAGCCTACTACTGCCCATACTGCATTAGCCATAGAGCAGCCCTGCACCAGCAGTCGAACCCAAAGCCTTCCAGAAACCAACAGTAGCACAACACTAGACATACAAAACCCACCTCTCCTAGGCCCTCCTCCTCCTCAGACACCTCCTCTTCCTCCTCCTCCTCCTCCTCCTCCTCCCACAACAGACAGAGCTGACCTCCCACCTCTGTCACCTCCAGCCCTGCCTCCACCTCTGCCATCATCCAAACCCCCTTCTACCTCCAGTCCTCCTCTTCTCCAGACACCACCACCTGCTGAGAGCCCCCAGCGTCCCACCACACTCAACCTGAAAACCCTGCCGCGGACCACCATCAAGGAGAACGGAGGCCCTACGTCTGGCGTGGATGATGAGGAGGAAGAGAGGAAGTTGCTGGAGGAGGATCTGAAGAAATGCATCGAGGACTTTAAAAAGATCCGACTGCCCAGAGTTTTTCCGGATCGTAAAAGGCACTGGCAAAACGACCTGCTGAAGAAGCACAATGCGTAGAGCACGTCGCTGCGCTGCCATGGTGATCACAGGCTTTTATAACAATGACGGGAACATGATGTCATCAGTTTTGCAATCTGATTTTGAACTGTGCAAAAGTAGTCAGCAAGTTCACTAAAATTTCTTAGCTTTTGCATGTCAGCAGTTCTAAATTGTTTAATTACTGTAGTGTTTAGGCTGAGCTTGTTTAGCAATCACACACAATTACAACACTTATGTATGCATTTGTCCATCACGGAAAAAAACCGCCCCGATAGAGATTGTTATGAAACTTCTTTTCTTACACACAGCTGTTTGGAGAAATTGAAAGTTTTGTTTGCAACAGCTCTAAGGATTATATGGATGTAGTGTTGTTAATGAGAGATTTTTGCCCTGCAACTGTGTCCACTGATCAAGCAACTGGAAAATGTAAGCTAACTGTGAATTTTTAGATATATGACCTTGCTGATGCAAAATAAAAGAAAGAAATGAAATCTCTGGTGCGAATCATCTAAAATCTCTCACCTCATCAATATTAACTGAATGACTTCAAAGCCTTTCTTTTCCTCGCTGCCTCCGATTCAGAAGCTCTGCTGCTTGGTTCCTTTTGCGATTACATTATCTTCAAACCAGCAACGGAAAGAAATGCAGAAGAAGAATGCAGAGTGAGTAATTACACAAGGCCACAATGTGGAATAATAATGACAAAAAGTACATGAGCCAGTGCACAACATCATTTGTTCTTCCATCTACTGCACATAAAATGGTCATCCAGCTTTTCTAATCAATTATCGGCCATGTGTGTGTCTATGTGCCATGTGTGTGTGTGTGTGTGCGTGTTTATCTGATTGGAGAACAACTGTGGTGAAAAGAAGAAACAATCAAATGATAAATAGCCTGTCATTGTGTTTTTAGTTAACTCCAAAACTGATCCTTAACATCTTATTCGCTCATTTCAAGCAGCAGACATGAAAAATATCTTTACTCTTCTTTTGCAGATTGTTTGATATCAGGATAAAAAAAGTCCTCACATTTTGGTGAGACTGTAAATACAAAACTGGACTCATGAGGTGTATAATACCCCAATACAGTAATGTCCTGAAATTAAATAAAATTTGCACTTAACCTTGTACAAAATTATAAATGCTGTGTAAAAAACTGTGTAAAAAGTTGACTGTTCTAAGAAAAATATTTTAACAGAATTGGGATACACAGCATTTATGATTTTCTTAGTTTCACATTAGCTTCCAGAAAAACACCTGAAACATTTAACATTTTATATTTGAAAATGATTTGACTATAATTTAATGTAGAATTCAATAATTTTATAAGGATACTATATTATATTATACAGGTAGTCCTCAACATGCAAACACAATTGGTTCCAATAGGTTGCTCATGAGTTGAATTGCTTGTAAGTCATAATTTATTACATTTCAATCTATAATCACCATTTGACGCCACTTAAATGTCATTACTACTCTAAATACGAAAGCACTATTCCCTAAGAGTTGTTAGAAACAATTACCGGACATAAAAACCACACAAAATGAAATAAAATACAGGTACAGGTAATTTCGCATTAAATTGTTCTCAATTATACGTCGGTTTTAAAAATATACACACACACAAAAAAAAAAATATATATATATACATATATATACTGTATATACACGCATACATATATATTACTACACTATTCTGTATATACATATACATATATATTACTACACTATTCTGTATATACATATACATATATATTACTACACTATTAGACTTGGAGTTTCTTTCAAATTAAGAGAATATTTTATCATATTTTCAGGAAAAAGTATATTAGAATATGTGACAAGGTAGTTAATTTAGTTAGTATAACAAAGGACACAACTTAGCCAGCCAACCTGTGTCTGACTACAAAACGCTGTTTACCTGCAATATAAGTAATGCAATTAATGCATGCAAGACTCAAAGTGTATAAAGAAGAGGTTTCAGAGGGATTATTTCTCTTTCTTATAAACTGTTGTTGGTATTAATTAGTGAACTCTAGAGGGGCTGGTTTGGTGCAGCTCCCAAGCTAGAAAAATTCAATTAGTATTTCCAGTAGTTTCTTCACAGCTCTCCAGTCTCCACAGGCTTACAACCTGTAATGCTCTATATGTCACATCATTTATTTTGTAAGGGAGCATCACTCTGATTAGTGACGGTTTGGTGTTAGGAGTGCAAAGAATCACAGGATTGTTCATCCAAGAAAGAAGCATTCAGGCCACCAACACAGAGCAGCAACATCTGAAAATGCTTATTCTGTTTTAGAAGGGAAAGACACCAGTCCAGCCAGTTAAAGCTGTTTCAGTCCACAAGATCGGACTGGTTCACAAAAAATGAAGTTCCAAACAAAATGGTTTCAGAGTATTAGATGCCTTCAGTACACAGGTCAAAGAAATACTGATTTATGATTTTATTGCAGTTTTTGGTAAAAATCTCAGACAGAAGGAATTTATCAACATTAGTGACAAGAATTGGAAAAAGTCCTCCATGTTTCAAACAAGATACAAGCATTTGGATGTTGTTATGACGAAAAAAAACCTTTCCAATCTGCCTGAAACAGGCAGTGGAACTGTCTTTGCCCAGATTTTATTTTATTTTATTTTTTAGAGGTATTGAACTTGACGTGTTGATCTGGAATTGCCTTCAACTTATGATTGTATACTGGTCTGACTCTGTACATTCAGTAATGCTAATGGTATATTATTTCAGCATTTTTGTTTACTTCAAACTAAGACAGGGACTAGATATAACGTTAAAAACTACAAAAAAAGAATAACAACATTAGTCGATGAAATAAAACAAGACAACTGGAATAAATAAATTCTTATATGAGGAACAGAGGATCCTATAGTTTTGAAATATCAATAGCATTAAATAGGACTGAGCTATAACATTGTCAATAGATTTGCATTCATTCATCTTCTTACCGGCTTCTTCTGCTTTTGTGGGTCACGGGGGTTGCTGGAGCCTATCCCAGCAGATCTACGGGCGAGAGGCAGGGAACACTGATTTCAGCCTTGACATCGCTTTGTAGTCCAATTGAGTCTCTTTTGATCATTGAATTTTCTCTCCGTGTCTCATTTGCCTCACTGCTCTGTTTTTGTTCACAAATGTGTCATCGGCATCCGTTACTGAGTTGCTGGCCTTAAGCTGGAGTCACAGTATGACTGTCTTTGATTCTTCATCTTCCAGTGAGCCCAGTTGCTGTCTGCACCATTTCTCCTAATTAATTTGTCCACTTTCAGAACTTTTCTCCAACAGCATGCCTCTGGCCTGATGCAATTCACATCTGTGTTTGTCTTGAGTTAATACTGAGGTTAAGACATTAATCCCAAAGTGGTGGCTGAGAGGAAAGTTTATCTTGTTAAACATCAGACAGATAGTATAGTTTTATCAGGCGCACTGGTAACCACTGTGGAGAGATAAAGATATCCTCTTCCTCTAAGGGGAGGATTAACGGCAGATTATGGTTTGGCACAGTCCTGAAGATCCTCTAAACAGCAGTCTGCTTCTCTCACAGGCTGCACCACGGCAAATACTTATTCCATTCAGTCAGCTGTTGCTGAGATATTTCACACTGACATCAACATGCACCTCATCTCCCACTGTCTGCTGATTGCTGAGGAATCCATAGATAAGATTTTTACTCTACGGCTCATTAAAGAGTATTGCCTTATCAGCCCCTTTTCTTGTTTTTCCCATCTTTTAGCATCGACTCGGACAGGAACTTCATGCAGGTCAGGTCCCAGAAAAGGAGGAGTCAGGGTACAGCATTGAAACAACAAAACTTCCCAATTTAATTGAAACTTCCCTGTTAATTCTGGCAATGTTTACCACATCAGGGTCCTGGCAGGCAAAACAGATCCTATCCAAAACCTGCCGTCTCAATAGGAATAAGTTCACTTCCTAATTCTCTTTCAGCCTTTGTGTCTTTTGCAGTATAACCCTCTGAAGCCGGCCTTTGGACTTATTACAGATGCACTATGTGACGTGTGAAGTTGGTAGACTCAGCCCTTCAACAAAGAGAATACTTATCCTTTGAAATAGAAAGGTAAAGCAAGTTTCGTAGGAGCAGGTCTGACAAAAAAAAACCAATCCTCTGGAGGAATACTTAAGCACAACAGATCAAACCAAGAATCATAGATGTGATGATTATCGCTGGACGGAGGTCGGGTTAACCATGTTGTCTGTCACAGAAGAAGAAAACTGAGATGTTCTCCCACAATAGTTTGATGACTGTGTGAGACCAAAAACATAGAATTTAAATCTTAAAGAGCTAGGTAAACCCCCATGGATGCAGAGGCCTTCAGCAAAAACAGGATGTCAGACAAAACTTTCCGCAAACACATTCTTCCATCTTTTCTCTTTAAATGCATTAATTTATCTGTTTTGCTGACACACAGGACACTTATTTGAATGCAGGAGCATCTTGCAAATTTATTAGGAACGGCCACACATATATTAGCATCTTATTTCTTTGACGTGTGAGTTATCTGCAGTACTGTTGGCCCTCCTGACAATACAAGTAGCTGAAAATGATACTTGTCAAAGGCAGTGCCTCAGTTCGGGTCTAGGGACGCACTTCAGCGGTCAGGAAGAGTTTCGTGCTTAGAGATAAATTCTGTGTGCAGGCTGTTCATATGCAGTAATGAAACGTGGCTTAAGGGGAGATAAGAACTCAAGTGTAATTATTATTTCCTGAAAGGGGAATGCAGAGCTGGCAGTCAGACTGTCTATCACTTACAGTTTCCTGTTTTATGTAAAAAAAAAAAAAAAAAATAGCAGTGTGAAGAATTCTCAGTATACTGTAATAGTAATCCACAGCTTTGTCAAAGTTCTTCTTTCATATTTATTTTATTTTCAATCATCAATGTATGTGGAGACAAACCACTTTTTATATTAGAGTTGATTAATGGAGAGGAATAAAGAATTTAATTCAGGTTAAATCAAAATATGAAAATCTATGAAGATTGAAGTCTGGAGTTACAGCCAGAAAACAGAAGTCACATTTTCTCCTCAATGGAACAGAATAATCTTTTGAAATTGAAAAAAAAACAACTAGCAGTTAGAATTGTCTGGAACATTTTCTGTCTGGCTGACAGCAAAACAGCTTTAAAATTGCAAATCTAAAACTTGGTTGTCAGATCAGTGGCTCGAGCTGCCGCCTCACCCCCCCTTGGCTTAAAATCCTCACCTGGCAATTCGCCATTTGGAGTTTGGATGTTCTTCGGTTCTGCATGGGTTCCATCCATGTTTTCTGCTTTCCACCCACAACTCAAAAACATGCAATGTAATAGACCTTACTGGGCTGAGGTGACTAACATGTTCTTTGTTTCATGTGATAGTAACTCAATGTTTTTCCAGCTGGCCTGAACACAAATTCAGATCTGCATCTTTGTGTTAATGCAATGTGAGTACGGTAATAGGGACAAGAACAAAAACGCATGGCTGCAGCGTTGTTAAAGCTGAATAAATGTGCATGTCTCTGTTGTGAAAGCTAAATACAGGTTATAATCATGAATACGATTCATCATCATAAGGAAATCTAATCTGAGCAACACCTTAGAATGGAACAGAGAAGGTAGCCTGACCTACTCAGGTACGAATGTCACCAGGAATGATTTTTTGTCTTTCTGTGTGTCGTCACTGTGATGAACTTAGGATTCAGGCCTCATGCATCCCTGAAAAGCAGCCACAAAAAATGTATGATGTAAAAGTGTTCCATAAATTCATAAAAACAAGGTAATAATAGAGAAGAGAACTAGTATTTTCTACTGTTTGTTTTGCAGCATTAAGATGGTTCCAGTCAGCAGCTACTGCCTTCCAGTCCGTTAACTCTGAGTTCTTTATTCTTTAAGCCACTATCCTTTTTTGTGTGTCTCTATGTGAGGTGGCTCAATAAATGTGAACTACACATGAAAAATACATCCCATCCATGTATGGTCTCTTAACCAGAGTAGTTGCTTTAGGAGATGACAAGTTTGCATGTGAATGTACTCTGAACAAATAAATGCCGTTTGATTGTGAACAGAGCAGTCTCCCTGGAGGTCGTCCATGCAATCAGCAGGAGACACATGCTCCACTGAGATGCTGTGAGAAGGACAGCCAGAGAGAAATTGTCAGACTGTTCACAGCTTTTCCATTTCCATCATTAAAACCTGGAGCCTAATCCTGCAGCTACTTTAATCTCCTAATTCTGCAGCCTTTTCTCTCTGAATACAATTTACGTCTCTTACATTTTGTCTCTCTCCCTCACTGGTTTGAAACCGCAGACTTGCACAGCTTCAGAAAAATGACTGCTACCTCCATACCTTCACACACACACACTCACACATACACATTTTTAAGAGGAGCAAAGCTGTCATTTATTTATTGAGGGGTCGATGGTTCGATTTCCTGTTCCTGCAATTTGCAAATGTCCTTGAATGAGATATGGAACTCTAATTTTGCTTCCTGGATGCAGCGTGTGTGTGTGTGTGTGTGTGTGTGTGTGTGTGTGTGTGTGTGTGTGCGTGTGCGTGTGCGTGTGTGTGCGTGTGCGCGTGTGCGCGTGTGTGCATGTGTGCGTGTGTATAAGAAGAGATTTCCGATGTTCATTGCTCTTGCTATTCCAGCGATCCTTGTCAACCCCTGAACATAATTAATGGTATGAAAGAGGACGTGTAATGGCAGGGAAGCGGGTACGTGGAGACGAGCGGTCGTGTGGAGTAAATGGAAACATTTGATGACTTGATTACTGAGCATCACATGAAACAGTAACTTAGTGCGATGGCCCAGATCTGTGAGCCGAGAGCCTCGCTACTGTGGAAAATATGACACGGCCTGTCTCAAACTGAAGCGCTCTGGCTTGTTCCTGCTCTGCAACTGCCGTGTTATCTGAAATTTCTTTCTCTTTCTGTCTGCAAGGAAATTATAACGTACCAAATGTAAAAAAAAAAAAAAAAAAAACCTCAATATCAAGAGAAGTCTCCTGCAGGAGAGTAATGAATTTCTAAGAACTAGTAATAATGGTTTAGCCCTGCAGTAGAGGGTTAAGGAGGCTGCCCTCATGGCACATCATTTGATTTGATTAAAATGCGGCTGCATCATTCCAGCAGTTGCCCGTGATGCTTCGTAGCTCATAATGCTTTCTTTGCCGTAAATCCCCTCACTGTGTCCCCTGCTCTACCTTTTGTAGATAGCTGTATTTTTATGAATAATAATCAGAGCCCTGCTGACATATTGCCCCGCAGGCCGTCTGCTGTCAACCTGAAGAGGATGCATGACATGAGTTTAATCTACAGAAGCAGAGATATCTAGTTTGTGCTGCTCTCTGGCTGATCCTTGTTCCCTAGTGTTTTATATACTACAGGATGGAATCACAGGGTGGACTATGAGCTGTGGAGATAACAAATAAGACAAGGCAACCAGCTGCTGACTCTCCTCTATATCCATGTGAATAAAAATATAGACAGTTGATGATACATACATGTGATGATAGGATGAACAATATCACGTTATTGTCGCTATATTGATGTAACTTACACACAAAGTCAATTGTAGAACATGTTGGCACAAGATTGTCATGCACTTACCACCGTTTTATTGTACCATATTCATGACCAAGGATGTGTTGTGACACCGAGGCATGAGCCCTTTTGTTCTGTTAACGCCTTCAACGGCATAGAGTGGTGGCAAGCAAGATTAAAATTCAGAGAGAAAGCTGCCTTCATAACACCAATTAGCCCTTAATCCTATTTGGCAGGACTTCACCCTTCGGCGGCATTTTTAAGGATGTTAAAACTCACCTGCAATTCCCTCATTAGCTGTTTTATGATCCTCCTTTAGCAGCGACACAAATGATCCTGCTTCATGAGTATATAATGAGTAGATTTCCCTTATGATACATTCACTTTCCTACACTGGACATTAATAATATGTTCATGCAAATTTGTTCACAGTAAGTTGAGGAAAAACAAGATTGTCTACAAAAGTTTTTTTCTGTGCAGTGTCATGCCAAAAAGATGAAGTGTTTTCTCATTGTTACCAAAAAGATAAATGGATAAATGTAGTGTAAATGGACGAACCGCTCAGCCTCCTCATCCACAGCCCACAGATCCAAATCTCTGCACCCGTTACTCCCAGCTTCATTAACTCCCTTCTATGCTACAAAGTTTCTCCATCTCAAAGGATAAAAGAGAGAAATGTTAAAATATGCAACCACTATTAAAATGCTATTGTTTAAAAATGAACAAGGAAGTCAAACAAAAAAGTGGAATTCATGAATTTTTTATTCACCCTTTTCTGTCTCAAATATTTTACAGACAAACAGCTGTAAAAGTAACAAATGGAAAACAGTGCCTACAGCTGCAGCAGTCATGGTAGATACTGATTGCATTGTCTGATGACAATCCTCAGTGTGCAATAGTGATTTAGCCTGAAAAGAACTCCAATCAAAATGTCAGTGATTTTGCAGCTCTGTGACCAAAACTATTTTGTCACTGTCACTCAATGAAAACATGTTTTCTACAGGAAGGTTTTATACTGATTTAATACAGGATTTTTTTATAATCACATTACCCTTGTAATGGAACACAG
Organism: Antennarius maculatus; assembly: GCA_013358685.1. Taxonomy (NCBI): domain Eukaryota; kingdom Metazoa; phylum Chordata; class Actinopteri; order Lophiiformes; family Antennariidae; genus Antennarius; species Antennarius maculatus. The sequence continues at coordinate 10,737,030 of CM023614.1, read as the reverse complement.
AGGTTATTGAAGTGATACTCAGAATAGCAAATGTTCAACATTCTGGGACATTGCACAACAATATTATACTGTATCTTCACAATCTGGGCTCCAAAAACTGCAAAGCGGCACTGTTTGGGGCCAAGGCGGTGCTGTGGGGCGCTGGGAGCTGATGGTAGTTTCAACAACGGCCCAAGTCTCCCGCTGTGTCAGCCTGAGTCACTGCTCTCTCCTGGCACAGTGTAGTGCTGAGAAGGCTGCTCGACACGCCACGGCTGTACATCATCATCAGTCTTTATGTACTGTGTGTGCGCACGTCTCCTCTTTGAGTCTCTCTTGAGGCACCACAAATTCCCGAGCAACAAACAAACACACCGCAGCAACAATGGAGCCACTTGAGTCCTCTGCTGCTCCCAAATAAAGCCAGGAACGTTGTCGGCTTCCTTTCTTCATGCACTCTGGATGCAAATGAGCTGAATGCATTAGTGATGGTGCTCAAGTTCAAATCTCATTTAGGGTGAAAACAAAAATTCTTTGCATTCAGATTTAACTGTTTTATTTTTGTTGAAATTATATATTGGTTATAATTATATTTTTATATCAACTAAGGATCAGATTATGTCCTGTACTTGAGAAGGGGAACCCAAAGAGAATCAAAGGTGTTCAGTTTTCCCTTTTATCTTGGTGTGTTTTAGCATCTTTCAGCATATCGTTTTGGTAGTTACTGGTTTTCTGGTATTTTAGTTCACTTTCACTTCTAATAACAGTCTGTTTGCTATAAAACAAACATCATAACGTAGATGTTGTGTTTCTAAATTACCTCTACCACCCCAGAGTAGACAAAATGTTTGCTGTTGCAGCTGTGAAAAGGAACTCCACTAACTACACACATAAAATTTAACCTCTATGAGTCATGGCCAGCCTGGGAAACAGCTGTAGCATAACTTCTATGACTCTTGATGGAGCTGGAGAGGCAGAGACAAACAAATGAAGGATGCTATTTGGTTTCATTCTGTGAAGTGGGCTCCATTTCTTTGAGGAGTTTGACCTGTGAATGTCAAGCTTTATTCTGTTCTCTTATGGGTCCCTCACATTTTTCTAAGTGTACATTGAATTGTTGTGATATGCTCTCTTAGGAGGGGTATATTCTTTACTTTTGAGCCATTCCTTTTCCACTGCAGACTGAAAGCTTACATCATCAAACTTATCTTTGTCCTTAAAGAAAACTTTCTTGTTGTTTATTGCATTCGAAGCATTTCAGCATATTTGGTAGTGCACTGTCATGAGCTTTGCACTTCTTGCTCTAAAGCCGCATGGTTGAAAACAGTTCTTTTTGGATTACAGTATCACCTAGATGAATGTAGTGCAGTGTAAATGCATTATTACAGTGTTGGAAAGAACACAGAAGGACTGGCATGTGATCACAGTTTCTGTTGTATGTCCAGCACTTATAAAAGCATCTATGGTGGTCTTTTAACTTATAAAGCTGCGGAAGGAATTATTACCTCTAAATTAATTGGAAGAGATGAACAAACGCACCTTAGAGCAGGCTGCTCTTCTGTCATCCATAATGTATAGGCCCTCTGACGGCTTTGAAGCCATCATTACACTGCTGCATTCTTCTCTGGGTTGTGCAGAGTCTCTGTTATGGCCTTTGGCTGAGCGTCTGTCTGCAGCACATCAAGGTGAGCAGAGAGCTCTGCCTCCTGCAGCCACAGTTTTATAATGTACAGACATAAGTCAATTAAAAAACACCACTGACAGGACATTGAAGCTATTGAGATTTAATCAGAGTTGGACACACTGAAACACTTCAGCTGAATGCAACCAATTAAAGCAAGGTAGAATTAATGGATTAAAAGAGGGCTGGAAGAGCAAAATGCTAATTCCTGCCTGTTACCCCCCCCCCCCGCCAGACACACACATACACACACACACAAACACAGCTTCTGTAGTGTAAATGTTTCAATGGGAATACATTTGTGTTGTTTTTCTTCATCTCACGTTCAAACACAGTAATCCTTTCCATTCAAGATGATGGATACCAGAAAAATAGAATAGTTGTAAATGTTCAAAACATCACCAGAAGGCCACCTTGGTTGTTTTGTATGAGTCTAGTTGAAGTGTCTGCAGAGACCCTCAAAACTGATTTTAAACATCACATTGGTGATGTTATTTCACATTCTCTAGTGTCCCCTCTTCTTTCTGCCCGTCAGCACCAGTGCTATACAAAAGAAAAACTATTTTATGAGGAGTATTTGGGTTTGTATTTTCAATCTTATCTGTTTCCTAGGAAGCAATATACAAGACTTCCAGATCCTGTTTATTATCTCAATGAATGTGACTTTGATCTACTGATCTTTATCTCCAGTCTTTCAAAATTTCAAAGGTCCTACTGTGTGATGTCAGACATTTCAATATCATTGCACTCCTGTGGTTTCAGTTTAGTTTTAGGACATGCTCAGATAATTGGATTTTCAACCTTCAGACTGTCAGCACTGCCAGAGAGGTTTGAGGGAAATTAAAATCTTCCTTGCGCAGTGAATCAATATAAAAACAATCTTTCCTCACTCTAAAAATGTGCAAGACATGCACAGAAAAGCAATTAACCCACTACAAGAATTGATTTGGACCACTTATCTCCTTTGGCATGGCCATGCTTTTGCTTACCTGCGGGGGAGATCAAATGTTTTTGTTTCTTTTTTTCTTATTTCAAACCCTGACAACACACTAGGATTAGCACTGATTCTATCTTCACTAAGCAATTACCCGCTATGGAAATAAATGTTGGGCTGCTGGTCTTTAATAGTTTGTGGCATCACGTTCACCACAAATTACAGCAGTTCATCAAATAACCACACTGCTTGCTAGTAACAGTGAACCAATTCACCCAAAATCAACACACACACATACAGTATCTGGCTTATGGTGCTGTTGCTGCTACAGCAGGCGTTACCTAGATTCTATATTTTGGAGAGGCTGCTTAGAGCTCCTGATGCTCAGGAAGCATATTATGCAGGTAAATTTATCCAGGTATTAATACTTTAGGTTCAAAAATTCAATGAAAGGTCTCTGCGAGATGTCTGGGAAAGAACAAGTGCAAGCATAAGCTGTTATGTGAGGTTGGAGGCTACAGAAAAAAAAACCCCACAGAGACGCTATTAACTCCAGAATGGGAACTTCTGCTCTGATGGGCTGCAGTGAACACATCTGGCTATTCTCTCCTTTTCGCTCTCTACCTAAATGTTTCATATACATGCATCAGCTGATGGGGAAAATCAATTTCAGTACGGCCTGTTTCCATTTCCAAGCTATAATATCAAATTCACCAACTCATATCACGAAACAGATGAGTAGCACAGAGAAAGAAAAGCAGAAATTTCTCCACCTGGACTGCGTTTTGGTTTCATAATGTCTGGTCTAAATGAACATTAAAGCTTGGATACAAAATAATTTGTAGTAAAGAATGAATATGAAAATTCACAATGTCTTGCATGACCTCAAACAGCAAAAGTAAAATGATAAAACCTGCCTCCTCTTTGCTTGCCTGTGGATTACATCTGCATTCCTGTCCTCTGTGTGGCAGACCAGGACCCAGCATTGAGAGTAAGATATAAAATATTCTGAACACTGTTCTCCACACCAGGGACCTATCTGAACAATAGCCTCTGTTCCATTTAGTAATCCAAACAGATTGGTGGATAAACACAACCCAGACTAAATCCACGGCTCAGGATTGCAACATTTCCATTGCCTCCGGCCCTGGGGGTGAGGGATCAGCTGTGCGTGCATCAGCAGCCCAATTGGATTCTTCATGAGGTGGATGCTGCTCGTAAGAGGCACTTAAGTTACCAAACATGTCATATGTCTCAGCATCACAGTTCAAGACACAGACATGAAAAATAACAGGCAGTTTGGGGTTGTTGTTTTTTTTTATAACTGAATGATTTTTGGAATCATCTCACCTTTGACTTTTTAAACTGTAAAACTAGAAAGAAATCAAGTACAAGTATGGTCCACTTATTATGTTAGCAATATAATCACGTTATTTCATTTATTCATTGAATGAATGGATGTTATTTCAAAATAATTAAATACAGGATACATACTGTGGACTGCATCCAGGGTTTTGGCTAAACAAGAAAGAGAAGAGCAATGGTTTAAGGGAATGGAGCCAGGAAGAGAGAACTTAAAATTCCAGGAGTGTTGTATTGAACTGATTGCTCTCTCTGTCTCCGTCACTTTGTAGCGTGCTGGACCTGCAGTCAGTTTGGTCTGACTCTGTCTGCGTGGGTCCTCCTGGAAGGACAGGCTGCCTGGAGTCTGAGGAAGACCAGAGATATGAGGGACACTAAGCTGAAGCTCAAAGTTTGTTAAAATAAGGACTAGTGATAATTATGGTGTCATAACTGAGAGAACCTACACACACACACACACACACACACACACACACACACACACACACACACACACACGCACACACACACACACACTCAGCAAAAGAGTTTACTACTATGTATATGCAAATACAGTTTGTAGTCATCGACTGTTGTACATTTATATCAGTTTAATCAGATTAATGGTACAACACTGATCCACAATGCACATTAATGACACCATAGATCCTAGTGATGTGAAGTTAAAATACTTAATGTAGTGCCATAAAAAGTATAATACAAGTTATATAAAGTAGTGGCAATATACTATTGAACATACAAATGCATGTATTTTAATTTTCATCACTAATGGACCACAGGAAGAAGAAAACTAATGTGTGCTCTGATTTGCATATTATAACAAAATTCGTAGTGGAGTGTCTGAGGGTAAATCCCTGGAGCCCACCTTCAATTCTGCTTAAATCCATAGCATAGATTGAGGATTAGGGGCTCTGTCATGAAGTCACAGTGTCAACCTGATGTAAAAAGTGAGCTAATTCTTGTTTAAGTTGCACACAGGAACAGTTAATACTTCCTGTCAATCTGGAGACTAACGGAAGGTGAAAACAGCCCCCAAATATAACTGCAGGCCGACGCACCTATCTGCTGTTTACAGAGACTCAGACGGCCTCCTCGCTGTTTAACTGTGGATTTCCGCTTGGGAGCACTCTTCAATATGAACATGCATGCCAGCCCATTTAGGGCAATGATAACATTTACTTTGCTGCAGGTGGAGTGTTAGCAAAACATTGTGCGATGTGAACACGCTGCAATAGATTTCCCATACAGACAGGCTGAACATGTTTTTCCTCCTGCGGTTTTGCCTTGAGTTGAGAAATCTTGCTTCTTCCACCCCAGAGAAGATAAGAGCTAATGGAACAATTTGTAATCACATCACATCCAGCCTATGGCAGGTGGCTTTGTGGGACTTTTTGTTTCAGGCACTCTGCACTTCTATCTTTTCTTGTGAACACAAGCGTGACTGGAGGCTTTTTGTATGTCAGTGTGGATGTGTTGAGTGCTCAGATTTGAGCTGAGAATATGTCGATCCTGTGCTGGATCAAAGCAGCCATCTCTTGTTCTGTCAGGGAAGACAAAATACACACTGTCACATCTGGCATACCGGCTGCTTCTGCTTCTGCAAACTCTCAAACCCACTCTAAAATCTTTGTTAAATCTGTCAGCACAGAATTTTCTTCACGCGTTTCTCTGCCACCACATACCTCTTTGCTCTCTGTCTTTGTATTACTAAGAGCTGCAGGGATGGCCTTGAATGAAAAATGTGAAAACTTTTGTATTTGTATGCTCCAAGTGAGAGGTGATACAAAAGGAAGTTATCAAGGCTGTGTGTTGGTGAGCATGAACACATTCAGGGGTGTGAATTCATATGGAACTTGTCTTGGCCTTATAACTAGGTTCTTAAGTATTAATTAGGACAATGTAAGCTTCTATAAACGTACATAAACCCTCAGTTCAATGAATTAGATGAACGACAGTTAGCACTGCAATTTGAGCATGTGTAGGAAGTTAGTACTGTGTAATACTAATGGGATCTGATTGCTCTAATTGATCTTTATTCACTCAAGTGTAAAAAATCTTATGCTAATGCATTCTTAATCTGTCTTTATTGAAGAGGAAGTGTACACACATAAACAGCTGTTGAATGCTTCCCCTATGTTATGTTATGCAAAATGTAGCAAAGCCAAAACAGGTTACGTTATTTCTGGACTAAAACATTTCCAAATATACTTTTTAATAAGGATAGATAATAGAATAGTGACAAAAGTCCTGATTGCATCTGTTTCCTGTCTTAACAAGAGAATTCACAGTGTACACAAGTGATTAAAAATACATTAGCGGGAGCAGCCGTCACCTGATTTCATACTCTGCCAGGCCCGAGGGCTCCAGCAGCTGACACATGAGCAAACTAGCATTTGTTTTCATTCGATGCAGGTAGCTTCAGTTCCCACGGGAGGTTTGCTGTTAATGACTTAGCTGAGAACGAGCATAGGTGTAGGAGTCCCTCAGATTGAAAGTGAATGGAACAAAAGCAGGAGCAGGCGCTAATCGCTAAAGGCTGATTAGTCTTTCAAATTTATGCAAAGGTGTTGAGGTTTCAGTTCTTGTCAGATTTGATGTTGTCTGGTGGAATTCATGCTAACTGAGAGAATATTAATATTAGCATCTAACTCCTGAAAACCAGATGTTACATTTTATCCATCAGTTGAGGCTTACGTGTAAAATGTTCAAATGAGGTTTTGTTAAATTGAATCTTGTTGGGAGTTATGTGGCACTACTCTCATAATAGTCCATTTAGTACTGTACAGTTTAAAACTGCGTAAGACCATCAGGTCAGTCTAGCTTTGAAAAAATATCTCACTGGTTTCATCGGAATAAACTTGTGAAAAAAGCACTGGGTTTTGGTTTTGTAGAGAGGTATGTACTGTATGATGCTAGTTCTAGCTCAATGCTGTAGCTTCTGAAAGCAGAGACATGAGCAAATAGTCTGAGATACTGTACACCCGGTCAGGTTTAGAAATGGTGTCCGGTGGAGTTTGTTAAGCAGATCCAGGGGAGCCGTCTCCCTGTGTCATTTCTATGCTAAGCTACAATAATAAATCCTGCTCAGCTGCAAGGCTCATTTCACAGAAATGAAAATATGTATTTTATTTACTCGTAATACATATTTTGTTTTATTTGTTTAATAACCTCCTTTGAGTCGTGTTTCTTGGCCCCGTTCTGTGACTTCATCGCTAATACTGAAGACCCAGATTTGAGTTATTTTTGGAGTCCATTCTTGAATCTTCCTCAAGCCTCTAGCCTTAAAGACTGCCTGTTGGCCTCTGATTGAATTCATCGCTGGTTACCTTGTCCTGCTGAATCCTCAGTGGGCTTTGTGTGTGTGTGTGTGTGTGTAGGAACGGGATGGAGTGTGTCTGCCCACTGTGGGATTGCAAAGTCTACTTAACTCCCAACTTTATTACCTTCATCTGTTTCTTGCTAGCAAAGCCCGATTGCAGTGGAGCATTTGGAAAAAGCATTAGTCCAATTTAGGAGTTGCAGCACACCCTCCAACCTCCCCTTTACCATTCATGCTGAAGCTCGCTATGTTGGATTACACACAAACACAGCCCTTCATGTTAAGGTTTTTCCCAAAATGTTTTCTCTCTTTTCCAAAAGATGTTCTGCTTTCACCAAAAATTCATCCTCTGGCCTCACTTATGTTGTTCCTGTTGCTCTATTTGTCCTGTATCCTGCTCTCTGATCACCTCTACTATTGTCTTTCCTGAACATTACCTAGAATTTCCTTGCAGTGTAGATGCCCTTGGAGTTATTCTCAACCAAACCTCCCTTTATAGATTTTTTAATGTCCCATGAGCTCATTTGCTTGCACACATACAAACCAAGACACACATAGACTGGGGAAATTCTGATCCCTCCCCCTGTTTTCCTCTGCTCTTCTTTTCAGTCTTATCAATAATTCAAGCCTCACTGATGGCAGCCCAGGCATGGCTAGGCAGTGCAGGCAGCTCTGGGCTTTGAACAGAAGGTCAGGCCTCACCAGGACTTCTTGGATGGCATTAATTAGATACGTCCTGGTGCCCCCTAAAGAAACATCTCCACAGTGGCATTGCTCTCATTACCCTTACCCTCGCAGCAGGTCCTGAAGACTCAAATATCTACACAATAACAATCACTTTTGTCCTTAACTGCTCACCTGGGAGGGTCCCTGCCTCATAACCTGACCTCTCTGTTTAGCTCCCCGAAGCATCTATTTTGGTCTGTCGTAAATATTTTGGTGCCTAAACTCTTCTTCAGCCATTATAACTCTTTGTTCTGACCTCCAGGCTGATCTCTCATGGACTAATCCTCCCACTTCTTGCAGGCCGTTTCTGTCCTAACAACTTATTGCAAGAGCGATGACACTCTCGTGCTTCTCCACAGGCTGTCTATGACAGCTATGTGTAATGACAGCTTTAAAATTAAACGTGTGCTTAAAAGAATAATGAAATGAGGAGTCTCTTTGCTTGTAATGTTTGGCAAACTATTTGTTCCCTAAATGATCTTTCTTTGGTGTGGCAAAACAGAAGAAATGCTATCCAAAATGTTCTCGGTTTTGTTCTCTTTTTTTCATGTTTGGTTTATGACAGTGTGCAAGTGTCACATCCCATGTCGACACCCCATCTGACAGCCGTGAAGAAGTCTGGACCCAAGAGACAGGTCAAGTCACATACGATGGCATCCCAAGAGCCATGCTCGTGCTAACATGGCCCAAAAGGAATGAGGACGGAGGATGAAACCCGGTGGTAGGTAGTCAAATTGAGATAATGCTCTCATAAAAAAAAATAAAAAAAACTGTCCAATTTTCAGCCTTGAGATTAAACCTCACAGATTATCAGGAAGGGTTATTTTAAATGCTTGTATCTTGTCGTCCTTCACCCTCAAACCAGTTTATGTTTATGTCTAACCGCTTTGGCCAAACACTGACACACACATAACTCCACCGCAGGCTACAAAAACAATTTATCGCTGAGGCAGCCAGGCAGGAGAGAGCAGAGCACACAGTTTGCCGTGAGGCTTTCCTAAGGCTTGTCTTTCCAACAAGATAAAGGATGAATGGTTTGTCTTCCCTGCCTGCATAGTAAGTTTGATTTAAAGGGAAAATGTGCAGAAGCCAAGAAACTTCCCCTGCTGCTTCTGCGACTGATTGAACACCAGCAGGGGACGAATCAACTGGCTATCCATTGGTGGTATTGAGTGGCAGAACGGAAGTTTCAAATTCCCTGGCAAACTAAAGACCTCTCATATTCTAATATAAACCAGCAGGGTGATTTTCTCTATTTTCTTCGTGTACATTAACGTTGCATCCAGTTTGTGCTCTTCCCTCACAGAGACTATTGAGAGTTGAGTACTTCAATCTTTAACCCTGACCTCAATCAGACAATGTCACAACACTAAATACTGGTTTTCATGATTCAGTTCTGCAGGGAGCTCCTCATTTGTCTTTAAATCCACAGCCGAAAACAAAGGCTGGTGGAATTGGATATTAATTGTGTTCCGTCAGAGGTGATTATTTGGGAAGTGCGTGCATGTTTGTGTCACTGCATGTTGAGTGTGTGCATGTTTGTGAGTGTGTGTCTCTGCATGTGTAGATCCAGCGTGGGCTGGTGAATCATAAATCTATTTTTGTATTGGAAAGAAGCAACACTGAGTATATAATTACTGTCATCTGGAGCTGCATCTCCCCTCATCACACTAAGAGCCTCATGATAGGTCCATCTTCATGCTGTACAAGCAGTTCAAAGATGTACTGCTTAAGAAGGATCATCCTTATGGTTCCTTTCCAACAAATACAATAAATTATAATAAATTATTGAGCTATAAACTTTACATTCAGGTGTCAGTTCTCCTTTAGCAGGAAGAACCACAGTGTAAATACTGTACTGTGCTTATGTAACACTTTCTATTGTCTTTAGACCTCTCAAAGTAGACCTCTCAAAGTACTTTATAACACATAACAGAATACATTTACAATCATACAGGTGACAAAAACCTGCCACCTGATTTTGCATATTGCACATGCAGACTGCATGAACTGAGGTTTGAAACACCAGCCATCCAATGTGGATAAAGATTCTATCTCCTGAGCCACAGGGGATTGGAGGATCACCATCAGTATTCTAGTGTTGGTATTTAATCTTTGCTTTGCTGGCCTTGTTATTAATTAAAACCTGATTTACCTCATTATAATTGTAAGGTTTTCTGTAATTAATTCTGCTGCCAAAAGTTTTAACTGATTCATGAGGACTTTGTGTGTATCCTGGTCACATTTCTCTTAATGAACGATCATTTGGAAGGTCTCCAAAAAGCCAATCCATACAGAATGGACAAGTTGCCCAGCAAACATTTTACAGCAGGAAAAATGCAGCAAGACTTCAAAACAGAAACAAAGCCTCTGTTCTATGAAGGGAACCAACCAGGACAAACACAACCTCTGCTCAGTGGAATGCAGCAATCGATCATAAACTTGTAAATTTCCTGCAATGACTTGTCAACATGGCTGCTGTGCAAAAAGTCTCCATTGTCAGTTTCAGTTGTAAATCCTGATTTTCTCAGATATCTGATTTAAGTGCAAATTAGTCCCAAAATTATCTGTTTCCCCAACTAAAATACATCAATTTAACCATACATTGTGAGCAAGAGATAGAGAATTATTTAAGTCTGTAAAATTCATTTTCCGCATTGTTCTTTTTTTCTTTTACGTTGTTATTATTAAAGTTTTATATTTCGTGGCGTAATCATGAGGTTTCAGAGGTAATCATAACAACGTTATTGCAACGTTATTGCAATATCCTACTTTCTAGTTAGATGATCCTTTTTTCTAATTACTGTCACAAATTTACACAAAATACAATAGAAATTTATAGAATATGAAATATCTCATACAGTAAACTTTAAATTGTTATACATTTATATAAATGTTAACTGAATACCTTGAAAGCATCTGATGTTTGAGGTGTGTAACCATTTCAAAATAGTCCCAATTGATTCTTTCATTGGCTGGTTTTTTTCTACTTAGGCTTACATCTCAGAACTGTTGCCATTAGGGATTTTCTCTACATTATTTATTCAGCACAAATCTTGTTCATTTATCAGTGTGCTTTGTGCCAAGTAGACAGAGTTGTCTCCTCTTTTCAGCTGTGAAATTAAAACTGTGAGAAAAATAACCCTGAAGGGTCTTGCAGGAACTGTGTGGCTGACCTTATGTGTGCATGTATATCTGTGTGTATTGATGCATGCATGAGCAACACGTCTGCATCTGAGTCTACTCAAATGTTTAATGTATGATCCATGTAAGCTGTAATTACTGTGTACAGTATCTACTGTGGTTCAGTCTATTTTAAAGTGTTTTCTTGAAGCCTCTGGTTGTGTGTGTGTGTGTGTGTGTGTGTGTGTGTGTGTGTGTGTGTGTGTGTGTGTGTGTGTGTGTGTGTGTGTGTGTGTGTGTGTGTGTGTGTGTGTGTGTGTGTGTGTGTGTGTGTGTGTGTGATTGAGGGTACATAGCCATCCTGACCTTCATTATGGGATCACACAGGGATGGGAGGCAGGGGTCAAACACACTCTCCAGGCCGGGCAGCGGTGGCATTGGTGGGAAGTGGATAGACTTTATTAGTGATTAGCACAGAAGTCCACAGGGAGCCAGCTTCAATTACTGCACACAGCTTGCTTTCCAGACTACCAAGGGGGAATAACCACACAGTATGAAGCTGTCTGGAAGAGACATCTTAGTCGTGGAACCAGACCTCAAAATACAGGAGAAAAAGCAAAAGGCAACAAGGAAGCTGTGATTTGTACCAACGTTACACTGAAGGAAACATGCACAGATAAATGCCAACAGTGTGTAACCTCCCATCTTTGTGTTTTTCTCCACATATCTGCCATATGTCCTTGCCCCATTTACACTCAGCATGCAGGTGCTACACTGCAAATTACCATAGCCCTGTTCCTCCAAATCCTCTTCAGTGTGAACCTGCAAACTTCCACTTTCCATGGTCACAGAGAAAGCTGTCAGTCTCAGTACGTCGGATATAAATACAGCAAAGCATCTATTAAAGCACTCGTACGTTCGACGTCTACGCGCAGTTACGCAAATAAACATCAACACAAAAAGAACAAAATAATACGCTGAGATCTTCTCTGCTCATTCTGTGCAAAGATAAAGATACTGGGAGAGTTGGTTCCTGTGGTGCTTCCTGAAGGTCTGTCAGATAGATAGATTTTTTTACTTCATACAATTTTTATTATATTATATCTAACATTTTTAAAATAATTACATGATCCCTACAGCCTCAAGCTGCATAGATAGATAGATGGATGGATGGATGGATGGATGGATGGATGGATGGATGGATGGATGGATGGATGGATGGATGGATGGATGGATGGATGGATGGATGGATGGATGGATGGATGGATGGATGGATGGATAGATAGATAGATAGATAGATAGATAGATAGATAGATAGATAGATAGATAGATAGATAGATAGATAGATAGATAGATAGATAGATAGATAGATAGATAGATAGATAGATAGATAGATAGATAGATAGATGAACGGACAGACTGATGGATAAACACACAACCACATACATACATGCATACATACATATATACCTACATACACACATATATTTTCTATTCTCTGACTCATTCGTGGCCCATCTAAAATTCATACAACCCAAACTCGTCAAAATGTGAATCCTGATTCTACCAAGGAGGATAAAAATATCCTTCCACTCATGTCTGGATCCTCTGGGTTTCTAAGTTAAAATCAGGACAAGACACACAATTAGCAGCAGAGGAGTACGGGCCTCATGATTGAATAAAAGAAAGCAGAAACTTGTCAGTACTAACTTTGGAGAAGCCGCTACCCCCTAGGAAACTTCTGTTTTACTTTTATCCGAATTAGTTCTCACTGGCTTCCTAATTGCAGCTTAAAAAGATACTAATGATAGTCATGCTTGAAGCGCTACTCAACAGAAGGAGTTATGTTTGTCATTCAGGAAGTAGACTTTATAAATCAACTTATCATGTTTCATTTGGTCTTTGTGTTGAAACGCAGATTCCACACTGCAGGCCATAAGGCACATGCGTTTAAAGCCAGGCTGTACAGTCTCCCTAACACTGAAGTGCTTCCTGTGTAGAAGAGGCTGATCCACAAACATCCCACCAACACATCCATACACCACATGCATCCATGCAGAGAACACAATCCCCTTCTCCTCCCATGGGATTAAACATAATTGGATTAACACTTTACAGCAACTGAAAGTGCTAGAATAGTGTCATCCTTTTTGACAACAAACTCTTAAATCACAAAAGTAGTGAATAAAGATTGTCTGTGGCCACAAAAAAATCAGACGGTAATAAAAAAAAAAAAGTTCCCTTCTCCTCTGGAAAATATTTTCCACTAGGTTAAATTAGACAATCTTCTATGTGAGAAGAAGGGTAACACCTGTTCCTTTGAGTACAGGTTGTTCCTTTCTGACACACACACACACACAATCCATTCTCAACACCGTCTTAATGGCAGGAACACTGTACATGTAGCCGGATTGAAAGCTTCAAGAGTCCCGACAGGAACTGTGTGTGATTGCTCCAACCATCCCTGGGGTTACTCATCCATCAGTGCAGAAGTTTGAGATGTATTCACTGTTGGTGGCATCTGGGTCAGTTCACTGTCAGGCAACCTGAATTTGTGAGTGACCCTTTACTCGCTTCCTGGCTTGACAAGTTTGTGAAAAGGTTTTGATCTCCTACTGACTTGCTGTCTTTGTAATTTTAAGTTATGACAACTTAAACAGAGCATAAAATGATAAGGGCAAAAGGCTCTATGGCTGCGGTCTGTCGTGTGTCCTATCCAATCTTAATGAAGAACCGCAAAGCTCAAATTACTTTCACTCACATTAACCGCCGCCCGTCTCACAGAGATGCCTCCTCTGTTTCTCCTCCCTTCTCTTACCTCCTCCCTCCAGCCCTGCTGAGGTGTGTGTGTGTGTGTGTGTGTGTGTGTGTGTGTGTGTGTGTGTGTGTGTGTGTGTGTGTGTGTGTGTGTGTGTGTGTGTGTGTGTGTGTGTGTGTGTGTGTGTGTGAAGAGCGTCACAGTTCAGTATGGCCTCTCCCCACTGTGGAGATGCAAATATCAATGAAGAACAATCTCTTGTAGAATTAGCAAGATTGCACATCAGCAGTAGGTGGCCACAAAACACAGCACATTTAATTAGTTTAGGTTTATTCAGCATTTGTTTCCTCAGACGCACGCAGAGGGGTTTCACAATGACAATGTGAGCAGGGCGGGTGAGGACTCTACTTCTCTGTTACTTCAGAGTTTCGCAGTCAGCTGTTCCTCACCTTCAAGCTGCAAATAAAACATAATTACTTCTTGATAAGACCTGAATATCATTTCTGTTCTTCTCTTGTTCTGCTCCTCTGCTTGCTTTCTATCTTTATAGTATCAGTCATAACAGGTCATCGGCCAGCGGTTTTCACTTTGACTTCATGTGGCCTTGAACTCATGTCGAAAGAAGAAGTTTTGATATTTTTGAACATATCCTTATTTGTTTTCTTGTGGAAACTGAGTAAAAACAGTGTATCCACTCTTGTATGCTGTACAGGCATTAAGTTGGAATTGCCATGGTGACACAATTGCTGTGGTCATGTGATATTTTATTATGGTCCAGCTTACAATTTTAATTTAGGATGGAAAGTCACAAAAAAAAACAATCAATTGTTCAAAGACCGGTTCAATTACCTCTGACTGGATCAGCCTCCAGCTGCTTTTCTAACTAACTTTAACCAACTAGTTGCAGGCCATAAGAAGCACACTTCAAAAACGCCAAACTATCTTTGAGTCAGACACTCAGTCCATAACCTTAAAAAGCGGAGAAACATTTGATCACCTCATTCATTCCTATATTCATGACTTGTTGCCATTTTGTGTCATTCGTCTCATCAGCACACCGTCTCCACTCTTAAAAGCCTTGTATATCTGCAAACACAGCTGGCAGCTCTGACTGGTCCTGCGCTCCTTTGAGGTCTCATTTTTCTTCTCATACTGTTGGATTTGAGTGCAAAACTGCAGCTTTCTGAGTCTGTCGAGCTGCAGGCAGCCTATTAGATCAAGTCCTTTAGTGTTTTCATCTTTAGAAAAGAGAACAGGATTTTCCAAGGTTCTGTGATTTGATAGTGCCAGGAGCAGCCCGGCCTTTTGGCTTTTACATGAAAACATCATCAATCTGACATTAAGAGAGAGAAAATGAACAAGGGAGAATGAGAAGTGATGAAGATGAGGCGAGGTCCCCGCGGAGGGCAGTCCTCCCACTCGCTCCCAGCTGATGACTCACTGAAAGCAGGCATGGTAGTGGAAATATCACTGCTACTATCAAGGATATGCTTCTCTGTGACTAGGTCACATGAAGCAGGTTCAGAGTGAAGATACGACTGGTTCAGTTTGGCCTCTGCCACAAACACGTGAAAACACACCATGGAGCAATAAGAGCATACCAGTGTCCAAGAATGCACTGGGGGTGACAGGTTTTTGTCCACAAGTCTAATCTTGTGAGCCTGCAGTATTAATTTTTATCTTGTTCTTAATGCCCCATAATGTGGCCATAGATCCCACACGTCCATCACTGCCACACAGATTTTAATCCATCCAATCCTTGAACAATTCAGGTTTTTGGATAAGATTCCAGGCCTGAAACCCAGGCCTTCGTTCAATATTATCATTAGCTGCAGGTAAAGATTTAATTTGCCAATAATTTTATGAATCTATCATTGTTTCTTTATTAATAACTGTCTCTTGTCTTTCATGAAGCCTTACTAGCTGTACTATATCATCTTGAGCGCTGAAAATTACAACTTGACCTGTGTTCGATAAACTCATAACAACATGTAACATAACTGATCATTTTATTCTAGTCTGCAAATAAAATATGTCAAACATAATGCCACCATGAAATATCACTTGTGTCTCATTTCTTCAATTAGGATGGCTTTTATCATTAAAATACTGTACTAAAATTACATCAAAAGATTACAATAATTTATTAGTTACCTATATGTTTATTAAGATTTTGCAAGATAAGTTGAGGTTGTTTGGGGTTTAACTTAAAGCCATCAAGTAGAGATTCCTGACATGACTGAAACGTGTCCAGTTTTAAGCCGTCTTTGCTCTCCTCTTATTTTACGATGGGTTACCTCGACCCACCCATGTTTCATGAATTCGTCAGCCTTAGTTAAGCACACACACTCACACACTCATACTTTAAACAACATAGAACACCAGACACTGTTTCCTTAATTCATTCTTGAGAGTTCACTGGACCAATGCATCCAGCACTGACGCAGGCAGAAACACAACCGTTACAGCCTGTAAATGTACATTTAGCATTGTTGTGGTTGTGAAACATATGAGTAGACCGCAGAGGAAATGGGTTCTAAATGTTGCTGCAGTGATGTTGTAACGAGCCTTCAGTGGAGTTCAACACATCTGTCATTTGTCAGAGTCACCACCCATAAAGGTCAAGGGAATTTTTCACCGTAAGCAGCACTGAGTTTTTAAGTCTCACAACTGACTGAACTTGTGTGTATCTGTTAAGTTGAATGATGGCCCTGAAAACCAGATGGATATAGACCATTAACCTCAAATGTACAGAAAAAACCCACAGGCTTTGAAGAATGGAGCTCATTGTGGAGAGTAGATCTGAACTAGAGGGCTGTGTCCATCTAGTGTTCACCGTTGGTAATTGAAACGATATTAACAGGATTGAAAATCACATGTTACAGCAAATCATGATTTCCTAACAAATATAAAAATGTTGTGCAACTTCATGCTGCATCATTTCATTATCAGGTTTATTATAAGCTTTTATGAGACATACTTGAGTCAGGTTAAAAAGCAAGGAAATTCCCCATCAAACATCATCTGGTTTTAACCATTTTATTTGGCATAATTTAAAATCATCTCACTGTTAGTTCATTTATACAAATATGCTTTTGTTATATATAAAACAATTACAGATTTCTACAAATCAAGTTCCCAGTGTAAAGGCATAGTACCACGCACACGGTAGCATACAGCTCCAGGACGCAGAGGCCACAGGTGTATGTTCCACTTCAACAGCATTATCTGAGTGTAATCAGGACATGGCAGAAAACAACAAACTCACCACAGTTGACAGTTTGACATATTATGCACTTACATTCAACCCTCCACACACCTATCTTGAAAATGTTCGCACATCCTTAAGCAAATCTAAAACCGCATCGCTGTTGTTATACAAAATCTTATGCTTGTGTTGCGCTTCGGTTTTTCTTGACTTTACACAGACCAAAAACCAAGGTCGACACCCCACTTGAGTAGATGAAGACAGTTATAGAAAAAGGGCTGCTGATGTTATTGGCAGTTGTAAAATCAAATTAGCAGCCAGTCGTTACCAAAAATATATTTTCTAAAATGTATAAAAATGTACAGAGGTGATAAGGCATGCTGCACCATCACAGCTCTTGCTTACTGTACATGCAAGTTGTGCTCGTTCCTTGCCGTCACTGCAAAATCCAATGCGGGGAAGCAACCTCACAATCTGTTACCAACTGTGCCACAAGCACTCAGTCTCATGTGTTACGTTTCACAAACGTAGCACATGCCATGCAAGGTGTTCGTTTAGCACCTGTGTCATACAAAGGTGGCTGCAAGATGAGTTTTTACTGGCAGGAACTACAGCAGAAAGCTTCTAAAAGGAAGAGAATAAAAAAAGAAAAAAACATAAAACCCAGAGTTTGCTGGACCTGCAGTTAAAAGGCCCTGTGGCACTTTATCCCTATAAGAACCTTTGGGTTTGACAAAGGAGCTTTGCTATGGTCTTTGGTATAGATAAGGCACCCGACCAAATAAAGTACTCCTTCCATATAGCTGATAAACAGTCACAACTTGGAAAAAACTAGGCAGCACAACGCTCCCTCCAAAACGAAATGATGTTCCACTAACCAAGAGAATATAGAAAATAAGTATACAAGCCAGTTTAAACATATTCTGGTTTCATACGCTATGCTTAATCAATTTGCAATGGTCATAGTCTGCTGTTATTACATGTAAGGCAACAATGTCATAGGCATTAGGTACATTATTGGTGCTCTGGTTTATCAAATCCAAGTATTAAACTATTAAAATCCTCATATTGATGGAATATACATTAGCTATTACAGAAAATATACTCAACTTTGGCCATAACCGTATTTGTAGGTTAAAAATATTTTTAGGAAACTACATTTACAAAGTAAATTCAACATCATTAGTCACAACAGTCTATTAGACCCCATCCTGTCAAAGTCATTCTTAGGCTTGTTTTAATGGAACTCAGTGTGAGCCTCACGAGTTAAATCGAAGACAAAAGGAGAACAACACAACTTCCAGAAATGTCAGTTCAAACAATGCTGTACCAGTGTGGGTTAATTTCGCAGAGGCTATCTGACACCTGCTTCACTATTACTAAGGAGGTGAAATGGTTGGCTGCATTTAATGGGCCCAGCTTATCTTCAAAGACCTAATGGTTCCTCCATGCATGGCAGTGAAAGAGCACTGCAGAGGCTGGAGGTGCAGCCCGCCAGAAAGCTCTAACACGCCAGACTGAGCACACGGGGAACACCAGCTAGAGTGTAACCTCCAATCTATGCATATTCTTTATGGTGATGGCATTTGTCCAGGAGTCATCACACCTTGCGGGATTTAAGATGCTTGAAATTAAAACTTGTTCAACCTCTATTTGGTTGTTGATTCCACCTAAAGATGCTGGTCAAAACATCTTGATTGTGACACTGCTAGAGACTCATGAGATGCAACCTTGGTGAGAGTATGAGGTAGTCATTATTTCTCCACCCGAATTAAGGTAGATCTCTTCTCTCCAGTCCAACAGGGAAGCTCGGTTGGGATATTTCTATATTTTGTGACAGCCATGATATGCATTTTATAAGGCAAAGCATAAACACTATAAATCAAGAACAAGTGTAAAATTGGGAAAAGACAAATATCAAAAGCTAAATTTTAAGAAAAACAGGAGAAACCAGGAGTTGCCTCCATTTTGGCAGTCACTTTGGTGATGTTGGCAATGGAGTGAAATCCTTAGGAGATGACTAAGGAAGAGAGGAGGAGAAGCAGACGTGAAAACAAAGTCCAAACTGTTGGAGATGGCATGGAGACAGTCGGATGACGACCTTTGTTCCTCAATCTTCCTTTGCATCCGTGGATCGCCATCATCCCTCTCCATAGTCCAAATCTGGTAGCATCTATTACAACAGCACACACTTTTTGGTGTTCTTTTTTGTTACTGGATACAACACTGCTCTCACGGCCTCAGCAAACACCTCCCTGACACCATCCTGCAACAGAGCAGAACACTCCATGTATTTCACAGCCCCAATCTGCTTGGACAGGGCATTGCCCTGCTGCTGAGTGGTAGGGGAGAGGCCCTGCTCCTTCAGCTTCTTCACTGTTTCGGCATCACCCCTCAGGTCCCTCTTGGTGCCAACCAGAAGGATGGGCACACTGGGGCAGTGGTGAGAGACTTCAGGGTGCCACTTGTGCCTGACGTTGGCATGGGAGGAGGGGCTACCAATGGAGAAGCAGATGATGAAAACGTTGGTCTGCGGGTAGGAGAGAGTGCGCAGGCGGTCATACTCCTCTTGGCCTGCTGTGTCCCACAAGTTGAGGCTGACAGTGCGGCCATCTACGCTCATCTGAGCACTGTAGTTGTCAAACACTGTGGGAATGTACTCTTCAGGGAAGGCATTTGTGGTATAAGAAATGAGTAGGCACGTTTTACCCACTGCCCCATCGCCCACTACCACACACTTTATGGTCTGCATCCTGCCAAAGACCACTGGGGCTGCAGCACCTGACAACAAAAAAAGGTACAGTACTTGGGTGAAACAAAACTACTAAGGTGAAACAAAACTACTAAGCTTCGTACTCTAGTAGGCTCATCTAACGCTTTTAATCACAACAGCTGAAATTTAAGTTTAAACAAGTACAGTAACTTGCCAGCCAGTGACTTTGCAAGCGAATTTTTAGTCATACAAGATTTCACCCATTTAGCATATGAGCTAAACACCGCCAGCAATTACAGACGTAATTAATGTAACCATTGTCGTTAACTATGTTTTTTGACGTCAAGTGATTAAGAGCTACAGTGAATTTTAACAAGCTTTTCTTTGAACAACAGGTAATCACATTATAGAACGTGAAATACGTCGTTAGCGTTTATTATTTGCCGCTGTCCACTTATACTAGGCGTTCCCCTTGTAGCTAGCGGCAAGCTAAGGAACTAGCACATTTGCTAACGAGCTAGCTAGTTAGCAAACAAGCTGTAAGTTTATTTGCGAACCACTTGTCGAAAAGGTATGTTCGTGACCCGATAACCTTCTACAGGTAATCCTAAAAATTCTACAATGCTTTGACATGTCTTTTTGATACACAACTTTAACTTTGCAGTTAACTTTGACGGATTTTGTGACTTACCGCCACTCGGCTCTCGATCTCTTTTTGCCTAGTGTAGTCAATCACAGCCGTATCTGGGGAGCTGTCCATTACGTAAAATGGAAATACGGAAACAATGCAAGCCGGTAGTTGTAGTTTTAGTTTCTGGTGGTCGTTCCTCTGACACTAGATGGCGGTGTTGAACCGTTCTACTTTGCTATGATCGATAACATTCAGGATTCCTGTGAGGGAATGATCCGGACAAAGTAAGCGAACAGTTACAAAAAATTGTTTTAACGATTTTTTTTTAACAATTTTTCATTTCGTTTGAGTGAAAGTGACAGTGTAAAAATCAATACACTTCACTACATTTAAATGTGTCACATACAGTGTGTGTAACATACAAGCAATCGTATGAAGAAAAAAAAAAAAGAACCACTGTATTTTCCTGGGGAGACATAAATACATTTTGCCTCTCATTTAAGAGGTTTCTCAAGGTCTGAATGGCTGGTGAGAAGTTCCAGATAGGATTATGCTTGCTCTAGAGGGCATTGTTGGCTTTCTATCTGTAAAGCGCTTTGAAATGTCTTCAGATGTGATTAAGCACTATATAAATAAAAGTTGATTGATAAAAGTTGATTGATTAAGCCATTCGCTTTGAATCCTAATCAAATCTCCAATTTTTAATTACATATCTGTTACTTCAAAGGTTCAATATATGATTACTGTAAATAATACTAAAATTACAGTATAAGGTATTCTATATTATCATACAAAGTCTGCTAACCAAGATGAATCTGCTGAGCTGGTCACTTAACGCGATCGACAGAATTTTTTCCACCAGACCAACCAGAACTGGTGAGCGCCAATGTCCAGATGGGACTTTTTTGGCTGGCCACATGCTGGACAGCTGGGATACTTTCAAAATTATGTGTCTGACCCCACTGAATGTGGAAGACGTCGAGGATGTGTATATCTTCGCCTCCATGACAATCGGGAGAACAGCACTGGGGTTGGTGTTTTAATGATGCACCGCAAGCTGAGAAAAATGGGATTACAACAGGCCAAAGCACAAGAGGATTCCAACAGCAGCAGAGGCAACGGCCAGGGTGTATAAGGAAGCTGTGGCTATCATGCTGAATGATGCCATAACCAGGATGAGTGACTGGCATGAGGAGGCCAATGCTCGGCTCAAGGAGGATATCACCCAAAAGCTGGAGAAATGGGGAAAACGTTTGGATGTGAAGCCCAGAAACCGTGATGCTGACGCCAGTGATTAGGAGTGTGGAAGGCACAGAAAGCAACAACATCTCAGCCACACAAAGCAAGAAATTTCAACGGCGCTTAAATCATAAAATTGTCCAGAAACAACCCTTGAAAGGGATAACAAAATGAGCATTAATAAAATTTGGACTCTTCTCAAGAACTGACAAAGAGGTGTGCAAAGATGCATGCCTATTGGACTAAATGACTGGATTAAAACAACAATGTACCAGAATAAAATAATTGAAATTGATTTGTGACATGCAAGATATGAATTGGTTGACAATGTGCTGCAATGAGAGAGATGTTGTTGATTTAGGGGACGGGAACCTTACAAGCCAATGGCTTCTACCCGTCAACCCTTTTTTTTCTTTTCGGGTGTTGTTGCTGACATTTCAACACTGATGAAAGTGAAGTGTGTTGTAATAACATGTCTGGAAAGAAGAGATAAACTGAATAAATAAATAAATAAAAAAGAAATACCCTTGCCATAACATTGAAAATAAATGGATATTTTTTCCCACTTCACCACTGCTCCCCAGTTCAAATGTCCCCAGTCACCCAGCAATCTTTACCTCTGATCAGTGATATTAAAAATCCCTACTTATGAATTTGGAATCAGTCTCAATCAAAAAGCAGCATTAAAACCTAAGGACTATATAGTACAATATATCCAATTCACCTAAGTTGCGTGTTTTTGGTAAAGGAAAGAAGCTGGAGAACCCAGAGTGAACCCACGCAGACGTACAAACTCCTCAAAGAAATACCCTAGGTGGAATCGCACCTAAATTGTTGCTGTGAAGCAAAAATACTACTAACCACGATGATACTCACATCATCTTAATTAAATGCCACTGGAGGCACTTATACAAACAGGCCCTGTCCTGGCTTTTGGAACTCATCCTCTCTCCAGTCAACACTGCCCTTTAGGTCAAGCTTTATTAGTGCCACGATGAAGAAATTGTAATTACAGCAGAAGTGTGATAGTTCATGATAAACAAATCACATGGTTGTAAAAGAAAATGTAATTGAACTTGAGACCCCATTAATCACAAGCTATGATTACTCTTAGGTAGCCAGTTCTCTCAAATGAATGCAGAATACACCCAAAAGAGTCATCACCTACCACAACGCCATTCTGAGCCCATGGATGTGTTGATGATGTCACATCTGTAGACTGACACAGGTTAAAGGGCCATTGCTGACCAACAACCAGACACTCAAAAACACAAAGAGGCACCAGTTTATTGCCTTTCCCAAGAGGTTCTGGCGTCACTGCAGCCTATAAAGAGAGAATTCCCACTGAGACCCTACACCCACATTCACCCTCCACCACAACCCTTGCACCCCACTATTCTCCCAGGAGATTCCCTGGGACGTCTGTAGCATTGCCATGACAACAGCCACTGGCAGAGATGGGGGTGATTGAGTCAAGAGATACAATCAGAGGGAGTTCAAATAAAATGGAGGGAGAATAAATGAGGGTGATGAGAAGACAGAAGGATGTAAGAGTGGCAGTCAATGAGGAAGAATGAGACACTGAAAGCAAAAGCTGTCAAAGGAAGTGCTTGAATGAATACAAAGGAGAAGATGTGAAGTGTATATATCAAGAACACACAGTGGTCATTTTTAATGCAATTGGTGAATATTTTTCAAAGACAGCCACAAACAATATTCAAATTCCCATTTTTTATGTATCTTTTCTTATTTATTAAACAACATAATACAGTGAATAACAAACACTGCTATTCAATAAAGTTATAGAATCTTTTTGACATAAAATACAAATGAAAAACATTTCAATAATCTTCTCATCACCTCTTCAGTTTGTGAAGTGCAGCATACAATTGGGCCTCTCAACAAGTGGATGAACAGTTCATCATTGTACCGAACAGAAACTGTAGGACAGCCAAGTGTAAGAGCACTTTATCCACATTGTGGCTGGGTCACAGCATTGAAAACATTTGGACACTTGTGAAGACTATTGTTGTTTGGTGGTACAAATATGTTACTAGGTTGTGTTTACATAAGAACATTTCTAAAAAGTCTTGTCTGTGGTGTCCTATCGCCGGCAAAGGACACAAATGTAATAAGAGGTAGGATTTGAAGAATCTACTGCTGAGCTAGTCAGTGAAGCCTATAAGAGCATTTCTGCATTGGTGAATTGCAACCAGGTTGTAAGTCTATCTTCAAAACACAAAGAAACAAAGTAACAAATTGATTGAAAATGGTATTTAAATTCAAATAGGATATTCACCAGGTGATCAAAAATGTAGACCATACAAACTAGAAAAATCAGGCTTTCATTTTCTATCAAGCATTCACACTGTCATGGCCCACTGATAGCTAAGGATAGCTTTCTCTGTTTGAATGTGGCAGGATTGTTGAGCTACACAAGCAAGGCCTCTAAAAACAAGCCATTACCAAGGTTGAATGCAGTAAGACAGTCATTTTAGATTTCTTATTAGACCTAAAGGTTGCGAGAATAAAAAAGAAAAGGTAACAATTTTTCAATAAATTATAAATGCTCTATTTTTAATTTCTTATTTATTTATTTACTTACTCACTTACTTACTTATTTATTTGTATTTTGAAGCTTTACTTACAACCTGCTGTAAAATCCAGTAATACTTGTAATTTTCCCCAGGTGCGTGTGTGTGTGCGTGTGTGTGTGTGTGTGTGCGTGTGTATATGCATGCATATTTGCCTTTGTGTGTGCATGTGGGAAGAGCACAACCACTTAAGGCATGATGTGTAAATAAACCTCTACAGTACAAACACTTCATTCCTTCCATCACCTCCACAGTGGCTGAGCTGCAGCAGCTCGAGACATTTTGGGACCAGGTATCCGAGAAGCTGTGGGGATTTTAGAGCTGGCAGTAGAGACACCTGTGCCCACTGACTTGGAAGTTTTATTTCGGGCAGCAGATATGACAGCCGTACGAATGGTCTTAGCTGTGGCCGAAGACGGGCTGTTGGCAGTGCCAGGCTTGGAAGCAGTTTGAAACTCAGAGTTAGGAGCAAGCCTTTTTGACACACGAAGAGGAGTCCCTCTAATAAAGACTGGCTGGTTGCTGCTTGAGACCTTCTCTGGTGACGATCTGACTGAGGTCCTGCGAGTCAGTGTTGGCTTTACTGGAGCTGGTGTCTCACTCACAGTCCTCTCCATTACGCTATTAGTGCGTTTCACCTCTGTTTGAACAGAGGCAGGCCTTGTAACAGGAGAGGAACGCATGGACATGCCACGAGTGGGTTGGTTAGATGGAGTCGGGCCCCCATTTGAAGGCTCAGTTTTGGAGCGCACCTTAGGAATTCCTGTGTTATTGGAAGGTCCCACACGTGACACATGTCCTCTTTTTGCCCCTATTCCACTGCGAACAGGAATCTTCATGGGTTGAGTCTCCTCCTTCAATAAAATAGGCACTTGAGTTATTCCCTCGTGATAGTCAACATCCCTTTCTTTCCTCCATTTAGAACACAGGCTTGGTGCCTGTCGTGGAAGTGGGGATGTTGGAGGTGATAAGGCATCATAGGATCGTAGACCTTTCACCAGGGTGTGGCACTCCAGTGTCTCGCCCACACAGGAGTAGGACCTTGCCATTTCCCTCTCGGGAGTTAGCAAATCAGAAAACTTCTCTGGCTCTTTATTGAACTCCATTATATTTGAGGGGATATGGTTCTCCGCCACAGGTTTGGATGCCACCTCAGTGAGTTTTTGTAAACCTGTATCAGTTATCGCTGTGTTTGTTATTGTGGTGGACGTCTCTCTCACCAGTATTTGTGAAAGGACCTTCTCAGGAGCATTGACAGAAGGTAGTCTCTCAGATCTCTGGTACCTTGAGTTACAGCTGGTGTCACTGTGAAGCAGCATTCCACTAGTAGGAAGAGTCTTAGGTTGTGATTCATCAAAACAAGACTCATTAAATTTATTTTGAACAGTCTGAGCGTTGTTGGTTACTAGCAGGCCAAACCTATGTATATGAGATGAGGTCTGGCTTTTACTAGGAAGGGCAGCTGTATCAGTAGGTGTGACAGCAGAGTTTGTACAGGAACTGGGTAAAGAATGAGTGGCCATTGAAACCACATGCTCATGTGAAGGCTCAGTTTCTTTCTCAAGTCCTGTTACCTTGTTCGACTGGTCTTGTACCAGGTAAGTAATACTCTCAGGTCCATGTCGCCTAACTGATAAACCGTGTCCATGCTGAGAATGATTAACCGTAGTAATGTGGGTGTTCTGAGCTGTTTCTATACTCTGGCTAGTTGCCTGACTATGTTGACTCCGATTCCCTCTCCTGACAGCACATTCTTGGTCAATAGGAGAACAAGTGCCATCAGTTTCTGGGGAGCTACAAAGCACAACATTGGTGTCATGGTCAGATGGACCATTAGTGTGATAACTAGTCGATGTTGGACTACTTCCCAGTTCAGGGAAATTCTTCACCATGGATGGGATAAGGAGATGGACATCATTGTGAATGTGATGAGGAAGTCTGCGGGAGTCAGAGCTTCTCAGGCTGCGTCGACTCCACGTATAGCTCAAGTTCTTCTCTAGGAGTTTCTCCAGCTCATCGTCGTTGCCCTTACTGTGTGGCTCCCTGGCAAGACTGAGACCCAGGTCCAGCCCTGTACAGACTGCCAGGGAACGATGCTTTTCACTTATCTTACGTTGACGCTCCAATCGTTTTTGTTCCTTCAGCTCCCGCTCTGCGTTCTCCTATAGGAAAATGGATGGAAAGGTTTAACATTAAGCTTTTCCACCAACTCTTGATGAAACAAATAGCTTTATCAACAGATATTTCTGATACCTGGACAGCTTTTTGGAAGCGATAGCAAAACAAGTGGAAGACCCTGCAAGCCTCTTCTATTTTGAAGGTGGTGTCATCTTCACAAAAGAACTCCATTAGAGCCTGACTAGACATCCTCATGCCCTCCACCTCATCTTCTGCTTCTTTCAGACGCTCCTCAGCCACCTGCACATAAACAAATTCCAGTTATTCTTAAAAATTAGCCTCGTGCACATGTCAATCATCTTACCTAAAACTAATTTGGGATTGTCTGACTACAATACATTACATAAAAATTAACTGAGCCAGGTAATATTTGTTATACCTCTAGGAAAGTATGTGTATGTTGCTGAATTTCTGCCTCAGTTTGGATGTTTGCTTTAACTGCCGCCACTCTGATTTTTAACTTGGACAGGTCTTCAAGCACTGATTCCTCACACAACCTGTATAGAAGAAACAGACACAAAATACACAGGTTTGATAAAAGTTGAAAAGTAATTGCTGTGTAACACATCTAGAGAAATGTCTCACAATCATAGGGATAGGTTAGGACAGTAAATGGACAATTATGAATGCAGAATAAGGTTGGTCATCCTTGGTATCTTGCAGAGAAACTCTCAAGCAGAGCTTGATTATTGTCTTGGAGTATCAGTGTTGCAATAACTCAGGCAGGACCTGTATATCCCCTCAGACAGTGACAGTCAGACCTGATGGGTCTCAGAGTTTTGAAAAGCAACTGACCTGGAGGCGGAGCCAACATGGCCTAGTTGGCTGGGAAATGATAGTAAACTCTGGTCCTTTTTAACAGCTTCCTGCCGAGACAAACAACAATTATCCAGCTATTGTGTAAAAAGAAGCAATAGACTGTTTGCAAATGTTAACAAAATCGGATGCTTTGTGGAGAAGTCTGGCTTAGGTTAAGTTAGGGTACTGTTCTCAAAACACTTTGTGATCAGAGATTCATTTGTTGCTTATTGTTCTGAAGCATATAATTTGCTGATATGTAATGTCTGGTTGTCTTTATAGAATATCTCAAAATCATAGCAGTCAAATAATCATGTTTTTAATTTTTTATCAAAGGTCATTGACTTGGTTTAAAAATCAACACTTTGTTTCCCGTACAATTATGTACAAAACGTTTTCTGCAGAATGTTTTCAACCAATAGCCTCTTAATAAAGTTCAGCTGAGGAATAACACCCTCCTAAAATTAAATCAAGCTTTATAGAAAATCAAACTTATGACCCTGGAACCTTAACTTAATGTTACAGGGTTTGTAAAATTCAACTTTTTAAAGCTGATGGACCCAGATAAAAATTTGGATCTTCCCAAATTCACACATCCATAGACACCAACCCCCAATTCTGTAAGCATGTAACCTTTCCTGTCGTGAAGTTTCATGGAAATCCATTTAGTAGTTGGAATGTAATCTTACTGACAGGCAACAAGTAAACAGACACGGATGAAAACACAATGTCCTTGGAAGATGTAACTACCCTTAGCTCCTTAAAATATATACCTCTGACCCCTATCTAGACATAATTTACAATGCGTATAATGACTGCTAAAGGCTGTCACATAGTTAATCACCTAAATACCTCAATATCAGCAATATCAGTAAAATGTGTCTAAACACAGGACTTCAAATGTGGATATTGCTGCAAAAAAGCTATGAATTCTAAAAGATGGATACTTTACACTTATCCTCTGTGGCAGTTTACACGGTGGACACCTGAGACAATTTCTCAATCCAGAGTTGGACCAAATATGAAATATAGTCTCACAATATTTATCTCTGTTCCTGAGTTATAACATTAACTTCTGTCCATTTGATTCAAAATGCCATCACCAATTTTTACAATAAGTAAGTCTTTAATGTGGATACAAATGTATTTTGTGAGGTTGAACTCATCAAAGACCATCAAAATCTAACCAGTTCATCTTTGCTTTTAGTTGATAAAAAATCCTTCAAGGTGTTCCTGAGGATATGGATGGACAGACAACCTGTAAACTTGAGTGTGGAGGTGTAACATGGATGGCTGCCGCTCATTATCTAAAATAGATTTTCTAAATATCACCTTTGCATAACAGAGGTGATATTAAATTCTTATTTACTTCAGCACTTTTTGGATATTATGGAATGCTCTCTTTCTATCTTTACATTTTGAATCTTACCATAGTGACAAAATGCAGAAGATTCATGCCTGGTTTGTTGGCTTTGGTGTCAGCCAGTTTAAGAAGTGATGAAATCCGGAAACCAGCAGCATTCCCTGCATATCCTCCCTGCAAAGCCAAAGAAAAATAGTAACTCATATAATCACAGCATGATAAAACTTGAAACAAAAACAATACAAAACCCAGGTGCAAAATCACAGTGAGGCCTGAGCACACACACCCTGACTCCATCATGACAAGTGTATAATACACACACAAAAAGACAGATTCTGCTTTGTTGGGGTGAATAAAAGGAAGGAAATAAAAAATAAAGACTCACGGCATTCATGTAGTTCCCTGCTTTCAGAACCAAACGAAGGATGGAGTGCAATTCAGGACAGCTTAGTAGTTCTAACAGTCAAAGACAGTGATTCAAAATTGTTTAAGAATAAAGAATGTTATTATATATGTCACACATCAAGGACTTAAAATGGGTTAGGGTTAGGGTTAGGGTTACAACAGCTGACACTCAAGCTGGTGAACTGACAATACATAGAACTGAGACCTGGCGAATTTAAAAGCCAGAGCCCAAAAAACATCAGGATGCTGTGTAAGACGTGAGTACAAACTGTAATCCTTTACAAATAACAGGCTAGACTAACACTACAAACAACACAATGAAATTCCCCGTAAAGTAAATTATTTATCCACTCAAGCACACATTAGTTGTTGTTTATCACACGCCTAAATATGTGGATACAGGCCAGTAACACACACAGACATACACACGCGCACACACACGCTCGCACGCACACACACACACACACATACACACACACACACACACACACACACACACACAGGCATGCCCACAATGGGAGGTACAGCGGCGGGCAGCTCTTTTGTCGTGCACCCAATGAGCAACTTGTATGGGGACAGTGCCTTGCTCAAGGGCACCTCTCCATTGACAATTTACACTCTAAATGTTTTGGCCCACATAGGTCTCTCACAGCCCAAATAATTTAGGTTAACTCTAAACAGGAACATATGAAGGGCTAATATAGACCTCTATCTTTATAGTAGTGGAGGACATGACTCCCTGCTGTTAACATTACCTCTGGCCGCCTCCCTCAGACATCTGGACGCCACACACAGAGAGGTCACAGCTGGGTCAAACTCTTGCTGCAGGATCATGGTGTCAAGACGAAGCCGAAAACTATTGGAATTTATGAGAGTAGAATGAAAGGATGAATGGGCATGGATGAGTGATGGCAGACACAAAAACGTGTCATCTCAAACAGTAGGACGAGTGTTAGATACACATAAACATAAAAGAATATTTTTGAGCTGAAAAGTCATTTGTTGGAATGATATTTCATACATATTTCACAATTAGGGCGAAGGGCCTACCTGGGGATTTCCACCAACAGTAGGATGAAAAGATCAGGTTCTCCAAGCCAGCTCCTCTCGCCACCAAACCTCCTCAGACGAGCCTCCTGAAGGAGACCAAATGAAAAATAAAATCTGGAAAGCAGCTTCATTTGGAAAAGAAATCTAGAATACTAAAAGTGACATGCTGTTAACAGTTTCTGCCAGTAATTTAAAATGTGGCCCACCTCACGAACAAGACCACATCATATGACAGTGGAATGGCAAGTTTCTGATCAGACTTAACAAAACCAGATGGTGAGTAGGGTATGAGGAAGTGGGGGGGGGGTGAAAGACACTTTACCTCCTCACTGTCAGGCAGCAGTTTGCAGAGCTCTGAGAGCTTCTCTGCTCCGTAACGGTCCCCAGCACCCTGCCTGATATCCTCAACAATCTCCTTAGCGGGCCTGCAAAAAACATATTTTTAAGATGACATCACAAGGTTTTCAGCCCAAGGGAGAGCGGCGTCCCCCCCCCCCCACCAAGACCCTCTCCCTTCA
Organism: Antennarius maculatus; assembly: GCA_013358685.1. Taxonomy (NCBI): domain Eukaryota; kingdom Metazoa; phylum Chordata; class Actinopteri; order Lophiiformes; family Antennariidae; genus Antennarius; species Antennarius maculatus. Next base: position 10,706,451 of record CM023614.1, on the reverse strand, counting down.
CAGAATGATAAAGTTAAACAGTGGTATCAGCTATTGTTTTGTTCACAGTCTTTAGGTTTATCCCACTCTAATCAGTCTAGTGGCGGGGAGAGAGGGCTGATTGATGCCACACTGGTGACAGAGAGTGGTGTAGCCACAGGGCAAATACAAGGCAGACATGCTGGGGGAAGAGGTTTGGGGTGTCAAGGTGAAAGAGAGAGTGTAGAAACTGAACCGACTGAACTGTTTGACCTCTGACTTACTTCCTCTGAGTGACACATGTGTCCTCTATTCCAGCAGTTTTCCATTACCCTAACCCCTCCACCCTTTATCCTCCATTGTGTGTGGTACTGTGAGGCTTTTACTCCCAAACCTACTAAATTCATGACTCAACAGTCATGTTCATAGATAATAATTTGACACAATTCAAGGCTACATCTGAGAAAGACTGAGAATGAATATTTTTTCAATAGATTTTCAAAATGTAAAAGGTTATTTTAAGTCATTATGTGTTGTGTTTATTTGCCTAGTTTAGCTGATAATAAAATTCTGAGTGGCATGACCCAGTAACAAAATGATTATATAAAAACAAAAAGAAACACTTGAACAGACAAATCAGACACTGCTGTCTAACAATATAACACCATGTCTACACCCATATTTCAACAGTGGCTCTGTTTATGTTTCCAAGAGAGGACCAGTAAGCTCCGAACAAGACAACTGTTTGTGTACTCAAGAGGCAACATTTACATAATAGCTTTCCCTACAAGTCTCGACAAATCTGGTTAAGGGCTGCTCTTCAGTTGAGAGACACACAATTAAGCCTCTCTGCACTTTTCTGCAACAAGGCGTAATGATATCCTCGAAAACTATCACATCAATTCTATGTTATTGTACCAGCTGTAAATGTGATTGTTGCGTTAGACATCAAAATCTATGTAAGTGTGTTTCAACAACCACATTCATTACAAAAGCTGATTGAAGCTGGAAAACATGCTATCAGACTTTCGGGGGGGGGGGGGGGGGGATGACAAGGCACCAGTGGGGTCTCTCTCAGTTGGGGTTAGTTTTAGCATTCAGCGCTCTTAAAGGCAATCAGCAGGTGTCAACTCAGCGGGCTCAGCCCCATCACTAACCCACCGCCTTCCTTTAAACCCCCCGACCCCCCCACATACACACACTTGCTGGGCACCCAGCACCTGTCCCCTGCTACAGACTTTTGTCCCCTTCGTGACTCTACATCCACTCCCTTCTTCACACACTTTGGAACAAACTGGATCTAAAGACACCCTCTTACAACTGATATATGGCCTCTTGCTCCACAGTCAGACACACACACCATTCCCCGGGGTGGAACTATACACACTTCTGTTTCCTGCTTTTAAAGCCACCGTCTGTTTGGACTGATGGTGCCTCTAAATGGCCAAACATGTTGAAAGCTGAATCCATTTAATTGTAGCAGAAGCTTAGATATATACTTAATATAAAAGCTCTATTATAGTCTTTATCGACTGCATTGCCGATCACAATCTTGACTAATTATTTAACTGAGTTTATGAAATGTCAGTTTCTCATATATCAATTTGATGTCTTCAAATGACTTTTTCAGTTCAATCAAGAGCTCAAACCAAAATACGTTCAATTAACAATAATGCAAAGCAGAAAAAAAGATGCAAATCCTCTTTTGGATCTAGTAAATGATTAATCAACTAATCATCAATGTTGAAGTGTTGAACAAAGATACTTACGTTTTAAACTGTCGTAGAAAGATTCCGATGTTCATACTGCGTTTGGGGTCCAACAGTGAGATCTGTAAATAGAAAAATGCATTTTAGGAAGAAAAAAAGTGCAAGAAATATACCACATATCTCTTCATGGCCTTAAAATGTCATGTCCTTTGGCGATCACGCGGCTATGACCTCTTCCACGTTGTCCTGTGGGGATCTGGAGCGCAGTAGAGCTGACTTGCATCTCAAGGTGTTGGTCCTGTCCTGAGGCTTGCTGTCCTTTTGCCCAAACAGCTCGTCCAGGGAGTGAAGGTCTATGGGGAACTCATCCTCACCTGGCATTGCCCCGCTCCATACGCTCTTCCTTCCTTCCACCTTCTCTTTCGGAATACGCTCCCAGTTCAGCTTCCTCAGCCGGCTCCGATGGGCGCTATCCGTCCTGCTAAATGGCAAAGAGGATGAGGACGATGTCGATGCAGGTAGGGGCGGAGGAGGAGGTGGAGGAGGTGGCGGTGGAGGAGGAGGTGGAGGTGGCGCAAGGGGAGATGACAGCGGGGCGACCAGCACCGAACGCGAATCCATGGCCGTCACTTCCACAGTGTCATCAGTGGAAAGGCTGGGCTGAGTCCCATGAACGTAGTGAGATTCCTTGACAGCCACAGTCAAGTTGATGAGCATGGAGGATGTCTGGGCTTAAAGGGGGTGGGGGGTAGGGGGTGGAGGTAGAGTCTCTGCTCAGTCCATCAGTGACATCTTTTTTCCAGTTTCAAGAAATCTATAGTTCAAAGGTCTTTCAATAACTCCAGCCTGGGAAACACAACAACCCAGAAACATTATTGAGCGTGAAGGAATCAGGAAATCAGCCAGTCTCAACAACAAGTGAGTCAGCCGATGATGTCATGTGAGTGTGTCTGACACCTGGCCTCACTGGTCCTGTCATTAGTGGGACCCAGTGCATTCACTGGTATCGCAAGTAGCTGCATCTAAAATATTACCCCAGGTTCAACTCTTTGTGGAAGTTAAGGCAGTTGAGGGAAAGTACTCGTGAACTGCCCCTCTCTGTGGGTTGTTTGAACAACTTGTCCCATCCTGTTCAGTTTCACCTCACTGCCAGCATACACACGCACACAAGCGCACACACGCGCGCGCGCACACACACACACACACACACACACACACACACACACACACCACCACCACCACCACCATCCTCTCCTTTCTAATTAGAAAAGATGGAGACACCACAGGCAAAGATGCAGAGTTAACCACAAAGATGAGAAATGATGGTGGGGGTCATAAATCCTAACTTGAATCATTCTTCCACACGTGACTGAAGGTGAACATCTGAAACCTGGCTGTACGCACCCGCACCAGTCCGATTCATCAGGATTAGTAATGCAATTATAAATGAGTCAGTGTTCATGTGTCTGGTACGAGAGAAAGTCTTTAATCATGACACAGTTTCGCAGCTGGCCCCTTACGCTATTTTCCTCGCGCTCTTAGTTTGACGCGTCTGGGGACGCGCATGGACGTCGCGTTGTTCCACCGAGCGCCGCGTGAGCGCGCTGCGAAAACTGCCGTCGATGATCTCACCCTCCATCATTTAATGAGATCAGTATCTGGATAAAAGGAAAACCACTCTCAACTGGTCTACTTTTATTCAGGATCGGTGAAAGAATAAAAAGTCAGAGAGAAAATATAATTCGGGAAAAAATAAAAGTGTAAAATTAACTTAACTCACAATGAAGTTTTCAGGGGATTTACAGAACTTTAGAAGTTTCTACAACCTATTCCCATAAATCGGAAGCTTGACCCTATAAAATTTTCCTTGAAACGCTCATTCAGAACAAGAACAAATCCCGAATGGAATGAAAAATCATTGTTCTGAAACTATCTTTATCAGAATAACTTTTAATTTATTTAACTTACCTGTCGGTGTCGCTTCCTGTCCTTCTCTGAGGTAACCCACGGAGCGCCAATAGACGCTGAAAAATTACAGTAAATTTCAATAAAGTTCACGCTTCCATTCCAAGATAGGGTTTGTTGATTCTCCTTCAAACTGGTTACTTATGCCGCTCCTGCTGCCCCTCTCTTCCTCAACTTGAAACTTCCACACTCCACACGGGAACGCGCAGGCGCGCACCCACATACCGACAGGAGATTTTTTTGTATCCTCCCAGTTTTCCCATGGGCGGATTTAAGGGTTTCAGGTAAACTCGATCTTAACTCCTCTTAGTCAACTTTGAAGATGTTTTGGTAGAGCTGACTGTCTGACATGTTTAGACCTTACAATAGTGATTTCACTATACTGTTTGAGAAAGGTTGTGCATGAAAGGTTGCTGTCAGAAGCTGAGGCTAATCATCATAGTGGGCAGGGCTGATCTTCAACTGGTGCAGAAGGCCTTGATCATGCAAACAAAATATGCTTTTGAGAACCTGAAAAAGAGATTAGACGGGTATCAGACATGGGAAATGATGTGTGCATCTCTTCCCTGCACTGAGAACGGAGCACAGGTGAAAGCCAAGAAACCAGGAGTCTATCTCAGGTGGTGAAATGGCCCAGATGCCTGGATGTAAAACCATAACACCAACCTTTCATCTAAGGTGCTGCTGCACTCCCGGCCTATGTCAGCTGCTGCTACGAAGTCCAGCTCAGGTAGCCTCTTTCAGAGACCATGTTGACAGGTAGCCGTCCTCACTTCCTGGGTTCGCAGTAATTAGGGGTTTATGACCCCAAAAGATCCAGATATTGTTGTGCCTGTGCAGCAGGTCATGTTATAGTGCACTCATGCCAGAATAAACCTTTCTCAGGAAACTTCACTTTCCATTCAGTCACTCTCTTCTCAGACTTCAGTGCACGATTCAGAACACTGGGAAACGCCACTGTTGAGATGGCAGTTTTGTAGCCCTTAAAGATTCTGAACAATACTGCACAAATCTGCATATTAGACCGACATTCATGCAACATGCTGTAACAGTGATTGATGAACTATTCAACATTAACTTGGCAGCACCAACTTGTTTCACTAAAACATTTAAATTACAAGGAAACAGCCTCTATGATGTGTTCACAGACTCACTCACAGCCTTTTCCCCCATTGCTTAACAGTGAGAGTCATAGCCTGGATCTAAAACCTTGTTCTTGTTCTTGTCTGACATTGGAGAGTGAAACTGTAATTGTCACGGGAGATTCATGCATTTAAATTCCACACTGACTTACACTAAGAAAACAGTTTTACTTGATCTAGCAAGGAAACCCTGCAATACTAGCTGATGGTGTGACATTTCTTTTATGCCTTTTCATTTCAGTGGAGAAATTAAGATTAACATTAAGACATTAACAGCAACAAATCTTTAGAAGATTTGCCTTTAGAGAGGTGGGGTGATTGCAGCCATGCAGCAAGTGTTAGCCCTTGGTCCTCATTCCTTTTTAATCTGGCTTTGAAGCTGCAGAGGGGTTATGTAAAGGTGAAGGCTGTTACCTCTGTCCTCCCCTAACTTACTCAGAAGTAATCATAGGTGTTTACACACTCAAGCAGGAATGACATTTGCCCTGCAGTTTTGTTATGGTGATCAAATTCTACTCCGTGACCCCTGTAATAATTTAATACAATTGGATTTCCACACTGCAGTAATGAATCCGGATGTACAGAAATCAATACAATGGATTTTTTCCCCACATGCTCCATTTACATAGCATAAAAGTGCCTGTCAAGCTAGTCCACAGAAACTATTGATAGAACCATATGGGGGATTAGTGTTATTTAGCCTCCAATGAGTCTGGTCTGCCTTCTGGGTCTTGGTCGTTTCCATAGTGGAGTAAATAGGTCAGTGTTACTGTTGTTCTGTTGGGGTATAAAACACATACCCCAACACACACACACACACACAAACACACACACACACACACACACACACACACACACACACACACACACACACACACACACACACACACACACACACACACACACACACACACACACACACACCTGGATCTGATCCCATTTTGGGACAGGCAGTCTGGGGAGGTATTCTTAATCAAACCCAACTTCCTCAGATGTCTTAGGGTTCCCCAGCTGCACTCAGATCACGTGCAGTTATCCAGAACAGGCCTGACAAAAATTTCTGGCTTTGGTCAGACTGCCAGGCTGATAAGAACAGACAGCAAGAGACAGAAAACACATACTCTCCAACTCTTACCCTCTTTTTTCCAAATTACGGCTCACACAGAAACACAAATGTGCTCAGAGTAATGCTGTATGTTCCATAAGTGAAGAATTACAGTTCATACTCGCCCACATTCACATATTCAGATGTTAGAAATAAAAGACACAGGGAAAGGTTTCCACAAACTGTCCACAGAACACTATATACAAATTATGAGTAAAATGTGTGACTGGAAAACACCCTATGAGGAGCTATCTGTGGAGGCTCCATCCTCCATCCATTTGACAGAACAAACTTGTTTCTCCTTTCATTTCTTTTTAAAGATTCCTGTAAGAACTTTTACTTTGTGCTCCTGCAGTGTTGTCAGTTGCAGCTTCAGTACTGACATGACTGACCGTTGTGCTTTTTGTTGAGTGTCTGAAGTGTTTGATGCCATTGGATCGATTTTAATAAGACTGAATCACGCAGATGAGTCTTGTGATGAGAAAGTCACAGGAGATGAAAACATAATGGCCATTTCAGGGTTCAAAATTTAAGTGGAGAAATAAAAAAATTGTGAATATTTTTAATGAATGGAAGTGAATTTTTTCCAATATTATATCGCGGAAAAAGCATCAAATTTTTTATTGCAAGTTTTTAGAGCTTGCATTCTTGGGACGCACGTTGTCTGATGATCATGCATCCTTGTCATAAAATGTGCATCAAAGACGCAAGGACGCACACTAAGAAGAACACTGCATATGCATAAACATACATATGTGTGTGTTGTGTTGAAATAGAGTTAAATTTGTAGAATGAATGGAGGAGATATGTGTGGTCTTGTATATTGTGTCATTGAATATGGTATGTTTAAATTAAAGTCAGCAGGGTTAGATGGGGGACTGAGGTACTTGTGGTCAGTTGTCCTTGGGGGTTGGAGACTCTTGGTATTTCCACATGTGGCCACGTGAGCCACTTCTGACTCCAATTAGGATTTCCTAAGACATTATAAAGGGGATTATTGGTCTGCAGAAACTCCAGCCTAGACTCTCCCACCTTTGGTCACCTTCCTGCCCCATCTGCTACAGTAATTACACCAGTAAGAAGTCCAGTCTCACTCTACAGAAGGCTCATGATGACACAGTAACATACAACAACACAGACAGTCCTTTTTATCTCCATTTCTAGAATTGTATGATTCCTCTTATAACTGATCTTATAGTGCTTTCTCAAATGAGAAGTAAATAAATAAATAAGTAAGTAAGTAAATAAATAATGAAAGCAAGGCATTATTTATCATGTCCCAAACTGACTGATGAGAGACCACATGAGTTTGTGGACCAAGCTGTGGTTGGGCACAAAGCCCTGGAACAGAGTGCCCGGGAACTGGACTCCAAAGACAGGGGGTCTCGCTCATCTGCTTGTGTGGCAAGAGTGATCACACAGTTAATATTCAAAGGGTCGGGTCTGTTGTAAGGGAGCCACTCAATGGAGGTTGACAAAGCACATCGTACAAATAAAGGCTTTTCCCTAAGTAAGATGTGTATGTAGCCAGAAGGGCAGCAAAAGGATTGCTTTGGTGAGGTGGTCATGTATGGAGTCTATAGTGAGTTTTTAAAGCAGGGCCTCCTGCTCATCCTCACAAACTGAACCACACATTCTTAATTTCATGTTCGTCTCATTAAAGATCTGCCTTTATTTATTCCTTTCCCTCTATTGTGTGTGAAACCAAGAAACTACAGCATTACTTGCAGTTTGATCTATTGGTCAACAACCTTCATGTTAAGAGCGAGGAAAGTAATCAACTGTATTAATTCCCGTAGGGGAAATTATTTTGTCTACTTTAGTAGTCATTAATCACATGCGTGTGTGCGTGCAAGCATGCAGATAATGAGAGGTAGGGCGGTGGGCAGCTACTTCACATTGTGCCCAATGAGCAACTTCTAAGTGGGACGGTGCCTTGATCAAGGGCACCTCGGCATTGCTCTAGAGGTGAGCTGACACCTCCCACTACCAGTTCAGACTTCAAACTCTTTGGTCCACATGGGCCTTGAACCGGCCACCCTCCGGTCCCCAACCTGAGACATAGTGGACTAAACTACTGCTAAACTGCTACCCCCTTGTAAGTTCCATTCTTCAATACCACACACACAAATCACATGCATACATACTCAACTTGCACGTTTACGCACATATTGTCACGTCAACCATCTCAACCTAATTATTCTCCTCCTGCTTCTCTTTGCCAACAAGTGATGTCACCCACTGAGGCACAGTGGGACTGTTGGCTCAGTGCCTGAAGGCGGCCATGCTAGCAGGGAGGAGGGGACAAGAGGGGAGAGAGAGGAAGTTTAATGATTAGTAGTTGAGAGGTTAGCAAAGTAAGAAAACGGAAGTGGGACCCCCCTGGGTTTGGGCCCGTGTTTGGTTAGCAAGGATTAACTAGTCTGTTCTGCTGCTGGGCCCACGGAACCCATCCTCCAGCTCTCTGCTCACCCTTTGGCTCCGAAAGCTGTTCAACGTACAAATTTAAGGCTTAAAGGAAAACATGGAGGAGTTATGTGGGCCAGATCTCAGGGGACTCCCTCAGGGATTAACCTCGCTTCTCCTGGCATCCCTTGGTCTACATCAAGACCTATTCATCCTCACTAAACTGTTGCATAACAATGTGGCAGGCTGCTGCACTGGAGCTGTTGGTAAAACAAGGCACCCTCGGGCCCCCAGAACCCATGAATTCAAGGTCCAGCTTGTTGTGCTGTTTGAAAACCTTTGGAGGACGGAGCAGTCCTGTGAGTGGTTGGACATTTGGGGCACACGTCAAAGTGGTAGCAGGATGCAAGGAGGACCATTATGTGGTTGTTTGAAGGATTTGTTTGACGTTTTTTGAATGGTGAATTACTGGATTTCAAGAAAGAGGCCAAGAAAATGGCACATAATTAAATTAATTTGCACAACATTTGCAAGCAAATAAACAAATATTTGATATAAAGTCTGCATTGGTAAGTCTTTGTGCTTTCAGTCCACCAGAAATATATTGTCATGCGAACAAAAGAAGAAAAAAAGCAGCAAAAACTTGGCAAAATAAAGTAATGACCAGATGACCAGAAGCTTTTAAAGCCATTAGAGCCACAATAAGGAAGGGATTACTTGGAGTGGGTCACTTAAATGTTGAGGCGGCAGGGGTTCATTTATTCTGTAGAAATCACGTGCTAACCCTCCCTCCCTTCCTCCCTCTCACCACGACACAAGGAGGACTGGCATGTTTGGCATTGGGAGAAAAGAGAGAGAACAAAATGATGAGTGACCATTGCAGGGATGCAATGACCAGCTGAGTTATTTGGTCAACACCCAGTGAAATGGAAGGACGGGCTGTTGCTAGGATCTCCTGTGGGACAGAGGGAGCACTCTGGTTGTACTTGATGAAAAGAACCAGGCCTCTGTTTACTTTCACAAATACACTGCCTGGGCAAAAAAAATGTCGCCGTCAAAAAAGTCACACCCTCTCATATATTGTTGGACTGCATTTAGCTTTGATTACAGCATGCATTAACTGGGATATTGTTTTGATGAGTTAATGCAATATCACAAGAGTTATTTCCATGCAGTGATGCAATATTTTTTCATATTTTTCATCAAGATCTTGCATTTATGGTGATGGGGTCTGACCACTACGTAAAGCCATCTCCAGCACTCATTGAGATTCTTCTTTCAAAGAATTTCAACGAGTTTAAGGTCTGGACTCTGTGGTGGCCAATCCATGTATGAAAATGATGTCTCATGCTCCCTGAAACCCTCCCTCACAATTTTAGCCCAATGAATCCTGACATTGTTTTTGGCCAGGCAGTGTATATGTCTGTGGAAAGATGTCAGTCAACACCAATTAGTAATATTACCCACTAGAAACTCATGTCAGTCTCTTCTAGCCTCATCAAACTCTTAACCTGTGGAAGGTTCCTTAAAGAGCTCACTGAGAAGTTAAGAGTCTTCCACTTCACACTTTCAAAACATCTTCACTGATAATGTGCAGTTTTAAGTCGGTCCCCAATCTATTCAGCCTACCCCACAATTTCCAATTACACTAATAATATGACTCCACAATGACATCATTTTATCATTTTGGAAAATGTGAAGACGGTTCAGATTTTCTTGCAATATTTCAAGCAGGGTATCGCTGACCTTTCTACAATAAACAAATATGTCACGGAGAGAAGACTTATTCCCTTTTTAGGTGCACACAACATGTTACATAGAAGTACTGTAACATATCAGTGTACATAAAAGACTTATGGCCCAGCCCAACCCAGGGGGGGATAGATAAACAAATCAATGCACTGCTGTTAGCTCCTCATGTGTGCAAACGGCAGCTTCTGACTCAGGGATGGGCTCTAAAGGAAACCAAAGGAGGGATTATCTCAGACTGGCCTCAAACAAAAACCAGAGACTGTAGAATAAGAAAAGCAGAGAGAGAGAGAGAGAGAGAGAGAGAGAGAGAGAGAGAGAGAGAGAGAGAGAGAGAGAGAGAGAGAGAGAAAGAGGGAACCAGATAAGAGAAGAGCAAAACAAAGAAAGAGGAAAGAAACCCATTAAGATTTATGTGTTGAATCCCCAGAGGCCAATGTCTTGCTTGAAGATCCCAGAGGTCAGAGGTCAGGCTGAAAGGCTATCAGCAACTGTTTGGGGTTAAATATCAGGGTCTGGGTAGATGAGCACTTAGCGAAGTAACACTCGGTGAATTTAGTCAGAGGTTAAAGCCAGAGGTCCAGCCCACATCCTCCCCCAGGCACAAAAACACAGAGCATAAAGCGCTCACATTTTTGTGCACGTATAATGTAAATTGGCAGACACACTAGGAATTGTACCTTGTGTTGCTCTGGGTGTGGTTGAATGTGGAGATGGGGTGTGAGAGGAAGTCAGCTGGGGAGCAGAGGTGTTGAACCCTGTCTTCCTGTTGTTACTGGTCACACCTGTCGCTTGTTCACAGACAATATAAAAAATTACCAGGAGGTGTTTGTTTATTCAGACTGATGGGATTCAACAGACAGCAACAAATGAAGGACACCCTAACCCAAACAGGACATGGAAATAAGTCATTTCTGCCTGACCAAAGGACTACAAGCAAGTACACACATCCACCACACATCATCCCCGATTCACACACACATACACACACACAAACACACACACACACACACACACACACACATACACACACACACACACACACACACACACACACACACACACACACACACACACACACACACACACATTAATGTACACAAACGCATTTGTGTGAATGATAATGGCAAGTCTCTTGTTCAACGCCTCCGTCATTCAGTGCACTGGTGGACGCACTGGTGCATTCTAGAGCTGGAGGTGTGGAGGAAGAGGAAGGAGGTGTTGAGAAGAGCAGAAGGGAGGAGAAGGAGGAGAAGAGGGAGGCAAGGTCTTAAAAAACAGAAGGCTTCAGCTAAGACCTTTGTCCTCGCTGAACTCAAGTATACAACACACACTTTTGATTTTCACATTTGCTTTTTGTCATGGCTTTCATCATGAATCTAAGTTCAAGTAAAGTCTGCTTGTTCATGTGTGGAGAGCATTTGACTGGCTGTGTTTTTCATTATATGCATGCTTGTGTGCAGATGTATCAGAGTTGCAGTCACAACACTTTGCATACCCTGGCACCATATGAGACAGTCCTCTTGGTTTCTCCTTGGCGTCATCATTGTTTTGGATCTTGTTGCAGAGGAGGCTAAGCGGTGAATTCTGTATATCTCAAACTGATCTTAGTCATTTCCAGTGACCCACAGAGGAATGGCATACAAGACACGGCAGTCGTAGTGCCCGTCCCTCACTGGCGCTGTGATCAAGCATAAACAGAGCACGCTCGATTACTCCCATAGGACTCACTGACAATGTGGGAGTGGAAGTAGTGAAGGGTGCCACTATGTGGTACATCAGAGCCGGAGGGTTCAGGGGCACATATCTGGGTACAGAGCAAGTCTTTCATAGGAAGTCTCTTTGAAACCTGACTGACATGAGAAATCCCTTTGAAGGGCTGTTTGGTAAAGCCTAAACTCCAGAGCAGGTTTAACTTGTTGAAATGGATCCTTTGTCTTCCCATTCAGGGATCATATATGCTCACAGGCCCGACACATGAAGAAACCGAGGGTATTTCCCCCCTGCATGTAGTAATGCTACTTTTCATATTTACTGATCAAAGCGAGGTGAGGCACATGAACACATAATGTTTGCATGTTTGCATCTTATTGCTAATTCTTAGCCTATTTCCCACCAGGAGCCTGAATGAGTACAAAGACATAGGAGGAGGATAAGCTAAAGGTACTTATTACAGTTGACAGCAACTTCTGTGCAGGCACTTCTGTTCCCCGTCCGACTATTAAAAGTAGACATGCATTTATGATAGAACAAGTAAGTAAATATTTTAATCATGTGTATGTTAAGATCAGAATGCATTGTGTGATTCACCTCAGCTATGAGACTTGCACATTAAATAACTTCCACATAACCTTTCATTCAGTAATCCCTCTTCCACTCCTATTTCCCCAGGTGTACTGGGCATGTCTTTGCCAAGCAATGCTAATTATGAGATAGTTGGTTTCAGCATTGTTAACATACAAAGGAGGTTTGCTCCAAATCTAGGCCATACAACCGCCCCCCAAATATATACCAAAAAAAAAAATCAGATAATCACTGCATGTTAGCTATGATGTCGAGGATTGTCCCTTTATTTAACGAAGATAATAGCGGTGACATAGCAACAGAAAAACAGGCCTGGTGATAATACTGCTATACAATTTAAAACTGAAATTAAAAATTAGGTTTCTCTCAGATTATTCATTACTAAAAACAAAATAAATGTGTACACACCATCGCTGTAAAATCAATAGTTGGAAGTTGTGGATTGTAAAAGTTAATCTATGGACTAGGGCAGTATCTAAAATTTATGTATGTATACAAGCCTATGACAACAAAACCATTATATTTTATTTGATTTATTAGCACAGAAAACAGTATCCTAATGAGGCTATGGTCTCAGGTCCTGATTCCGAGTCTTTCCCAACACAACATTGTGCTCCCTTTTGAAAATTATGGTTCCATTCAGATTACCACAAATGATGAAACACTTTTGGGAATGGTCATTGTGTGATTAACAAATCATTGTGCGGTGCTTAGGTCCTCAGTGACATACAATCAGTAAAAAGGTACAGTCCTTTGTATCTGTCCCAGATCTGTCACATCAAAATATAGTCTCTACTAATCCCAACATTCATGTTAGACTAGAGTCTGTAGAACTCTAGATCACAAACCAATGGGCAATGTCACTGTGGTTACATCCATTGTTTAGAACAGTCTGTGATATTAATCATAGTTTCTGTTTTCAACCTCCTCTATACATGCCCATCCCACTGTTTATGAATTAGATAGCTCCTGTTCTACTAAATTTGTGTTATTTTAGATCACTACTTCATAATTTATTAGTGTTATATAGTTTCTAGTCCAATCAAAACCATTTTTGTCAACTTATTCTTTGTTTTATAACAGTAACAACAAGTAACGGTGCATTTTTTAATTTTTGAACTACACTTTGGTCTAATGTATTTTTGTTAGCAATAATCCATGCAGATTAAGTCACAGTGTCATTGTTGTCTCATCATCCTTTCTTGATTATGTAAAACAGGCCCTTTCTGAACATTTTTCATCATAGTGTTTGATGAACTTAAGACTGCAACCAGCTCCACACTTTTCATTTGTATCACCACACCATTAAAGTCACTCAACCAAATAACAGATTCCACAGCAGGGAGGTGATGTTTTTCATTGAGATTAGTGGTAACAACCAACATCCTGCAGACATTTCATATGGTTGCATTTTGTATTGCATTCTGTATTTTTTTATTGGAAAAACAATGGCCCTTATCTTGAAAAAACACTTTCTCTTTGATCAGTGCCAATAACATTTCTTAATGTACATGCACTTCCCCTTTCTGGGCTATTTAGCTCTTTCTAATCTGTGGGCTCTGACAGCCTAACCAACAGCCTGTTGACAACAGCTTCTGAGCAAACAAACCACAGGCTTTGTTTGCTACAATATAACCATACTGTTTAGATTAAACTTTTTAATGTTTGTTTATTTTGGGATGGTTAACCTTAGTTAACTGTTGCAGTTGTTGGAAAATGGATGACTGAAAATGGATGAATTTATGATATTTTTATGAAATCCCAAAGATGATTGACCATCGTAATGCAAGGAGCTGTCATTGCAGATGAAGACTGTGTGGCTTAAGTAGTTCAAGAGGAAAAACCTTAAACAAATTCACCAGACATGGATATGCTTAAATGACTGTATGTAGGTTTGCGATTCTAAACACTACATCTGTAGACCCTCAAGATAAATTGTGAAGTGTCCAATCTAAAATAAATCCTCAAAGACTGTCCCATCAATATGACCAGGTGATCATGCTATAATGCACATCTCATTAGACTATTCGTTGTATTAAATAGCAAAGCTTATACGTGCATTATTCTCACAATAACAGCTTTATATACCTCTTGCATCCCAATATGGAGTAACCTAGTCCTGCAAACATATTGTGACTGACTTTATCATGATTTGTGAGTAAATGTGGAATTGGAAACTGTGAGTGTGATGTCAAAGGTCACCACCCCACCCAACCCTTATTGAGCCTTGTTTCTGCTCAAGCATCCCTTGACCTTTAATTCGTGTGTTACCGCCTTGTTGGCCCCATTGACCAATTCCCAGTGGCGCTGGTTGGGGACCTAGAACTGAGTAGAAAGGCTTAAGACCATTGATACAACTATGGAGCTTAGATATTAGTCCAACAACTGTCCTGTTGTTCATGGGAACACAACACAGGGGAACAATATGCTCGTTCAGGTCAGGTCTAGGTTCAGCAACAGTGTGTGTTCAAAGAATGAGATCAGCTCATTACCTGAATATACTGAATGACCAGGTTATTCCATCGATGGATTATTTCTTCTCCAAAGGCACAGGCATATTCCAAGATGATGATGTCAGGATTCATTGGGCTAAAATTATGAGGGAGAGGTTCAGGGAGCATGAGACATCATTTTCATACATGGATTGGCCACCACAGAGTCCAGACTTTAAACTCGTTGAAATTCTTTGAAAGAAGAATCTCAATGAGTGCTGGAGATGGCTTTACATAGTGGTCAGACCCCATCATTATAAATGCAAGATCTTGATGAAAAATATGAAAAAAAAATATCGCATCACTGGATGGAAATTACTCTTGTGATATTGCATTAACTCATCAAAACAATATCCCAGTTAATGCATGCTGTAATCAAAGCTAAATGCAGTCCAAGAAAATACGAGAGGGTGTGACTTTTTTGACGGCGACATTTTTTTGGCCAGGCAGTGTAAATCATGTTCATGAACAATAGAAAGTGTGAACTTAGCCTGACCATAGACCCAATTTTTTATCCTCATTGTTTTCACATCAATGACAATTCATATGCTCAGCAAGACCAGTGTTCCCATGATTCCTGTTATTGTATTGCATGAGATAACACAGGAAGATGAAGGGATGCAATCTGACTCTGGATAGCTGCAGTTAAATAGAGAAATTATTCACTTATATTTTGTCTTTTCAATGGGTAACAAAATCTGACCTTGAATATAAAGTGATACTAGACATGCACCACAGACTTCATTAACCTCTGATGTTTGTGAGACTTTTGACCCCAGGGTGGCCTTACCACCACAGCTGTTTCTGAATGTCACTCAACTCTCTGACTCACTGTGTCAAATAGATTTTTTCACCCACTAGATTAAAAGAGTTTATTCTCATTTGGTCAAGAAGAAAATGTGTCCAATTCGTTTTGGTCCTGTGAAGGACTATAATAAATGTTCTTATATGATGTTTAATGTAGAAAACCGATGATGCTGAAGTGCATGTTGGACATAGTTGCACAGCCCACACGAATGAGTATGTATTTCCACTCCAGTTATCTTCATTTACACTTTTTCCAAGCAGTAAAAACATAACGTCCCTGAATGCAACTAAATTTTTTTTACATTTTTGCTGAGCATGACTTTTTGGAAAAGAAGATCAAAATACCTCCAATTATGCTCCACTCAGTAATTTGCTTTTGCCGCTTCCCTCATCATATATGTCCATCTGACTGTGTGACTGGGAATTTGCCTTGACAGCAGACATGGTGATGGAATTTTTATCTTTTCTTCTCCTTGTTCCCTCATCATCCACTGTGGTGCAACCCATCTCCAGCCTATACTGTGAACACACTAGACACAAATTCTCCACATGTAACTGCACATGCATAAAGTAACATACACATAATCTATGAGTAACCAGGTTGCATATGAATGAACTAACCCTTGAAAAAGTAGGAGTGATAATTTTGTTAAAATGCTATCAAAGGCTGTCCATCAAGTGTGTATTGTATCTTGAAATGAGTCCCAGTTTCCGCAAATTTCTACAAGTGTGTGTTACATAAACAGGATATCTTGAGAGGAAAAGACCAGGGTGGGAAAAGACAGACATTGGCTGACGTTGGAGGCATTTCTTTCAAACAAATGCATGAACAAATAATTCTACATTTGTTGAGTCAAAGGGAAGGAAAAACAATCTGTTCCAAATTAAAACAAAACTCAATGAAACATGGTCGATTGCTGCAACCGGCGATGGTGAATGAGATCATATATTGAGTATTAACCACCCACTTAACCACAGTGTTGAGAAAACCAGCTCTATGCTGCCACTACTTATTATTGTGATTATGGAGCTTATCTCCTCAAAGTTGGTCTGATCCTTTATTGTGGCACAATGTGCAGTTACATAACTTGGATCGACATCAACAAGTCAGAGAGAGGAAAGTTCTCACACACGGAGAGTCCAGGGTGAGTTGGTTGTGATGTATGAAGTGTCTACACAGGTGCAACAGGTACCTTTCAGATATGTGAACACCTTCTTCAGCTGCTTATATGAAGTGAGAAAGAGAAGACCTCTGGTTTCGGGGTGAACACGGGTGCATGTTCCCTCAGCCCAGTGACTGACTCCAACAGTCTGGTAGTGACCTTCTTTCCGGTAATAAAAAAACAATTGTGTTCCTCCAACCATAACTGACTCACAAGGTACAGCCGGTTATGTAACTGAGTGGGAGAAGAGGGGCTAGAAGAGGGGAGAGGGGTTAGCGATGGATGATCCACTTATCTGGATAAAAGGTCTCGGAAAGTGGACGTCTTATGCGTGAGAACGGGACACAACACGAGTTGTATTTGCTCAAGGCTGGCCAAGGGTCAATTATGCTGTAACTGTGAGTGATTAGGAAAGCCTTTTGAAAGGTGTGTACAGGGATTGACAGGAAAACCAGAAGAGGAGGACCTGTTTGGTGAAGAGCAGCCCCTCAAGATATAACAAGGACCATCAACTGCCATAGTGTTGGTTAAACTCAGGGTGTGCCAATATAACATCAAGTTTTCAACCTATGTGCACTGAAATCACAGCATCTCTAATACGTTCTATTTTACAGTATGTCATTATTAGCCTTGACTGTGGGATATTTTTGTGCACCTTAATTTTACCATTTCTATTTTGTTACATTTGTGTTGTTACATTTTTGTTACATCATGTTCCTTTTTTTAAATTTTTATTCTAACTTACAAAATGTGCATTTTTGAGTGAAAAAAGTCAGAGATGTCTGAAAGGGAGTGAGTATGTCCCCGTTCTCATGTCCTGTGTGTGTTTTCACAAGTGAGTGAAATCAAATTTCATGCTTACAACAGTAATTTAAACAAGAATGCAGCAAACATTCAAAGTCTGTAAAATAGTAAAAGCAAAAAAAACAAAAACAAAAATGACAGACGAGTGCTAATCCCAAAACATGTGATTTAAAGCTACAGAGAGATGGTTGGAGTACAATAACATCAGAAAAAAATCAAATACATCACACCACACAGACATGAGAACCTCTCAGATAGTCCGAGACCTCAGTAAGACACAGGGAGTCTCAAGTAATCCTTCCACACCCCAGACATCCCGTCTGTGGGATTCCACATCACCCCATGCCCTTCAGGTGGATTTAAATGAGATCTGGCAAAGCTAGGATCAGTGGAGTTTTCCATTCAAGGCATGTTTTTACATTTGGGATTTAGTCTTAACCCTGGCAGAGATCATATACTCACCATTTAAGTACCGCAGTGTACAACAGATCCACTGACACCCTCAAAACATTACTGGAGAAACATTTCTATGTTAGGTAATGCACCAAGCAGGATGAGACAGTTTCAGAAAGAAAGGTGGACATCCGTAAGTGAGTGATACAACTGATAAACATTCCCAGAGGGCAAATCACTATCTGGGATCAGGGTTGGGAGGGTGTCAGTCTGTCTGTAATTGACAGCAGCTGTCAAGTTTGTCCTTTCTGATGCCAGCTCCTCTGCCCTGCCACGTTTATCTCACTGATCCAGGAGGAATAAGAGATGCAGGGGGGAGAAAGAGAAGCAGGCTGGGTGAAATGATTATGGTCGGGGGTCTAAGGGCCAAATGACAGGCGATGACAACAGAGATTTAAAATATTCACCAGGCAAGCCATGACACCTTCACCACAAACACCAGCCCTGACCTGTCCTGTTCCTGATCTGTGGAAAAAGGCAAAACTATAAAATATAAACGTATCTGCATTTTTCCACCTCTAGGTAGCATTTAGCGATGATCCGGAAGAGTATTAAACACTTCAAACAGAAACAGTTTACAGCAGTGCATTTTTCTGTTCGGTTGTGGTGTGCGAAGACGAAGTCTAACCACAAAATATGTGGCTGTAAAGCATCAGCTGGTACCTTATAAACTGTTTTATCAAAGAGCTAGCACCTGATAATTAATCTGTCTGGCAAGTTCCACCCATTTCTTAGCTTCAGTGTTTTATTTCACAACATAGTGCTTATAATGCAAATATTCTAAAGGAAAGACATTTTAAAAGCTTCATATATTTAAAACTGACTCAATTTTGTCTTACTATGATAGTATGTCAATGGTAACAGCAGATACACTATGTTCTTGAGGAAATGCCTTTGCTCTGTGAACTTTTTGTCTGCTTTGAAAAGTAGAAGCTTATTGTGATAAATATGTGTTGCTGCAGGCTCTGACAAAGCAATGCAGGTGCTCTCAAGCACACAATGTTGTTCTTTTTTCTGCAAACAATTTCAACTAAATCCTTAACATGTTTACCATTTATTATTAATATTTTGAAATACAAACTTCAGCTGTAGAGTTACTCAGGCTCTTCCCTCCTTTGCAAGTAATAATGGTTAAGGCAAGCAGCTACATAACAGCTCCTTCTTACAGGATATTTACAGTATTTTCCACACAATAAGGCGCACCTACAAGCCTTCAATTTGCTCAAAAACTTACAATGCGTTTTATAATCCAGTGCGCTTTATATATGAAAAGTTATTTTTTTTAAAAATAGGCCATTCATTGAAGGTACGCCTTATAATCAGATGCGTCTTGTAATCCAGTGCGCCTTATATATGAATTTTTTAAATTTTATTTACGTATTTATTTATTTATTTGAAATAGGCCATTCATTGAAGGTGCGCCGTATAATCCAGTGCGCCTTATAGTGCGGAAAATACTGTACTTGTAAGTTTAGAATTATATACAGCAGTTTTGCGAATCAGTTTGGTCTTGCCATCCCTGAGAGAAACTTATAGTAATACTTCTTTTACACTTTACATAGATGGTAGTATTGTATTTAATTATAAAAATAAACCTTGTATCCTGCGGTGCACTGGCGTTGCACCCGGAGTTTACCCCACCTCACGCTCAATGTCAACTGGGATAGGCCCGTGACCCGCACAAGCAGATGAAGCGGTCAGGAAAATGAATGAATGAATGAAACTTATATCCGTACTTTGTTTTTCATCATTCCTGCATGTCCAGAACATTGATTAGAGAAACCCTGGATAACACTGATAACACAAACACAATCACAAGAGCAAACCTGAAATTGCAGACAGAAACTGAGAATCTTGTCCATGATTCCTTTTTTTTTAGATGTTTGAGAGAAAGACCGGATTGAATGATACACTTAAATCCTTACATCAACTTATACACTGAAGGACACAAACAATTTTCACTTATGAGTTGTTCTATACAGCACAAATATCTAACTAATGAACAAATAATTCACCCTGTTTCCAATAGAATACCATTCAATTGCCCAGGAAGGGACCCCAAAAAATACCAATAATGTGGGTCATCTGCTTTCATTTGATATCCAAAAATAACTGAACTGAAACAATTTAGGCCACTCATTTGGTCGTAGAATATTCTGGCCTGGCCATGTGACAGCACAACAAAAAAGTTTCAGTATGTTGTGATTGACCTGCAATAGAAGTAACCACTCTCATGCGTTTCCTAAAATAGCTCATGTGAATGCAGGGTTTGTTGTGAGGAACAGTCACTGACCATTTACGCAGAGAGATGTGTTCACCCCAACTGCGTTCCTAGCAACTCTAGGTTGCACAAATATAAAGGATGTCAAATGCAATTGCCAAAGATACGCAGTGCACATGACATCATCTGCAGACAAACAGCCACTAAGCAGTATGCAGAGTGAGCGCAAAGGAGAGTAACGTGTGGAAGAGTACACAAACCCTGCACCCTATGCATGCTTTGAGCACACAGAGAAAAGCCAACACAGGCAATGATGTCAACTACTTTCCCATAGAGGCATGATGGGAAAACCTGAGGTGCAGAAAGCAGTAGCCCCCTTTTGAAAATCTTCACAGCAGAATGGCTCATTAATGACCAGCACATCACAGGCTCCATCCTTTAACCTGACAAGTGAAACGTGAGTGAACTGAGGCGATGCATGAAACCTCAGTTAGTGAATATTGATTGTGATAAAATTGAAAAATGATAATCAAAATGCTTTCAGGTTTAATATTAAAAAAAATTTAAATGTACAAATTATGCAACTACTAAATAATTGATAACATAAAAAATGTTAAAAAAAAAAATTGCGTGGGACCTGCTGAAATAATTCATCAAAAGTAGAAGTCATGTTCAAACACACTCTGCAGGGCCTCCATCTCTATCACACGTAAAAGCTCTGGTCAAACAGATGCTTTAGAGAGGCTGCCCTCTGTTGGATGATAATGGAACTTTCTATCGGCGCAGAATCACAAAACGAGTCAAGCCAAGTTACAGATCTCTATTTCTATTTCACAAACAAACCTAAAAGACTGTTGGAAACTGGAAGGATTGTGGTAGGTACTGCTGGTATGAATGAATGAATAAATGAATGAATGAATGAATGAATGATGGATGGATAGATGGATGGATGGATGGATGGATGGATGGATGGATGGATGGATGGATGGATGGATGGATGGATAGATAGATAGATAGATAGATAGATAGATAGATAGATAGATAGATAGATAGATAGATAGATAGATAGATAGATAGATAGATAGATAGATAGATAGATTGATTGATTGATTGATTGATTGATTGATTGATTGAGTGATTTGGATAAAGCTCATACAAGGTTGTGTGCTAACCGAATCAGTTCTTACGTTATAATTACACAAAATCAGTTAAATTCAGTAGTACCCTCAATCAGTACTGTTTGCCCCATAATCTTTGTGTTTTTGACTAATCCCCTCCCCTGGGGGAGGTTATAGCTAATTTTTGGCTACAAGTCATTCTGCAGAGACCCTGTTCCTGACGTCGGTTCTCTCTGACCATTAAACAGCTTACACCGAATCTCCTCCTCTCCTCCCTGTACAATCATGATTGTGCACCAACCCACAACATCAACGCCATCATTAGAACAAACAGCATAACAGCAATTGGCAGATCACCGAGTTACTATACAGGAGCTCTGGTCCTTCAAAGAACATCAGAGGAATACAGTCTGTTTCATCATCATCATCATCATCATCATCATCATCATCATCATATTGCCATCTGCACACAATGTTGCATTAACCAATAACTACTGTATTTGAATTATTTCTACTTATTCTTTGAATGCTTTTCTGGGTAACTCTAATTTAGTGGATTCTTGTCCTAGGTATTTTTTTTTAATGTTGTGCAGTAGTAGTCACCCACATGAGTTATCTTTGTACTGGTGGCAAACCTTTCCTGTATGTACAAGAGGGTGCAGATGTAAATGAATGCATGTTCCTGTGTGGATTTATTTACCTAATACGTGTTTCTAAGAGAGAGGGATGGGATATATTATAATCTGAGCACAAGCTTAAATAACAAGGCCTGCAATTTAATATGATTTAAACATCCTCACGTCTGCATCATATCCCCATCTGATCACCATCACATGTTCTCTCCTCTCCAGTCAGACTGCTGACTGAGGCTGGTCTGATGTCGCCTTTATGTAGGACGGCGGTTTCGGTTGCACTCCGTCTTACTGCACCAATGTGTTCTTCCGCGCCATATCATGCATCATCGTTTTTAATTTGTTTTCATTTAATTACGTGAGATTTATTACGCTATTTCATCCAGTAGCGGTGAAATCCATAATATTTGAAGTGTACATCTTTTGCCAAACAAACGTTACGAATCTTTACACGTTTCATCGTAATGGCGACTCGGAGATCTATTTTCTCTGAATAATCAGATCCACCCATTACGCCATTTTATGTTCCCTAGCCACTTTATGTGACGACGAGACCGTCCTGAACCCTACAACATCATCACAATTTGAGCTAGTAGGTTATTAATTGGTCCTTTGGGTAATGAATTAATATCCAAACATATATCAACAACTGGAATAATTTTTGTGGGATATCCAGATTACAAAATTGCTTATCGAAAGAGTAGGTCAATTTATAAAGGTTAGCTTGCCGAACAACGTGTTTAGCTGGTTAGCCTAGAAAGACGACTACGGTCGCATATTTTTCCCTTAGGCTGTGATCTACCAGAAGGCACGTTGACGACCACGGTGCGAGACACGAAGACTGAGGAGATGGCGACCTCAGTGGGAAACGTGGCTGACAGCACAGGTGAGCTGCCTTTATTTGACGCTTCAGATGTGAAGTCACGTCTGGGTCAAACAGAAGACAATGTCTCGGCACAATGCTAATGCTAACCGAGTTGCGACTGAGGAGGAGGCAACTTTTAATAAAGCTCGCATTTATTTAAATAGATTAGAAGTGTCATCTACAATTTCTACTTTGCATAAAAAATACGTTTGTATCGTTAACGTGGACTTGGGCTTTGAAGCTTTGAAGGTTTTATCCAACTACAGCTATCGGGTCGATGGTAACTAGCTTAGCTAAATTGTCTCCGTTGGAAGCAACTCGCTTGGAACAAGAACATGGCAGTTTCTGTGTTTCATTTTGATGGTAATACACTCACTAATACTAAATGTAGATTTCCTGATCCTCTAACGTTTTTTTTTTAAATGGCTTCATGTGTAAATATTTGCCGTCATATATAAAATGGCTTCCATGGGCAAAACCGTCGCCACCTTTTGTTGTGATCGCTATTCCCCGAGCAAAACGAGGGCCCTGCAATCCTGCCTGCCACTTATATCGGATATATCTAATGAAATAGAATTTTACTGGACTAAAATATATGAACACCAAACGGCTATTAATCATTAGACCTGACCATTGGTCCTACATTTTAGAAAGGTGTATTAAAAATGGCTGATGTCGGGATGTTGTGGAATTTTGGATGCATTTCTGTAGCTGGGTGTGTTCAAGAGTTTGGCTAATACTTGAAGAAATAGGTCCACTGATGTAATCAGGAATGCAATTCTAATAAGGTATTCAATCGTTGAAAAATGTTGTTGTTGACATGATACTTGATGATTCATTATTAATTGCGGATTTAGATTTCCGCACGTGTAGTGGGTGTAGGATAATGTCTGGCCTAACCACAGGAATCAAGCAAAATGTAGTCCAAGAAAAATATGTATGGAAACAATAAAGAAGTGAGAATCTTTCCGCCTTCGGGTGTTCGACGTTCCTGACATCCTCACAGTCTACCCCACTTTTGCTGCTTTTGTGTTTTTGGATGTCACCACGACCACCTCTGTTATTATCTGTGTATAGCTGCGAGATATTGACATAACGTCTGATATTATACCGCCCCCTAGTGGATGATATGGATGTGGATGCATACTCTGTGCAGGTTTTAATTTAGTGCCATTTGGGTTCATCTGTAATTTTACAGTGCATTTTATTGAAGTAAAAAAGACAAATATTACAGCAACACAAGCTTTGTTGAAACCAGAAACACCCAAGACGAAGATGGCTGCTGGATAACAGTAAACCTAATGTACAGCCCAATATGTCTGCTGCTCTAGAAATGCATGGCTATAAATGTGATTTGACATGAAATGTGAAGTGTGACTAGCATTTCTGAATTCCTGCTATGCTATCACCCCCTTCCTGTTTGTTGTTCTTGTCATTGCATGTCTTTTTATTAGATTGCATATGAAAGCCATATTTAAGTTTTATGCTGAAATGACGTCTTGCTTATTTTGGTTTGCTGACTAAGAAAAGGAAAGTGCTCTACAATGTAAAAAAAATACTATTTGAAAGGTTTTTTTAGAAAAGAAAAAAAATGAAATGACCTTGTTTTGATTTTTACAATAAAATTCAAACTATAGACAACCAACAGCACAAACATGAATGATATTCACAAAATTTGTTACTTGACCTTTTGGAAAGATTTAATAATTGCATAAAATAAAGTGGGTGGTCTGTGATGTTTTTAAAAGGATTGTAGTATTTTAACATTTGCAAGTCTGTGCAGCTATACATGAAAGCCAATTCCAACACTTAAATTATATTTTTCAAAAAACAAAATTTGAAATAGTAGTATGAAATATCCAAAAATTGGTCAGAATTGCAATGCTTGATTTAATGCTACTTTCATTTCACCTATTAAATTGTTTTTCTGTTTCTAGTTTCTTGTTTTGTCATTGACAACATCAGCTTCATCTTTTTAATTTGTTTTCATTTGTCTGCTTTAATTTCTTGCATCAACTCTAACATGTTGTTTCCCCCCTTTTTGGGCTGTGTTGGTGCTCCAGAACCGACAAAACGTATGCTTTCCTTCCAAGGGTTGGCTGAGCTGGCACATCGGGAGTATCAGTCAGGGGATTTTGAGGCAGCTGAGCGGCACTGCATGCAGCTGTGGAGGCAGGAGCCTGATAACACAGGTGTGCTGCTGCTGCTGTCCTCCATCCACTTCCAGTGCCGAAGACTTGACAGGTGAGGTGGGGGGTGGATGAATCTGCGCACACTGGGCATGTGGCATGGGAGTGACAGAGCATAATGGCTGCTCTGGTTTGTGAAGTCAAATGCAACAAGGGAAATGTCTGGAGGAAATCCTTTGTGGTTAAATCATGCTCGCTCTCTCTCTTTCTCTCTCTGACACTATTTTGGTGGAGGACAACTCTTGCTTTGCGGGTATCCTTGGGAAAGTTTTGGGTCTTGAAATTTGCAGGTGTAAACTTTTGATGGTTTTTCTCTTTTTAATCTTCTTTCACTGAGTCCAATGTCAGCAGTATATTCCAGAACAAGTTTAGTTAATTGTGTTTATGTACACGATAAAAGCAGTCCGGTATGAGCTATACAGAAAAATAATGACAGTTTATTTGTGGTGTCTTTCATTTTTTTGCTCAGTACTGTTGAGCAGTATTGCAAAATTTATTATAAATTTCTTGTAAGAATGGTGTGACGGAAGTATTTTTCAAATTTTAAGAATATCAAATTTAATGTGGCGTTTCAATATTTACATTGAATCAAGTTCTCCTTTTCACAATCTGCATTGTGCTGCTGACTTGGCACAATACTTTGAGCTAACACCCACTGCCAGCGTTTCCTTTAAAAGATTGTGACTATTCTGTACTTATTGTGGCCCCACAGGTCCGCTCACTTCAGCACCTTGGCTATCAAACAGAACCCCATGTTGGCTGAGGCTTATTCCAACCTGGGCAACGTGTACAAGGAGCGTGGCCAGCTGCAGGAGGCCATAGAACATTATCGACACGCTCTGAGACTGAAGCCTGACTTTATTGATGGATACATCAATTTGGCGGCAGCTCTGGTGGCAGCTGGGGATATGGAGGGAGCAGTGCAAGCTTATGTATCTGCATTGCAGTATAACCCTGTAAGTCACTTGTTTTATGGCTGATTCCTTACAATAACATGTTTCTGAATGTGTTTTACAGCCTTTTCTAATTGATGGTATCAAACCTGTTTCATTTGAACCCACACATGATCACTAATAGTAGAGGTTTTTGTTAGGCTTTGTTAAGCTAGTGAAGGTCAGGAGAAACAACAATTTTAAGGTTTAAACTTATCTGAGTTGACTTGTTGGTAGGTGGTTCATTGTTAAATAGTTGTCTTGTTTTTTTTGTTGTTTTTGCCAGGAACTGTATTGTGTGCGAAGTGACTTGGGCAACTTGCTTAAAGCCCTTGGGCGTTTGGAAGAAGCTAAGGTATGTTACAACGAATGGGAACTTGTTTAGATGTCTGTTTTTTTGTTTGTTATAGATTTCTTTTTCTCATTTTTTTTTTTAAGTATCCATAGTTCCTTTTTTTCCCCCTTTGACATTTTAAACCAAATGAAGTCCTTTCCCTTCAACCCATGAGGCCAGCTGAAGGGCAGGAACTGGTAGTTGTTTTTCCACATTCTCTAAATAATCTCTGGAAGCGTGGACTCCCAAGAGTTTTCAGCATTTTTCTTTATAATCATAGTCCTTTTTTTTTTTTAAAAACAAATTCATGTTTTGTTTTGTTTTTTTTAAATATGATACACTTAACATTTGTCCCCACCTTGTTCCCTTGTTAGTCCCAATATCCATAATTTTACCCCGACCTTTTATAGAGGTCAGCCCCTCCCCTTTCAGGAAGAAAGGCTGGGGTTTTAAATTACAAAGTTGAATCTGCATCGTCATTGTTGGCCCTTGGCCCATGCATTTTAATATTGTTCTTGGAGGGAAAATGCTGGCTCGGTCTTTGAAGAATATATGAACTGATGAGAAGATAGTTTAATTTTGCAGTGCAAAAGATAAGATGGTTTCTAACCTCACCACTATACTCCAGTGCTGTTTATCAACTGCCCACTCACAAGCTTGTAGTCTCAAGTTTGCTGCTGAACAGTTGTTGCCAATGTGGGACTGTAACACTTCCCTTTGTCATTGTAAAGCCCGTTTCTATAGTGGAGGTAATGGGGCTCCTGGGGTTGGGTCAAATCTGGAGATGTGGAGTCATCCCACTGGTTACAGGCCATCTTATTTCGTGCTTGAGGTGGGGAAAGGAGTGGGGAGGAGCGTCTGGGAGCCACAAGCTCTCCTGCTCTGTCGCTCCACCCCCCGCGCGCTTGCTGAGAATTGGTGGAATGTGCGCGCTAAGAGCTGTCTTCCTGACTATTGAGCTATGCCCAGTCATTACACAAGCTTGCTATAACGGTGCTTTCCATACTCACAAGCAGTATGTTCACGTTTGACCCTAGTTTGACATCCACTAATATGACGTATGGGTTTAAGAGAGCTCATTCTGAAGTTCCTTGCAATAGTTCAAGTGATGTCAGGCAGACAGCTCACAATCTGTACACCACCTGCGTCAGATGCTGGGTTAGAAAGACAGAAGCAAGCGCAACAACAGCGATGACTTCTTTATTTCAGAGCTGTGGAGGCTTCTAGATACAAATAATTACAACACAGATTTTTCTTCCTATCCCATTGGCCAGGATTCAAGAAAGCAGGCCAGGATAAAGAGATCAAAGTTTTAAAAATATTTCATGAGAAGAATAAAAGACAATAAATGATTAATACTTCTTCCCTTTTTCTCTAAATATGTAATATTCCCAAATAAATGTGATCAGTTCATTTGGGCAAGATCAAGCCAGTAACTGCTCTCCTGTAGTTTGAAAAATGGATCAATTGAAAACGACATTTCACTGATAACTAAATGCACAAAGCCTTTCTTCCCTCCCAATTACCCTCAAAACATTGATTTTGTTTTCTTTGAAATGACATTCATTGCATGAATGAGAACTAAGAATAGTCTGTTTTTTTTGTTTGTTGTGATTTGGAAGAAACCAGTTTTATTTCCATATATAAAAATAATGTATTTATTGAAAACTTACTAACGATCTTGTTTTCTGATTTTGTCTCTTTTGGTTTTTCCACAACTGATACTGTTATTTAGAAGGTTTCAGGTGGGTGACACTATTCCTGCGTAGGTGCCTGGCGGAAAGGAACACTAGGGCAGCCTCAGTCCTCTACTCCTCTTCCAGCCAGCTGCGGCCACCACTCTGACAAAGTCCAAAAATATGGTAACGGGTTTGTAACTGCCAACAAAAGAAAAACCACCTTACTTCATGCTTGAGCTCCTCTGTCTTGTGGCTTCCTTTGAAGACCAAATGAAAAAGAGTAACATGACAATTACTTAAAGCATTTCTCAAAATACACTATACTAATTATCCAATTCTGTATTGAGTAAAAAGAAACTTGGATTTGGAAGCAGTAATTGTGAGAAGCAAGTAAGCTCCCTCTAACTCTTACATGTTGTTTATTTTTTCCTATTTTGTTTTGTTCTTCCTTCTTTATTTGGAGTTGCAGCGTTCTGATGATGATGTTGCAGATAATGCGCCGTGAGTCTACAGTTGCGCAGGGGCTGCGCAGCGAAACTCTCTAAGCAAACCCAAATGGCAGCAAGCGCATGCACGCGACCCCCCCCCCCCACTCCCTCAATCCCTTGTGGCTTGTTGGTTGCGGACCTCTCTCCACTCATAACCAGCCTGGCTCCCAAATGTGCCAAAACGTCCGAAAAATCATGAATCTTAACATGTACAGAAGTCCTTTTTGTTAATTCAGTGATAAATGTGGGATTCCAGATCCCAAACGAAACAACACATAAGCCAGAGGTTGAACCCGCAATGCCCCCCCACCTCACAGTGTCCCCTTGAATCTGAGATGTTTTGGGAGCTGAGTGTGTGCCAGTCTGGTGTTGCAGGCATTCTGCCAGTGGTTGTTGGTCTGCAGCTATTTCACCTGGTCATCCAGCAGGCGCAGCGGCGACGCAGTGACCTTTGCCAGAAGCAAGGTCACGAAAGCGGTGCGACATGTGGTGGCAAAAAGCACACCGTGCGCTTGCGTTTGTCGCGCATGCATTACAGGGACCAACACTTGCACGCATTGTCCAGAATCCAAGGTTGTGTATCATACCCATATCAAATTCCAACATCTATGCATTCATAACTTCTATGTCTTGATGGTTTCTTTACTAATCAGGGTTTTTAAGTGAATACTGTGGGCAGTAGACTATATGGGTAATGACACATTGTTTGAGATTGTGTTCATAACTGAGGGATGAGGGCCTGCGTGTGGGTGTTGGTCGGATCTGCGCTGCGTAGGAAAAAGCAATGCAGCTTAGCTCGGCAGACATGCGCACAAAAGCCCATGCTGTAGGCTCACTTTTTGCGATGACGGAGACCAGTCACTAATTTTGTTTTCTCTGCCCCTTTTTGTTTTTTCTTACTTTTTACTCTCAATCTCCTATTTTTATTTTAAAATTCCCTTTTCCTCCCCTCTACATTCTGTCCTCTCCTGTTCTACCTCTCCTCCTTTCCTGTGGTTTGTCGTTGTGAACCCATTGAAGGCTTGCTACCTGAAAGCCATTGAAACTCAGCCCAACTTTGCAGTGGCTTGGAGCAATTTGGGTTGTGTGTTCAATGCCCAAGGAGAGATGTGGCTGGCCATACATCATTTTGAAAAGGTCAGTTGTGTTTGTCATCAATTCTTCAATCATAATTCTGTATCAGTTTCTTTTGTGTGTTTGTCCATATTTTCAACTTTGATTTTGATCCTTAGGCAGTGACGCTGGACCCCAATTTCCTTGATGCATACATTAATTTTGGAAACGTTTTGAAGGAAGCACGCATCTTTGACAAGTGAGTTTCAGTCATGTCGTGATGGAGACTAATGAAGTTACCTGGTGTGAAGTTTCAAATGAGCAAAAACCTTGTTAGCAAGGAGTTGTCTGATTCCGCACATAGATCCTTGTTTATATACGATTGTGTGATCTAGTGGGGCAGAGTTCTTGAATGTGCATACCTGTGATTGGTTTAGGGCTGTAACAGAGCAGCTGAATCTAGAATCCTTTCACAATCAAATTTGTAACATTATAGAATGCGCTCTAATAGTTTCTTTGAGTACTTCAATTAAATGAGACTGATCTTGATAATAACTTGCATCCACGTGTTATCTTTGTTTTCAGAGCTGTAGCTGGTTACCTAAGAGCCCTGAGCCTGAGTCCAAACCATGCTGTTGTCCATGGAAACCTGGCGTGTGTCTATTACGAACAAGGCCTCATTGACCTGGCTATTGACACCTACCGTCGTGCAATTGAACTGCAGCCACACTTCCCCGATGCCTACTGCAATTTGGCAAACGCTCTTAAGGAGAAAGGCAATGTAAGACAGTACTCTGTATAGACTCATCTCAAGGAGTGGGTTAACACCGAATTTATGAGTATTTGTAGATAAATCTTTAGTGTCCTTCACAGGTGTCCGAGGCAGAGGAGTGCTACAATACAGCCCTACGTTTGTGTCCAACTCACGCAGACTCTCTAAACAACTTGGCCAATATCAAGCGTGAGCAAGGCAACATCGAGGAGGCTGTTCAACTCTACAGGAAAGCGCTAGAGGTGAATGTGGAGTTAATTTGTTTTGTATTTCCTGGTACAAAAAAGACCGTTGCAAAAAGTGTTACTGATTTTGACTTTGTGGCTTTTGTTTTTCATTAGGTGTTCCCAGAGTTTGCTGCAGCTCATTCTAACCTGGCCAGTGTCCTGCAGCAGCAGGGAAAACTTCAGGAGGCCCTCATGCATTACAAGGAGGCCATCAGGTCTGTAAAGCTGTGCCACTGGTGTTCAGAGGTTCATTTGTGTTCAAGTTATTGTGTAGCCCTTTGTTTTGATTAAAATTTTCAGGGCTTCATGAAATTTAAAAGCCAGACCAATCAGGATAAAAAATGTGTTGTGTTCTTTAGAATCAGTCCCACATTTGCTGATGCCTACTCAAACATGGGAAATACACTGAAGGAAATGCAGGATGTACAGGGAGCGCTGCAATGCTACACCCGCGCCATCCAGATCAACCCTGCATTTGCTGATGCCCACAGCAATTTGGCCTCAATCCACAAG
Organism: Antennarius maculatus; assembly: GCA_013358685.1. NCBI lineage: Eukaryota > Metazoa > Chordata > Actinopteri > Lophiiformes > Antennariidae > Antennarius > Antennarius maculatus. The sequence goes on along the minus strand of CM023614.1, from coordinate 10,675,371 downwards.
GTAGGAACAGTTTCTGATTTTAATTTGGGTTGTCTTTTAGATTTTATTACTCTGTATTCTCAATAGCCCATGCTACACTCATTATGTATTATGGCTCTCCGTTAATGCTCTTGTAAAGGTAAACATTACCATTTGTGGATTGTATTATATTTACATTTGTCAAGTCATTAATTTTGGTTTTATACTATTTGTCTACTAATAGGATTCTGGAAACATCCCAGAGGCCATTGCATCTTACCGCACAGCCTTGAAACTCAAGCCAGACTTCCCTGACGCTTACTGCAACCTGGCACATTGCCTGCAGGTTTTTATTCACTCCTATATTTGAAAGTGATACTTGCATGACATTAACGGTCAATTAGGATGTAGTTTTGAACTCTTTTCCTTTCTCTTTTCCAGATTGTGTGTGACTGGACAGATTATGACGAGCGGATGAAAAAGCTTGTCAGCATTGTGGCCGACCAGCTGGATAAGAATCGCTTGCCTTCAGTGCATCCACACCATAGCATGCTGTATCCACTATCTCACGGTTTCCGCAAGGCCATTGCTGAACGCCACGGAAACCTTTGTCTGGACAAGGTACACGCACTGATCCAAGCAAGTAAAATTTTAAATATTTTAGAGGGGGGTGGAAGGTGGCTGGTGATGTCAATGGCTGCAGAAGTATTGGTAAGGTGGGGGATGGGAGACATTGGGTATGTGCAGTTCTTTGGAGAAACAGAATTGAATGCTGATGGTGGACAGGTGCCTACAGGGATTGATGATATGTTTTAATGGTTAAACATGATTTTAGGTGATTCTGTGGTAGTTTGTCATGGCTTACTCTGTCTGCCGTTGCCGTTGTGTGTGTCTTTGTTGCTGGAGTTGTGTACTTACACAGCAGCTTCTTTTGCAGATCAACGCGTTACACAAACCTGCCTATGAGCATCCGAAGGACCTTAAGGCCAGTGGTGGACGTCTGCGCATCGGTTACGTCAGCTCAGACTTTGGAAACCATCCGACTTCCCACCTGATGCAGTCCATTCCTGGAATGCATAATCCTGAGAAATTTGAAGTGAGTAATTTGAATTTAATTTGAAATGATTATGAATTTATTTACATAAATTATCCACGACCTAAAACATGTGAGTTTATTTTCTTCTCCTTTAAGGTGTTCTGTTATGCACTCAGCCCTGATGACAGCACCAATTTCCGTGTGAAAGTGATAGCAGAAGCTCATCATTTCACAGACCTCTCACAGGTAATCTTTAAACCTGAATTTGCTTTTTTAGCACTATACATAATGTTATCTCTTAAACTTCGGGAAGTTAAGTTTAGGTAATTTGTGATTTCAAGTGTTTCATTCTAACTGGATCCTCCTGTAGATTCCTTGCAACGGTAAGGCAGCTGATCGTATTCACCAGGATGGAGTCCACATCCTGGTCAACATGAATGGATACACAAAGGGAGCCCGAAACGAGCTGTTTGCCCTCCGCCCTGCCCCGGTTCAGGTGAGTGTTAGTTTAGTCGGTGTGAGTTGTAAATAGTGTAAATAGTTGCATATTCAGGCATTACTGCTAGCAATGAGAAATGTAACCTTTAATTGTTCTTCCCTGTTCCCCAGGCCATGTGGTTGGGTTACCCTGGAACTAGCGGGGCCCCCTTCATGGACTACATCATCACTGACAAGGAGACGTCACCTATCGAGGTTGCTGAGCAGTATTCTGAGAAACTGGCCTACATGCCCAACACCTTTTTCATTGGCGACCACGCCAACATGTTCCCTCACCTGAAGGTTGGCCCTGACTTCACTCTGCTGTTGATTGATCTATGAGCACCAGTATCTGAAGTTTTTTTCTTTCATCCACAGAAAAAGGCAGTGATTGATTTCAAATCTAATGGACACATATTTGACAACCGTATTGTTCTTAATGGAATTGAGCTGAAGGTCTTCTTGGACAGTCTGCCAGACGTGAAAGTGATAAAGGTGAGTTAAATATCCTGAAACACAGCGATGCAATACTGATTTATTGTATACTTTAAGCGAATTCAGTCACTTGTAGTTATTTTATTGACCTAGTTATAAGTGTTATACTATTTGCTCATATTACATTACCCAATGACTAATAACTCTTGTTTCCTGTGACCAGATGAAGTGTGACAACAACCAGGAATCTTCTGGGGATACCAATGGAGCTCTGGCCATGCCTGTGATCCCCATGAACACAGCAGCTGAAGCAATCATCAATATGATCAACCAAGGCCAAATCCAGATCACAATCAATACCTTCCAAATCAGCAATGGCCTGGCAACAACTCAGGTATGTCGACCCGGGGCGTCGTTGTCTTCTAAGTGCAACTCTTTAGGGATATAATGCAAGTGACACTGAAATGACTTTCCAAACTATCTCCTTTAAATTATTTGAATAGATCAATATCAAGGCCTCTCTGTCTTTTATTACATTATTTCTAATTCCCTGTTTTAGATCAATAACAAAGCTGCTACGGGGGAGGAGGTGCCGCGAACAATTGTCGTGACGACTCGCTCCCAATATGGTCTGCCAGAAGACTCCATTGTTTACTGCAACTTCAACCAGCTCTACAAGATTGACCCCCCAACTCTTCAGATGTGGGCCAATGTATGTTTGGTGGACTTTATGCTCGTATTGGCTGTTATTATAAAATCTAAATATAAAAAGAGGGCTAAGTTCCTTCTGTTGACTTTAACAATCTTGTTTCAAACTCCCTCTTCCCTGCAGATCTTGAAGCGTGTGCCCAACAGTGTGCTGTGGCTTCTTCGTTTTCCTGCTGTTGGCGAGCCCAATATCCAGCAGTATGCTCAGAACATGGGTCTGCCCAGCTCTCGCATAATCTTCTCGCCTGTGGCCCCCAAAGAAGAGCACGTGAGGAGGGGTCAGCTCGCTGATGTGTGCCTAGATACTCCACTTTGCAATGGTCACACTACAGGCATGGATGTTCTGTGGGCTGGAACGCCCATGGTCACAATGCCAGGTTAGGACAAAGCCCTTGATTCACAATAAGTGTGAAATGTCTCACTGTGATACTCAAAATTGTTCAGATATCCTTGATAAAATAGTTTTTAGATGTTACTAATTTTCATGTTCATGCTGTTAATAATTTTTATCTTTCTGTGAAGGTGAGACCCTTGCCTCCCGTGTGGCTGCTTCACAACTCCACAGTCTGGGTTGTCTTGAGCTAATAGCCCAGAGTCGCCAGGACTATGAGGACATTGCAGTGAAACTTGGCTCTGACATGGAATAGTACGTAAAGATTGATCAGAATTCTTTTCAGAAAGGTTCATTTCAAGTCGATCTGTTTTGAATACAATCAACTTATGTAGGAAGAGCTTAAAGATGCTTTACCTCTCATCCAAGAGGCACCTTCGGTTCTGAACGGCTGGTGGTGACTTCCAGATATTTAATAGAAGTTATTGAGGTTGTTCAATTATAATGAATTGTTGAAACTGATTCATCGGTTGAGGTTATTCAGCAGAGACCGGTAAATACATGGCCTGGATGATGAGGAATCTTCAAGCATCTTAATTTCAAGTCTCACCTTTCTTTTTTTATTTCTTCCTCAGCCTGAAGATGGTCAGAGCACGTGTTTGGAAGCAGCGAATCTGCAGCCCTCTTTTCAATACAAAGCAGTACACAGCTGACCTTGAGAGGCTGTATTTGCAGATGTGGGAGCACCATAGCAGTGGCAACAAGCCAGACCATCTGGTCCAAACAGTAGAGACCAGCGAGAATGCCTGAAACACAAGCATGCAGATTCTTTACCCCCACAGCCCTGTCCAACCCATCCCATTCATTTTCTAAAACAATTATTGGCACCTGAGCTTGTGATGATCACGTTCCACTCCAGTCCTCCTCCTGAAGAACCCTCTTCATATCTCATTTACAGTTAATAGGACTTTTTATTATTTGTAAATGAGCCAACAGATGTTCAAATTGATGACCCCCCCCAATCCCATTTTTCTTTGCATCATGCATCTGCATTTCCTGAGCCAGATTGAGCCTGACACTTTCAGGCAGCTCCTCTGAGACTCACGTCTGAAAACATAGTATATTTGGTGAACATGAGGGTTGTGACTGCAGTGCTTATCCCTCCTGCACTTGGATCCCTGGAATTTTCCCGCTCATCTTCGTGTTCACACCAGAAAAATTTTGCAGCTTATGGAAGGAATGCCCAGTCATTACTTGTTGATCTATTTATAAATGGATTAAGAGTGTTTTGTGTTTTAAAGGGACAAAGGTTTTCCATGAACATTGTAACTCTGGCTTACGTTTTCTCATGTGTGACATGCAGGTATAAAAATTAGGTTGCAATAGCTTATAAGTTTGTCTTAAACTATTATAAATTGCTGCAATGACTACATGTGTCAAGGAGCATGGTCTACGTGGAGAGACTTTCCACTCAAATACCAGCTTAAATTTTGTTGCCAATTGAGGAATATATTAAGTAGCCATTGTCCCGTGTTATGTCACACTACTCGAGTGAAGGTGATTGAACAAAACTTAACATTATTTTCATTTAATTGAAATTGGTCTAAATTTAAGTTTAAATGTCAGAGCTGTTCACAAATTGATATTGTTTCTATCACTCAAACCAGGAACGGCCTAGGTAAGTATTTTCTAAGCAATTTTTCTTTTTGTATTGTCTGTTAACTGTATGCTGTCAATGATGCCATAAGGCTAAAAGTATAATTAAAGAAAATAAAGAGGAGAAACTGTACTGTCTTCTGTCAAATGATCCTGGCATTGGTATTAATAAATGTCAAACCAAAACAACTTGTATTGTCATGTTCTGAAATGTAGTATAGGACATTGTTACCATGTGGACACATGGAGAAAATTACTTAATAGCTGCTTGTGTGTATTTTTGCCTTTATACCCCCTTGACATGTGGACCAATTACATTAAAGTGCTTTTTTCAGTTTAGTCTTTTACATCTGTTTTTTTCCCCCCATAATTCTGAAAGCATTAAATCCAAAATTGCATTCAAAACTGGTGATGTTCACATATTCCACATTAGTTTAAACAATGCTGATTACTGACAAGTATCCAGTGTTGCAGCAATGAAAATTTAGATTGTAGTTTTCAAGAACTAATGTTAAAAGCGCAAGCAAGGACTAGGTCTTGTATAAAAGAAAAAAAATAAAATGCCCCAATCTTAGAAAGATGGGTAAATACTTGATTTATCCCAGAGGAAATCCTTGCTTGTTTGCAATTTGGTGCAAAACGACTGAAACGTTCTTGTGAATGAATGAAGTTTATTGCCATTGCACATAAAATCAGGGTTCCATGGACAACGAGATGAGGACTATCCCTCCAGGTGCATTTGTAGCAAGTGCATTTTTCTTGTGTTGTTATCTATTTGTAATTTCATTAATCAAGTGTGAACCACAGGACATCCGGAGCAGGAGAACATTGTGTAGTCTGTACACAGGAAGAAGAAGATTTAGTGCTGCTCAAGAAAAATGTCATGCAGATAATCTTATGTAATCAAAGCTCAAGGTGATCCAACAAAATATTAGTGTGCAACATCTTTTGAGGCGTGCCTTGCTTTGAAATGCCATCAAAGTGATTAAGCGCTTTACAGATAAAAGCTGATTGATTACATCGTACAGTGGTGATGTAATTGTCAGTTTTTGCGTGTTCGTCCGTCCGTTAGTCCACCAAATATCTTCGTAACCGTTGCAGGTAGAAAGATCAAACAAAAAGCACATTACTCGGGTGGCAAAGGGGATGAAAATGAGATGATGACCTTGACCGTGAGAAAACTACGTCAAGGTCAAATTTAAACTTTTGTACATTTTTTCCACATATCTCAGGAACCGAATAGCTAGTGCTTTGATCTATGAACCAGATAGCTAGTGCTTTTGGTCTTTTTACATGTGTGCATACTAACTACCTAACTAATTTGTTGCAGAAAAACACTGAAAGTGCAAGAGTTATTAAACCATGTGCACATTCTACTATTAATAGACTATCTCCTAAGTTTTTCCCAAGGTCATGATCATTTTATTGTTTTTGCTTCCTTGACCTCTGATTATTTTCAGTTCTTATTGTCCGTCTCCAGAATGTTGCACCTTAAAAGATACAAAATGGTAAGTGGACATGACCTATGAAAATGAGAGGATGACCTTGAGAAAACTAGGTCAAAGTTAAATTTTCATTTTTGGACATTTCTTTGCACATATCTCAGGAACCGGATAAGATAGAAAGACAAAACAAAAGGCGTTATATTCGGGGAGGCAAGAGGATGAAAATTGGATCACAACCTTGACCTTGAAAAACTAGGGTCAAGGTCAAATTTTCACTTTTATACCTTTTTAGGTACACATCTCGGAAACCTGATGAGATATAATCACAAAACAAAAAGCAACATTTTCAGGAAGCCAGAGGCACAAAAATGTGATGATGTCGCAGGATGTTGCAGTCTCTGACTGCCTTGTTGATTGATTGATTGATGTTTGGAGATGACTGAGGAGCAATCAGAGCTCCACAGATATCACCCATAGCTCCGGTTGATAAAAAGTACAATCTAAAATTTTAATGCTGCATGTTAATCCACCTCCGTTTCAGAGTGGAATCAACTGTTACTTGGCCCAGGATACAACTCAACACAACACTTATCCTGTAGTACCTGATCACGACTTTTCAGGATACATTATGTACGTATACGTAAAGCAAACAAACGGACGTGACGTAAAGTCACTACTCAGCCTGGGAGGAGCCTGAGTGTCACGTGTCTTCCTAAGAATGGTTCGATTGGTCAAAGTGTTCCTGACAACTTCCGTCATAGTAAAGCACCAGATTTAAATTTAGCGTAGTTTTTCATGTTTTTTTTATGTCCATTTCTTGAGCAAACGCATTTGAGCAAATGTATTGGGTACTCACATCTATTGTGAAATATATTTAATCAGTATTATAATATAGTTCCATGTAGTGTATTCTATCGAAGAACACTGAACCACGAACAAAGAAAGTATTCCGAGCACAGCAAACAGGTGAACCGGTTCGGAGCTAGCTAACTTTACAGAAGCTCATGTACACATATGTTCACATAGTTTTGTGGTTTTATTAGTTTATCTGAGACACAATGGGCTAGCATTAGCTAGCGCTTTACTAAATATTAAATGATATAACTGTGCTGTATTGTTTACCGTTTTGACAGAGCTGAAGAAACTATGAATGATGACACTTGCAAATTGTTTGAAAGAGTCGCTCAGAAGTTGGGCTGGGCGGCGGAGGGCAGCCTGGACACAGCGGAGACAAAGGTTGGTCCCCTATTTCATCAGCTAGAAAAACAAAAACACGTTCAGCAACACATCAATATTGTGATGTAGAACTAGACATAATTTAAAACATTGTATTTTCCTTGTATTCAAGACTGCATAACAATAAAATACATTTTACTGTATATTTTTTCGTGATCAGACTCTTTTAGAAGTTAAACCATTGGCCTTTACCCAAGTAATCAAAATATAAATGAATGATTTGTTTCAGTTACAGTCTACAGTACATAATTTTAGTTGTGTGTATTCAGCTGACAAAGCACTATTGCACATGTGTGCCCTAAACATTTTTTTTCCCTCAAAAACTAATTAAAAGTTCTGTAACCGAAAGATGAATAGGCTGAAGCCATGCTTTATCACCGATTAATAATATAGGCACATGACTGATGATTATTAATCCAAAATCTTACTGTGTTGATACATATTCATATAATCATTTACGCAATGTTGTCAGTTTTGATGCATTTTGTCCACAGTTTCATTATCCTAATGAGTTATATGTAAATAAAATATTTAAAAAATTATGTAGACTGTGTTTTTGGAATCAAATGGTTAACCATAAAGATATATATCTTTTCAGTTACTGGAATAAGATTAAAAGTCATTTGAAGGATGTAACAGTTGCGTGATGAATTAATTGACAGTTCATTAATGTGCATCTGTTTTTTCAAGCACAAATAAACATTTTCCTGTGCTGCTACTTAATTATAATGATTTTATACTTTATATTGCCACATCAAAACAAACTTACTTTGTTGTCACTGTGACCTATTTAAACAAGAATTTTGGAACTTTAAAAAAAAAATAATTCATTGTCAAAATAGTTTATCAGTTAATCTTGAAAATAGTAGTCACATGTGGTGTTGGTGATGTTTTTACAAGTAATAATGATTGTTTGTCTTGATTGTCCCTAGCTCCTCAGGACCATAGACAAGACCCGACATGTTGCAACAAGGGGTCATTGGTCTGAGCATCGATCTGGCTCACCCACACGCTTTGCCATTTCTGACAGTGAAGATGAGCTTGACAAGGAGAACAAATTCTCAAAGGGCAATCATTGCCAAAAAAAGTCTCTGATTGAGTCTAGTGATGAAGACGACTTTGACCAGTGTAAGTTAATCACCAGTGAATACGTAAATTGTTAAATTTTAAGTCTGCTTGTGAGTTAATTTGTTTTCTATTTTGATTTCGCAGTTCTTATGAGAAAAGCCACACCAAAAGTTAAACCTGCACCACGGAAACTATATAGTGCTTCAAAGAAACACAGGTGTGAAATTGGTATTCACTGAAAAACATTTTATGAAAGAAGTTATTTGACCTGTCTTTAATCTGTTTGTTTTTTAGTCCAAACATCATCGGAGGGAGTTCAGATGATGATGGCAGCTTTGAGACATGTAAGTTGACCCTGTTGTTGAGTTAGGTTTTTCTTTGTCGATAACCACTGACAATAAAACAAGTTCTGTCATTATTCAAATGATACAGGAATCATTTCAAGACTGTTGTATTATTTTTTTCTCATGTATACTGACTTTGCCTATTGAAGTTCTGCAACGAGTGAAAACTCCAAACACCAAGCCGAAGAAAATATCAGAGAGCGGAAGTGAAGATAGGTGAGATTTATGTTTGTGTTTGTCTGCAAATTCAAATAAATGTTTGAAAAATATCTGTTTTAAATTCATTTCACTTTAAAGCCTCAAAAACTTTATTGTGGATGACGACTCATCAGATGACTTTGTTTCGACAAAATCGTCTCTTAAAGGTAACACTGATTAACCTCATTAGTAGTTAGGTTTTATTATGCCATCACATACTGTAACTGTATGTGTGTAATGGTGATGTTTTGTGCGATGTGATTTAACAGTGCCTACAAAGAGTAATATTCCAGCATCCAAGCATCAATGGAGAAAGCCACTGTCTCAGTGTGACTCCCCAGTCTTTGTTAGTGATAGCGATGATGATAAAGCTGTGAAGAGCACTTGGAGGACTCGTCATACAGAACACCCGGCAAAGGCTGAAGTCTCTAATGCTCCGCTGTGTAATAAAGATGAGAATCTACCCTCAGTGCCTTCCTCTTCGCTCTGCAAAAATGTAACATCAATGGCCGTTTCCAAACGCACACTCTCAGCGCCTCCTGTGCTGGAGGAGTCGGCCAGTTCCGATGAAGAGTTCATTTCACTGCTGGAGAGACTGAAAAAGAAAAACAAATTCCTAGTCACTTCAGTCTCGACGAATGACACACAAGGTAACCGTTTTACTTGGATCTTCACATTTTGTGTCTCTTTTGTTTTTCAGTCTATCTGTGAGGTTGATGTCTATGGTTTTGTTTTGTTCTTAAATTTAGAATCCACCATGGGGCCTCCTGCACCAGTTCCTCCTCTAAAGGGACTCACAACACCAGCCTCTAAATCATTAGCTGAATCCACTTCACGTGTTACGACACCTACAAACTCTACCATCATTAAGCCCGTAGTCAGCCAGTCAGAGCCCAGGCCCACCAGCAGGTAGTGGACATTTGTGGATCTTTGTGACCACCTTTCCAAAGTTATTAGGATTTATTGTATGGTGTGCCTGTGGTAGTCAGTTTGTATGACTTAAATATTTGTACTCCCCACCAGCTAGTTGGAACTGAAGAATGAAATGAGAGGTGGCACATCTTCAAGCTTCGGTGTTCAATCTGAAGTCCCACTGCTTCAGTCAACACTGATTATTTGGACCTTATTCTCTCCCTGCAGGGCGGCCGTATGCAAGACTCCAGGGTGTTTCCTGCTGTCTTTATCGAACCCTAAAACCGGCTATGGGCTCATTTTTAAGCAGAAGAAGGAAGAACTGACGAGCAAACTCTACCAGCTCTACAACACCAGTGTGTTTGACAACAAGGTGTGAACTGTTCTTCTGTGTTTAGTCATTTTAAGTTTGTTTATTTTAAATGTAGAAATATTTTTAGTATATTGTTTTTCTTTTATAAACATATGTAATGTTTAATATACATTATACATTAATGTAATGTTATATACATATAATATATTGCATATTTTATATAATGTAATATATATGCATGTATATATATTTTTTCCTTATTTGTGTGTATATATGCACTGTATGTATATATGTGTGTATATATATGTATGTTTATGTACATACATTTACATATATACATATACAGTGCCTTGCGAAAGTATTGCCTCCCCCAAGAACTTTTTGACATTTTGCCACATTTCGGGCTTCAAACTTAAAGATAACAAACTGAAAATATTTTTCATGAATCAACAACATGTGAGACAAAATCATGAAGTGGAACCAAATTTATTCAACATTTTATATTGTGTTTACAAATAAAAAACTGAAAAGTAGGATGTGCAAGAGTATTGGCCCCCTGTTGACCTAAATGACTAACAATGACAGAGTGCACCTGTGTGTCATTTAATCTCACATTTGCATATCCTACTTTTCAGTTTTTAATCTGTAAACACAAAATGTTGAATAAATTTGGCTCCACTTCACGATTGTGTCTCACATGTTGTTGATTCTTGAAAAATATTTTCAGTTTGTTATCTTTAAGTTTGAAGCATGAAATGTGGCAAAATGTCAAAAAGGCTTGGGAGGGCCAATACTTTCGGAAGGCACTGTACATATTTATGCTTTCTTTTCCTTCTCTGTTGTGACTTCTAGCTCCCAACCAACATGTCAGTTACTTGGAATAAGAAGATGCGGAAAACAGCCGGGTACTGTGTTACTGGGCAGAAGCAAGGTGGAGGCGATCGCTACAGCCGCATTGAACTATCAGAAAAAGTCTGTGATTCTGCAGGTAATACTTTTATGGAGCCACATAGCAATCGTGTGTTCTGTCCGTCTCAGTGTAAATACTGTATGTGATTTAATGCGTCTTGCATAAAAGTTGTCTGTTTATAATCACCACCACCTCTTTGCTACCCCCTCCTAGACCGTCTCAGGGATACACTGATCCATGAGATGTGTCATGCTGCAACCTGGTTGATTAATGGCGTTAGGGACGGCCACGGGAGCATCTGGAAGCTGTACGCTCGCAAGGCCACAGTGGCACATCCTGAGCTGCCCATGGTTACCCGCTGCCACACTTACGACATCAAGTATAAATTTCAGTATCAGTGTACTCGCTGCCAAAATACGTACGTCCGACTGACATCACAACAATTACATCCACGCAGGTCATGTTACCTTTTGTGTTAATCTGTGCATTTTACTGTTCTTCAGGATCGGCCGTCATTCCAAGTCGCTGGACACGCAGAGGTTTGTCTGTGCCCTCTGTACAGGACAGCTGGTTTTACTGACGCCTTCAAAGACACGTGCTCCAACTCCTTTTGCCAACTTTGTCAAAGAGAATTATGGGAATGTTCGACAAGAATTAACAGGACAAAGCCACGCAGAAGTAATGCGAAAACTTAGTGCCGATTTTGCCTCCAAGTCGAAACTCAGTCAAAGCTGAGAGCACAAAGATCTCTGTTGTTAAAGCCGTAGCTTAAACACAACCTCATGGAAAATGTACAAAATAAAAATACCTCAGGTAGCCTACCTTTAAGAACGACGCCCAAGGTGAGCCATGATTTTGTGATTGAATGTTTTATAGTTTTGGTTGCTGTTATGTATTTGTCACTATGTGATGATCGATTGGATCTGCTGTACCTGGAAAACCTGAGCTGTTTGTGCTTGTTTTATATTTCACCCATTTGAGTCCCCTGCTATCCATTAAAGTTTTGTATTGAAATTCTAACACTATTCTATTAAAAGTTTCATCATTTGAACGTTTATCTATGGGACTGAATAGATGACAAAACATTTCCTCAATAAATGTGCCCCATGCTGCTCACATTTTATTCTTTTCTTGTCACGTATCTGACTGAAATTTAACTTACATTTTTTCCACACAAGAAGATTTTTTTAGATTATCAAATTACCTTAGAAAAACCATTTACGGTACCTTCTTTTTTTTTAGTCAGGAAAGAAGCATTTTTCTTAGTTTTACAGATGTGTGTGGAGGAGAACAGATGGCTTAATATTTTCCATGACTGTGTCCTTGCTGTCAGGCAAATATTGACAGGTAGAATACAATTCTGTACAGATGTATTAATGTTGATCCTGACGTTTGTATAATTCTAAATATAATCCTGATGGCAAACACAAGCTGTTGACTCTGCTGTCCACATGGCTGATGGTTTGAAGCCGGAGTTTTGAACATTGAAATGGTGAAACCGAGCAAACTGACAGCCTGCATTGCTTCCTGGGACACAGTCGTCAGAATGAGATGGATGTCTGGCCATGTGTCTGCTAGACAGTCTGCAGGAAGAAACCTGAGACGAAGAACAAATTTTACTGGGCAGCAACAGGTAAGAATGAGGTAAAACTAATTTACGTCTTATTTTTAAGTGTCTCGGGTGCTAATGATGTATTTTTTCCTACTATGGAACCAGATTAATGTGAAGGCAGGTCACGGACACCTTTATGCCATGGGTAGTCACTGCAATGTGACGACACTAGAGACTCAGATACAGATCAACTCCACCGTCTTCCACCAGGTTAAGATGATCAGCACGTGTGTGAGCTGCACCTTAGACGTCGTTCTCAGTGTTCCTTTACTCCTGGTCCTCACACGCTCCCCGTCTCTCCTCACACACACTCCCTTCCTGCTCCTCTCACACCTCCTCTTGTGTGACATCTTTCAGGTACTGTAGATTAAAATAATTAAATTTGGGATGGATTTTTTAGGAGACTGTTCTAGTGTGTGATGTTTTTATGACCTAAATATTGATTTATGATTTCAGCAGCTCATTTGGACAATCAAGGCGGTTCTATTAAGATCCAGAGAAGCTATGCCTGTGACCCAGTGTATGATCTTCTGTGCTGCTGACCAGGCCTGCTTACTGGTTTGTAAAACATTGATTTTAATTGTGAAATCTAATTTTTGTCACAGCTGCAGCAGAGGTTAAAAGCAGACCTTCTGTAAAAGACTACATGTTGTTCTTTTGGAATAAACGCAAAGGACAGATTCATATTTTAAATAATGTCTGCTCTCACCTCTGCTGAAAACTGTACCTCTGAAACCTAGCAGCAAAAACTCAGGGCTGTCTACTTCCCAATTTGCATAGGTGGACCTCTTGCTGAGCACCGCTCTGGCCATGGATCGCTTTGTAGCAGTGAAGTGGCCCCTGTACTATGAATTCTACATGTGTCCTCGAAGGAAACGAGCAGCTGTTGCAGCCATATGGATTTTATCAGCTGTGCTCATCAGCGTGGCTTTATGTATCAGCCTCAAAACCATACAGGTCGGTTTCCCCCTACCCCGCTGTCGGCCTCTCATCCTGTCGCCCTGCGTATCGGGGACGTCAGCTCTGGTTATTTATTGCACCGTGGGAACGGCAGTGATGGTGCCCCTCTGCTTTCTGACCATCCTGGGAAGCTTCTGCCTGCTCTGCTGGGACATGCGTGCAGGACTGCTCTGCACCAACAGAGCGTTTGTGACCTTGACCCTCCAGGTAGCTCAAATAATTCTCTTCTCGGTTCCTTTGGTGATGGACAGCTATCTGATTCCTGCCTCCCTGCACAGCGATGCACTTGATATCGCTACCACCATCACCTACAACCTGGGAGTGTTGCTCATTCCTCTGGTCTATGGCTACCGATCACGGGAACTGCAGCAAAGGATACGACAGGCTGCTAAGAGGAGAGTCCAAGACCAAAATGTCCCATAGAATGCGACAAACGTTATTTTATGGACTTTAAAAGCCATGAAACAGCATTGCATGAATGACCGAAGCTGCATCCTTATCAGCATTGAATATAGTAAAGACAAAAAGCATAAATTGCTTCAAGATATTTAATTTACACTGCAAACACTTACAATCTATCGATGTATAGATTTACTCATTAAAGCCACTATATATTTTACAAAACATTCAAGAATACTGCGGGGCAAATACTCAATGCTACGAGAAAAATACATTGATATCTTAAATATAGGGGAAGGTGCAGATCAGAGAGGTCATACTGCTTCCCTGAGGCACAGGCACAAATCTATGCAGCACTCAGTGAGACAACTCTCCCCAGTCTTCACACTGTAGAGTAGTCTGGAGAACCACAAGAGGCAAGACCTAAAACACTGGAGTTACAGCCTACATAAAAGATTACAGATGGAGGAACGTTTATGCACTGTGTTAATAATTAAACATTGCAATGTACTCTGTTCGTCACCACATCGGCACAGGCACTGTATTTTTTTTTAATGGCAAGTTCCCGCTACCAAGGAGGTGTTGTTTTAGCGTTGTTGGTTTGTTTTCCTGTCAAATATCCCTGGACAGGTTTGATGACACTTTTAGAGGTAGATTATGTCCCAAGGAGAAGCTACTAGATTTAGGTGGTAAACATAGCTTTGATTCACTGCTAACTCAGATGAGAGAAAAGGAGCTGCACTACAGTTCTCTCACCACAAGAGGGCACCACGCTCTGATAAAGGTGAGCTCCATTACAAATACGTTTAGAAAAGGGAGATACGGGCTCTCTGCTTGGTGTCTACTGTTGTCAGTGTATTCTTCGTAAAAGTATTCAGAGTTTCAATCATGAGAAGTCCTAAACAATTCTCTCAACAAAACAACACTTTAAGTGAAAAATGCATGACACAAAACAAAAAGGATTTTGACAGATAAATAGATCTAAGCAGCATGACATGTAAACACATCCCGATCCCATTGACCACCTCTTAATACAGACAGGTTTTCTTCATAATGCGCAGGAACTCCTGCTGGTTCACCTCCCCGTCTCCATCCCTGTCTGCTTCATCTATCATCTCCTTCACAAACAAAACCAGATTAATACAGTTTGTCACAAATTCAAAAATTGGAATTTTGTTTTCTGAAGCAGTGGTTTACCTGCAGCTCTTCATCTGTCAAGTTCTCTCCCAGCTCTTTAGCCACTCTCTTCAGATTCTTGAATGAGATTTTTCCTGTCTCATCGTCATCAAACAGGCGGAAGGCTTTCAGGATCTCCTCTTTGGAATCCTTCTCGGCCTAAGGTCAGAAGTTGGAGAACAATTATAAATCAAATGTCATTCGACAAGTAGTATGTGTTTAAGAGACAACAGACCAATCACAGGAATGGGGCTGATAATTATGCATGCCAATGGCAAAAAAATACTACATGGTGCTGACAAAGTGTTAAAGTTTGGACTTAAATGTCGATTCAACAAATTGTAGACAAAACAAGCTCAATGTCAAATTAAAAGTTAAAGGAATCAAATACTGTTGGAGTTGTAAGAACCAGGAAGACATGTATACAGTGTATAATATATAATACATAAAATATAAACCATTTTCTGTGTCATGACCACGAGGAAGTCTGCAAAGGATATTTTTCCTGTGCCATCCTTGTCCACCTCATTTATCATCTTTTTGATCTCTTCCTTCTTCGGCTCAAACCCCAGAGCTCTCATCGCAACCTGGCACAAAGTGAGACAGAGGAGAGTGAATTACAGGTTAAAAAATAAGAAAGTCACCCCTACCACAATGATGAATGTCAGAGAAGTCTGAACGCTTCCACCTTGAGCTCCTTGACATCGATGAATCCAGAGCCGTCGGTGTCGAACAGCTCAAAGGCTTCCCTGATCTCCTGCTTCTGCTCCTCGGTCAGTTCAGGCTTGGGAGTTGTCTTCTTGCGAGGAGGTGGTACGGGACCCTGCAAGGATGGTCTTTTGGCACTGGTCGCCTGGTGGGGACATAAGGTGGGAGGCAAAGAGGAAAGCAATCCTTATGGTTGCAGACACGAGCTATGACACATCGATTATGACATCAGAGACAGGTCTTGGGGAGAAACAGCTTTTGTCCGGATTGAAAACGCCAAACAGCAGACAATGTGATTCATTATGAAGACATCTATTACATGGATTTATCTTCTGGAGATCACTCACCATCGGTTGCTGGGTATTTGATTGAAAAAAAGGAAGTGCAGATAAACTGAGCAAACACTGTTGTCCTCTGAATTAGATGACCATCGTTTTGGATGAAGGATCAGATGATAAAAAGGGTTCCACTATATATACTGTATACATATATTTAACAGGTGCTCGCATGAAGTGTTAGATTACACTGACTTGGACAGCCTTTTGTCCTCTAAAACCGTTGGTTTATCGCGCAGGACTACTGACTAATTTGTGCCGAATATGTACGCTTCTATCTAAGGGTGCAGGTTTTAATGCTCAGCAGCGGCTGTCATGGAGGCTGGGTGTGTGTGAATGTGTGTGTTTTTGAGCCAGCACAACACCCACCTGCTTTATCTACAGCGAGGAACTGAATACAGAATTCAGACAGGCACGAGCGGGAGTCAAAATCTAACGCACCGATCGGGCAAAAAGATGATTGGATGAGGAACATCACGAGGTAACCGACGCGGAAGTGTTAGCAAGTAATGTAGTACCGGTGCCTGCGAACCACAGGTTAGAGATTCTTAACTAAAAAAGATAATGAGATAGAGAATAACATAAAAATGAAGTTATACAAAAAACAGCAATAGAAGAAAAACCCCAGAACAACTAAAAAGTAAAAGAGTAGATTTATTACTTAACACAATTTTACGTACCTTGGAAATCACACCAGTTTTGTAAGAGACTCAAGTCAGAATAACGTCACCAATTCAAGTTAAAAATAATGAAAAACCATCTAGACAAATAACACTGAATATGAGAATTAATAATTAACACATTTTAGCCTGACTTATTTTAGTAGGCGTGATCTTCGTTCGAGAAGGTGGTGCCTGGGCACTATTGTTGGCCACTGATTGGTTGAAATTGTGGCGTTCTTTGACGTACTCTGCACACCATTGGTTATTGTTGAATGAACGTTTGCTGAATTTTAGTTCGACCAATCCCAGAGCGCCTCTCAGTCAGCTGATTCAGACAGTTCAGAACGACTACGCGCTAAATCGATCGGCACCTTTATGACGTGAACGTGGAGTGACAGAAGGAGCTCAGGTGTGGGTGCCGGACGCTGCCCTCAGGTGTGGGGGGGACTGTCTCTCATCATGGCCACGCGTGTTCGACCGGTGAGTGGAAACACTAGTGACTCTTGTACTTTGCATGATGCTGATGTTACTGATCAGAAATGGTTACCCGGCGGTCACGCAGGGGAACAAACGGTGTGCAGTCATTGGGGGTTCGGGTTTCCTGGGCAGACACCTGGTGGAGAAGCTGCTGGACCGCGGCTACGGTGTGTCTGTGTTCGACATCCGACAGAGCTACGAGCTGCCCGGCGTGACCTTCCACCAGGGAGACCTTTGTGACAAGCAGGTCAGCTGGGTCAGGGGGTTTCAGGACCTGATCAGATCATGATGATCGATTAAAATGAATAAGGACGACGTGTATGTTTATTTTCATAAATACATTTACAGGCCAACATGTAGGGCGTTTTCAAACCATTTTATTGGACATTGTCATTTGTAAATATTTCAAAGGTTTAAAATGTTTGCAGTTTGCCACCAAAATTTGAGACTCATCCCCCAAAATATGTCTGATCAGGGTCAACTAATATTCTGAAGTAAATGTTAATAGTCAAATTCTGCTCCAGGCTCTGCTAGCAGCCCTGAAGGCCGTGTCCCTGGTCTTCCACTGCGCCTCTCCGGCTCCTGCCAGTGATGATCGTGAGCTGTTTGAAAGGGTTAACATCCACGGCACACGAACAGTTATTGAGGCGTGCACCGAAGCTGGAGTACAGGTGAGACAGGCAGGGGGAAGAGCTGCTGATGTGTACAGTTTCCTATAAAAGATGATGTTTAGTTGAAGTGCTTTAACCTTTTTGATTTTTGATTTTTTTTTTTTTGCCCAGAAACTCGTCCTGACAAGCAGCGCCAGTGTGGTATTTGAAGGGACAGATATTAAGAATGGAAAAGAGGATCTGGCATATGCCAAGAAGCCCATTGACTATTACACAGAGACCAAAATTGAACAAGAAAAGGTAAGAGTGGTCCTTTTGATGACTCAGGGTGGGTGTTGTGTTCTCGTCAGTTTCATTTCTTTGTCATGATTTGTCTAAAATGACTGTTTTAAATGTGCATATTGTAGTTCATTTGTTTTTCTCTATTCCCCCCTTTCCCATGTGATCAGTACTTTATCTTATACAGTTACCTTTATTTTGCTCAGAACCATCTGCCCCATGTCCTTCATTACACTACTCACAGAAAGTTAAGGATATTTGGCTTTTGGGTGAATTTTATGGAAAATGGAAAAAAGTTGACATTACAGTGATATTACATCATGTAATGTAATGTAATGATGATTTCCTCATCTGAAACATTTTATTGAAACAACAGCCAACAACAGTGGAGGGAACACCACAACAAAACATGTCAGTGTCTCAATAACTTGTGGTGTTTCCCTGAGCATCAGTTACTACTTGACAACGACGTCTCATGCTGCTCACAAGTCAACTTCCTGTCTGCTAAGGTGAGGTATCTCACTCGTCTTGAAGATCAGCTCTCACGTCACTCAGGTTCTGGGGTACAGAGGTACGATCCTCCACATGGTGACTCAACTGGTGCTCAGGTTTGCTACGGGATCATCACTGCACCATCACTGTTAGGCGGTCCTGTATTGACTAGACACACCTGCCCATACCGTAACTCCCCCACCACCAGAGACTGTAGGTGACAGCAGTGATGGATGCAGAGCACTCTCCTTCACTTCTCCACCATCATTTCCGCTGAGCGTGAATCGACTTTCATCAGAGAACAGCACTGAGACCCACTGGTCCTCGTCCAGCCTTTTCTCTCATCTTGAGCGGCATTCATCATCCAGTCCAGCAAGACACTATTCACAGTGAAGCGTTCATCAGTGTGGGATGTGAATTTTGTCGTTAGGCTCTTTGTTAGTGAACAGCAGGTTGTGCAAAAAAGTACTGAAACATTGAACGGACACATGCATTCAGAAGTTTAGAAAAGTTTAGTTCACCTGTAAAGGTTATAGAGAATTTTTGTTTCATCCTGAAACTTCACCTGACAGCCATATATCCTTAACTTTTAGTGAGTAGTGTTAGTCCCATCCAGATGACAGGGATGACAGCAGATAATCTGAGCATGATGAAGCAGCAGCTTCTTTTTTTTTTTTTTTGCAGTACGTATGTAATGTTTTTTAATCCCTTTTTCTTTCAGTTGGTGCTTGCAGCTTGTGGAGAGGAGAACGGGCTCCTCACCGTCGCTGTTCGGCCTCATGGCATCTTTGGGCCTCGAGACCCACAACTGGTTCCTATCCTGGTGGAGACGGCTCGCCGGGGCAAGATGAAGTTCATCATTGGGTTGGTTTGAACAAGCAGTATTCACAGATTAATTGTATTCATGGTAATTCAACCAATGTAATTTAAAAAAGCAAGTTCAAGAAATGACCTTTGCTTCAGCAGCTGTCACTGTAAAATTATTGAAGGTATTACTATTAATGCCTTATTGAGATTAACTAATGTCAGTGGATTTCTTAAATATGAAGAAAATGAGTGTGTCTGCAAACATGACCTCTAACATAGGGCTCCATGCAGCTTCCTAAACTTATATTATTTTAATCCTCAACGCTAATTCTCATATTAAATGATTAAATTCTTTTTTCTCGCTTCCTTCAGTGACGGGACGAACCTGGTGGATTTCACTTACGTGGAGAATGTAGTTCACGGACACATCCTGGCAGCTGAGAGCCTGACGCCGGGATCCTCCACATGTGGTAAAGTGAGTGAACAGAAACTCGGAGGCAGAGCTGATTAAAATACTCCATGAAAAAAAGTGATGCATACCTTCTTCTTCAGCATCACACTTTTCTTTTTGTTTTATTTTTCAGGCATACCACATCACCAACGATGAGCCAGTTAGATTCTGGGACTTTATGTCTGAGGTGTTGGTGGGTCTGGGGTACAAAGCCCCCCGCTACCGTCTCCCCTACACCTTTGTGTATGGTTTGGCCTTGCTGCTCTGGTTGTTGGCCCTGATTCTACGGCCTCTAGTGTCCTTCAAACCCACTTTTACACCGATGAGAGTGGCCCTGGCTGGAACATACCATTACTACAACTGTGACCGGGCCAAGCATGACCTGGGCTACAAACCGCTTGTCAGTCTGAAGGAGGGGATTATCCGCACGGTGCAGAGCTACCCTCATTTAAGACGAGGATCCTGACTGTAGAATGGAAGGGTAGACTGTCAAGACAAAAAGCTGTGGGGGTGCGATGACCAGTTTGGGTTGAGTGGACTATTTAAAGAGACAAAAAAGACATTGTGATGTGTAGCTTTGGTCTTTGTAACGTCTGTGCTCCATTTTCACCAGCAGATGGCTGCAGATGATCCCAGTCAGCAGTCTGGTGTCAGAAAGCATTTAGTAAAACTTGCTCTTATACTGTTTAAACTCTAAAGACACTCAAATACTATATTAATAAAATAAATGTCATATTAATTATCTAAATGTTGTATTTTTCACCTGCATACTCTACAAACTACATATTGTAATGCTGTGTGTCACCAATCCCTTAAAAATTATCTGTTATACTAACATGGAAATGGTTATAGCAGATGACGACTGGCTTAGGATTATTAGTGTTTATACGGGGTTGTCTAGCCTGAGGCCTTTTTTCTTTTGTTTGGTTTAAATTTAAAGCATTTTGCTCCAGCTTAAATTTGCTGATACTTTTGACATGTCTAAAGGGAATATTTGTAAAGAAATTGGGTTTGTGATAAAGACAAGCAGGTCTTTAAAATTAGTGCTCCAGTCTCTCCTAATTATACTTACATTGCTGTCATGTACTTAACATGTTTTTGGTTGCTGTATTTTCTCTACTGAGATCCTAACATAACTCAGATAAAATGGGGGAAGCAAACAGACTTTGTTACACAGGGGAATGTGTGTGTATGTTCAACCAAAACATGACGCTGCAGCTGTCTGACATCAGCTGGTACGTGCATTGTCTCTGTGACAATCCTTCTGCCTTATGTAAACAAGGAAACACACTAATTAAATGTAATAATATGTTAAAAATACAAATCGGTAGAACGATATTTGATATGAACAAATGAGGCTGCTGCTTGTCTTTTGTTTTGGGCTCAGCCTCGAGTTTACAGAAGAGAACTATCGCTCTGTCATCAAATACTTGAATGTGTATATCGATGCAGGTGACAGCCGTTCTGTTGAAGAGTCACAGAAGATGGATTACAACACAATAGGCTGCTGCCACAGTTGTATATATATATATTTCAAAAGTTCACTGAGCTACACACTGCTATGGGATGTCAGGCATTTTGGCTTGAATATCAATCAAGCAGTGTCACTGAAGGCAATAATAGGATGGGAAATAAAACAAAATGCATCTTAATTACAATATTCCTTCAACCTCAGCTCATCCTGTAAGTATCACCTGTCTTCTCATAGAAGGGAAAGTTTTCAACAACCCCATTATTGACTGAAATGTGCTGATTACCTGTTACAGAAGCTTGAATTTTTTTTTTTTTTTTTTTTTTTAGTGAAACATTTTTGTCATTCTGCATCTGGGGTGTGGCGACGGCAAGGCGTGGAGTAAATCTGGATACTTTGCATTCTAGTTTTGATTCTGTGCCAGTGGCACCCAAATGATTGAGCGAGAGCTGGTGCCATTGGGCAAAGCCGTCCGACTGGTTCTTTGGTTGAGGGAAATAGGGAGATAGAAACGAAACAATAGCCGCGAGTGTTTGCGTTTGTCATTGTGCTCAGCAGTGTGAAACTCTCCCAACTTACTCATGTCCACCTCCTCCACCCCTCTGACAGGTTATAAAAAAATCTGTTCACACCCACTGTCTGAATCGATTAGCCTTTTGTAATTGTTTGTGTGAGATTGATTTTTGGATAGAAAGATGAGCTGATCGGGACCAGTTGATCAGAAGTTGGTTTTTCTTTCAAATCATTGTAAATATTGTCAGAAAACGAGCTGCTATTACTCATTTAAAGAGAAAACACCCACAGACGGAACAAGTATTTAATAAGGAGGGTTCCAACTACCTTTCTCCATGGACTTAACAGGTTAAATTCAGTCACAACTGGGTTTTTCCAATCTCATTTTTACTTCAAACATAAACATTCCATTCAGTCCACTGACCTTTTGGTCAGGTTTGGCTTTCTCTGCTGATGAGTGGAATGTTGTCCCTGTTTATCTCAGAACAGTTGAATGTGTGTGTGTGTGTGTGTGTGTGTGTGCGTGTGTCTGTGTGTGTGTGTTGTTCCTTATTTCAAATTAATGATGTCTGCGTTTCCTGGGTTTTCTTACCCACTGAGCATGAGAGTGGCGCTCCCAAAGGAGCCGTTGACTCATTTCATTCTTGCTCACTGTGCCATGTTGTCGTCCCTTTGCCTTCAAACTCAGACTTGATTATCAGACACTTGTATGACAGGTATGTACTTGCTTATTCCTATCAACGAGGCTCTAATGACGTGTAGTAAACAAATACACACTCACATGCACACACGCACACACACACACACACACACACACACACACACACACACACACACACACACACACACACACACACTGGAGTAGGCAAACAAAAGCTGCTCCACCCCACATCCACCTCCCGGGACTAGCTGGGCTTGTCTACTCTCACACCTGTACCTGTTCTCTAGCTCAGGGACGGAGACATTTGTAAGACAGGTGGACACACACACACACACACACTTCCTCTCACACACACTCAGCCACACTGCACTCAGCTGGGTGGACTCATTCTCTGCTGGGCAGGAGCTGAATGCAGGTAAGTCCTCTAACTGACAGGTGTCTCACTTACAGGATAATTTAACAAATAACCTGGAAAGATTGTGTGCTTAGCATTTAGAGTGTGAAGGTAATCAATCACACCACATAAACGATTAAATGGTGACTACTGGGTGTTTCCTTGTCATGACTGCGTTGTCAGGAGAGTCGCCTGTCCTGCTCATTGAGCACCCTGTCTGCTTTCTCTTCATCAATCATTGATCATGCATGGACTGATGTGTTAAATATGCTTTGCGAGCCTTCTGCCTATTTGCTCTGTCACTTATACATATAGAACAACGTCTTCAGAAGACAGCGATTATTTATAGACAGAAAAATGTGATCACAGCCCCAGGAGCTTTATTTGTATTTTGTATTCTGTATTTGTGTTCAGATAAGGGAGCAGTCGTCCCTTTCACCAGTGTTTTCTTTTTGTTCCTCAGTCATCTGGGGAAAGTGTGTGTGTGCCTCTCACCTGTTGATTTTGACCGTAAATAACTGAGGGATAAATTAATTTGGATGTGTGTGAATTGAAGAAATATTTATTTTATGCAGGTGTATTTTGTTATCCAAACTCAAAGGTCCCACTATCTACTTAGGCTCGTGTGAGTGCCTCCATTGCTGCTTAAGCACAATTGTGATATTCTTTTGAAAGTGGTCGGACAAGATCATCTGCATGTCTAAACGTTGACACAAAGACATTCTTGAAAGAGCACGTTCCTCATTGGGAGGATTCTTGACCAGGGATTGATCATTTCAAAACAGATTACGCTCTAAATCTCTGCAAAGGAATTTTCACACGATACTTATCAAGCTTTCCAAAATATTTTCCAGGTGACCTGTAACGACAGCAGCGGCAAATTAAGAAAGACAGACGTCTAGAGCAAGCATGTCGTCAGGTGAGCAGGCTGACTGAGCTGATCTGAATGTGAGATGTTCTGAGTGTGTGTGTGTGTGTGTGTGTTTCCCCATTAGGAGCAGAGGCGTTCCACATTCTGATCTTTGCCCTGACTGAACACAACATACAAGTGATTCTTATCGGTGTGTGTGTGTGTGTGTGTGTGTGTGTGTGTGTGTGTGTGTGTGTGTGTCGACCTGAACGCCCTGCATACGATCAAGCAGAGGCTGATGAAAATGAGGGTATGTCTCAGGGCAACAGTGTGTGTAATAACACAGATGTTGTGTGTGTGTTTGTGTCAGAGACTAACAAAGAAGCTGTGTTCAGTACCACCAAAGTGCGGGCCAAGCTGAAGGGAGATTCTAGCTGGATGAACCGTAATAGTAGTTCTGAGACGAAAACTACTGCAGACAAACCATGGTACGCCACACATTTATTGATTGTGTGTATAATGTAGCACTAATCGCTTTGAAAAGTCGTGACCACACACTTGTACACCCATGCAGGCTAGCAGAAGTCAGGGCCAGCCGTCCAAATGGTGCTTTTGCTGCCACCAGTCCAGTGACATCACCAACAAAACCCACCGCACCACCCACCGTGACATCACCAACAAAACCCACCGCACCACCCACCAAGTTTGGCACGCAAAGGTAAACATGCATCACAAATGTCAGAGATTATCCACAGAGCACTGGGAAACAGCCTTCCAAACATGATTGTTCTGATAACAAGTCTCTGTTCTGAATTTAGAGCACCGACATCAGGATTCCCTACCAGGTAACTCACACCTTTACACGTCTAATTAGGAAAAATAATCAAAGGCAGAAGGAGATGCGTCTTGGCAGTGAAAGTAACAACTATCTGGTCACACTCTGTTCTGCATCCAGAGGCGTTTCATTAAACTAGACGGGGCTGCGCTGTCCTCCACGTGTAAAAACTCAGAGTAAAAGCTTCTCTTCTTTAGTCAGCAACAGCTCAAACCCAACTCACTTGATACCAGACAGGATTACTCTAAACTGAACCTGGTTTCTCAAACTGAACCTGGACCTGGACAAACTCTTGTCAGGTCAAAGTGACCTGGTGTGTGTGTGTGTGTGTGTGTGTGTGTGTGTGTGTGTGTGTGTGTGTGTGTGTGTCTGTGTGTGTGTGTGTGTGTGTGTGTGTGTGTGTGTACAAGTGGCACAAGAAAGAAAGTATGCATGCATGTATGCTGTCTTTTGCTGCTCTACACTTCCCTCACTAACGTCACATTTAATCTTTTTTTTTTACAGTGGATCAACAACATTCGTCAAGAAACATTCTGATAGTTACAAGAAAATGTGAGAGCACACACACACACACACACACACACACACACACACACACACACACACACACACACACACACACACACAGATCAGATTCTCATTTAACGGCTGACAGTTGGGTGAGAATGAGTTTTCCTGTCCGGTGTGTTTGTCCTTCTGTTCCTCAGAGCCCCCCACACTGTGAGGCCCATCTCAGACAGTCAGGACAGTCAGCTCAGCAAAGATGAGCAGGAGAGACGGTAAGAATTCTCCTCGCATTAACAGAGCTGTCCAGTTTGAAGTCACACGCACGCTGGAGAGACCTCGTCAACGTAATGATTCTGTGTTGCAGGACAGAGGCAGCCAGCAATGTTTTGAATAAATCTTCAGTCAAGCAACGATCATATGTTCTTTCTGCTGCAAAGAAATTTGAGTATGTACGATTTCTTCTAAAGCAAAATGAAATACCCAGCTTGGTAAAAAAAAAAAACTGTTTTAACTATGCAAAGGTCAAGACAAGAACCAGCAAACATCTCTACAATCCAAAGTAGTTCACCATTTGTGGCTAAAAGGTAAATGCTACCTCATTACCTCTACAAGATGTAAGAACCTCTGAGTCCTGCCATGTCATCACGTTACACTGTCTAATTGCTGCATTCACCTGTACACATGTGCACGGGTAAAATAATGCAGGGTGGAGATTTATGATGATGATGATGATGACGACGGGCCTTCACCTGTGGAACCTACCAGAACTCCGCCTCCCTCACCTGTTAACCCTTTTGCATCAGGTCCTACTCCTCCACAGCCCAGACCACGGAAAATGTGAGTCCAGCCACATGTCTGTTTTTCCCGCTTTAACAGGCGGGAAAAACCGTTTGTTCCGTTTGTTCATCGTCTCTGTTGTTCACAGAGGCGACAGCAGGGTCAAGTCAGCCGTTGAAGCTTTCGATCAGCTGGCCGCTCAGAACGAGGAAGACAAGTCATTCCAAAGGCCTGAGGAAGAAGACGTCTGTCCTGCTCCGGTGTCTGTTATCCAGGCAGACCCGTTTGAACAGCCGACGCCGGGGTGCACCAAGGTGGACACGCCCCTTCCCGTGTTAATCCTCGACAGCGTTCAAACTGAAGCTGGGAATTCTGTCCAGGCTGACACACTTCTGGTTGACCTTTCCTCTGCCCAAGAGCCAACCATCTCAGAACAAACTGCTCCAATGTCTCCTACCCCGTTGTCGACCATTCCCCTTACACCTGCCCCTGTCTCTACTGTAACAGACATCACAGTGAACACAGAACCAGAACCATCTACCTCAGTGTTCACTGTGACAGACACCATAGTGACCAAAGAATTACAACCGTCTGCTCCAGTCTCTGATGTCACAGCGACCCAGGAATTAGAATTTGAACCACCTTCTCTAGTCTCTACTGTGACAGACATCATAGTAACCAAAGAATCAGAACCAGAACCATTGACTCTAAAGTCTTCTGTAACAGACATCGGAGTGACCCCAGAACCAGAGCCACCTGCCTCAGTGTTCACTGTGACAGACATCATAGTAACCAAGGAATCAGAACTAGAACCATCTACTCTAACCTCTACCGTGACAAACATCAAAGTGACCCCAGAACCAGAACCACCTACTCTAACCTCTACTATAACAGACGTCAAAGTGACCCCAGAACCAGAACCACCTACTCTAACCTCTACTATAACAGACATCAAAGTGACCCCAGAACCAGAACCACCTACTCTAACCTCTACTATAACAGACATCAAAGTGACCCCAGAACCAGAGCCATCTGCCTCAGTGTTCACTGTGACAGACATCATAGTGACCAAGGAATCAGAACTAGAACCATCTACTCTAACCTCTACCGTGACAAACATCAAAGTGACACCAGAACCAGAACCATCTTCCCTGGTCACTACTGTGACAGAGATCACAGTGATCAAGGAACCAGAACTTGAATTATCTTTCCCAACTTCTACTGTGACGGATACGGTCGAGACAAAGGAACCAGAACCATCCACCTCCGTGTTCACAGTAACAGAAATCACCACGGCCACAGATCCAGAACCGTCTGCCTCAGTCTTCACTTTGACAGATATCTTAGTAAATACAGAACCAGAACCAGAACCGTCTCCAAAGCCAAGGTAAGAGTTCCACAAAGCAAAGTCAGTGCTGCCATGCTGTGACTGAACATATGTTAACAACAACTTTAAGATTATACACACAAAACTGAGAACACAGTAAAGTAACTATGGATTTTTATAAATTAAAGTGTAAAGCTCTGCATGAAGAACTAAAATTTGCTCATTTCGAACAAAAACAACAGTAAAATGTTTAATTCTTGCAGTGTGTGAATCAGTGATAATGAGTCAGTCATTAAATGTGTAGAAATACAACTTAATAAGAGGTGATGGAGTAAGTTTATATTCAAATATTGACACTTACTTTTGCCAAGAATCTGAAAACAGGAAAGCTTTAATCGTAGTTCCAGGCGAGCTCCTTTGTGTGTTGCCACGAGGAGTGTGTGCCCGTTCATTTCATGTGTGATTGAAAGCTTCTCTTGAACTATTTTCACATCTCCAGGTTTGAGACGCTTTCCGCCTTGTCTGACACTCTCATTTCTTTTGACACAAGGTCACACAGGTATGGGAAAAAGAACAATATCCACCAGTCACTCAAGCACACATCTCCTGATAATGACAGTTCATTTGCTCCTCAGCGTTAAAGATGGCGAGCCGGAGCTGGCGCAGGAAGAAGGAGGTGCAGAGGACACTCATGCCACAAATTACAGGTATGAATCCAACAACTTCTTCATTCATGTCACAGCAGAGTGGGCAGGAGAACACACAGCCATGTTTCACTGGTATGACTTAAAAGTAATCACCAAATGTCAAATGAGTGTGCATGTGCCAAAGCAGGTGCACTGCAGTCATTTTCCCTCTTGCTGTCTGCAGGATTGAACCGGAGCCAGTTCCAGAGATCAGCAATTGTGTTCCGATGACAGATGACCTCCTGGTTTTCAATGGAAGGTTTGTTGAATCACATTCTCACCATTAGTGCAATTAAGCAGCCTTTGTGTGTGTTCATTTGCCCACAAGGTGGCACTGTAGGACCTCCAGATGTCTCTCTCCTCCACCCACCTCAAATGGCCTGTTCTATCTCTGAATGCTCTGAATCTCAAACCCCCACTTTGTTCCTCATCTGCTCTTCTTCCTCTCCTCCTCCTCCTCCTCCTCTACAGTCCAGAGGCACCAGCAGAACCTGTCCCCTCCAGCCCAGGACGCTGGAGCCAGGATCTCCTTGGGGTTCTAGACAGGTACTGGAAGAGCTCTTTAACACTCAAGCCCCTCATGCAGAGTCAAGCAAAGAATTTCATCAGTGGAAAATCAATAGCTATTTTGTCGATTTACCTGAACTTATGGCACCGGAGTCGAATTCTGTCGTGCGTCTCAGTTTGTGTTTGATGTTTGCAGCGATCCAAACCCAGAACAGACCGGTAGCGCCCTGGATCTCCTGCCGAATGATGTCATCACAGTCCACACAGAAACACGCAGGTGAGAAGCAGACCGACGTGGAATGACCTGCTCCCCTCCGCCTCCCCGCCCCCTCCCTCCTTGTGCACCATTAATTCTTATCACCACAAATGAAGGGGCCAAGCATCCCAAGTCCCCGAGGTGTGAGGCTTTTAATAAATCCTATACGCCTCAAGTTTATCCATAAATCAAGGCTCCTCTACTCTCAGCATTCTATTTTAACTCCCCGCTCCGTGTTGGAAAGAAACAAAGCCGCAGATTCCTGAAGTGACTAATACTTTGAAGCAGAAAGCCACATCTTATCTGCAGCACCACTGGAAATAGAAGAGAATGTTCTGTGCTGATTAGTGTTGTGGCTTTGTGTTGTCTCCACCAGCCTCGGCACACGGCAAGAGGAGGAGAATCCGACGGAAGAGACAGACAAAGAGATGCAAAGGTAGAAGGAGATGACAGGCTGCTCTTAAACAATTATCTATCTCGACAGAGTTCTCCCTGCTAAGAAACCCATTTGAGTCTGATATGCCTTGTAATGATTTATACGAACTCTACTTGCACTGATGCTGCGTCTCTCGTCCTGCTACAGCTCTACAGAGACAGTCACTATAACCACCAAAACTGTGATCATTACTGACAAAAGGTATGAGAACACACACGTACAGAAAAAAGTTGGCTCTGTGCTATATTCAGGTTTTCATGCATGTTAAATTGCTCAGTGGGTTTCAAGTGTCTCTGAAGAGCCGGGTTGTAAATAGTGTATGAGAAGAACCACGATAACCTTTCCTTGCCCTCTTTTCTCATCCCAACTCACCATTCATCTGCGCTGCCTTCCATACTTTTCTTTCCTGCTATTGTGCAGCATGGGGGACTCTGCAGATCCCTGGAGCTCACATGTTACGACCACAATCTCTGAATCAAGGTAGAATATTCAGTATCTATAGTCATATAGTAATGCACTGAAATATAGTTATAATATAAATGTAGTTAATATATAAAGGAACCAAGTGAAAAAACATCTTGTTTGTTTCAGAACAGGATTCAATTTTAAGATTTATTCTCACTCCAAGTAAATAAACTAATTGTAGAGCAAGTGGTAGATTTCATTGTTTTAGAAAAATATTGTTGGGAAATCCTTGAATTTAATTGGAGAAAACTTAATTATTAATACTCATTGTGCAATCCAGCTATAAAATCGCCTAGAGACACATAGCTTCTGATAATAATTGAGTTAGGCTCCTGGTCGTGTTGTTGTTTTCCCATTCAAACTGCATTAAATCTTTCCATTATGAGTCAATGTGATCAGAATTCCTTTGACACAAGATGGGCCATGGTGACAATTGAGAGTGAAATCAGTGTGAAATTGTTTTTTCAGGCCGGCTGATCCGTTTGATCCATATCCGATAGGGACCACATCCCTGAACAGGTAATCATATTGGTTTTGGAGCTGTGACTGTTTTCAGCCAGTCAGATAGCATCGCAGCATGCATAATGCAACAGTTTGAGATTATGAGCCACTTTTCTTTATTGCAGCTCCTCTGACCTCTTCCAGCCCAACTCTGATGTTTCCTTAAACAGGTACAGGGATGATAATGCAGACTCGCTCTTTCCTCCTATGCATTAATCTGTAATTGTAGCACAGATATGACCGTGTTACAACAAATGACCACAGCTACTACAACTGGTTGACTGTTGCTTTAATGTTTATTCATAATTAGCAACTATCATAGCAGACACATTGAGCACTGTGGCTACATCTTAATCAGGTTTGGCTCACTCTAGGAATAATAAAACTCCTCAGTTTTACTTTAAAGCTGTCTCTCCTTCACCTGCACTGCCAGACTTATTATAATGCATGAATGTTCTCTCTTTTGTAGTCCCGAGGAGACACAAACCATCACAACCATCACTACCATCAGGTTGGGAAAAATATCTGACGTCTTTAATACTTGAGTGTTATGTTGAAAAACTGATGTGATTAGGAGTGTGAGAGGTGTGTAGATGAGGCTGCAGCACAGAAAAGACCCTACCAGTAAACCCTAATGCTTCTGGAGCTGTGTCAATGATCAGCCTCATGTATGAATACAAACTGCAGGAATCTGATTCATTGGATACCATCCAACGTATCGACTGCTACAGCCTGAAAAATAAAAGCCTAAAACGACCTCCATTCCTTTCCAGGGAGACGCAGAGTCAACCAGAGCCGACCATGGATCGGTGAGTTAGTGGCCTTGTTAGAGTCAGACAGGATAATGCAGGAATAATTTGTTTTTTGGCTGTTTGATCTGCTTTCTGATTTTGTGATGACACTCTCCTCAAGCAGGAACGTTAGATCTGTTTGAACTGTGAACATTAAATAATGATATGGAACTGCACGGAATTGCTTTGATACTGTTTTGATTATTTTGAATTAGATTTGTCTCTTTTCTTGCAGTCAACTACCATCCACAGAAAACCAAGACCCAAGCTCAGAACGTGTGTAAGTGTCACTAATCCAACATCAAGCTAACATGAAAACAGAACTACACCAATTCAATTGGTAACTATTTTTTATTTATTCATCAGTATTGCAGTCAATAAAATTTCAGAAAATAGTTAAATATGTAAAAACAATGTCTTCAAACTGTCATTTTTATCTGACCAACATTAAAACAGCCAAAATATGTTCAAATTATGATCAAATAAAACAGAACAGCTGAGACGGATTATATTTGAGAGGCTGAAAGAGATGTTAGATTCTTTTTTTTTTTTTTTTTTGATAAATGGCTGAAATTTTTAATGCATTATTTTTTAATGATCAGTAAAATTACTGGTGATTCACTTCAATTAAAAGTCATTTTCACCATAATTTAATGCCCTTGTAAAAGAGTTGATGAAAGGAAAAAAAGACAGATTTGAGGGGAGCGTCAGGCTTTTTCGGTCGGTCTGTCTGTCGTCCCCTTCATTAACTTTTAAAAACTCAGTATTTTAGACTGGACTTTATTGCTTTTATGATTGTTTTGTTATCATTTTTTTTATATTTTGCGGTTTAATTAGTTTAATGTCATTACCATAATATTTATTGTTCTTTCTTATTTTTTTTATAGTTTGTACCTTGCTTGGATATTACTATTTAACATAGGTATTATTATTTAAATCCCTGAACTTCTAGGACGACCATTTTTCTTGAATTCCAATGTTATTTTGATTTGTTTGACTCATCATGGGTGCCTTTGTTTTTCGCAATAACGCACTGAAATACCTAAAGAAGGATGGGAGCCCAGTCAATGTGGACGCCACAAGATGTTTAATGGCGTGTAGCGTGTGTGTCACTGTGTTTTGAATATATAAACGAGAGATGGAGGGGAAAGAAAATGGACACATAAATGCTCAATCTATCAGATGTTTGACATGGTATCTCCCTCTCTGCCTCCTCCCTTTGTCTCCCTAGCGTGGGCACCCACCGCTGGGCGCTCACATGGGACACCAGCACACCTAAGCAGGAGGACCCGGCAGTGAGGTGATGACACACTTTGATTTACTCTTCCACATTCTCACAATGCAGATTCATCCATCACCATGAACCTTTCTACGTTCATTATGCACTAAAAGCCTTTCAATGTATGTCTTCTCTCAGTCATGTCGCAGATCAAACCATGCTGGTCACGTTTGAGAGGAAGTAAGTTTTTTTATTTTATTGAGCACTCTGTCTCCTCTGCTTTTATTCCTCTAACCTCCTTCTCTTTCACTGTGGTGAAGTAACCAGCGTCTACTCGTTCATCCAGAAATCATTGTTCACTGATGCTAATAAAAATAGGTCATATATGTATTTGGTACAACCATTGCTCACAACTACAAATCCCCTCTAGCCTCTTCCATTGTTTTCTCACAATTGGAGTGTGAATTTGACATCCTCTCAAGCTAAAATGTGATGTCTTTGTTTGTGCTCAAGATCCACTGAGAATGATTCCCCGTGGGACCGGTGGACATCACCCACTCTCTATAACATCACTACTGAGGAGGAGGAGGAGCAGGAGGAAAGGTATTTCTGCAACGGCTCATTAAATGCAAATTAAACTACTTTATTTGACTTAATTTAAGCAGTAATTAAAACACCTAAATATTTAGTGACTGTCAGCCGCTTAATTGTAAGCAGACGAAATTCAAGTCGATAGTTCGTGGCTTCACTCGAGGAATAACAAAACTCTTCTCAACTTTTCAGTTTTACTTCTATGCTGTCTATCCTTTATCTGCACTGTCAGACTTATTATAATGCATGAATGTTCTCTCTTTTGTAGTCCTGAGAAAACACAGATGCAAACCATCACAACCATCACTACTATCAGGTAGGGAAAACCATCTGTCATCTTTAATACTCAAGTGTAGTGATGAAAAACTGGTGTGATTAGGAGTGAGTGAGTGTGAGAGGTGTGTAGATGAGGCTGCCGCACAGAAAAGACCCTACCAGTAAACCCTAATGCTTCTGGAGCTGTGTCAATGATCAGCCTCATTTATGAATAAAAACTGCAGGAGTTTGATTCATTGGATACCATCCAACGTATCGACTGCTACAGCCTGAAAAAAATAAAAGCCTAAAACGACCTCCATTCCTTTCCAGGGAGACGCAGAGTCAACCAGAGCCGACCATGGATCGGTGAGTTAGTGGCCTTGTTAGAGTCAGACGGGATAACGCAGGAATAATTTGTTTTCGGCTGTTTGATCTGCTTTCTGATTTTGTGAGGACACTCTCCTCAAGCAGGAACATTTGATCTACAACATTAAATGAAGATGTGGCACTGCACCAAAATGAAATGCACTCGTTAGTCTACATACCCATTTCCCAAAAAGTCAAAATACTGTGTAAAATATCAATAAACTGAAAAATGTCTTTCCAAGAACAGATATGCCCCCGCAACTGACAAACCTCATTTTGTGCTGACACTGACCACAGAAGAATAACAGCAGAATGACATGAAAAACACAAGAACAAGTGCCCCTGAAACTGTAAAAATGAGGAATTTTATTACACAATGCACACATTTATGGTCACCATAAAGCATGTGGGAAATTTATTAGATTCTGCCCATCAGTTTTTGCAAATATATTTTAAATTACATTTATAAATTCCTTCTAACACATGTAGTAATCTCTTTTATTGTCACCTAAATATATAAATATCACCTAAATTCCATTTTAGATGAACACTCATATTTGTTTGGCAAAGTTTTTTGTGCTGGATTCCCTTCCAGCCACAAACCTCTGCATTTATGAGACCAGCTTACATTATGACACCAGATTGTGCTTCTTATGCTTATATGATATCCCAACAATTTTGGATGTGGGGATGCGTGAATAGATTTGTCGTTCAGTTCATTGAAACACACACCTCTGGATCACCTCAGATCTGCTGTTATCTTCATGTTGGTAATAGCTGCCTTATTTAGGGAGTGAGAGATTTAGGTCAAATCCTGTGGGAATGCAGCTGTGCATGCTTAATACTGCAGTCTAGAGTTAAAGTTACCTGCAACCGCAGTATGAAGCAGAAAGACTCCTGACTCAGCTCTAATACTGAAGTTAAATGACAAGATGTGATCTCCTGCTGTCTTTCAATTTGCCCTCATTTCCTTCCCTGTAATTATCAGTCTCCAGATGTCAGATTAATGATGTGTACTGGAGATGTCCTTTTTTCAAATCACAGCCCGTTAAACAGCGTGCCATTAATAAGCAATGGCAGAAAACGATTATCTCCTGAGTTACATTTGACAGATGTATCGTGCTTTTGTGTAATCATCACTGCTGCTGCTGCACTCTGTCTGCAGCTATGAAACCTATTCCAGGTCTGCCACGGTAGAAGAACAGCATGTCAAAACCCCGGAACCGGAGCCCAAAAAGTGAGACATTTTCATAAACGTGTCAAATAAAGTGATAAGTAATATTTTTGTGGAGCTTATTGATTCTCTGTCTTTGTCTGCTCAAGGGCATTTGTGTACGTGAAGGAGTATATCAACTCAACAGAGCTGTCCTTGCGTAACGCCAGGGACACTTACTACGAGTAAGACCAATAGATTCCAATATAAACACCAACATATATTATTTATATATATGAATAATCTTTCCAGCCCTGCGTTCATGGTGACTGACAAACTGCTCTGTTCTTAGTGGGTCAGATTACTTCACATCGATCTCTTCCAGTCAATCTTACAGCGCTCCGTCCAGCTACACAAGGTACCATTATCCCCTAAACTCACTTATTCTTCTGAGTGTTTTCTATCCTCCAGCTGCTTTCTTCTTCTGATTATTCAGCTGCTTTTATATTACTACTGCTACTGTTCTTTCCTCAGTTAATTTGGTATCAGTCTTGGCCTGATACTGTTATTGAATCTCCTTAATTCTAATAACATCACAGTTACTTAAAACTGGCTTCAGCCCATTCTGGCACTGCCTAGTTGTCTCCAGGCCTGACCACACTAAATATGTGTAAAAAATAGGGTAGGAAGTCCTATTTTTTACACGTTAGGAGGTTGGGTTGGGACATGAAACTGTTTCCACTTGTAGATCCCCTCACAGTGGACAGAAAGGACCGTGACCTGTTTCATTCGAGTCGTAGCTGCACGAGACCTGCTTATGGTCAAATTAACTTCACCATCACTGTTTCTCCCCCAGCAGCTCCCTGTCATCCACCTGCACGTACTGTGGAGAGCTGGTGGGGAACGATGCCAAGATCTCCATTGATCACCTCAACATTCACTCTCACCCTGCCTGCTTCAAGGTAATTCAGCTCAGTTACAGTCCTGCTGAATTCACAATTTGGCAGTTATTAAGCTGGAATACTGCTGGGCTTAGTCAGCTGGAGATTTTTGTTCACTTAAAAAAACAACATGTTAATGTCCAATCTGTCAAAGAAAGAATCCAGTTTAAATGTGATTCAAAAACAAAAATCTCACTCTTGGTCAGGAGAGGCTGACAGTATATCATTGCTGTGGAAACAGAAAGAAGAAAAATTGTAAACATTTGGAAATATCAAAATGCTCCACTGCAGCCAATGGTTTATGTGCGTGCCAAGTTTCATGCAAAAAATATTAGCTGGTTTTTGAGTTATGTCCTGAATAAAAATGTTACCAAGCAGGGAGAGTGATCACTACTCTCCCCCTGCATTATACAGAACAACAGGAAGACAAAAACAAACTGGACCTAGTCCGAAACCTGTAAAAAGCCTTATAATATTCTATCTTTACACTTAATATTTTTGCTTCTTGACAGATAGGAAAGTGACATCTTCTTACAAAATCCCCAAATTACTCCCATAATCTGATTTTTTCCCCCTAAAAGGTCATTTTTTTCTGTCTTCAAATGCAAATATTTTTAGTTGCATGTTGCCTGTCGATAAATGAAAAAAATTAATTGGGATTTCAAAGCAACATAATATGGTCCAATAAAGGAGCAACCATCTGATCCCAAATCAGACATGTGGGTGTAGTGACAGTAAAGATGGTTCAGCTCCTTGTGTCCCAGTAACAGTGAAGCAGTGGAACAGCAGGACTTCCTTTAAAAGCGGCGCAGTCATTGCTGATAGATGACATGTCATATCTGCTGTGCAAGCAGTCCATTGCGAGGATAAATCCCCCGGTCTTCACTTAAATGCATTTTCTAATAACACTCTCCCAATTTTTCAGTGTGGTGTGTGCGGAAAGCCAATGGGAGACCTTCTCGACAGCATGTTCCTGCACGCTGGGAAAGTCCACTGTGAGACCTGCTACGCCACAGCTTTCGACTGATTGTCCCCGTCCCGACATTCTCATTTACATATAAAGTGAGAACTGGGCTTTAACAAAGTTTGGACTGTACTCCGGCTGAAATAGCAGTGATATGGTTTAGAGTGTTGCAGTGACTAATATGCTTACTTGATTGTTATTTTAGGATAAATTTCTAATAATTGTCATTTTCCTGGTGGTGAAAGCTCTGTCTGCCTCTGCAAACAATGAAGGAAGTGTCTGTAAAACAAGCAAACAGAGCGATAACAAGGGGCTCAGATATTCTACTTAAGCAACAGCAGATATAAAACAAAACTGCTTTATTAAAAGTGTTCATTTGCTTACTTGATACAAAATGTTCTTGTGTTTATGACTTCTTGTCAAGAAAATAAAATGATTTATACAATCCTGGTATTAGTGCGCTACAAATGTCATAAGATGGTCATGGAGTCTCGGTTACGTGTTTTTGAAAGGCATTATAACATTATTGCGTGTAGATAAATGCAGCACTATGTAACAGAACAGATTGAGGGTCAGAGATTCATTAGAGGAGCAGGTCCTGACTTCAAACAGAAGACTTGTGCTTAACTTAAAGTCACCTTTCTCTACTGTATGGTGAAACAATATTTCCCTTGCATAGTCACTTAAAACACCAGTGTGACTTCAGTTAATACCCATCAGCTACTTACTGAGTGACCGTAAAGAAACTAATGCAGTTTATAGGCTACTGGCTTCATGGTCTTCACACACAGTTAAGCAGAGCTCCCTTGGTAGAGGACAAGTTGTTCTACTGTACTCCAATGCAATGAAAATCTGCCTTCCATAACAATGTGCCTCTACGGAACTGTATGCAGTTAACGTTAGCAATGCAGGATGGACGACTGGCTATTATGGAACCTCAGTGGACTTGACAATATGTGCAGTGCATACTGCACCTTAAAATACTGTTTTCCTATTACTGAAATAGGGATAAAGTATCAGTGTCATTAAAATCTATATAGATAAAATAGAACTACTAAAAACAGGTGCAAAAGTATGCTCAAATTCAGCTTCTCTCCCTCATTTGAACAGGGAATGCATAATATGGGCCACCCCTGTAATCCTGGATGTGCTCCATTGTCTGTTTATGTGGAGGCCTGTGTCAGTGTTTTCCTCTGGCTCTGCTCACAGCCATGTTTTGGATGTGCTTCCACAGCAGCGAAGGGTCTGACTCGTTATGTCTTATCAGAGACTCCAGCCCCTCTGCTTGGTCCAGGCTCTGCCAGTAATCCTGAGGCCATGTTTGCAACCATCTGCAGACAGACATACAAACAGTTTAGTCTCATCACACAGGATGCTTTAATTAGATAATTAAAATGAAGCAACCCCCCCCCTTAGGACATTGTTATTCTCATTTAAGTACAGACAGCGGAAGGATTTTACTCCAGGCCTAGTTATAAATTTAAGGAAAACTTGCCCGTCATTTGCAGGTATGTCTTGGACGTGTCCGTATCCTGGGCTGGGCAGGGGACACCCCATGTGAGAGTTGTTGGCCATTTTAGGCTGAGGGGGTGTCTTGTTGTTGGGGGCTTTCCTGTACGCTCGCTCTGCAGCCAGTCTTGCATTCTCCTGGTCACAAACGTAGCATTCAAACCCATTTAAGTAGTTTGGCTTACTCATGTCATTCACCCCCCACTCACGAGTTTCCAGAGCCTCCAATAAAAGAGAGTTAGTGATGTGTTTGGGATCCTTGAACTCTAAATATTTTGCATATTCATCATCATTCTCATCGAGACGTTTGAGAAAGATACCGAGCGCTTCTGGCGAGGGGAAGTTATC
This sequence comes from Antennarius maculatus, assembly GCA_013358685.1. Taxonomy (NCBI): domain Eukaryota; kingdom Metazoa; phylum Chordata; class Actinopteri; order Lophiiformes; family Antennariidae; genus Antennarius; species Antennarius maculatus. The sequence goes on along the minus strand of CM023614.1, from coordinate 10,637,049 downwards.
TATGATGACTACGGAGTGGTTGTTGGGCATCCAGTCTGCGACTGCAGAGGAGCCTCGGTACACAGGAACACAGCCCTGATGGAGAGGCCGCCACAGCTTCTCCGTCATGTAATCTGGACACAGACCATTCTCCAGCGCCAGGTGAAACTTGTAACGTGCCACAAAATTCATAAAGTTCTGTTCTTCCCCAGTGGCGGTGGCTGTGTCCTCGAGGTGCTCAGGCAGAGGTTTGTTGTTCAAGCATTTTCCATAAGAGTCCACCTGCCGGGGAAAAATAATGTGTGAGACACGACAGGGATGGAGGTATGCTTAGGAACCATTAAGGAGGAGAAAACACTTTCAATTGAAGAGTGACTACATATCAGCATCAGCTAAATTCAAGCATAAAGGGTTTTATTTTAGACCCTATTCAGGATAATATAAAAATAAGAAACCAACAAATTTCATTTAGGTTTAATTCCCATGAAAAATAACAATGATGTACCTGACATCTGCAAAACTTTTTTTTTTTTTTTGCAAAAAGCAATACAAGAATTGTGGATTAATAATAATACTTAAAATTGCAGCTCTATGAGTCTGAACTCATGTAAAACAAAGTCCTGTAAAAATATCTCTCGAACCAAGAGAGATACTTTACCTGAATATATTTCATGAGCTCCTGGACGTATCTGTTTCTGTCTGAAGGTACATCGCAGTGAGACTGCATGTAGAGAACAGGAGCCAGGCCCTCCCTCCTCAGCCGGTTCTTCTCCTCCAGGGTTACAGCCACAGGTGTCTGCAGGTAGTCCAGAGAGGGCAGCCACTGCAGCGTCAGAGGGTAGTCCGACTCCCTGCGAAACGTGGCTGTGTAGTTGAACACCCTGATCCCCGGCCCATGGGAGAGGACATAGTTATTCATGGGTGACTCTTCATGGAACAGTGCCCAGGTTTGATGGCGGAGACGAGGGAGCGGCACCTCGTACGCTCTGAAGTCTGTTCCATAAAAGATGATGGATGCCGTCCGTTTGTACAGCTGGACCTTTCAAGATTAAACTCAAGATTATTGGCAGAACAGTTTCACATGAAACCACTGGTATTGTTGTCATTCTCTACGCCTAAACCCCAGATAAATAGCTCCGGTACCTTGCGGTTGCTTGTGACCAGACAGGAGGATCTGGCACAGTCAATGCGCTCAGAGTCACCAGGAAAATGTGGGAACAGTCCTCCAGTCCACCAGAGGAGAATGGGCAGCTCTTTGTTTTTTCTATGGTCATTGTTGCCAGGCCCTACGTATGAGCTGATGGAGGCAAACTCCATGTCTGACAGAGCGCTTTGGGGCTGAAAGGCTCCTCGGTCCCCTGCATCCAAATCCCCCACATTAAGATGATCGTCTGGAAAGGAGGCGAAGGAGACCCAGACCCAGCAGAACACACCGAGCAGCCCCAGACACGCACAAGGCACCAGCCTGGCTCTCCCCGCCATCTGGAGGGTTGAAATGAACACACACAAACTTTCAGAGTCTTACACTGCTCGGACAGATCCTAGTAGAAACCAATAACAAACGAAAGGTTGTGTTTTCAAGGTGTCGTCCATTCAAGTTGCCTTTGACTCGGTGTTCATAACGGTAATGGAGCTAACCTCGATAAACAACCACTAACATCAGCAACTGAGCGTCAAATCTCTCTCCTGCGTGTCAGTGGGTTATGGGTATGCACCTGCGTTAAATCTTTCTTATTATTTCCTACCATAGTTCCAGCTGTGAACTCATAAGGACTCGACTTTCCTCCGGACGGGCTGCTGTTGTTGTTGTCAGGATGCTCTCTGCGTCCAGCGGGGATTCTTCTTCTAGGCTTCTGCTTGTCTTTTACGTCGCGTCCAACATGAAGACGAGCTCCACGTCGCCATCTACAGCTCTGTGGTGTGAACTGCAATTACAAGTTCAAAAAAAAAAAAAAAAAAAAAAAAAAATATATATATATATATATATATATATATATATGTATATATATATGTATATATATATATACACACACACACACACACACACACACACACACACACACACACACACACACACACACACACACACACACACATATATATATATATATATATATATATATATATATATATATATATATATATATATATATATATATCTGTTATATAACCTGTTATAATCTGCTTTCTCCACTTCGTTCCGGATAAGAGTCGAGAGTCATTCTCTTTAAGAAACTGAACTGTCTTCTGAGGGTTTAGTCCAGAGCAATGGAGAGTGTGGAAAAGAGGAGAAGAAGCGTGTACAGGCAGGATGGGACGGGTGGAGAAAAGTGTCAGGTGTGATGTGTGATAGAGGAGTTTCAGCTAAAATGAAAGGAAAGGTGTACAAAACTGTGGTGAGACCAGCGATGTTGTTTGGTCTGGAGACAGTGTCACTGAGGAAAAGACAGGAGACAGAGCTGGAGGTAGCAGAGATGAAGATGCCGAGGTTCTCTTTGGGAGTGACCAGGACGGATAGGATCAGGAATGAGTACATCAGAGGGACAGCACATGTTAGAGGTTTTGGAGATAAAGTCAGAGAGACCAGACTGAGATGGTTTGGACATGTCCAGAGGAGAGAGAGTGAATATATTGGTAGAAAAATGCTGAGTTTTGAACTGCCAGGCAGGAGGCCTAGGGGAAGACCAAAGAGGAGGTTTATGGATGTAGTGAAAGAGGACATGAAGGTAGTTGGTGTGAGAGGAGAGGATGCAGAAGACAGGGTTAGATGGAGGCAATTGATTCGCTGTGGCGCCTGAAGGGAAAAGCTGAAAGGAAAAGAAGTAGAAGAAGACTAAACAACACACCGGAATCAGTATTTGTCTTTTAGTCTTAGGTACAATTATTTTATTTTTATTTAATTTGACCAACAACGGAAAACAAATGCATTCATATTCAGTATGGCAATTAAGACAAAATACAAATCCAAAATATCTTGGATAAAAACTATTTAAAAATAGAATCTTCTTTAATAAATGTGACCCAATCTTTGTATCGTTTATAAAAGTAATTTCATACACAATCTAAATCCACAAAGTGGCCAGCAGTGACTCTAAATGCAATAGAATAAAATTCAAATGGAACACAACCAATGCACCTGTGAGATAGTGAGAAGTTGGAGTATTTTGAAGATATATCTTGTCTTTACATCTCCAGTCTAAAATACTAAGGTACCTCATCGCCATCATTTATTTACGGACTTCTGCCCTCTGGGCGGAGTGCGCGTGCCGCTACGTGTCGGGAGCGCGCACGTCACCAGTCTGTAGGCAGGGGAGGAGGGAAGACCACGCAGAATAAACTAGAGCAGGGTGAGTAGCAAAACATTGAATATTTCCTTTTCGCTTTTTAAAATGAATCATAGATATGAAACATCACTGAAATACTTGTACTTTTGTTGCTTTCAGTGTTTTTTGAAACAGTTACTGCTTGAAGGCTAACAGCTAGCCACAGCAGCAGAGTGGAATGTCAACAACTGGCCGGCTAGCTTGTCAGTCCGGGAGGCTAAAGCTGCAGATAGTTATATCGACTGTTGTGTTCGAGTTTATTTTGTTTCTTTCTTTTTAAATACATCATCTCTGTCGGGTCCGCTCAGAAGCACCACGTGAACATCTTTACGGGGACTGCCGTCAGCAGTTTAATTAGAGTTTCAGCAGTCAGCCCGAGTTGAGGACAGGCTGGTCCGTGGATGTGATCCGCGCAGGTGCAGTGGATGTTTCCACACTTCATGGTCACCACCGTTTACATAGCTCATAAAAGTTATGTCTGAATTGTTTAGTTAATAAGATATGATTGAAATCATGGTGCATTTGCAGACTATCCTGAGTTTGTATTAGTATGCTATGTTTTTAAAAGCATGACTGCCATCAACAAACCCAGAGCTACAAGGTTTGGCAGATATCTCGGTCCTTCACCCCAGAAATTAGTCAATCATTATACATCTCCTGGCATTCATTTGTTATCATGAAGGTCAGTTGAGTACAAATGTTGATAGCACAGCTTTATTTTCATCAAACACAAATGTTTCACAGTTGTTTTGTGGAAAATCAGTATTTTTAATTTCACATCTTTTAACAGTTAGTTGCATTTCCCTTTAAATGTATCTGTACCTTTTTCTTCCTCTTTCTAGGTTAACTTGACCCTGCCACCTGGTGTGGATGCCAGTAACCCAGTGAGAAAGCCTCGCTGGGTGGGAGGAAACATGATGAGTGGGAAGAGTTTGCTCCTGAAAGTTATCCTTCTGGGGGATGGTGGAGTGGGGAAGTCCTCTCTGATGAACCGCTATGTCACAGACCGCTTTGACTCCCAGTCCTTCCACACTATTGGTGTGGAGTTCTTAAACCGGGATCTTGAGGTGGACGGTCGTCTGGTTACCCTTCAGATCTGGGACACAGCAGGCCAGGAGCGCTTCAAGTCCCTCCGTACACCCTTCTATCGAGGCGCTGACTGCTGTCTCCTTACGTTTGCTGTGAACGACCTACAGAGCTTCCAAAACCTAGGCTGCTGGAAGAAGGAGTTCATGTATTACTCTGATGTTAAAGATCCTGAGCGATTCCCTTTCGTTGTGCTCGGAAATAAGGTCGACATGGAGAAGAGGGAGGTTGGGGAAGATGAAGCGCGAGCTTGGTGTGAAGAAAATGGCTGCTGTCCTTATTTTGAGACCAGCGCTAAGGATGACACTAACGTCACATCTGCATTCGAGGCTGCTGTCAGAGAAGTTCTGGCTGCTGAAGACCATATTGACCATACACTTCTGAGTAGCACAATTGATCTCCACGGCAACCGCAAAACCTCTCGCACATCTTGCTGTTGATTGGTCAGGTTCGAATCCACCTTGTCTTAATCTTGCTGGCAGAAACTTGCTGGTGGCGGTTTTTGTGGGATCAGTAAGTTATTGTTTATGGTACACATGCTGTATCTACAAGACACCGAGTGTCACCTTAAGATAACACGGATACAATAAAGCTGCTCTGAGGAGGGCACTGTCAAAGATCGTTCCGGTATCTAGATGGCTGAATTACTGCTCAAGGTACAGGCACACGTCCTCCTTTGTACTCTTGTCTGCTTCTAGCAGTGTTGCACAAAAACATTTACCAGTTACCGAGCTTTACCTTTGTCTGCCTATGGAGTTATATTAACTAGTGCTTGAAGAGCATTTATATTTTAATTGAAATAATTACAAGTTTAATATCAAGTGAAAGAGAAAATTACCAATAGAACACCCCAACCTTTGACTCAGCGACACAGAGCTGATCTTGTAATTGCTTTCTCCGGATTTCAGATAGACCTTTAATACAGCAGCACAATTTTATTGTTATGAGATCTGGGGAGCAATACGTTTACTGGATACAGTGTGAATTAGTGGTCCCAGTGCGGGGGAACTCCCATTGTCCGTGCGGTGACCAATATGATTGGAGGTACGAGGTAGTTAAATGATGAAATAAAACTTGTCTTTAATGTGGAGCAGGGAGGGAGCTTTGGTTTTGCAGCTCTGGCTTTAGGCTTCGGGTACGAGCTGCTCTTGTTATGACTGTTTTAGCTATTGACTGTAATACTGTATCTGTTTCCGCTGCCCTGCTGTGTAGCTGGAAGTGTCAGATGTACAAGTTAGATATTTTCAGGTCCTTTTCATTTCATGCTCATGGTCCTGTTTACTCAGGAAAGCTCAGTGTTATTTAAAGTTAATGAAATCCTGTTTCTTTACTGTTGTTGATCAACTGCGTTATTTTTATGGCAAAGTCATGTCCATCCACTGCTGATGTATTATTTAGAGCTGCGTCATTTACATGAGGCTTCTGTGTTTGATCAAGGGCTGATTTAAGTTAGTGGAAGCTACATTTGCTAGAATTAACAGCCATCAAGTATTATACTGAACGTGCATTACGCATCACAGTGTTCATACAACTGAGTATTCTGACAGCTTAATACTGTTTACTTGTTTTCAGCCGGATGATACTGTATTTTATGTCATTAATTTAAATGCAGACTCACTTTCATCTGATTTTGTTGCATTACTGTTTTGCTGCTGTTGGCTAATGAACTTTTTGTGTTGAGTATTGACACAGATGATGGATGATAAACTATTACTGTGAACAGAAAAGGGCATTTTGAGAAAATCAACCTGGTAATTGAATTTAATTGAATAAAATGAGGTCTATTTGTTTGTCAGTCCATATTTTCAGAATTGAAACAGGATGTTTTATCCTGGTTTTTTCACTTTTGTCCTGTTTAAATGATGAAGCCTACCACAGTGTTTACTGGAATCTGAGAACCAGTGGGTACTTTATAGCTGGCAGCATGAACAAACTGTAAATGGCTCTCAGTGTTCTGTTTTATTTCACTGCAACCCTGTCAGCGACTTTTTTTCATCTTTGTGATATTTATGAATGTAAATAAATTTTTTTGAGCTGTTCATGTTAATTGCTTATGTAATTTGCAAAGGGCATTAATTTTATAATGTGCAAAACAACTGCGCATCAGTTTCACCTTCAATGTTAACCAGTGAGTGTGATTCAAGATGTGTGAAAGTCTGACTGGTCACCTCAATGGTGAGTTGATCTAATGAGAAACCTCCTGAATTCCTGTTTTTGCACTACAGAGGATAAGACTGGATATGCCAACTTGCTGGCAAAATGGTGTTTTCTTTCCAGTGCTTGGCTACAAATAAAACACTTAACATATGAAATGCTGCCATGTCTGAGTTTTGTTCTAATGCCATGAAATTCCTTGAAAGCATGTGGCAGGTGAAATCAGTTGAACAACTTTCAAGCTCTAAACTATTTTTAAAAGATCAGAAAGTAATCTGTATTTAACCATTTTCCCCAGATGTAAAAGTACTTCAACATTAGTTGTGTTGAAAATAACGAGCAAACCAAGGGTAATTTGTTTTTAAATTTGACCACAGAAAAACATGAATGTTCTTGGATTAGTTACGTAGGAGCCCATGAAACAGTAGATGTTTATTTCCCCTTCACTCAAGCATGCCACCATTTATTGTGAAATCATATTTGCAAGACAAAAAAAAAATTCACATCTGCTTATAAAACCAGATGATTTTAAATGTGTGAATTACAATTGGTATAGATTCTGTAGACATTGGTCAAATGCAGAATGTTATAGGAAAAAAAAGCAAAAAAAGAAAGCTCCAAACTGCATTTGTATCATTTTGCAACTCAAGCTATAGGACACGATACTGTATGTTTTAACAAAAACATAAAATTAGGGGAATAAATTCCACTAATATAACAAAATGCCAATGAATTGAATGCCTCTTGGTTTTGATCATGTTTGCTGAGCAGCTGAACCCTGATGGACAGCTAGCGGGGCTGGAGGGTCTCAGATGAGGTTGGAGGGTATGGAGAGCAGAGAGTTCCTCCTCTGTCTCTCTGCAGCCTCCCATACAGGTCGTAGCCTCTGCTCTCCTCTTTTGCCCTGTGCTTCATGCTCCTCAGAAACACCTGATTCACAGCCAAGTTCAGCGAGCAGTGCACCTGTGGACACAAGGGGAGAGAATACCAAACACCTTACAAAATCCCTTGGCCCTGAGACGAGGCAGGGAGCCAACAGTGAAGTCAGTTAAATGCTATGACACGACAACAGACACAAAAAAAACAAAACAAAAAAGCCCACACCATTTCAAGGTCACGCTGCAAAATATGTTTTCAAGAATATTCTCTTTATTATCAAATCTTACCAACAAACAAATTGTCAAACAGCCTGTGGATACTGGACAAATTCATCACAGCCGGGTAAAGCTTCAACCAAGGAAATTATCTAATCAACACATTGTGAAAGGTTTAGTTAGTAATACTGAAAGTGTAACATTGGTAGTAAATTCAGCTACAGTAAGTAAAACTGTGTTATACAATAACTACAACAAAATTCCTATAGAATTAAACACAATTCTGATCAGTCTCTGGAGACATACCTCAGTCCCACAAGGAGCAGAAGAACTTCTACCTCCATAATGTGTCGTATAAAGCCAAACAAAGTGAGGTCACTTAGTACCTGCTGCTTTTTTTTTTTTCAATCTCAGAGCTATGAGAAACAATTTTAGACCTTTCTAGACCAAAAATTAAAAAAAAAAAATTGCCATTGTCAAAAAAACAAAACTATTCAAAATCATCTAACATTCCTTTACTCAAAAATTTAGTGTCTAAATCATCATCTCCATTATTGATGGAGGTGGAGGTCACGGAGCAGCGTGTGTGTGTGTTCTCCCAAAAGAGCTGCATTGATGCTGCAGAGGTCTCTTTGTCTAGACTCTAGAGGACGCCCCCCCCCACCCCCACCATACATAAAATGACCCCTCCACAGACTTAGCACAGGTGCCCCCCTACAACTGGCTCCTGATTGGCTGCTTTTGAAAATGAGCATGACTCCATTGTTGAGGCGTTTCACTAGCCCGTGAGAAAAGTCCCGAGGGTCAGCATGAGACTGCAAATGTGTGCTTGTCTGTCCCCATGGCAACCAGTTGTAGGGGATGGTAACCATGGTAATCTATAATCCCTGTTTTCTGGAACAGCTGCATTCTACTTGCATACGTGTGGATGGATGGTTATTTTGAAGATATTTTAATTATTAATGATGTATTATTTTAACACAGGGAGGCAGAAATTAATTTTAGTCACTACCTTCAGAAAGAAAAAAAGAGAAATCATGTAAAAAGGCTTTATAATGACATGAAAATAAGTATAACTAAATGCAGCGGATTTCACTCACATCATGCACGCGAGTGCACACACACACACACACACACACACACACACACACACACACACACACACACACACACACACACACACACACGTTGTTATGGAAAACAAATCTTTTCAACAAGTAAAAAATATCAAGACATTTTAAAGAGTCCATGACCACTGGTGGTTCAATTCAGATGACGTGGAAGATAAACTCCATCCCCGTGTTGTTGGTGAAGCAGTGACAGGACAGGTAAGCCTAACGACGTGCACCTATGCCCTTTCGCCCCAGATACCGCAGAACTGCAAAGTTATAGGTGGTTGAAGCGGTATATGTCAGCTATGGAAGCACAAACAGAAACAGGAAGTGTCAGAAAAGAAAGAAAAATAAAACAGGTCATTTTCTCACTTTCAAAATCAATCAGCTGCTAGTGGCATTAATTTTAGAGTAGATCCTATTACCACATGAGAGCCACTTTAACAAAATATGCGAGTATAAAGAGTGCACCATTATCCCGACTGGAAAACCAGCAGACATTACAGCATTATTCTGGTGATGTGTCAGCAGAGAAGGAGGAACAGAGACTGATAGTACGGAGGTCATTGCTCTTGGAGGCCTGACATGCCTTCCCACCTACGCTTGCAGCGTCACGGAGTCACATGCGCCACAACACTATTGTACCCCGCTGTGAAGGCGTAGCCCAGATGACCCCAGATCACTCACCAGAGACAAGAGAGTGATTCCAGCCCCAGCAAAGGCAGCAATGTAGAGGTCATAGGTCATCCGGTACTAATGGGAGGAATTTTTGATTAAGGGTGGTCATATGTTGTTTTCATTTCATATCATATCATGGAATATTACAGTGCTACTACTACTACTACTACACTATTACTACTTATATAGTACAGCATTACTGCAGGGCCTGAATTCTTTTCTCATTCTCACCTCTCTGGTCTTACAGACAGTGGACAGAGTCATACCACAAGCTTTACCCGGCACCGCGTCCCGTGGCAGGAGACCTGTCAACATCACATTTCACCATTCAGTTCAATCTCTCAAAGAAGAGACAACTGAAAAAAGGATCAATATTCTGTATTTACGTTGTCCACTATTCACATGAAACACCTAAATTTAAATCTCAGTTTCTTTTCAGTATTTTGTGATTTGCTAACCTAAATAGCCTGCTATTTATTACTTTGGATGTAATTGTTAAAATTATCACATTAATACAGATTCATTTCTAAAAAGAATATTGTATTCGCTTCATGAGGATAGTATTGGAATTAACTCAAAAATACTAATCTCATGTTATTTTTTAAGATGATGTCACAAATTCAGTCCGACAACAGACTAATCCAGATGTACATAAGTACAAAAATTTCTTTGCCTCAGAATAAACTTTAATAAACTTGATACCTGAATGTCCGTCATCCACTTCTGTGACGTTCCCATTAGCTTCAGCTGTATTTAATCCCAATTGTTACCAGATGTTATATATGTGAACTTTACATCTGAAAAACATGCGACTATTCCTATTGTCAGTATTTAGCATTTAGCATCTGTAGCTGATTGCTACAGCATAAGTTTTAATATGTGAACTTACACCATACAAGACATACAGCCCAAGAAATTATACATTTTTGAACCATTCTCTACCATACAGGATTGGGCAATATCAGGATTACTGCTAACTTAATCAATGACGTCGACGATGCCTGGACATAAATTACATGGACATCCCTGCAAGAGCTACCACAAAATAGTCTGATCTGGATGCCTACATTCCAAATCTGACGATCCAGAATGTTTTTTAGTGTTGATATAACTGCTAACTCAATCAAATGTTGAATTTGAACTTTAAAAAAATCAAAGTTTGACTGAAGCAAACCACAAATCAAGCAATCTAGTTTCTCTAGAGGAAATACCAAAATAATAATGGCAACCATGTGATGGAAAACTCTAGGGGTCAGGAATCATAACGACTGAAACGCTGTTGGCATCATGTGCTGGTTGATGGAAATGATCCCAACAGAAATACACCTTTTTCTTGAGTAAAATCAAACGATAGAATAGTGGCTTCTGAAAACATTTTGTGACTCACACTCATCCAAACGCAGTAAAAACAAAATACACTCAACAGTATTAACAACCTCTAATACTGATATCGTCAAAATAATCTTAATTCATTCAGGTAGATGTAGAAGAATCATTTAGAGGAAGTGTTACTGTCTTCTGTCTCCATCAACAGGTAATTTAGTCATTCACATTTACACTGAGGCTTTAACCACGGCTACCATTAATAGATGTCCTGTTACCAAATTGCCTGGCGTCCACACAGAGCTGGTTGATGCTGGTGGGGGTCTCCGTCAGAACATCGATGGTGTGGCACGTGGCGTCCATGTTGTAGAAGAAGTAGACAGGCAGTGCCGAGAAGGCAAACACCAACATCCACAGAGCAGCTAGTAAATATGTCATCACTATAAACTGAAAATGCAGCAAGCAGAAGAAACATTAGAATGCATAATCATAATGAACCCATACAGATAAGTAATCTAAGAGAGTGCTTTTATGAGCAGTGACTCACTTAGTGACCACATTTCCTTTCTTCTAATAAGCTTAACTCACTTTCTGTCCTCCTACTCGTCTTCAAACAGCCATCGTCTTTTCCCCCACTGCTCAGACACTCACTGTATGCTTATCTTTGCATGTACCCAAAGGTTTTTAACAGCTTTAAGATTTTCAGCTCAGCACCCACCAGGGAGTGATACGTCTATTAATCCCATGCAATCTCTCAATCCCCTTTACTCGTCTCGCTCTGGGCCTTCTCACCGAGGAGCTGAGGCAGCGGCCGCACATGGTGCTCCTGAACTCTCCAAAGGTCTGCTTGGCGGCGCTTGTGGTGTAGAAGCCCTCAGCCAACAGTATGATGCAGTAGAGGAAGAAAAACGAGGCCAAACCATAGATGAAATACTGGAAATACTCAATGCTGATAAGAAATATGAAAAAAAAGAAAAGTCAAGGTTATGAACAGCACACACAGTGAGAATAGAGGACTGAAGCAACGTGACGGAAGTTTGCCACTCACATGTAGACGAGGGTGTCGTAGTCCTTTTGGTTGCGGGCGAAGTAAGTCTCAATGAGTCTCTCCGTCTCGGTGAGTGCTTGGTGTCCACAACCACAGAAGAGGGCGATGCCAGAGAAACACAGCAGTGTGGCGGCCAGGGAGCAGTAGGGCACCCGACCCAAGCAACGCATACAGCAGTCATAGCAACCTGCCGATCAAGACGCAGCACCGGGAACGTCAAGGCAGCAAACCGTCAAGCAACATGACAGACGTCTCATTTAAGTATAGACGACCTGTTAAAGTGTCACTGAAAACCAAATTATAGGTAAACATTTGCTGACTTAACTTTGGTGGTAATTATGCCCCTCGTTTTCTTTTATTTGCTCTTACTCTGATATATTTGCCATCATCCTGAAATTTGAATGTACTTTCTGTATTCTGTATTTTTTTGCATAAACGATCAAATGTCTACCGTGACATCTTTTACATCCCTGTCTTTCAGTCCCTATTCTCCCCATCTCTCTCTCTCTCCGTTTTCATTTGTCATCCTCTCCCCCCCAAGTAGTCCAATTAGTTAGTCCATTATTCCAAAACAAACAGAGATTACAGTTTTGTCTGTGTGAAACTCCTAAAAACAGCTCATTATTAAAGTGCAGCTTAAAAAGTACAAGATTAGCTAATATTATAAACTGGCTGATGATAATCATTTTCTGTGAACGTGACTCAATACTAAGAATTAAGGTTCTAAGAGGAAATGGTGATAGAGTAATTCACTTGACACTATTTTTATGGTGAGTACGCAGTAGAATATAATTTCCATGAGCGAAAAAATTGGATTTTGAGTTATGGGAACTCTTTTCAGTCTTCATTTTTTTTTACATGACATGTCAGTCTGATCTCCTTGTGTTGGAAAGCCTGCACACATTCAAATTAAATTTGCGTACCAAGAGAGCACTTACATAAATTTAAAAGTTTGACAATGACCTTTCAAAAATATATTTTCTCGTGGACCTTGGATCTCACAATGGATCCAGCTACAGCTGCTAAACCTTGTTCCCTGTGCATTCTCCTTGAAGGCCATGTGTTGACTAGATGCCAAGGGCCAAGGGCATGGGGACGTCTTTTCTGACCCCAACTAGCACCCTGACTCCATTCATCAGCAAGCATGGAGAGTGTGTGAGAAAAGGGGGAGGATGGAGAGGAGAGATAAAGTGAAAGAGAGAGAGGATGCTTTTGTGACTACAGAGACAACGGTCTTTGTCCCACAGCATCATGGTGGGACAAGGGCCACCAATGTCACCAATGTCAAGCAAACAAAGAGCAGAGGCTCCTCGATGCACAGATACAAACATGCACTCATAGACTTCCTTCTGAGGAGACACGGGAATGAGAGAAGATAGCAGGGAGCTGCAGGGAGCTGCCTGTGCTGGAAGAGGATGGAGAAGCAAACCCAGAAACAATCAGTGTAACTGTGCGCCATAACGTCTATGCATCGGTGCCTCCAGACACACAGTAAATGCAGACAGACTGCGATTGGTACCATTAGAGTGAACACAAATGAGGAGGGGCAAAAAGACTGCTGAGTAATCGAAGTCATCATCATAACCGATTTGTGTGTAGATGTGTTTGGGCATGCATACTAATGCGTAGGGCAATGTGAACCAAATCAAATAAGAGTATTTTGATTAGAAATCACCAAGATAATCTACGGCTAGTTTTTCTTTCTTAATATTACAGATACTAGAGATAACTGATCAACAATCATCCATAATGTAGATAAAATAATAAAACATCTAAAGCATGTAAACATTTTGGGAGAAATGCTATTTTTTCTGTATGCAATCAGGCAAATATAGCTCTTACATCAGTACCGACTCTATTCACACACCTTTTCATTTTTTCTATAATTGCTAGTTCCTTGCACCAGACCTTTTTTGCACCGAGAGTTGTCTTAAAAATCTTGTACACTTGTTTATGATGACATTAAAGGCATTCTATTATATTCTGAATGTTGACATGTAGACTTAGATCACACATTTATGTAAACAAATTGCAACCTTTACGGCATAAACCCCAATTCTGAAATAACAAATGGTTGTCATGTGGACCACAGACCAGGCCTAAGTGTCTAAGGTGTGGGTGAAAGTTAAACTGGTTCAAGTTGTTCCAGTTGGAGACTCAGATGGGGGTTGGAGGTAGCCTCTCAAAGGAGCTGTTATTACTGCTGCGCTGGAAAAGGGGATAAAACAAGCAATTTTTTATCCTTACATAAAAATATTTCTCTGAGCATTTGGACTTCTGCTAACTACAAACACCTCGCTGGACAAAATCTGCACGCACACCTAAAGTTCAAACGTCACACAGTCCAACCAGTGTTAGTCCTGGGCCCTGAGGGACACCTGATGCCACTTAAGTAATTGATGATCTACAGCTTGGACAGAGAAAAAAAAAAACCCACAAAGCTCTCAGAACAAATCTGCTCCCTGTCTACTGGTTGTGGTTCAAATGAAAACACAGACCACGTTCTGGCAAAAACAAATAAAAAAGGCAAAGCTGAGGGCAAGTTCAGCTCAGTAGAAATTGAGAAAGATTGCGACCGAAAGCAAATGCGACAAGGCTCCTATGAAAGTAGTCCCGCTATCTCAAGCATGAAATAAGTCCCATAATATCAGGGGAGCATCAGCCTGACCTCTAAACTGACAAAAAAAAAACTTAATAACTTCTGATGCCCTCTCACAATCCCATTCTTACTATACAGTCACTGCGAATAAAATACAGATTTGACAATGTGAAGCAGAATAATATGCTAATATAGATAGATTTCAGTGGCTTCTCACCCATGTCTGAAGGATCCGTTAAATACTTGTTGGATTCTGCAGCCCCGCACCGCAGCTGGTCCGCTGATGATATGCGCAACTTGTCCGGCCCCCGTATATCAATCTCAACTCGCTTTCTGTTCCCCCACAAAGAAAGGACAGAGCCGCTGATGACTGCGAGTGAAATCTTAAAGAAACAATGCATCTGTTTCAACCAACCTCAAGGCGTAGAATAAAGAAGGTCAAGGTTTTTACGCACGCAGAAATTCCCTTCGTTCTTTTTTTGGCGCGTATTTGAATTGCACGAAAATAAACGGAGCAACTTTCAGCTGCAGGAATCATACGTGTGAATATCAGGCTGGGATATCCAGTGGGGACTTTTTAAAATGAAGATTATTATTATATTGTTTTAATAAGCATGCTTAACACCTTTGATACGAATAATGCCTTTCAGATGGAAAGATAAAGAATGATATTTACTAGAGCCACTTCCCTTGATAAGAAATACATCACTAGTATTTTAATTATGTTGAGTTGTTTTGTCATTTTTATAATAAAGCAACTTGTGTGTTTCTCAGAAATAGTCTACTTTGGGTCAGTGCCAGCTTTTTGGCTCCTGTCATACTGCAGGCAGAAGAACCCAAGCCAGATTTAAGCAATATGAACAGAGCAAATCGCATGAAATCTGGTCTTTTCAATTCTTTTTTGGCCCACAGATGAAAATTCACGTCCCTTTTCTGTTTCTGAGCACGCTCGCATTAATGTTCTATCAAATAAGGAGGATCGCTTCAAAGGCAGCAACAGCATCTTTGAGACGTGAGGTTCCAAAATCTATAGATAAATGAGAAAAATTCCTGATCCAATACTGTGTTTGTCTTCTTGCCTTCAATCTCAAAAGTTGACTGCGATCATCAGGCTTACAAGAGTAATCAATGCTAGAAATGACTCTGTTAACTTTTTAAATTACTTTGATACTAGACGTACTTTTATTGTTCATCACCATCCTTATTCTAAGTATTTGGTCATGTTTCTGGTGTGTTCTCACTGATATCAGATGTTGGTTATTGCATGATAGACATGAACACTCAAAGCAACAAAAGAATCCTCTCACTTTCAGCAGTGTGAACACAGCCATGGTCTACATAAGGTCACAAACCCTTTATATCAAATATTCATCATGAAGTAGATCATATCCAAAATGAGATGCGGCATGACCGGAGCAGAGCAGCAGCAGAGAAGCATGACTGATCTCTGACGACCTGACTGTAGAGTCAAAGACCGTCCTCTGATTCATCCCCACCCTCTGGACAGGGCCAAGAATAAAGAGTCGACTCCTGGCTTCATTTATACACAGTAGATGGCAGGCTTTCTCCTGCCAGGATGATTTAACAGCAGAAGGCACATGGGGGAGTTTTCCTCCACAATGCTGCTCATTTTTTAAGACAGTTTTGTCAAGAAGCATATCCAAACACAGCACTTTAAAAATGTCCTTTTTGTGCAGCAGTGTGCTTGTCTGAACATATATTTGTAAGATGTTTTACTGAAATCTTGGCAATCACAAATTAAAGAAGCAGCTTAACATGAGGAATTATTTAATAATTTATTCAAACAAGAAATTATCCTAATTTTAAGATGCTTCTTTAATTTTGTTATGGGTTATTATTTCCTCTCAGCTAATGCAATTAGTCTCACATTACCACCCTTTTAGATTATTTATTTTGAGCTGTTAGGTGAGAAATCCTCAGAGAAGCGCTGCTCATGTTATACAAGTCTTGTTCTCCATTAGCCAGGTTGTTATACATGGTGTTTTACGGGCTCTGACTCATGACTTTGCTCCTTTACTCTAACATGGGTGTATCCTAAAAGGGCTGCTCAATACTTAATGACACTATAACAATAAAACATGCTTTCTTTGGAGACTTCTAAAACTTTAGCCTGCCTTCTTTGTGTAATTGTGTGTTCAGATTTGTGACCAGGTTGTACTCTGACTCATAATACTTTATGCATCACTTCATGTAGTTTAATAATGCAATTGTTCCCCTGCTTACGTATGAATCAGTGGTGCTGCCTTTTGTGAAGGGTTCTGATAGACACTGTAATTTCAGGACAACATCTGTCTCTAGAACAATCATCCTTGAATTACAGTGGTGCACATGAGGTTGTCTGCCTTTGGGTGACATCCAGCGCCACGGGTGAGAAGAAGTGCGATCAGGTAACAGGTGTGAGGCGGTGACTTGAGACGGTGCTTCTCTCCTCTGCCGCCTCTCGTCCATTCACAGCTGTGCTCCGCCTCCCGCGGTCATCTCAGAGCATCGTTTTGAAAGACTGTCATAAATATGCTCGACGCCCTATCACTCAGAGATAGAAATTTGAGAAACCCTTAATCAGCTTAACAGACCCCCACTTCGTTCTATATCTTCCTGCAGGGGCCATGGAGAAGGATCCTTATAAATGACTAACACAGCTGCTTTAGCAATGCTTCTGTGACGACTTCTGTTTACATCAAGTCTATCATTGTAATTATACATTATTTTGATGCCAAAGGAACAAGTCTCTACTTGTCAGAACAAGCATTCTTGGTAACTTAAATCAATCTCTATCAGACAATTGTGCAACTTTATTTCCTCCAGTTTGAGAACATTGTGCATCAGGATAATCCAGCTAGATATAAAACACAAGGAGCTTTTTACAAAATATTCAGAATGTCTTTAATTCCATGGCTGATTTCATCCTCGACACAGTGTGAGTGGGGATTACACGCACTGTTTTATTCTATTAGTGTTCAGAGTAATATTTGTCCCTCAGCCTAAGTGGGATCTCGTTCTCTTCGCTGTGCCTGTTCTTGTTCTGTAGACATCTCCTCCTCTGCTTCAGGTGGAAAACAGCTGTCGCCACCAGCAGACATGCTGATGCCAGCATCATACCTATGCCTGCAAACAATGTCAGCTGAGCAGACTTGGTGTCCTCCACTTTGCAGACGGAGGCCTTTGAGGGAAATTGAACCATGTCATATATCCCTGTCCAAGTGGGCACCCTGTTCAAGTGGCAGGGCTCCATGCTCTCATTTATTAGCAGATTAACCCAGACAGTGGCATAAAGTGGAGTTGGTCGTCCTCCATCTCTGACCACAATGAACAGATGATGCATTCCCAGGTCGCTCGATAGAAGTTGCCGAGCAACAGTGATGTTTCCTGACCTTGATTCCACCTGGAAGGGACTGCTTGTGTGCGCAGCCTCTGGTGCTGCAACAGTGTATGTAAGTTCTGCATTTAGCCCTGAGTCCCCGTCAATGGCATATATCTTTGTTACCATGGTGCCTGCAATGGTTTCTGGGGAGACAGTCAGGCATGATGAGTTGCTGCTGGGAAGGATCACTTCTGGCTGATTGTCATTGATGTCCTCCACAAAGATTGTTACCCTGGCAATGGAAGTAAAAGCAACGGGACGCCCATGATCCGTGGCCAGCAGGTAAAGCTCATAACGGTCCTCAACCTCACGGTCCAAAACAGCTGTTGTGTACAATGTGCCCTGGTTGCTGTCTACGACAATTGGTCCACTGCTGTTTGCAACATGCAGCTCTATGGTCCCATTTTCCCCTTCGTCTGGGTCTGTCACCTCTATCCCCCCTACCTGGGTAAACAGCGGGACATTCTCATGAATGAAAAAGATGAAGTGAGGGGTTAGAAAAACAGGCATATTATCATTCTGGTCCAGAACACGAATAGAAACTGTGGCCACTGATTCTAAGGGAGGAGAGCCACTATCTCGTGCACACACATTAAGTTTGTATTCACTCTGAAGTTCCCTATCCAGAGAGGCTAACACAGTCAGCTGACCAGTTGTAGGGTCAACTTTAAATATGGCCGGTGCATATTTGTCCAACTTGTAGGTCACCCTGCTGTTGGAACCACTGTCTGCATCCGTAGCTGAGATATGCATTAGCGACATCCCGGGCTGGTTGTTTTCCTCCACCTCTAGCTGATAGTGAGACTGGAGGAAATGTGGAGTATTATCATTGACATCTTTCACCATAGCCCTGAACACATGCCTGATAGGAGCAATCGTTGTCCCATCAGCTGATCTCCCATGCCCTACAACTGTAATATGATACTCACTTTTCATCTCGTAGTCTAGGGGTCTTGAGGTGGAAAGCAGACATTTGCCATTCTGTGGGCTTAGAGTGAATGGCACTTCATCCTCAATGGCAAAAGTAAAGTCTTTATAGCTGCCCTCAAGCTCTAAAATAGCTAAGACAGTGGGGGGCTGGTTCTCTGGTAACATCATAGTCTGGTTTAATTGTTCTGCTATGAACCTGATCTTGATTGTCAACTCTTTGTTCACCTTGGGGAGCACAGATACAGTTACCTGAGTGACTGCTGGGGGGCAGTGATGGCCACTAGCTAACACTGTCAAGAGCAACTCCTCCAACTTGTCGCTCTGGAGGTCCAGTGTTAGTCTGATGTTTCCATCGAGCCTGTCCAGTCTAAAGAGTTTCCTGGCCCGCTCTGACACTTTGGGACTAAAAGAGTAAATGATGGCAGCATTTGGGCCTAAATCTGGGTCTGTGGCTATAATCTGAGCAACCAACATGTTCTTGAGGGAGTCTCCAGGGATGGTGACACTTTGTGGGGTGTCAAAACTGAAGGTTGGACAGTTGTCATCAACATCTGTCACTGTAACTATCAAAGTTGCTGTAGCACTAAAAGGGTATGAGGAGCAGTCTGTTGCCACAAGCGCCATCTGGTACTGGTCCTTAGTCTCCCTATCCAGGCCTGTTTGCACAACCAGCATGATGGTAGACCCATCTTCTTCAACCTTTAGGGTGAAAACTCCGTCAGAGTCTTGTAGGTGGTACTGCAGCTCACCATTACTTCTGGCATCCCGGTCCTGAGCCCGTTCATCCAATAAGAGGCTAGCGCCCACAGTCACGTCTTCAGAAACACTAAGGTGGATTTCAGTGTTTTCAAAGTGAGGCGCATTGTCATTGATGTCCTCTATGATCACAGGAAACTGTACAAGGTCTCCTGAGGGCCCCACGACTGCATTGTGTAGAATAATGCATTCCTCGCCTTTTGTCTCCTCGGGGCAAAGAACCTCACGATCCATCTTTTTCTCAGTGGTGTAGAAATTGCCTGTGTTTTGGTCCATCCACAGATATTCCTGGGTCAGGAGCTGGTATGGAGGTGGAAAGTATTTACTAAGTGACCCTGCCAGAATACCAGGCTCTTGTTCCTCTGGAATAGAAAACCGGACAGACTCCCCAGAGATCTGCCAGAGATGAGCCACAACCAGCAAGTTCTGGTGGGAGAAAAGAAAAGTATGAAAAATATTGAAACCACCTGTATTTTCAATTTTGATTCTTCATTTTTACAACAGTTGAAACTGATGGAACACCATATTTTCCCTGGGGTAATATTTTGAATACTTTTTTTGAATTTTGTATACTTTAATAATCCCCAAAGGGAAATTAGAAACTCACTCTAGCGTATGGTTAGTAATCACACACATGCATGTTAGTGTGTACAGGCCCTGTAACACACACACACACACACACACACACACACACACACACACACACACACACACACACACACACACACACACACACACACACACGCGAGGCCCTATAGCCATGCAGTGGGGGGGCGCGTAGAGTGGTGGGCAACTCCTTCGTGGTGCGCCCCTTAATGAGTAACTTGTAATGTGAAGCCCCTCACCTACCTTTACATACAAAAACTAACTATGAATAAATTTGACATTACAAAGAAAAATTATTACATTATTTAAAAATACTTTAATTAAAATTGCTTTTAGTATGTTAAGCTGTTGAAAGGATACCAGCTTTCACACAAGTGAGAAACTCTTCATTGCCGTTCCGGGTACTCATCACATTTTGTGATTTTTATGTTTTTTTAAAATTGAGCACTAATGAAAAACGATCTAGATAACATGCATTCTGTGAGAAACACTGAGCAAGAATTAGATATCATTCGATCGGAACCTCTTTGCTTTTCCTTTGACTCACTGACCTGCAGCAGCCCAGCCCAGTTCATATTATGAGGAGTCTCATGGCCCATCGCCCTCTCACATGTTATCCAAGTTCCCAGGTAGCGAGTGAATGCTGAGGACGGAGGCTTTGACCTAAACCTGGACAGCTGCTGGCAGAGTTTGTTCCAAGCTCCACCTACCCACACTTACCATGTGTGAGAGGCTGACGCAGGAGAAAACAGAGGAACAAACAGGTTTATCTGCATGATTTGAACTCATGTACTGCACCTCCTGCTTTTAAAAGGAACAAAACAATGAGTAAGCGTGGGCCTTGTGTTATGTAAATCTCTTTCATGCAAACTGTGTTAGGCAGGATTAATGCATTAATACAAAACTTGTTTGCGCACGTATTTTTTAATAGTACACCTGGCACCTGTTTTTTAAAACCTACTTCATTGCATTATAGCAGTCCTGATATCATGTTCTGATCTCAGTTTTGTTTTCTGGTTTTCCTCTGGTCAAATTTGGTCAAGCCTGTATCTCCTGGAGATCAAGAATTCTTAAACAAAATGACAACCAGTCAGCATTCAGAGAGCACGGACCTCCATTTATAACTTGAATGAATACACTTCCTTAGTGAGGATAACAGTGTTAATATTTTATGGTTCTTCTGGCACACATGGGACCAAACAGGTGCTTGCATCTCCTGCAGGTGAACACCGGTGGGAAGTACAATTTTATAGTACAGTACATTTCAGACGATACTTGTTTTTCTTTTTTGTTCAACAGTTTTTGATGAATTTAGTTACCACCAACAAGGAAGTTATGTTTTAACCACCATCTGTTAGTTTATCAAACAACTACAAAATAGGTTTTCATAAAACTTGGCGGCAGAGTTGGAAGGGTGGCAAAAAAGAACTAAATAAATCTGAATGCAGATAAAGAGGTGGATGATTTGTTAGCATTAGAATCCTGAGCACAGTTGTTCTGATGTCTTTGGAATTTGGATTAAGTTTTATTATAATTAAGGAATGCTGTTGGAGGTATATATTTTACTGGGTTCCATTTCATATTTTTTATTACTATGTAGATTAAGTATTTAGATAGATATATGGTGAAACCTGATTGCTTAAATGACCCAGGAATATATTCAATAATAAAATTAAGCCCATTCTGATTAGTTACATTTCAGTGCCAAAGACATGTTAGCACTACAACATACCACGAATGATGTAGATCATGCCAAAGTGGGCTATACTGCATTCTTAGTACTTTTGATAATTACATTTTGCTGTAATTTAATTGCAGGATCTGAGTGCCTCTTCTGCCACAGGCGACACCGGCAAAACCACTGAGGACCTCTGTCGACAGAGCAGAGTACTGCACCACTACTGCAGAGGAATCCCTCATCAGTTTCACTTTGACCATTGTGCAAATGTAATGCCTTCCGTTGAATTATGGTTATCCCACACAAAGTCAACAATTTAGGTAAAAAAATCACACCACAGCCGCCACTACAGATGAGTACAAATATCCCTGATAAGGTGATTAGGGAGCTACGTGAAGGGGCTCTGCCCATTCCATCCAGCCGTCAGTCTGTATGTCAAATAAGAACGAATTTAATGATTAATGTCTTTTAATATTTTTGTCTTTTTACAGAAAATATTTTTTTCACACAGAATCCAAATTCTGAATGGGTACATTTTTTGCTATTTCGGAACATTTATCATTGGTTTGAGTTTTTCTGTATTAGTTTCCTTGGTTACAAATTGAACTATGGCTCAAAGATTTGTTTCAGATGAGGGTTTTCAGAACAACACTCTTTCATGAAACGTTTTGTTTATTCAATATCTTTATTTATGCACCTATATTTTTTCCCACACAGTGAAACACTTCACTGTGTGGGAAGTTCCAGCGTTTTTGGAACTCTATTGAAGGAAGAGGTTTTTGCTTCAAGTTTAATTATTTTGTCTCTTGCTGCTTCAGCTCCAATCAGTGTGACTCTCACATGAATAGGACAACAAACGGCTGACTTCACGTCTAGACAAAGTTTTCTAACCGGGAGTACCGCGGTGTCATCCGCGTGTGGTTTTCCGGTGAACGTCCCGCCCACTGTTTCCGGTTACAGCTCAGCGGTGAGGTTTTTTTGCGCTCTGATTGGCTGGTCGTGTCAGCTGGCGAGTGGGCGTGGACCTGCTTGAGTTTAAACCGCAGAGCCAGTCGGCTCGTTAATGCTCAGAGGCTCAGCAGACTGGTGACGGCCTGTTCACGGCTCCGACATGTCCACAGGTGAGTCCTCTGTGGAGCTCACAGAAAACCAAGATGCTATCAGTACGAGTACTAACATTTTAATACAAATTAAAAGTGGAAATTACCCTGAGAGAATGAAAACTTGTTAACTTTTTGAAAGCCGCATTCGTTCATAACTTACAGAAGTTGTTGAATGTGTGTGTTCATATTTATCAAGGCTTCTGGCAACTCCTGTTCCCTTTCCATATTCAACTGTTAAAATTCATCGTGTATAAATTTCATATTATCCACACAAACTGTAATGATTAATACTGTAAGAGTGGTTTTTATCATAAACCACAAAGACTTAGATGTAGTATTTGTTCAATTCCAGTTTGTACACTAGGTATTTTTAAAGCTGTAACTTTGCTTCAAAGGGCTGTTGGGTATTTTTGCTCCCTGAAATCATCTTAGATGAGCGTCACGTTTTTCTTCAAGTGCAACATGATTCATGGTTTCCCTCCAACTGCTGTCACATTTTCCGCAGACTTAGAGCTTGAGCTTGGCGAGTTGCTGCATGAATTCCAGGATGTGGTGGAGGAGCTGAAGTCCCCTTCTAGAAACAGATCTCATGCCTACCAGCACATCCTGCAGGAGGCCAAAAGTCGCACAGGAATGGGGGAAGACAGCGGGGTGGAGGATTCAGATTACAGTGAGTGACAGATTTGTTACCTGTGTCATTGTAATAAAAATAATGTTCTTGATCATTCAGAATGTGGGGAAGTAAAGCCTTTCTGGTGCATCAATTGCAGGTGGGTGAGGTTGCATAAAGTCTATTTTTCAGCACAAACAACTGCAGCTTGACATTTTCAATTTGCATGGAATTAGTGGTACAAGAGGACACGTCCCTGGACTCTTGTATTAAAGTGGCTGTTTTGCTCATGACAATACAGTTGATGCACTGGAATGAACTGCAATTTTAGATAACCTATCTTCTGTAATTGTCTGAGTTTTTCGCTGCTTTATCCGTCGTGTTTGTCGACAGTTATGAGATAAAAGGAGGAAACGAGCTTCTCTGCTCCCATGCGTCATCATTATTGTAACTCTTTTGGCCCCCCCAAACATTTCACGAGCCAAACACGCTCACAAAAGCTGACACTCACAGCGAGTATGCCTTCGCCTTCACTTGACTGTGTGCT
Organism: Antennarius maculatus; assembly: GCA_013358685.1. NCBI lineage: Eukaryota > Metazoa > Chordata > Actinopteri > Lophiiformes > Antennariidae > Antennarius > Antennarius maculatus. Next base: position 10,613,041 of record CM023614.1, on the reverse strand, counting down.
GAAGTCATTGTGTTTGGCTGTATCATTGTGTTACAGTTGTTGTCATAGTAGGTGTTGATCATTTGCATGGGCTGGCCTTGCTGCTTGTCGTCTGTTTATCTCTACTAACCCCCCCTCCTGCCTCCCACTCCCCCCCCAGGCAGCGAAGCTTCTTTGGGAAACAGTTTGAACACCAGCGAGGAGGAGCTGCACACAGCAGGCATAACGCTGGCACCAAAAGGTACGAGAGTCTCACATCAGCCTATCTGCATCCAGATAGCCCCACTGAAACAGCGATCACTATCACGTCTGCTCTGATCACAATCACGGCCTCAGAGAAACACACAAACCCCTCCAGGAGCTGGGAGCTCTTTAGTTTTTAACACAACAAAGCCCTACCGCTGTAGTCGTGATGTCACAGCTCCTCCCTCCTGCATGCTTCCTGCTGGGGCTATTTGTGTTTTTACATGTCGAGACTGGCTCAGGTGTGTTTGAATGACATAAGCTACCATTACCTTTGAAGAAGGTGACCAGGGTGTGTCACTCACAGAGAGCCTTACCTCATTTATGACAGAGACCCCAGCTGGACCCACCAAGCTGTGGAGAAATGGCTTAAAATTTAAAGCTCAAGATGAGCTTCATCTTAAATTGCACAAAAGAAACTGTTCTTGAAACACAGAAGCTGTTTGCTTTGAATGTGCAGTCATTTTTAGTTTTCACGTCTGATCCAATGGAAATATCATAAAACTAAGCCACATTTCTCCACAAAAATGTTCCACTGCTGCTTTTTTTTCCTTCAGATTCTCAAATTTCTTGACTTGCTCTCCTCTTTCTGCAGCCAAGCTGGGAGACACAAGAGATCTTGAGAGTTTTATCAACATGTTGGACCAGGAACTTGCAGGTTTGTCTGTTGGAGAATTACACCCCCTATCACTCAATCTCAATTTATTCTCCTTTCACTTGACAAGTCCAGAATGCTGCGGTTAGTAATGTTGGCAGACGATCACAGAGCTCACATTACACACTGAAGTAGTATTGTGTGGTAGAGGCCACTTTGTGTCTACTCTGTGCAACACCCCCAGTTTATCTCTTCGCACCTCTTGTGTGTAAATGTGTCTGGATGATCTGAACTACCTTTAGTGATAATAGCATACTTGACTGCATGAGCATTGTGGTTCTGCTATCAGCACTAAAGCAGTGGTGTTTCAGAGGCTGTGAACACGAGCCCTGTGAACACACACCCCCACACACACTCACAAACTGCAAAAAAACAAAGCATACATCCTCTGCTATCAGTAATCTAGACATAGAGAGAACTAATGTTACAAATTAATCATAAACCCCCTACGTCTTTACAAGGCTGTTATTCAGTGTTTGCTTGGCTTCTTATTCTGGCTTCTTACCTTCTGCAGTTTTCTCTTTCTCTTTTGCAGAAATGTGAACAGAGGGAAGACGTATGCCCTAAAGATGAAGGGGTGAAGAGGGCCAGTGGCGACGTGGCCATGCAGACCTGAGAGAGCCAAGTCATCCTCTGGCACCTCAAGGGGAAAATTTTAACATTAGAGATTAAAAGGACATTTCCAAATTAAAAACTCCCTAAGACCTCTGCAATGTCATGTCCTGTCGCCATGAAGACGTCCCTGCAGCATCAAATGTGGAATGTGTGACACATTCTTGAAATTAAACAAAGCTTCTGTCTGTTCAGGATGAAAAAGGAAAAGCTGCAAGGAGTAAAGAGAGAATATTTCATGCCCCATTTAAAATTCCTAAAAGAGCTATTGCAGTAAAGGGCCCTAAATCCTGAGTGCCATTTTCAACAGGCTGATCTTCCTTCAGCTGAAAATTACAAACGGCACTTCAGCTCTAGACTAATTTTAAATTCGGCTGATTTGGATTTGCCATGTTCCAATCAGATTTTAATTCCAGTGTACAGTTCTTGTTAATATTCTTTTTTTTAATATGTATCTAAGTGTTGTACAGATTAATGCACACCTAAATAAAAGGAAATATTGATGGGATGTTTTTCTACTTCATTTCTTCTGTTTATTTGTGTAAAAGTAATCTAATCTTGGCTCCAGACTGAGCGTGGAGAAACTCCTGGCCTCTCTGCCCACATCTGATTCAACACGTAATGTGGAAAGCCCCTGACAGCACTGACAACAAATTATATTCAATGTGCCTACACCATCACTGTCCCCTGATTTGACTGAGCCTACTATCATACCACATGAGCTACTCTTTTTTTTTTTTTTTTTTTTTTTTTTTCTTTTTTTTTTTTTTTTTTTGCACCCCTGCTTTTTCTGTCTGTTTTGATTATGCTTTGAGTTTTTCTGCTGCCACCATATCAGGAAACCCACAAATTTAGCTCAGGCATCATGTGAAGGGAAGTGTGTCAGCTGTTCTCAATGCAACAATGCTCATTTAGATTTTCAGCTGTAAGCAGGGCTTTGACTCTGTTATAACTTATTGTCACAACTCTGAGCTCAAAGAAGATTGTTGTGCTTTGTTTGCTTTGTCTGTAATGGGAATGTTGGTGGCTTTCTAACTGAATTTTCTGTCATGGTTCGTTCTAATTTCCACCATCATTTCATCGTAGAGGTTTGCGTTTGTAGGCGTCCCCTTGTCAGAGAAATGCTTCTTGGATAAACACAAGGTTAAAATGAATGCTGTGTTAGTAAATAACCATTTGTACTCGTGACTTCTGATTATACATTGAACAACAACTATTCCAGCTGAAGTATGCACAATTATTTTAAGTTTGCTGCACAACTGCAAGAGTTGAGGATAAGGTTGAATGAGGATCCAATTTGAACAATCTCTGAAATATTTAGCTGCATAGCTTATTGTAGTCACATGAGACTCTGGTTTCAGAGTGATGAGTGAAGGAAAACTTGGAAAGAGAGATTTTAGGGTTCAGCAGATTATTGAATTATCCTTTTTTTTTTCCTTAAAAATACACGAGCAGCTGGTTGATCGCCCATCATCTGTTCACTGGTCTGGGTGATACATTATAGATAGGCTGCCCGAGTAGAGATGCCTTTCGACATTGTGTCAGTAGCAAGTGATTAAATGGAGGAAGGCTGGATGTTTAAAACACTGTCCTTTGTTTTTGTTACATTAAAAGACAGTTTGTTCACCACCTCAAACTGTAATTAAATATTTAACTCCGATGTCTTGGAATTGGCACTGGCCTTGGGAGAAAGGGAGAATGTAGCAGTAAAATAGACGAGCTTAATATTTGACATCATTAAAAAGTACAGGGGAACAGTGGGTCCAATAAAGAGACAGAAAGGAAAACCAGAGAGTTCAAACAATAGGAAAACACATAGGGGTAACCTGCTCCTGCCGCGTCGTCTGTTCTACTTAGAAAACGGCAAAGATGACTGATTGAGGCCACTGCTGTTCAAGATAGTAACAAACAAAGTTGCCTTTGACGTGATGGAGCTTCCCTTGCAAATGAAGGACACATCCTGTTTTCAAAGAGAGAAGGCAAGGAATTGCAAATATGCAGGAAATGTGGCGATGTCTTACAAATGCAGCTCAGAGATTTTTTTTCCACTGCTTTAATCCACACCCTCAATTCACTGCACACAAAAAGTCACCAGCCACTAATTATGCCGTATGATTTTTATTAGATTGCTCTTCAGGATCTGATGTAATATATCAGTTTGTCTGAGGGGAACAGCTCCCCATTGTTTAACTAATTACAGAGACCAGCTTTTGATTGGCAGCCCACTCGAGTGAGGGGCCAAAATGTCAGCCGGTCTCCTTGTTTAGATAACAGACAGAATGAATGATGAATGAAGCGTTCCCTGGCTGGTAATTTAAAGTGAAATGACGTTATGATGAGATGGTGAGTGGGGAAAGAGGGATGAAGACATAATAAATATGTTGCACCCCTTTGCTCCTCACCTATGGGCTCAGGCCCCTTAGTAATAAATGTCACATGGACTTAAAATCTCTGCTCACAGTTCTGGTTTGTTTTAAGCTAGTTAGCAAGCTAATGAAGATGTAATTGAGTATAGCAAAAAGGAGACACTTATTATCAGACAATGAGTAAATGAAGCAGAGATATGGCCTGTGTAGCGAGGCTATCACGGCCGAGACGAGAACAGCATGCAGAGCACGCAGCCCCTCTGTCATCTGCCTGATGAGAGACTGGAGCAACGCCGCTCCCCTGAGAGCTCCCCAAATGATCCAGGCTAACAACGCTCTCCCAAGGAATTACCCAGCACAACCATCCAACGCACACACTGAACAACTGAAGACACACAAAGCCGAGACCAGCCTGTGAGCTGGGATCAAGACTCAGATCACTGCTCTGGTGTTGGTGCACAACTCTCCACAGGCAGAATGAGGAGCTTTGACCATATCACTGGATATGAGATAATATCTCTTGTGTGACCTCACATCAATATCGAGTCAGATATTCATGGACCATATAAAGACCCGAGTGCAGTAGTCCGTAGCTTTATGTTCAAGCTCATGCTAAAAGCGTTTTGGTTTTACTGGTTATTCCACTCCTTTGGTTCAATGGAATAGATTGTTGTGAAATCCATGGATCTTTTTCCAGAGTGTATCCATAAGACTTCCTCCAGCACCATTGTTGACATTTCACTGAAATGTCTGCTGGATGGATCGTCATGAAATTAGCTACAGGCCTTTGTATTCCCCATAAATTAATTTTAAGGACCTTGAGGATCCTGTCACTTTTTTTTTTTAGTTAACACCAGACCCAGGTCAAAAGTTCACACTGTTTTTGAACGAATTACATCACATTGGCTTTGGCTCTGCTCTACTTGTGTGTTTGTGCTTAATTAAATTAGAAACTGACAGTACCCATAGCACCTGTCTGGCCTGGCTGACCACTCAAAGCAGATTCAACGCAAGCCAGCGTTCACTCATTCACACAGCGATGGTCGAGACTATTATATAAGGTGCTGAGGCCTCATCAGGAGCAACACCGTCCACCCAAAGGTGGAGCAACCACTGAAAACAATTTTGGGTTCGATATCTTGCTCAAGGACAATTCAACATATAATCTGTAGAGGCCTTGGATCGAAACGGCAACCTTCCACTCAAGGGACTGTGGATGTTAGCATGTTTATGAACATATATTGTGTATTACATAAGATAAGCATCAATGTGTTACCTTGCTCATTAATGATTTTACCATACGGATGCTTTTTCTTCAACCAGAGCACTCTTGAGTGTAGATTAGGACGCGTTTGATTTGTGTACAAATGCAAGAGTTTATCTTAAGGTGAAAATCAGAATTTGTGGGTTTTATTAACTTATCATAAATAATCAAAACAGCTTGTTTTCTTCTGTGTTTACTAAAATCACTGATGAAAACAAACCTTTCACAGCGTCACAAAACATAAAATCTTAAAGCACTCTGCGGATCATAAAATGAAACTAATTTATGATGCAATATTCATTCTGGTAAAAACAAATTTCCCCTCCTTAATTTTTAAGCCATTAGGCAAAGGAAACATTTTAATGGCTTATTTGGAATTTACTAAGTCACTGTGATGTAAATCTGAGTTTCAACCTATGGTCGTCATGTCATTTCCTGTTTTGGCCTGTGACTTCCCAAACCGGCTTTTAAGGAAGAGGTAACCCGTGTAATTATTTTCAGACAAGCACACAGCAGAAAAACGTGACTCATTCATCCTTCCTTAGAATTGAAATGAACCATTGCATCACTTTTGACTGGGGATTTCTTCATGCTACTTCACCCTTCGCCTTTCAAGTCACACAGGCAATTTATTAGAATTCATTACTGAAACTGAGAGAAACAACACGAAACCTGCAAGAGAACACAAATGTAGTCATTTCTTGTCAATTCTTGTATTACTGAGTGCCTTTGTACTTAAGACAATGTCCAGTTTAGGGATTGGTTGCATAGTGAACACTGCTGTGAAATGGGAATAAAAGCTAACAGATGTTACATGAGTGCTAGTGACAGTGAACATAGTTTTAACAAATGCCATGGGCTACCTAGTGGGCAGGAAAAATGTTGTTTAATGCTGTAATGCACTGTGGCAGTAAGATGTCATTCACACTAGTGGGTCTCACACTAGTTTCTGGTGTGTTAGTAGTGTCAGCAGCGCGAATCGAAACAAATGTGTACAATTTCCAACATCTCAGAGTTGACATGAGAGTTGTCCGTGGACTGTTTTGCTGTTTAAAATTTCAATTTAGCTGCTTTCCAATTGATCAGCCGTCATCTTTATGACACGACTACTAATTACAACCCATGGTAAATGAGAAACTTGAAATTGATTTTATGCAGGCTTTATGGAAATGCATTAATTTGCATTTTTATCATTTTAAAACACCAGAGACAAACATACCGGTAGTGTGAAACGTGGTGAAGCTGAAGTACTTCATATTTAAAAAGGATTTAGGAGTTTTATGAGGTCAGATATTCATCAAACTTCATATTAAGTATTAGTTTCAAGGTTTTGGTAAAAAAGTGCCTTTCAGTTTGTCACACAAACCGAACCGACTGTACAGGACTAGCATTTAGGCATCGCTGACAAATAAACGTCTCCGCCTCTCGGGGTAAAAGTAAGCTAACTTCAAAGGATGTTTCGAGTATTAAACAGAAACAAGTATGCTTTATGTGTGTGTGTGTGTGTGTGTGTGTGTGTGTGTGTGTGTGTGTGTGTGTGTGTGTGTGTGTGTGTGTGTGTGTGTGTGTGTGCATATGTGTGTGATTGCAAGAGTTTGTGTGTGTGTGTGTGTGTGTGGAGAGGAGCTCAAGTATTCAAGTCAGTCTCAATGTATTTGATCTGAAAGGTCTGTAAAAAGCCTGGTAGCATGGATTAGCACTGCATATCAAATTGATGCCACTGAGAGTGAACATAATGTGATCTAAGTGATAAGATACTTTAAGGAAGTCCTCTGGGAGTCCTCTGTAGTCAGCACCAGAGCAGCGCAGGCTGGCAAGTTCAGACGCCAAACTGATGCAACCTTCCCTTGCCACCAGCAACCTAGATCTGAAAAAAGGCATTAGTGGACTGCCATCTGATGGTGAACTCCAGCTGATGCAATTTAAAGATGATGGGTCACACCTCAGCTGCAGAAACAACTTGGTGAAAGTAGCTCAAATCTGCAAGTCAATGCTGCGAACTATGCAAGCACGTCGGAAGGCAGTTGTGAATCTTCCAGGGAAACATGTTCTCCCAACACACCGTCAGACCCCAAACAACGACTGGAAAAATTAGCCGTCAAGCAATATCTCTTGGAAACAGGATTTTCTGGACAGAAAACAGGATAGATACCATGTAGAGGCTTAAAATGTGCTTGTTTCCTGCTGTTGTTACTTCCCTCACTCACACTGGGAGGATACATGCTGTAGTCTCAGCGTCCTCCTTGGGATTTCGAGGCTATCCATCTTACAGGGGGGAGATCATTAAATAGTCGAAAGGCAGCTTTAGGCCAGGGGCAGGTGGGACTGCTCGTACTGGATGGAGTAACGGCTGTTACTGGGCTTTACTGGGCCTCCATAAAAACCAAACCAGCCTATTTAGCTGTTGAAAAGCTCATTACTGTAGAGGTTGTTCCATTCTCACAAAGCAGCAGCAGTTTGTCACAGCCAATCACCACCATATACAAATATATATATCTATATACAGTATATCTATTTATCTAACTATTTATCCAGCTATCTACATCTCTCTCTCTCTCTCTCTCTCTCTCCTCTCTCTCTCTCTCTCTCTCTCTCTCTCTCTCTCTCTCTCTCTCTCTCTCTCTCTCTCTCTCTCTCTCTCTATATATATATATATATATATATATATATATACTGTATATATATAATGTAGCCACAAGAAAACACACACACACACACACACACACACACACACACACACACACACACACACACACACACACACACACACACATATATATATATATATACACAGAATATATATTTATTTACACACACATACACACACACACACACACACACACACACACACACACACACGATATTTAATAAAAAAAAAAAAAAAAAACAACTCACATTGTAAGACCAAATGCAGTTAGCAATGAATTTGTCCTTGCTAACAAGTGCTGTCTGGCAAGCCACAGCTTGTAGCTTATACCTCTGTGCCACAGGACTCTATCGACATCCAAAAATCATAAAAACACATAAAACAGCCATGCTATCGGGTGATACTCCAGCTAATTATCTGACAACTCTGCAGCAGCATCTTCCCTGGACCGTAGCACCATGTTGGGCACATTTCCCTGAGCATGCTGGGAGATATGGCGCCTTGCTTTGCTTGTTTGATGAGCTTTGAGGAAAGAGCTCCTCTCCCTGTGTTCATTGTAATTAAAGAATACGTCACCCAGTCTACCAGTCTGGCTCCTGTCTCTGGGTTTTTTAATGTTTTTTTGATGACAGTGAGGTGAATTGCACTGAGGCGTGTGCTGCATCTGGCTGTGACTTGACAGTTAAAACTACTTCATCTGTTTGTAGAATTTGTTGTTAAAAGCAGGAAGGTCAGATATTTGACGTTTTTCCCCAGAAGAACAGTGTTTTCACATGCAGCTCTTACAGAGATGAACACTTAGATTGTTATGTCTTCATTATAATGTTTTTTTAGGTGAAAAATATACTAAACACTATTATCAGTACCAGACTTGTTGGTCCACTGTCAACTGAAAATGAATGCCATTTTCCATATTGATGAGAACAATAAGATACAAAAAGGATGGATATTTTATTTTGACTATTCCAGTTTATGTGACTCCAAATAGATTCTAAGGACATGAACTCAGAGGTAACAGATCACCCTTAGTGATCTGTACAGTGACATAAATGATGTCAAGATCATTGGTTTGGTCTTCATAAAAGCACAATGTCCCCTTGTTAGGAAAACCTGAAATATATGTGTGTGCTTTGTCTATGTATCATGGGTACAAAAGAAAAATTGTCAAGAGTGTTTTTTACATGGAAATAATACATTAATGATGTTTTGACAAATTGCCAAATAATTTCCCTTTAGAGAAAAAACAGGCTGTTTAAATTAAAACCACTAGAATTTTGGTTCAGTCTCTTTTGGTTCCACTCTACTTCTGGATGAGAAATGCTAATTAGCTTCTTGGTCCACAGAGAAACGTACTAACTCAAGAAAACTAGACTTAAATGATTGGAAATGAGCGAGTAGCTGTGATTATAGCACTTGCAAAGCGGAAGAAAGAGAAAATGGGCAAGTCGTGTCTGTGTGAGATCGAGGTAGAGCTGCTCAGAATGCATTTAGTACGAGGGAGGAAAGAAGAATGAAAAGCAGGAGGAGAGAGAGAGAGATAGGGTGAGGAAGAGGTTGAGAGGGAGAATAAAATAACAACACATTTGCCATGGTAGAAAATCAAATTCACAGAATCTACATGTAAAGGAGCACACATGGATCTCCCTCGTCAGCCGCATCACACCTGCAGCTCTCTCCCAGCGGGGGGCGTCGTGTAATTTGGCACATCCCTTAACTCGAATGGGTTTGTCTTGTGTGCTGTCGAGGCAGTCACAACCCCCCATTGGGATATCCCAGCCAATCCTTGAATGATGCTGTCGCTTTGGAAACACATTCACTGAGGTGCCAACAAATCCTGGCTGTAGAAAAGTGTCTGGTTCATCGCTGTCCCAGTTTCCTACTGGTGGTGAGTGTTGTTACGGGAAGTTTGGACTAATTTCAGACTTAAGGTGCCGCATTGCTGAGAGACTTTGACCCCGTTTTCCTTTTGATGCACCACATCACTACTCTTTCCATGGCCTTCCCCTTTGGTGCTTGATTCTGTGGCTTTTTTTAAAGGACCGTGTGTCCGACATGGTGTCCCCAAAGCTACCGGGTCCACCCCTGCCAATTCTCAGTGACATCTGGTAGGATTTAACAGCATATGGGAAAATTACATAGCAAAAACAGACTGTCCTCTTCTGACATTTCTTATCTTTGATAGTTCACTCTTAACTTCACTCAGTTTTAACCCAGTTCATGTGTGTGTCGGTTCCAGTGGAGTCTGACCTCTCACCACCCGGATCAGCCAGCAGGGGGGACAGTGTACATAGGTTCATTCAAATGCCAACAGCAAGGGAAACGATAAAAAAGCAGGAGCACACAGTGTGAGAGCTTTAAGGCGAACCTCATTCCCTCATCACTAAATGACAATGGGATGGTCAGACATTATTATTTGTGGTGCTGACAGCAAAAGTCATTCAATCGTGGAGCAAGTTGTCAATTTAAAAACAAAGACAGGAAGCGACCAGTTATCGCCTGGCATTAAAATCCAAACGTGATGACCTGTTTTTATTACTTTTCTCTATAATATTTAAATATGCGTATTATGTTCACTTTTATTTCATGTGCAGTAGGTAGCCTCACAGCAAGGCGGGTCTGGGTTTGACACCTTTCTGTGTGGAGATTGTATGTTCCCCATGTATATGTGTGGGTTCTCTCTCCAAGTTCTCTGGCTTCTGCCCACCTACCAAAAACATGCAATTTAGGTGATCACTCCAAATTGTCTGCAGAAGTGAGTGTGTGCGTGAGTGATTGCCTGTTTGTGTGTGGCCCTGTGATGCGCTGGTGTCTCATCCAGGGTGTACCACACCTCTCACCCGTAGCCAGCTGGGATAGCCTCCAGCATAACCCTTGACCCTCAAGGTGGATAAGTTGTTGAAAATGAGACGGCTGCGATCGGTTTCCAAGGTACCTAATGAAATTGGTCATATTTATATTTTAGAAGGCACCCCATGTTCAATGGATTAGAGGTTTTTTTTTGTTTCATTTTTTGTGCTTTAAACAAAACAACCATCTAAACGAGTCCAAAACACTTTGTTGAACAAACAAGTGTCAGTTCATATCTGTGGGGCTTTCCCTTGGCTGCTCCATAGGGAAAGCCCCGTCATTATTCTGATTAAAGGAACTCAACAACAACGAGTACTGTCAGGCAGAATGTGACTGTGACTTGGTGTGAACAGTTTTAATTGGCACTACCTTTTCTGGAAAGGTTTTGTTTTGCTCAAGCTACATGACGTGTTCTTGGACTGTTTAAAGGCCATATTTAAATATTGTAATGACTGCAGATGAAATCATATTCACTCCCAGTGTTCTGAAGGGGCAGCAGATGGAGACACATGTCTTAAACATGCCTTGTCTTACATGCTTCAATAGGTAGTTATAATAAAATAATTTAAATAAACTATTGGGTGAATTAAGAATATATAGAAAGGTTCACATATATTTTTTCAGAACTAAATTTAAATGTAAAGTTCAAGATTTTCTAAATAACAGGCCACCAACCACATCATTCCAACATGTTTGTTCATTCTATTCTACAAATAAATATGATGTGTTCATGACTATGTTTGCTCTTTTGGTATTTTTGGTGGTTTAGCAACTTGGGCTGTGTTTTTTTCTTCTTCACATTTTGTTTTCCTATACTTTATATGCAGAAATGACAAACAACCTTGAACTTCTGCTTCTGTAACAAGTTTGACTATTTGCATAGTCTACTACTAACATAAGCACAAGCACAGATAGATTATTAAATGTTCTGTATGTATGAGACAGCAGCTGCTCGTTTCCGCCTTACTGACTGTGGCTCAGTTTGAAGGCATTGACTGATCAAGAGGTGAGCTCCATGCAAGACATCTCAGCTCAGATCAGCCTCCAAGATGTTTCCTCAAATAACCCTTTCTCTCTCTGCTACTGGCAGTATTGGTGATGAGCTGACCAGATTGTGATTCTCGCTTTGCTGCTTCTCCAATCATTAAATACCAGGGGAAGTTGTAATGGAATACTGTATTCCATAAAAATGTTGAAGCTTATGTGTATCAAGTATCTAAAAATTGCAACGCTCATCCAGGATCGCTGGTCAAGTTGCATTAATGCATCAAACTGTAATGCATGACACAATCTCTGCTACAGCAAGGTACCTAATGGAAATGGCCAGAGATACTTGCAGAATTAATTGATCTATTATTTCTTGGAGAATAACATATAATAGGATGCAATGTGTGTACATCAAGGCAATCTTTCCACAATCTCCCATTGCTGCAGTTCTACTTTGCATGAATTATAGTGAAATCTGGAGTTATGCACGCAGATAGGCCCCAAGCTGTTAGCCTGTTTTTCTCAAAGGTTTCAATGAGAGAAAAGGAAAGAGGGAGGACTTGGGGGTGGGGGTGGGGGGTGGGGGGAGTGTGTGTGGAGAAGTCCTGGGGGGAGGCTTGCACTTCCTGCAAGAATATTTCTTTTTTAACTCATTCAGAATGGAAATAATAAAAAGTCATAGAAGGGAGAAAAAGGACTTTGATCAAGCGACAAAAAAAGTTTTGTGAAACTTTATATATTCCATTTTTTACAGTTTTAATTTGGCACATGGCACAATCATCATGTATGCATCTGGTATACATAAATAAATATTAAATATTTCATACATAAATATACATATAGAGCTCTTACATAGATACCTAGGGTGGTCTTGATTTAGGATGTTATAACCACACATTTAAATGATTTCTGTCGTTGCTTCATTGTCTGAACAGTGTTTTAATCGTTCTGCAGGTGGGAGTGATATCACCATAGAAGCCCTATACATATATGTATGTATGCCCATATTTATATATATTCAAAGAAATACAAGTGTGCACTGATTTACTGGTTTATTCAGTGCAAACAGAACAGGCCACTGTCTGCTTTTGAAGAGAAACTTTTATAAAGTCAGTGGAATCATGTCAGTTAGTTCACTTGAATCCTTAGCTATTTTTTTTCTCTTACATGTAAAATAATATTTATCTTGTAATCTTTAAGCAAAATTAGACATAGAACTTTATAACTCTGAAAATAACAAAAGTGCTATTTTGCAACGACAGACACCCAGGGACGCAGCAGGAACACTACTGGTGATGAACCAAAATCAACAACATGAGAAAGAACTCAGCCCCCACCCTCCAAAAACCACATTATACAACCTACCAAAGAAAAAATAGGTGCACGGACACACACACACTTGCACAAACACACACACACACACACACGCACACACACACACACACACACACACACACACGCAAACACGCACACACACACACACACACACACACACACACACACACACACACACACACACACACACACACACACACACACACACACACACACACACACACTCACCACTCTTGCATTTGCAAGTTCTGACAATGTGTCTCTTCCTTTATCTCATCCTCTGAACAACGCTCGCACGCAAGGAATGAGAAATCATTTTCACATGCACACAGACACACTGGTGCTCTAAGCAGCATGTGTACGTGCACACTCTGTGGAGATAATATCAGATAGCTTAACAGATAAATTGGTTGAAAAAGATGCACTTTTTTTCTTAACAAAACAATCACAGTAACATAGTATTTATCTCTGCCTTCTCATGTCCCAGCAAGAGCTGTCCCAGACAAATTATTTCTATATGAGATTAAAAAAAAAAACCCAAACGATAACACCGTTTGTGTGGGTATGCAACAGAAAAAAAGCGAGTTGCCCAAAATGGGTTTAAAATCTCTACATCTACATATCATCTAGGTTCCCATCCTGGTTTCAGTCTCTCATCCTTGAGTCTCATCAGCCTGTAACACACCCCACTTGGAATTGTCTCAAGAAACAGAAATAATAAAAAAAAACAAAAGAAAAAAGAACAAGCTTTGTGTAAGGCATTGAAACGTAAAACAAAACGAAAAAGATAATTAAAAAACATTTTGTGAATATCGACGTAGAGGCCATTGTTCAATATGTGTCTCCTGCAGGAGGAAGGGATGGGAAATAAAAAGCACTTCTCTTTTTGTTATGAATTCAAGAAAAAAAGTGTTGCTATCTCCTAAGTCTGCTTAAAAAGGCTTTTAAAATGATTATTTTAGAAAAAACACTGCAGAAAGACCCTCTCCCCCCAATCAGGAGAAGAGAAGCAGTTTCATTTTGGCAGCTCTGCACAACTTGACATCCACGGAGAGCTCTCAGCAACTCTCCTCGTAGTAAAAGTCTAGTTAAATCTCTTCATGTTTTAATCCCACTCATGCCCTTCTCCTCCCCTCCCCTCCCTGTGATATTTATAAAACACAATCCTCTCCTCCATTCGTTCATCCTCCTCCTCCTCTTCCTCCTCCTCCACCACATCGCCGCCTCCTCCTCCCCCGCCTGCGCCGGCTCCCCCCTGACCTCCTTAAAGCTATACGCGGGTGGTTGAGTGGGAGTGCGGCAGGCCAGTGGAGTTGAAGCCGGTTGTGAAAGTGTTGTAGGGGTGTAGATTGGGCATGCCCACCAGAGAATTGGGGATCATGGTGATGGTGTTGGGGGTCATCAGAGGAATGTCGTCCGGAGAGCGTCGGAGAGTGAGCGTGTAGTCGGGCAGCGATGCCAAGCGCAGTGCGCCCTCGTTGCTGTTCCCTGCCTCGCACTCGTGATGCGTCTGGTTCATCTGCAGCGACATGATCTCTTCCTCGGGCGCGTGGTGGCCAATGTCATTGGCGGTGGTCTGCCGCTGCGGGCTGGGCTGCCCATGGCCGGAGTCCTGTCGACGCTTGTCCTTGCGGTAGTAGAGGGCTGCGAAAGCCAGCACATTGAGGAAAAGCAGCGACGCCCCCACAGCAATGGTGACACTGAGCTCAGTGGAGTAATCTCGAGGGTTCTCCACCACCAGTGGTCCCGTCTCATCATCGCCCCAAGAGTCTTTGTCATCGCTGTTATAGGCAGGGGACATGGGGGGCCGCTTGGTGTTAAACGGCCAGGAGGTTTTTCCATTTGGCCTCTTGGTGGACAAGGTGTTCTGGGTGGTCTCTGGTGGTGGCACTTTGGTGGTGGTGGAGGTGTAGTGGAACATATCGTGGAGGTTGTACAGGTGGGGCACTAGGTGTTTCCAGAAGGCCACTTTGGTGGCGCGGTAGTGGTCGCGTACACGTGGCTTCAGGCCGATATGCAGGTACAGCTGGTCCTGCGGGTTGTACTTGGACCAGGCCACCTCTTCGAAGCGGTTGGCCTTGGTGTGGATGAACTTGGTGTCCTGGGGAACCGGTTTGTTGGGATCACTACAGGCAGAGGAGAGACAAAGGTGGCATTGTCAATCAAGATTATAAAATCACATTTCATCATTCCTGCAGGGATAGGATGCCTGTCAAAATTCTAAAAAGAAAGATAGCAGTTAATAATTGATCCAGGTGTGTATGATGACTGACAATGATTTATCCTATCCAACTATTATCCCGCTGAATTTTCCCATTATCTTTTTCATTTACACCACAATCTCTGTTCAGCACAACTCAGTCCCTCTCCTCTTTCAGACACTTATCTGTGGGCATAATGTGGCTGTCGGTCTCATCCCCCCTCTCTCCCGTCTCCCCAGATGTGGTTCTTATTTCAGTTCTGATGCAGTCCAATGACAAAGCAGGGCATGGGCTTTTTAAGTAAACACATATGAATAAGTCAGCAGGCTTTAGGACTTGCGTCGGGAGGCATCTTGTTATTGATAATCCAATGCTGGTGGAGCCCCTCCGCTAATTGCTTTGGGAAGGCAGCACAGTGTGCATTGGCATCCAGTGCACTAATGCAAAGTGGACCATATTAATCAAGATACTAAGAGGAAACTGTGTTTGTGTGCATCCATGGATATAACAGTGTTTGTTTGGATACACGTGTGAAATTGAATGTGAGGAACAAAAGGGACGTTGCGAGCCGAATATAGAAATACTCTCAATGCAGTTCCTCTTTTGATCTACAGAGTTCACTCTTCCACTTTTCAGCTGTCAACACGTTGCCTCAACAGCAGATGTCCAACTATTTCAATTACAGTAAAGTTATTGATTTACTGAATAAATTACCATATACCCACAACCCACAGTCACACAAGTCTGTGTTGTGGTGCCAGGAATGGGAATTCTAGGGGTTCAGGCTATCGCTTTCAGAATAGGTGAAAATCTGCAAAAGAACATAGCGAGTAGCCTCTTGAAAATACAATAATTGATGTTGGAAAAGAGGAGTTAAAATTGCCTTGTTGGAAAGGAGACAAGGCTCAGTGCAACATTTCTCTAAATGTCACCAAATATCCCTTTGTGGGTCTGATTATGATGCCAATGGCAAAGTTCAAATTCAGGGATATGCCAGCTATTTTTTTTTGTTTTGTTTTGTCTTTCAGAAAGACTGAAAAAAACTCCAAAGACAGCCAAGAGAATTAAAAGCCACGCCAGAAGAATTCACCCTCAAACCTCTCCTGTGTTCATTTTTCTGCTGTCAATTTTTCTTTTTCAGGTCAGTGCTTCTGGGAGAGGTGAGAGAGAGAGAGAGAAAGAGAGAGAGAGAGAGAGAGAGAGAGAGAGAGAGAGAGAGAGAGAGAGAGAGAGAGAGAGAGAGAGAGAGAGAGAGAGAGAGAGAGAGAGAGAGAGGAGAGAGAGAGAGAGAGAGAGAGAGAGAGAGAGATAGATAGATAGAGTGAGAGAGAGAGAGAGAGAGAGAGATAGATAGAGAGAGAGAGAGAGAGAGAGATAGATAGAGAGAGAGAGAGAGAGAGAGAGAGAGAGAGAATTAGAGGTGAAGCAAATTGAGATGGCTTGAGCTAAATCCATGGACCTGGGCTGGTGTCAACAGAGCAGCCCATAAATAACCTCTTTTATTAGGCCGGTAATGATCCCCAATGAATATTGACAGGCGGACTATGATGACTTTGTAGCTGAATATCAGTAATTAAGTTTCAAAGGAGGGGGTGGTGGAGGTAAGGTCATATTGATCTCTCTGTGAGCAACATGCCAAAGAACAGGACGTCAATGGAACAACTTGAGACGTGGTTATCTGCAGCCTGTGTGCTTCATGAATCTCATAATGTGCTGCGTGTGCCGTCTCACATTCATGCAAGCAAATTTTCTCTCCTGTCTTTCTCCCACACATATATACTAAACACACACACACACACGACAATGATGATGGAGCGCGGAGCAATCTCAGTTAATGGGAATTCCGGGTATTGCCATAACACGGCAAATGCTCTCTTTCCAGGAGGGTCAATTTGTTGAATTGTCGTGGCAAAATATCACAAAGGTACTTGGATAAATCTCACGAAACAATCAGTGTGTGCAGGGAGTGAGGGAGCAGTATTGTGGAGGAGCTAGAAAAGCTCTTTGGTGGCTGGCTGGATGGTTTAGTGCAAGTGAAGATGAATAATTTAGGGAACAGAAAGAAATCAATGTGCCATCTTTAGTTAATTTGATTTGCCGCATTAGAGAACAACTGGCTGCCTTATCTAATTACACACACATATGCTTGGGTAATTGTTGCAAAGTCAATAGTAAACAGGCTGCATTCCTTTGAACAGTTTTGCCACTGCTGCTCAACTTTGGGCTGCAGGCTGGCTTTGAGGTCCTGCTTTGAGCCATAGAGCCAGAGGTACTGATCTGAGCTCGGCGTGTACTTTTCACGATGGTCAGAGCCATTAGGTTACCTGCTGTAACTGTACATGTGTGTATGGGAACTGTGTGATGCAATGCAATCAGATCCACTTTATATTCCCTGAGTCCTGCTGCTGAGGTCCTCAGCTGAACATGTAATCAGCGAAATCATGGCTGAGGTTTTCTGTAGGTGACGCTCCTTAAAATACACATGAGAAGAGCTTGATATTGAAGTGAATGAAAGTGACAGATATATTTATTATTTTATTGTGTATTTCCTGTGCATGAGGTCAAATAACTTCACACAATTTAACATAGTTTAGAAGCGAATGACAGCAGCAGAAATGAAAAGATTTTTGCGCTACATTTGTCGTCACCCTTTGGACTGATAAATATTTTTGAGACATTTTTTTGAGGCTGTATTCTTATTAATTTGTTTGTAAAACAGCAAAATGACAACAGCTGAACACTCAGCTGCAAAACAAAACAGAACTGATTATGTTCTAAGGAGAAATTCTGTGATAACATATTGACAGTCTGCTGATTTCTGGCCTGAAGACTTCCAGAAATCACTGCACAGTAAAGAATTTTCATTAGAAATAAAATAAAATGAAGACACTTAGTGGAGTTTATGTTAACCTGTTGAAAAGCATCTGTTAAACTGAAATAATCATGTGTTTTTTTTTCCCTGTTTGTTTGTGACTGAACAGCTTCAAAGTTAAAGCGAAGTGTGAACAGCCTTGGCATGTACAGTAGCGTGTTGATGTTGGTGGACCTGCATTTGCAGCCCTCCCACTTAATCTGGATGGTCACTGGAGCTGTGGCTGGAGCCCAGGCAGGGCAAAGGGATTATTACACCCATAAAAGCAGGCATTTTAATGGCCTTTCTTATGTGTTCATATGGCTGTGGTACTGTAAACTATCACCTTCATCTCCTCCTCAGACCACAGCCTCTCAATGCTGACCCCCACTAACCTCAGCCTGCCAAATGTGTTAAAGTGCTCCGGTGTTTTTGTGTCTGTGATCGACTGGTAGCTCGAATACGATCTTCATCTTCTGTCTCTCAGCTTGTGAACCTGTTTTCGTGTTTGTGTCGCTGCATTTGATGACCTCCGGGGCCAAGCATATGCAACACTTGAACACAAGACACACGCTTTTTATTGAAGTGCGTGCGCTGCAGCGGTGATGGTGAGCCTCTTCAGGTTGATGAAGTCGTCTATAAGACGCATCACCTGGACGACAGACACGACTCCGAGCTACATCTATGCATATGGCGAAACAGGTCTTTGCTGATTCCAATCCTGCAAGTGGTGATTTAAGAGGTAGATAAGGGGTAGCAATGAATATCATTTTTGTTCTTTTTTTCATTTCACATGTCCCACCTTCCCCTTTTCATCCTGATGTAATTTGTAGCGCTTGAATGATCATAGACCTAGCCATCATCAAATCTGAAAAGATATGTTTAGGTGCCCTAAGGCAGAAGACAAGAATGTATTTTCATCACACTCAAGGTCTCAGAATCTCTAACAGTCTATGGCGTCTCATTAATTCAGTGGCGCTGATGCTCATTTTGCTAAGCTGCTGAAATATGTAAAGTTGAAGCCTGTTTTTCCCCCTCACTTTTTTTTGTCACTGTCACTGTAGCCAATTCTTCCCCTGCAGTTGTTTATCTACTTACCAGGTAACACAAAGTGTGCAGCTAATTGTCATTTTGAACCCAAACACAAGGTTCTCAACACCTTTTCCTTGCATTCCACGTAGATCTTTTCAAAATAAAATACGTTGTAATTCTGTTTTGTTGACTTAGCCCTAGTGCAGCATGAGGGGGCAATTTCTGCATCGATTGGGCAAATTATCAGGCCGTGCTCTTTTACCCTTTGTGTGGTCTCATACCGGGGCAGAGGGCTGAGTGATGCGTGGCTCATATCTAATGGCAGCCTTCGGTTCAGCAGACTAAGTGATGCAGGGCAAGGCACTGTGACTTTGGAGCATGCAGAGGTGTTGGAGGACAAAGCTAACAGAACACCTCTTATTATGGATGCTATTGATTTGGTTGATCAGATGAGTGACAGGAAACAAAACCTCCCTGATCAGGCTGCTGACATTTTTTCCAACCTCTTTTAACCAATTAGAAACTTTCAGCCACTTCTGAATTATTTACGTATTTATCTTTATTTTAATCTGATAACCACATACTAATAAATGTCTATATGCAGATCTACCCTCTTCTCTCCTTGTTCTCACCTACCGTCCTTCTCTCATTACATTCAGGACGCACCATGGCTGCCGATCAATCGCATCCAGGCCCCCTTAACAAGCCACACCACTTCCTTACCTTCTCTAATGCAAATCAGGATATTGGCTACAAATCTCCTATCAAGTGAGTGCCTATTTAATGGAGTAGAGGGGTTGATGTCTGGGCCTGTGCTATTCCACAGTGTCAAGCATTCACAGATCCCCAGTGCAGGTTGAGGAATTGAAAAGAATGGGAGGATAATCCAGAGAAAGGACAAAGAGGCAGGGTGAGGGATGAGTGATGTAACAACGAGAGTTACGATAAAAAAAAAAGGTTGAACAAGTGTTCAAATGAGATCAGATGGGAGACAGAGATGATGCATATGCACTGTTAAACTTATAGAGGGCATAGGTTTGATCGACAGGCAGGAAGAAGACCAAAAAAAAAAAATCTAAAGGCTGGTTGTAAATCAAAGCACTGGTTGTTAAACTGCACTGCGAACCCAGTGTAGTTACTTCTAAGTGCATTTCTGTGGTTGGCAGCCATTGTCACCAAAGACAAAGGAGGCAACGTTGAATATTTTAGCTGCTGAATGCTTTGAATGTGAAACACGAGTTACTTTTTTGTCTGAAATAAGAAGGAGGAAGGAAGAGTGATAAAATGAGAATAGAAAACCAGCACATGACAGCACTATGCTCTTTAACTTCTAACTAAGGCCCTGTGCTGCATGCAGCACCGTTAACACATACAACACTGAAAATGAGACCCAGTCGGGGTGGCAAAAAAAAAAAAAAAAAAAAACGGAGCTGGGAAGACCCACATATTTAGAACACTAATGAGACACGATGATTGAGGTTTTCAGGGCTTTTCATCATTCTGTATCTTCTGAAGTGTTCCGCCAGTGTCTCTGTGAAAAGCTGCGTTGCTTTTTCTTGCATCTGCGTTTGTGAAAGCATGGAAGTCACAGTGAGTAGACTGGTGGTGAAAGTTTGGGGGAAGCTGTTCAGAAGAAGTTGTTATGGCAATAAAGCACAGGACAATTTTGACTGTGAATGGTAAAACAAATGTTGCTGCCAGATAAAACAAAACTCTGAGCTGAGTAAATCCCCAGCTTCTGAAACATCCCTAACTCGCAGGAAAGAACACCCTCATAGTATAAACACACACGCACACGCACACGCACACACACACACACACAGACACACACACACACACACACACTAAGAAGATTTGACAGTGTGCTCTCTGTGTATGCTTTTATGGTTCACTGATGCTGATGGGGGTGTGAGTGGGGGTGGGGGGTTGCATGGACAGGGATACATCCTGTAAAGATGACACATGAGAGCCAGGAACAGGAAGAGCTTTGGGGTGAATGCTGCAGTGATATACAGTGTTGACATGCAGCCCAAGTGTCTTAACTTCGTGTCAAACGTTTCTGCAGCCGATTTAGAGACGGGGCAGCGAGAGCAATCTGGGTCAGTTCATTATGAACATCTGGAAGGGGAGCAAGAGCTGCTTTACACATACATGGAAGGAGGCTGTTGTGCTGCCCACTAAGGCAAAGGGAATTGAGTTGTGCTTTAATTAAAAAGGACGTTCACTACAGCCAGACTGGGTTTGGTTGGTGTTGGAGGAGATATCTATATCCCCTGGTATGATCTAAATGAGGAGGATGAACTTGAGAATGTATGAGAAATACCTCACATCCTCAACGCCCTGTGAGGATTCGGTGGTAGCATCCTTTATTCGGGCGAGGGTAACATTATGGACAGGCATACTGAATTTAATATTATCCCGGCATCTAATCCCAGGCTTTCCAACTGCCTAATTGTGATCTTCGTGTAATCTCTCACTCTGAGGTTATGCCAAGGTGACACACCACTGGGTGTATATTACCCATAACACGGCAAACAAAACAGTTTAGTTCCCACCCGTTGGTTCCAAGATTTAATTATTCGCTTACATGGAAATCTACAAAAACTGACATGGGATCAGTCATTAAGTAAAAACTGTAGTTTTGGCCTCTGCTGCTGCCCACAGTGATTGGCCAGGTTAGGGTTTTGGCTGCTTAACCACCCGTGGCCCTTTGTTGAATTAGTGTGGTTGTAGGTGAGATAAGAAGGCTGCCATAATCAGAATGAAACTGATCACATGAATGATTTCTAATCTTTTCTCATTAGGATTAAACACATCCTGTTGTTCTGAAACAGCAGCTAATATTCTTCAGCTGTATCTACAAACGGCTGCTTTTGTACGTGGTGACACAAGATGGATGCCAAGCAGAGGAGACAGCTGTTTAGTCTGAGCGTCGCTGACGGACCTCGGTAATTTCCTTGAGGAGCCAAAGCAGTTGACATCAGTCCATCTGCACTAGTCTGCCATTAGTCGTTCAAGGATTCAGCAGAGCCAGTGGCTCCAGGGCTAAGCCTATCAGCCATATGTCTGGACGTAAATGCTAGCTGATTGGACAAGGAATGATATAGAGATAGATAAAAAACAGAACAAGATTTCAGGCTGCATCCCATTCAGAATGGGATCAATACTTACTCTGGTTAAAGAGATTGTCAAATTAAATTTCAGTTGTTGGAGATGATTACTAGTCGTCATACAAAACGGACCATACTTGGAGATGAGTGGGGGTGAAATTGAGCGTTGTGGGGAGCCGGAGTCACCCAAGGCACGAGTGATCGACTCGGTCCACGCTGAGAGAATCGATAATGCTGAGGGCAAAAGTTTGATATGTCTCTCTGATAAGTCTGTGTCTTTTGGGCTCTGGTATAATAGAGAATATATACAGGGTTTCCAGCCGAACACACACACACACACACACACACACACACACACACACACACACACACACACACACACACACACACACATGCACATGTACAGAATGGCAGGCAGCCACTCACACACAGCCTCAGCTCAAACAGTCAGCCAAGCACAAAAAGCACAGCACACATTCTGGAGGAACATTTAATCTTCCTCAGATTCGATATGTCTCAGGTTTTCAGACTGGAACCCATGAAGTTCAGGAAAAACACCTCTAAAGAAAATGTCTTTGTTGAAAAATGTCTTTTCTGTCCTGTACCATCCATCGCAGAGCTTCCTTTTCCCTGCAGCTTCTTTTCTGTTGCACAGACATCCTTTAATAGGACTCGGATAAGATTCTTCTCCGTGCCTCTGTACTAATGAAAAAGGTGAGTGATCAATGCTTTTAGTGATTTGTAAGTACTGCTGTTTAATTTAGTTAAAAGACTAGTGAGTAATATATGTGACTATGTTGTGTGGCTACAGTTACTAGACCAATTAAAACAAAAATGTGACTGATCTAAATTGGGAGTAAAGATGGATGATTGAATGGGAGTTACCGTAGGTACCTAACCTCCTACTCATCCTACTCATCTTAAGATCTTGCAGCAGTCAGTACCCCCAGACAGTGAATGGGATCTTTTAATTTGTCTAACATTCAGCAATTTAGGATGAAATCTGGCTGCTGCTCCATCAGTGCTCCAACCGTGTTTCATGGTTAAAATTATACTACTTTGCTCTTAAATATATGCCATACATTTTCAAACGCTTCCTCGCATCTGACACATTTTTGTAGTGACTGAGTTTCTCCTCTTGTCAAACAACCTTTACGAATACATCACAATCTGGCTGCAACAAAATACAGCAAAAATATGAAGGGCATTCAGAAACAGTGTTACACCTAAGTTATGAATTTTAACAGCAGCTGGCTTCAGGGTTGAAAAATGAAGCAGAAATGTCAAAAACATTAGTTCCTCCAATAGCCACTTAAAAATAATAAACACAAACATGTTCATAGCCTGGCACAAAATTCTGGTTCTGCTCTCTATAGCTTATTTCCTCATTCATGACACTTGTGTGGAAGTTGAAATACTATATAGATAAAACTAATATTTCATTATGCGTAATGAAAGGAATGGCCGCACTGAGTGACAGCTAGTGCAAGCTGCCTATTAGGAATCCAGGCGGATGCTAAAGTGAACACAACCGCAAACACGTTTGATCCTACTGTTTCTATACTTCAGCAACCAGAAGGAATAAAACAACATTCTGTTTGTCTTGTGTGATCCCAGCTTTTTTTGTTAGCCTTAACCAGCTTGGTAGGTGTGCTTCAATAACCAGGTTTCATTTGGCCAAACCAGCTCCAGCCATGCTACAACCTTTTGTCTAATTTCAGTAATCATTTATGACACAGAGACCTATGGATTCACCTGTGGATTCCATCACTGTCCAATCCATCATAATTGCATTAAAAGTCTGGACAGCTATCGATAAAAGCACAAATAACTCATTCAGCCTTTCCCTGCTAATTGTACCTCTGATGGAGAAAAAAAATTTACTGCCAAGAATAATGTAGCTTATGCATAAATTCATTAATCAATTATTTGCATTTGTGGGTGGCTCACTGCAGGGCTGTTTTGAAACATCTGTCAATCTCCAGTTCCCTGGCAAATGTGATACAACCACCGCTAAAAGTGATCCGTGTGTTCAGTCTGCGGCGGTGTGTGCAAATCTGACACGATCATCAATATCCTCTGCAGCGGTGAAGAGGAGAGACAGGTGAAGCTACAAATGGGCTGGGTAATAAAAAAAAGTAGCACAATGAGGTAACTTTTTTGTTTTAGATGAGTGGGACTAGAACATATTTGGTTAAACATATCAGTGGTTTTGGTTTAGAGGAGTGGAGTGAGCACTGAACTGGACTCAACAACCAATAATATGGTAATGATAAAGACATTTAGGCTGAGCATGAACCTACTGATTGGGAATCCAGACAACACAACAGTGTGATTTTGTTTTAACACCTGGCAATAGATCCCGCATCATTTGTCACCACTGTTTTGGAAGAAAGAAATAAAGAGCGTGAAAGATGAATCAGCTTTAGGAATGACTTATTTTCTTTAAATAAATGCTACACAGTGGATCGTATTTTTGTTGTTGTGATGAGCAGTTGATGTGGAATTCAGAAAACAGTAAAAGGGAGTTTGAAGTCATTGGTGTTGGATCAACGCTCAATCCCAGGCCCCCTTAAACCAGTCAGTAATATAGACAAAATATCTGTACCAAAAAACAGCCTGAATACCTAATCAGGATGACTGAACAAGATATAATCATTTTACTTACCCAGTCTTGGCAAAGTTGGTCCAGTAGGTCATCACCACAGCGCTTAGCATGACATCGTTCTTTGAGAAGTTACAGGGGAAAAGTTCAGTTGGGCCAATCATAGGAATTCCAAAAACATAGGGCATCTCATCGCCGTGGGCAGCGTCTGACCAGGCTGGCTTCATCAGGCTTTGACAGTGGTGGTAGAAGGCATAGAAGTATGTGGGCGAACCGTAGCGAGCGTGAAGGTCAGCGGTCACCACCGATGGCTCCACCCACTGGTGGTCGGTGAACAGAGCCACCAAGGTCTTCCGTCTGGTCTCTGGATTGTCTCTGTCTGCCCAATCTGTGTACATGAACTTAATGGTCTCCCTCAGTGTGTCCTTTCCTTCTGGGTACCCGTAGAGACTATCGACGAAGTCTGACACAGAGAAGTCAAAGTCATTTCCAGACACGCCATCTTCTGAGTCAACCACGTTCTCCACAAACCGCAGCCCTTCTCCCTGGTTGACCCCCAGCATGATGTCATAGTTGAGAAACTCCCCTTGCTCCATGAGGATCTCAGGGTCATCGGGAATGACATCACCATCAATAACAGGTCCAAAGGCCACGTGGTACCTCGCTGGTTGTATGTCTTGCTCCACCAACTCCCTGGAGCTCTTCTTCCTCAGACAGTCCACCATGTCTAAGGTGTCCAGGACGTTACAGCCCACTTTCTCCGCCAGGAGACGCGTGTACTTTACTGGCTGGTAGTTCACCGCCCAGCTGGAAAGAGCTGACCCGCTCTGAATGATGGCTCTGTGGAACAGCCCTGCACAAGGACACAGACAGAAGACACAAGAGGATGTTTAGTGTGTCACTAATGGGGGATAATTCAGTTATACTACATGATAGTTTTTAAATTTGTGGCTGCCATCATAAAAAGGGGGCCATCAGCCGCCCATCTGATTGGAATAAAAAAAGGCCACACAGAACAATTATAGAATCATGGCTGTGATAGTAAATGCGCAGATGACGTTGTCTGCAGCTCGCAGACTGAAGGTGGAATGGGCACTGTGTTTTCTTCCAGCAATCTTTACAGGGTTTTCCTGCAATGTTTGTCAGCAGCCGAGGCTGAGAGTTTCATTTTCTAAGCTTTGTTGCAAACAGAGGGTGCATCACAATAGCAAAACCACACAGTACCAAACTGAAAAATTAATCGTTATGAAATGAAATGAGTCTGATTAATGTTTTGTAATACATGAACCCTGCATACAAGTCCTCTCCTTTTAAATCTGTTTTTCGAGGCTTTAATTGCATGACCCTCAAACACAGCAATTATAGACACAGATGGCCCTTTTCGCAATTCAAACACACACATACACACACATACACACACACACACACACACACACACACACACACACACCTACACACACACACACACACACACACAGACACACACACACACACACACACACACACACACACACACACACCTTTTTGCATCAGCTATGCAAACCTTAAGTCTTTTTTTTTTTTCTCTTTTACCTGAAAGATCACTAAATTCTACAGGAGCTGGTGGGTGCATTTCTATAAATAAAACCAGACTCCTACTCCCTACATTTTCACAAGGAAAAGAGCAGCACATTTTCACCTGGAAATGTAATCTAACGTGGTTGCACATAATAAAAGATGCCTAAACTAAGGTGAACGTTGTGGTTTCCTGCCTGTATTCTGCTCAAACAGAGAGCGTAAACAGACCATCTGTTATATGAATCTACATGGGAGTTTGGCCTAAAGGTATAGTGAGTTCAGAAACCAAGGTGAACTAATCTCCAATCTCAGGGATGCTCTTACAAATTAAATTTCATTTTTCTAGCACAGCCATATGAAGTGAATTTAAAATATCTTTTCATAACAAAAACAGATCCCAAATAATACCCATCATTTCCTAAGTCTAATCAAATTGTGTCCTCTTAAAAGATTTCTCTTTGCAGACAGAAGAATGGATGTGACATTACATCCTCCTGGGAGGGCCTGTGTCACATTATCCCCAAAGCGTTGCAGTCTCTGTCTTGACAGCACCACTCATCTGTACTCCTGTTTTATGAATCAGAGAGAAAATCGAAGGTGAAGTTCCCACCACTGCTTTAAAGCTCATGCATTTCCACTACCTGAATACAGGGATTCCTCTAAACATATGACACTATGCAGATGAAGTGGTTTAGAAACGTTTCACATAAAACAAATATCATCTGGCTCTTTCATATTTAAGCCACTAGCAGAGAAATATACAGACATACAGATTACGTTTGTGATATTTCAGCATCAGTGTGGGTGGCTGTGTTGAAGTCTTTGTGTTTATGAGGTAAACAGCAGACTTAAGTGCCAGATATATCACTTTGGTAGTCTTAATCAGAGGCAGCGGGGGGCTTATTTCTTCTTGGAGAAGATGAAGTGTTTATTTACAGAGCTATTTACATTTATTTGTTTGCAAGTAGTAAGTAGAATTAATGTGTCTGGGTGAGTGAACTGTGAAATTTCTCTGTGGTGACTATGTTTACTAGTATGTGCCAAAAATTGCGTAACTGAGCAATGATTTGGGTCTTGGTAACAAATATTTCAAAACCTTCCCTTTTCTGGCTAACGTGTCTCACTGATCGTAGAGCGGGTCGTCAGCTATCTGTGCCCTCGTCCTGTCGCTGACCTTTGAGCGGTCCTTGGAGGGGTGCATCCCTGCAGGATAGGGACCAGCGCTGTGTCTTTCACCCACTTGGAAATAGGAGAGGGGCAGAAGCAAGATGAAAGATGGCCCCTTGGAGGCAGAGCGGGGGCAGTGGCTCAATGCACCTCCTTCGCCCCCTCCCCTGACTCTTTAGTGCTATTGCCTCTCCACATCTTAACTTGGATTGTGTGGTGCAATCAGAGCCAGTCATGGTGTGGGGAGTCTGTCTTGAATCCCAATTGCGCCATCCATACCATAGCCTCTCTCTAAATGTCTTTGATCAGACGCTGCCAGAGCAAAGAAAAAAATGTTCAGAGCCACAGACTGCCAAGATGATTTGAACGACGTATGTCAGTCAAGGCAGAATCTATTGTGGATGCGTTTGGTCACCTGTCTAGTGACCCAAACCCACAGATGACCTACAAAGCTTCTGCATCTATCGCTCTGGTTGAAGAACATGAGGAAGACTAACCGAGGCTTCACCATTGTTTATGGGGAAATATATAAATCCACTGTGCTTGGGCTGTCATTGGACCGATAAATATGCATTAGAGCTGTGTATGATGAGCCCCACTGTGGAAGGAAGCACACCAGGGGAAGTCAGAGGAAGAGGAGAGGAGAGGGGAGTGTGAGCTCTATCACCCACTGAGGGAATCTACTAATTATCCACACTGGGAGGTGAATATGTGTGTCTCAATGCATGTGTGTGTGTGTGCGTGCATGCGTGCGTGTGTGTGTGTATGTGTATGTGCGTGCGCGCATGTGTTTGGGTTGACTGTGATTGATATGACATGGAGGTAGATTGACAGGTGGTCATTACTGTTATCTTCATGATGAGGTTAAGTAATGGTGGCACTGTTTTGTCTTCGGTATTGTATTTGACCTCTACCTAATAAATGATTAATCGCCATCCAAACGAATCACACAGAAAGAACACGGTGTCATCAGCACGTGTGCCACATCCATGTCTCCCATATTCTACTTTGTAAAAATCAACAGATACCCCTGAAATTATCTGCTGTTGTTTGAAATGCAAGAACTTGACACGCAAACCGTGAGCAAATCCATCAAATCATCGCATTGCCGACAGATCGAGGTCACGCTGAATTATGGCTGGAGCTCGGAGGTAATCACTCATCGGGCTCTTGCTAAAGTGCTGTTGCGTCTCTCTGCAGCCGCCTCTGCGCTGAGGTTTGCTGACCTCGACCCGTGCTGCCCCTTCACTAGACAGCCGTTAAACGGGCATGTGGTTCAGGCCCAGGATTGGTGGAGAGGCTTGTAGAGATAATTCATCATGGATAGGAAAAAAAAAAAAGCTTGACCTTGAGGGTATGACGACCACTGCATAGCTTAGAGAGCCATGACACAATCACACTCAAACGCACCCACAGGTTTGAAGCACAAACAAGTTAAGGGCATGTTTGTCAGCAACTATATGGATGAAAAGCTGATATTAAAAAGCAATTCAGAGATGAGGCAGTCCTTTGAAAACTGCTGGTGTATTACGTGTGTGAGGGGTCAGTCCATGTCAGCGATCAAGGATGTTGTGTGCAAATGATGCCATTGAGCTCCTTAAATGAATGGACTTTATAATATGGAACAGCTGGCAAAACAGTCAGTGAAGCATCAGCAGTGAATTTTATCAGTCTGGCCCTGAGATAACTGGGACTGTAAAGTGCACCACCAAAACAATGTCGTCCAAATAAAAGAAAACGTTTAGAAATACAGCACTGCCATTCAGCGACCTCTGTCAGACAGCCTTGAAAGTTTAGATGGGATCAGTGATTCATTTCCTCTACAATATTCTATGACTTTAAGCTAATAGTTGCAAATATATGTACAGCTGCATAATGTTATCAAGGTTCCTCTCATACACATAAAAACCATCAGAAGAGAGAAGTAATGTGGCCACAGGGACTTGTATTTTTATCTTCATTCCCCTTTTCCCATTACTCATACTAGATCTTTTTTTTCTCGCTTTCAATTTTTTTATTTTGTGATTTTCTTTCCATCTCACTCCATGCTGAGATGCTCCTGACTGATTACGAGGCGTGAGCTTGCATTCTACACCATATCCTTACTGTAAGTAAATCTCCACAGACCTGAGGACTGAGCACAACCCAAATGTCTCTCTCCAAAGACAGTCAAACTAGGATATCACTCAGTTGGATACACAATAAATGACAATAAATAAATGTTCTTTTGCCACTTTTCATGCCAGGTTTTTTTTTAAATAAATTTTTTAAAGACTTTTCCACTTGTATTTTCTGTCCCGTTGTTTCTCATCTGTAATTTTCTTTTTTGTTTTTGTTTTTGTTTTTGAGTTTGTTTTTTGTTTTTTTTCTCCCCACTGATACAAAAAAGCATATGAAGTTGTTAAATCCCATCCAACATATTTAATACCACCTGGGAGATAATATAACATTGAAAATCCAATCGTACATCATTGGCCACGCAGGGCTACAAATGCTATCTCCATGGCTACGGCTGACGTTGCCACGGGCTGCATCCACTTCAGGAAAAGGGCCTTCTGGTCTGATCATGCATTAGTCCATGGATAATTTCACATTGCTCTGGCAGCCCTAAAACAACACCTACAATGTTTTTCTGTCCAAACATCTCCAATGACAAGAATGATGCAGACGGATTCAGGAGAAGCAGGGGTCGCAGCTTTCTGAAGAAGCATAATTGAAAACATGTCCTGAAGATACTGTAAGTTAGGCACAAAAAGTGTGTGTGCGTGTGTGCATGTGTGTGTATGCTTGTGTGTGTGTTTTGTTTGCATGACATTAATCCAAGCGAGACAGTTTTTTGCGGTCCTTGTTTACCGCCAAAATAGGGCTTGCCATTTATGAATCATGGCATGCATGATCAGTTTCCTTACTGTTTTATGGCTGCAACCGTTCTTGTCACCTGGTGTCCACTAAACCAAGTTTACTCTAGAATTATTTCACAACAGATAATCCAACAGGACAGCTGCCAAAGCAAATGCATCTTCTTCCCAAAAATGGTTGTTTTGTTTTGCATGGATCAAAACACAAAAACAAATGGATGCATAATTCCTACAAAACTTAAATCTGTCTTACATCCCGGGAGGTGTTGTAGCAACATTCAAATTGAGAGCAATGGGCTTTGAAAACAGAAACGTAGCCCTGCTCCTGTTCTCATCCTGTCCATATAGAGGCATTATCTTAAGGGCCAGTGTTTTCATCTGTCAGTGAGAGACATGCTTCATGCCAGCCCTATATAATGTTGTTTGAAGCTGTTGGTCTTCTGCTCCAGCCTCTGTAGAGACTGCCTGCTTGCCTGGAGGCTGTGGCTTAGGCCAGATAAAGAGTTTGATCCATGAGGGTGGGAGGAGGAAAAGAGGGAGGGAATGGGAAAGCAGAACAGAGAAAGAAAATGGAGAAAAAAGAACAGAGTGAGGATGGGAGGGGAGAAAAGTGGAAAGAAGATGAAATATGCAGTTTTAGTCAAAGGAGGAAGAAAAAAGGAGGACAGAGGAGATTAAAATGACCCCATTGACAGGCTGTGCCCAGGTTCCAGGATCGATATGCATCTGAGTATGGCAAGTGTGATATCTTCTGCTAATCACAACATGACATCCACTAGTCAATACCGTCCACTCCAGGCCTCATTATCATATAGTATACATGCCGGCCTCCCTCGCTCTGCATGGGGAACACAACACTGCCATGGCTTCATCATTAACCCATCAATCTGGTCGTTACCCACAAGCATGCACCTCACACCTGGGTGAAACAGTAATTGAAGACTAATTGAGCAAAATTATTCCAGGCTAGAAATTGGCCTCAGTGGTGGGTTTACTGCGGGAACATTTCAGATTGGAGCATCTTTTCATTTGCAATAAAATGAACTAAACTGAATATTCAAGCACTCCTGTGTGATTATTTTTAGGTGCTTTTGCTGTATTGTACAATACAGCAGATTAAATCTTGCATATAATATAAAACATTCTATTTATTTGAAAATTCTTAGTTATCCAGATATACTGCTCGCAGGCAGAATAAAAAATGCAGATAGCCATGCTCTCACTCACTTATGCTAAAAGACATCTTATCACACTTAAGTAAAGGTTAGGGCAGCTGTTCAGTGCTTTAGCTGCAGGTAAAGTGTGAGGAAATGTGTCTGATTAATGCAAAAGTCAGAGCGCAGAGAGGCTCTCATTTCTTTACCAAAAATCATTCTAAAACTATGAATAGTAACGGTGTTGTGAGGAAAATCTCTAAACAGTTTTCTATTATTTTTATTATTATTTCTATTCCTGGTATTTATCTTGGAAGCACTTAACCATGAAAAAATACCCTTATGCACTCCTTTTTCATTCATGTATTTCTTGTATTTTTAAAGTCTATGTGCATTCTCATGACTACACACGCATGCAAGCAAATACAATGAATTGATTTTTGTCCCCGTTTCCCCTTCCAGCCTTCCTGCCAAACTGAGAGAAACAGAAAGTCTGCAAGATGATTTTTCTCCCCCCACTTGCACTCATGCATGTGCCACTAATGCTGCAGCCTCTGAGAAGTGAAGATTATTATCTGTGTCCCTCTATTGCTGGCTGACTTTGTGCTGTGGCATTCGGGGTGGTATTCACCAAGCGCCATCCTCATCGCTACAGCAAGATTGGCCTGATAGCTGCGTATGCACAACAACAACCCACTGTCTGTGAGCCCAGCCGTCTATGTGAAAATGGGAAGAATAATGAGTTATTACAGGGTTATCTACGTGTATCTCCATGTCATGACTGTGTAAGCAGCTCCGCTAATCTCATTAGATGGGACAACTTGTAAAAGATGTTTTCTGAATTTCTCTCTCTTCTCCAATTGTGTCCACAAATAGATTTCAGATCAGTGTGTTGAGGAAATGATTAGTGTCTTTAGATCCTGTAGAAACTGGTTTTCACGGGGACATTGTGTAGTAACAGCACACACGTCTGATTCCTGCTGTTTCTAAATATATGCACCATGTTTACTCCCCATCTGCACTGCATAGCAGCCCCTAAGCTTGGTTCATTTTAGCATATGCAGCAAGGGGTGATGGGCAGAGACAAAGGGCACACTTAAAAGAGACAGGGACTCCATTATTGCAAATCACATGTAAAACATGTCTACTATGGGAGGGTCACACACACATAAGACCAACCGGCTTTGAAAAGTGTAAACACGGGAAGCTCCTATTCACAGGGAAATTTTGCCTGTGACAGCCGGATTGGATGGCTGATGGTCATTTTTGGACCGGGGTAAGCCTATTAGTGGACGCAGTTGCATTTGTGACAAATCATTACAAGGGGAGGGAATCACAGGGATTCTGAGGAAAGAAGAACAGAGAGAGAGAGAGAGAGAGAGAGAATCGCAAAAAATATTATGTGTGCAGTGTAGAAGAATGGGAGGTGAAGTTGTTGGATGTGCTGGCTAAAAGCAGGAGGTGGGTGGAAGCTTACTGCTTACCCTGGCCCTTCACAGCATTCCTGTGCAGCAGATCACAAGCTTAGAAGCCTCTGAGCATGAAGCAGAAAAAAGGATGCGCCCCTGATTACATCTGATTGTAGTGTACATACAAAGGGACACAATGTGGATGTGTCCATTCAGAGAATAACATGCTGCCTTAGCTTTGCATTGGCCTCCTCTAAATATCAATTGTTTCGCCGGGGGGGAACCCAAATCCTTTCTAGCCACACGTAAAATACCTACAGGCAATATTTAACATATTTATTCTTTACAACACCCCCACAGCAAATGCTACCAGCATGCATGCATGCACAAACACAACTACAGACACACACACACTCATATAATCCAGGAAGCTCATTAGGCACCACACACAGAGCACCTAGTAGGCAGTAGCCTTTTTTCTCTGACCAAGAACATCAACGACTCTTTTAATCTAAAACACCATTAATGAAGCCACTGCAGGAAAGAAGCAACCCCCCCCCCCACCGAATCCACTATAATTCCCACTCTCGTTTCACAATTACAGCCCTCCTCCTTTTAGAAGAGTCGCCCTGTTACTGACGCCTTTTAGGGTCAGTGGTCACACCAGCAGCAGCAGCAGCAGCATCTGCACTGATTAACTATAGTACCAGACATGAGCGTGTCAGATCGGGCACTGGCTCCAGCAGCGTAAACATATTCATTGAGTTGTGCCTATGTCACTTTGTGTGTTCCTCTCTCACAGTGTGTGACACTGTTCCCGTCCTCTGCCCATTGTGCCAGTAGCCCTGCAGCCAGATGCCACACATGCTCGGTCTAATTCAAGGCGGCACACCATGCAAGCAGCAGGCAAAAATAGGATGGATATGTGTTGTCCCCTCTTTGCACTCATTCTTGGGCGCACATTAAAGATGGAGAGTGAAACTCACAGGGGCTTGGGAATGGAACACCACTCCTGAATAGGATCTAAGTGGAATTACCTGCAAAGTGGAATGCTGCTGTGTCCACTGACTGCTTCTGTGTGTGTGTGTGTGTGTGTGTGTGTGTTTGTGTGTGTGTGTGTGTGTGTGTGTGTGTGTGTGTGTGTGTGTGTGTGTGTGTGCGTGTGTGTGTGCATATACTTGCGTGCGAATGAGTGGCCTCTGGAAGACATTTGAGATACAGTACGGCTGGCCATCCCAGGAGAGCTGTGTGTCTGCCTTCCCCGCCTCATGCTTCATACTATAGAGACTGCATCAGACTCTTTAGCCAATGTAGACACTTACTGTATAACAATTGGGTTATGACATGTCCTGCCTAATGTCCAGTGGCAGCAGCAGCTGCCTGAAAATCTACTCAAACAAATTAAGTCAATTGGAAATCTCGACAATTAAGAGCTATTTGTGCAGCTTATCTGAACTCAGCATTCACCCTGTGGGCATCGATCTGATGTTAAACTAATCAGAATTAATCCATTCAGATGTTTCTTATTTTGATTAGGAAATACACTGAGTTGCTGAGGTGTTGACTTTAGTAATAGAGATTAAAAATGTGTCGACCACAGTGTTCATCAGACTGAGATCAATCATTTCTGCCCCCTCTAAACAAAACCGTGCTGACTACACATTTATCAGCGCCGTAAGCCAGAAAATATATCTTAGCGAGACAAGCAGACCAACATATGGATGATCTAAGCTGGCGACATCAATTCTTGCCGTGTCTCAGGCAGAGAGAGAACAGGGAGGAGAAAAAAGGGAAGGTCATTGGAGGATAAGAGAAGAGGGGGAGAAAAGACAAGAAAAAAGTGAGAAGTCTCTTAAAATTCCTCAGTGGGTGCAATTGTCCCCGGAGACTATTCAAGGCAGGCAAAGGCTCTCTGCATAGGAGAATGGCACTCTGCATGCTAACTGTGACTTTGCATTCATTGTGAAGAAGACACAAGCATCTCACTGCATTGAGTGACTCATGCATACCATTTTTTTTTTTTTCAATCTGAGCTCAATACAAAAGCTCCGAAATGATTTTGGAGAGTGATTTCTTAACTGCAAAATGTTTCTTTTAAAGGTTTACAACTATTCTTCAGATTCACCACTAGAATGGAAGACATATGTTTCCCTCCTGGTGCAGACTTGTCAGGCGCATTAAACAACAATTTGATTCCAACTGAAGACAATTTGAAAACCAAACATGTTATATCACTGGTTGATTGGGTTTTGAGCAGCTTTATTTCTTACAATAGTTTAAGCCCATACATTCATGTGAGAATTTTGAGCTAGTCCATTGCTAAGAAGCTTCGGAAACAATTTGCTGAAAGCATTTTCATTTAACCGTATTTGGCGCCATTCTGCCACCCCTCTATAGGGTCATATTGGCTTATGATGCTCTGCAACTGTGAGTAAATACAATGCCGGTATTAGATTTGGAACCTGAGATGAAATCTAATTTCTATGAGCTATATGGGAGAGATTGCTCGCTGATACACATCCAAGGCCACATCTGGTAAGCTCTATCAAATATACATGAACCTCTAGACATCATAATATGGCTGCACTGCAATGTTTCCTCAACATATCCTTGTTTCAAGCACGGTGTTTGATACAGACACTGACATTTACTTTGATATTTACCATTACTTTTATCTCTAGCATTAACGTTCAACAGCATCTGTGTGATCTCGCAGGAATAACAATTAATGACTGAGGATTGTCATAAAGACGTCAGAACACAGAGATGGTTGATAGTGAGGGGTGACAGATGATATGAGTCTACCGTGTAGCTGGCTGATAACTGATTGATGGTGTCACAAACCATAATGGACAACTAATGAATACCTTTAGCATGGATTCCATCTACAACGCTCATATATCCTGTTCAATTTCCAGCAGCCAGTCTACTCATATGAACTACCTACATCCTTTGTACGTACATAAAGCAGAATCTACATACCTCTGATTCTTTTTGTCAAGAAGAGGTGCTTTATGGGTAGTGGTTGAACTAGAGATAAAAGTATTGGTAAACGCTTCACCAGCCAAAAATGCCTCTGCTGCTAATGGAGGAAATACAGTATGTTGCCTATGAGTATAGATCCCAGCTGTAAACTGATCTATAGTGAGCGGCAGTGTGTTCCTGCCCTGGCAACCTGATTCACAATTTATTGGTGTGTGTGTTCTTGTGTGTGTGTGTGTGCGTGAGTGTGTGAGCATACCACTGGCAAGCATCGTAAAAACACATTTGTATTCTGGTGAACTTTGTGGAACTGTGCGACTGCCTGACTGAGGTAAGAAAGGCACTCAATAGTTGCCTTTCTGCCTCAGCGGTCACACTTTAGATTATCGGTCTTTTACATTCAATCCAGGTTGAACACAGCAGAGGTAAAAAAAAGGAAAAAAAATCACATTCATGTGAGACGGTGTGCATGTTTCTTTCTCGTGTTTTTGTCCTCCTCTCCATGGTAACATACCTTTCACCACAATATGTCCATTTTCATATCCTCACATATATTCCCCACTTTGTGTTGTGTGTCTTGGTGCCATCGCCAGTAGGCAAACAGCTGTAGCCACATGCAATCCTCTGAAGAGGGAAAATACATGTACTAACAGCTTCTGTGTGCATTTGTGTGTTTGAATGTGTGGAGTGGAATTTTACCTTTAATGACAATCAGTCCCACAGGCTCAGACCTACAATGACCAGACCACTGTCTGTGTGTGTTCAGTGTGTGTGCAGCAGTGTCAACACCGAGCTGCAGACATGGCTTATATATGTATGCGTGTGTTTGTGAGACCGAGTACACTTGTCTATCAGCTTCTCCACTTTCTCAATGTCAGACCTACATGTACTCAACAGCAACTGATGTCACAACACTTGACATGCATCTCACCCACAGACATTCAGCAGCATTAAACCTACTGCTGTTACAACAGATCGTGTCACTGTCAGCTTTCCATCAACACATAAAGAAGTGAAAGTACAGTCTGTCACACACACACACATACACACACACGCACACACACACACACACACACACACACACACACACACACACACACACACACACACACACACACACACACACACACACACACACACACACACACACACGGCCGCTAACGGGTTTACTCAAACCGTTACCAGTGGAATATGATTAGATATAATACTAATACCTGCATCTCCCCTCAAATAGCTGAATATGTTTGATTCAGTTTGGTGTCACATTTGATTTATCTACAAAAGTTACTGAGCCAAATGCTGAGGGATACCATCTTTGGTAAAATATCACTTTTCTCAAAAAACTTCTAAACTAATAATGGCACCAATGTGATTCCAGATTCCAGAGGTATTTTCTCTGGTGAAGCAGTCATATTGTCTCCTTTTGGTGATATTGGATAATGGGGAAACTTTTTATTATTGGATTCTGCAAACACTCTGAATCCAATTATAACAAACTTTTTGGTCAACTTTTTAACCAACTGTTTGAGCAACTATGAGAACTGTCAGGCAGTAAAACGCTGACCTAAATATAAAATAAGGTTTTTTTTATATGCTCGTTCTGGTCAAATCAAACCTGTTAACCTTCAGACTCAGTTGTCTTTATCTCTACCTTCCCTCCTCCCACCTTGAAAACCAGTAACAGCAGTAGCCAGGAAGGAAAATACATTCTTCAAGTCCATTAGCTGCTGTTTAGTGTTGATAATGTTTAATACCCAACTGCACAGTCTGAATTATAATCTGTCCAATTGTTCTTTCATGTAAACCAGCTAAACCTTTTGTCTAATCTGATTAAAAACCTTATAAATAAATAGAGAGTGAGGTAGAACTGCATCTGCTCCCAGATGAGAATTGGTTGTGACACCTAAAGTGAGTTTTTATTCATGAGCTAATGATGCTATAATATGATTTTGAGTACGTTTTTATTTCAGTGTGTACATTTTTTGGTGTATTATCAATCCCACAGCTGCGTGAACAGGCTTTTTTGCTGTGAAGTGGTGAAACAGGTATGGTTAATTCAGGGGGAGAAAACGAGTTTTCTTTTTGTTTGTATCTCTATGTGTGTGTGTGTGTGTGTGTGCATGTGTGTATGTGTGTGTGTGTGTGTGTGTGTAGGTGTGAAGCTGTCACGATGCTGAAACAAAGACTGGAGGATTGACTGACAAAACATGCACAGCAGGCAAAACATTTGAACTCTCCTTTTGCAGAAATCCACAGAGATGTGAAACAACGCACATGTGAAGGGATTGGGTGATCACTCTGAATGCTGATCACGAATAAGTCATGTTTATTTTCACAACTAGTATCTAGTGACCGTCCGTTGTGCTCCAGACTCAGTGGATTTCTTATGCGTTTTGTGACATTCTCTCTGGCAGCCCTCCCTCTATTACATTTAGACCTCCTGATTTGTATTACTATTCATAGGTGACAAGAATAAATAAAAGAACAATTCCAGACTTCATTTGCACATGATTGTGGTGTCTAGATTGTCATTTACTGTAAATAGCTTGGAGCTTATCAGTTCAATCGTGCTATGTCTCACCCTTGTCGCTGTGCGCTGTGTTTTCTGCATGGGGAATGAAAGCAACCGGCCCGTGTTAATTCAATGAAGCACTTCCATGGTAACATGTTTTCCTGTTTGAATTTTAATCAAACATTCGTCACCCACTTTCAGCCAGGATAGTGTTTCTGGCTCTGATCTGTAGCTGTACCCATGAAGATCATCAGATATTCACAGTGTCATGTCTGATGTCGCAGCTTTTCCCTCCTCCTCGCCAGCTTCATCAGTTTTGACAAATAGAAATAGAAATGTGCTTTTGGCTTTCTAACAAATTACAGCAATACAATCTACAGCGTATAAATTATTTAATACCATACCACACGAGAGGGGAAAAAAAAAACAAAAACCTGCATACCAAACGGAGCCCATCTCTTTTTCAGGGCTCAAAGCAAAAGCCATCCTCTGTCTCTCCTCTGGGATTTTCAGATCTTATATCTTTCAATATCTCTGCAAGTGTGGAACATGTTTTGGTATCGCAGACGCTTGAGGCTTGTTTCAGAGGAGAACTAACATACGGTAACAGCGCACCTCCTGTCTTTCCCACGAGGTCAAGGTGAGAGGTCAAGATGGGCTGGATGCGTAGGTGCTCCACAGAGGGAAGCTTTACAGAGACAGATCTTTAATAGAGACCGCTGGGAGAGGAGGGGCAAGAAGGCTGTTAGGTTCGTAGCGCAGTGGCGCTGTTTCCTATCCAACCCTCCCTCCTCTCGCCTAATGAGCATTCTATTAGCAGCTAGGGGACGGATTTAGGCAGTTAGGCATACGGAGAAGGCTGGCTAACAATACAAGTGGTTAGCTAAACAGCTGTTCTCTCTCCCTGCTGTCACCTCCCATCTCCAGCTAATGAAGCCCTCACCGATGAACAGGAGTCCCGGGACATGTCTGAGAACAGCCACAGACACCCAGAAAGGGGCTCTCAGTCACTCACAGGCCTCATAAAGAAGTATGAGCAGAGGATAGCTTCACCGATAAGACAACCAAGGCACCAATTAGATAGTGGCTCTAAGGGGAACCCTAAGAATAGCACATTGGGTGAGCGCAGACATTTTTATGAGCACTCTGCGCCATTCTGTGTGTGTAAGGTTTGGAAGGTAAACACTGCATTTTTTTCTGAGTGGAAAGCAGCTGAATCTTTGATTGTCTTTCATGATGCACACACTTAGCAGATAACGCTGACGGCTATTATGAAATGCTACATTAACATGTTTCATGTACCCGGTGTGAGTAATGTTTACAGGGGAGAGCATCAATCAAAATTAAGAGCAGGCCATATGGGTTCATCAAAATCTGAAATACAATGAAGGATTCATATTCTCCCAGCAGCCTTCACTTCAACAAGGAGATATGTTCACCGATCGACGCCTATTTGTCATTTTATGAAAATTTTGAAAAGGCATTATGTTTGGCTGGCAAAGAATGGTCTTTGTTTGTTAAATGCTGGGGCTAGATAGTCTATTGAGGGTTTGGGTCACCTTCAGATGATGCATGGATTCAGATTTACTCTGCAGTCACTTTAGCTGTCGAAGCTGCTGCGTTTAAATGAAGGGCTTATTCTTAATGTGTAAAAGGCCTCTGGCAGGAGGTTCTGAAAGTCGACACTTATATTTTGGACAGGTGGGAAAGGTTTTGTGCTGTGAGGCAGAACGCACTACAATTTCTTTTCTTTTTATTATTAACACAAGTAGCTATACTGCTGCAGTGAATGCTAATAAAAAACTTTGTGTTTCATGTTTAGTTCAAACTATAGTATACGTTGTTAGGTTATTATTTTATGAACTGTTTGGTTGTTGCATATCATTCTGTTTTCTAGTGAAATCTTTTTTAAATCATGATCCAGTGCAGGTACTACAAATATTTTGTATAGCATCTAAATAATTATTTTGCGATTTGTTTTTTTGTTTGCCACGATGCGTTACACGTCAGTAAATTATTTTGTAATTTAACATAAACTCAACTAAACATAACAGGTTAGAATAATATTCTCTTCTTTTTTTAAATTCAGATTTATTGATTATTTATATCATTGTTTCCA
The DNA here is from genome assembly GCA_013358685.1 of Antennarius maculatus. Classification (NCBI taxonomy): domain Eukaryota; kingdom Metazoa; phylum Chordata; class Actinopteri; order Lophiiformes; family Antennariidae; genus Antennarius; species Antennarius maculatus. The sequence continues at coordinate 10,572,549 of CM023614.1, read as the reverse complement.
TGAAACTTCATTGGAAAATGCAGTTCCTTATGAAGCATAACCTTTATCTATTAACATGAAGGTCTAAATGCTAAGACATCACTGTGCTGCCAGATATAAAATCTTGGCAGATTCTTTTTGATGTATTTCTTCCTATATTTTTTAAAATAAAATAAACATTACATCTAACATGTACTACAACTGTAACAAAAAATGAAAACAAAGTACATGGATGTGGATCACAGTGTTCTAAGTATTTTGCTATGGTCTTAGTGTTTCAGAGCTAAATCAGAAGTTTCAGAATCCTACAAATGAAAGCTTTTAGATGTCCTTAGAAGGATTTTTTTCTGCTAAGACGTTGCACCGTGTTGAATTGTAGGTCTCAGGTTGGGCCCTGTGAGCCAATCTGGTAATGCTGTTAATGCTGAAACAGCTGGGCCTATTTGGGACCATTTTTTTGCCTGTGCAGGTAATAGCAAGATCTCTATCTGACCTCGAAAACACAGCACACACATTTCCAAGAGTAACCTCAGAGCTACACAGGCTCATTATTATTTACCTGACTCTCTGTGTCAGACACCTTTCACCCAACCTCTGATTAATCCAGACGGTTAAAGATGTAAGTAATTAATTTTCATATGTGGTTGGACGACGAGCTAGCTCGTGAAACAAGAAGAACGCAGAACCTGAGATAATAGTTTATTTGTAACTGGAACCAGTTTCACACTGCATTTCTCCTTTGTCTTTTCAGGCTCCAGCCTCTTAGTTCAGATGTAATGCAAAAATAAATATTGTCTTCTGACATAGCAGCTCAAAGCAAGGAAAAGCTGTACCATTGGTGAACTGGCATTCTGGTGATATCGGTCTCTGACACTGGTATTCGATTTGGTGAGTCTCTCTGTTTCTCCGCTGTAAAGGATCTATAGCTGATGTTACCTCTCTAAGCTAAAAATCTATTACAGCCTCGCAGGCTTGAGAGCAAAAGATTTAGTCTTTTGTCAGGTTGCACAATGTTGGCCCTTTATAGTGGAGGTTTCTGCTAGTCAGCATGTTTGCAGAAGTTCCTCTCATTGGGGATTTCATTGTGCTCAGACTATGCAAATTTCACAGCTAAGGCTAATGCATTTGCACTGCCGAGAATTGAACGTCTTGGTAGGCAGAGTACAGCTTGGGACTGCAAGCGCGAACACACACACACACACGCACACACACACACACACACACACACTTACAGCACAATGTGTCAGTGCTCGGGATCCAGATGGCAAACATAAATTCCGTTTCCTATATCACATTGTTACACTGCTACAAGCTCCGTGATGAGCTGGTGTCTTCTTATCCAGGGGTTGGGATGGGGGTAGCTTACCCCCAGCGTAACCGGCTGGGGTAAGCTCAAGCAGACCTGTGACCCGCAAGGTGGATAAGCAGCTGTATTCGAGACGATTGCCATCGTCTTGTCTACAAGGAAATGGATGGATGGATATTGGTGCAGTAAAATAATTACACTCATGTTCCTTATATGCTCGTACATTCTTATACAATTCTTATCCTTCACTTAAATTACTGTTTGCTTTTAAAATCATCGTCTGTAAGCATTTATAATGTGTCAAGTAGATTCAGTGTAATCTGAATGATGTATTCCTAGATGTCTATAATTATGGTCTTTTCCATCCACATGCAGATGAATGGTTAGATCAGAATTAGTCATGCATTTCCTGTTTTGTTTCGAAAACAATAACTGAATAGTATACATAATACTTATAAAAATTAAATATTATGTGAGTCTTTGAAACTGCTACGAAATGCAACAGTGCAAGCAGGCACAGCACTACTTAAGAGCACCTTCACAGCACTCTTCCGTTATAAATAGTAGAAATAAACAGATGTATGGACTCCAAAGGATTGACCTCACTATCTGCAAAGGTGGACTGGATTGGATTGGAGGTCAGCTGACAACCACAACAAGGAAATGCAGAGTGCTCATGGTCACCATTGAAAGGCAAAGTTCAGTGGGTTACACTGCAGTTATTCTTATGGCAGACAAACACAGGAGCCATAGACCGTTCAATAGTGACACATCTATGGTGCTAACTGTCGAGATTATATGAATTAACACATAAATGAGAGGTTAAGAAAGAAAGAAATAGAAACGTGAAGAAAGAAAATCCAAATGAGAGATCAGTACAAACGAAAAAAAAAGATGGAGGACCATAATGAAATGTGAAAACAGCGTGAAGGCAAACTAGAGAGGAGGAAACTGGGCCAATATGTGTGGAACAACAGGGAATAAATGAAGGGTGCGGGAGAAAGCAAGAGCTGGAGAAGGTGTGAGAGGAGGAGGGAGGTCAGTAGATGTGATGATGGGCGGAGGATGAGGGGGAGGGATGAGCCCCCCCAGTGCTCAGCTGTCAGTGCTTCCTCTGCAGGTGGGGCAGGAGGAGTGCCAAATCCCTCTCTCCCGCTCACACAGACACCCATGCATCACTCTATAATGGATGCTTTACACTGGTGCCAGAGAGAGAAAGGCTGAGGCAGAGAGAGGGAGGCATGGTGAGAGGACGAAGGAGAGACATGGGGGAGGTGGTGGAGGGAAGAAAGGAACCGCTATAAGGTACAGAGGAAAAAAAGAGCTGGAGAAAATGCTCAGAAATTAAGGCGGCAGGGTCGAGGCAGGGAAATGGATGGGCAGACAGACAGGCAGACAGACAGGCAGAATCCTCCATCAAGCCATTAGACCAATCAAGAGAGGAAACAGACGAGACAGTCTGGGAGCAATAAGATGCAGCTATTGGTGTAATTGATCTAAAACCTAACAGGATCAAAGAATGATGGGTCACAGCCAGTAACTGCAGTCACCGGTCCCCCTCCCCTCAACCCCCCCCCCACTGATACCGTCCATTAGGAGGTGTATGAACACGACCCAGACAAAGATTCATCAAGACTGATTCATAGCTGGCCTCTGACTGACTAATGACTTTCCAGCTTCTTCACTGAAGACTGAAGGTCATCAACAGATGGCCTTCACATTCTGCCGTCGCCTCTTTCATCTGCTGCAATTAAGACTCACAAAAACAATCTCAGCCATGCATTATCAGGTGGATCTCATTGCGTTGTCACAGAGAATATTGTCGAGACAGCTCATACGTGCAGAAAGCACGCTGAAGATTGCTTGTACATGGATACGGGGCTGGAGATCCATGCCATGCCCTGTGCTGCTACTTTCATTGCTGGAAGCATGGATTTACTAAACCACTCAATTATCTCCTGCCTCTCCCTCTGACCTGCTGCTCAGCTCTTTAACACCTATAACTCCATGCTTTATAGGCTCAACTACCTGCTGCAAGCTGAGACAGAGTGATGGCTGGACTACTCCAATGAACTGTTCGCCGTTTTCAGGCCATTTGTCAAATCTGCTCTCCTCTGGCAAGCAATGGGTACAGCTGCCTCCGTCTGATGGGCAGTCCAACGCTATATAATTTTCTAGAGTGCTATCTTGAAATCTGGTCTCCATCGAGTCATCTCTACCCTAACAACACCATCCCACTTCATGGCAGTTTGCAGCATCCATTTTTTCCCAACAAGAATACACTTTTCTCTCAATGTTGTAATAGTAATGGTAAAAAAGTCTTTAATTTTGTAACACCTGGCAAAAAAAACAAACAAACATTCAGTTTGTTTTTGGGAAAATAAAGAAATGTTTCTCTGCTGTGTATAATCAAAGACATTGCCATTCACAATTCCACATAGGCCAATTCTTAAAAGCAGCACAATGACAGCACACTGTATGGCAGTCTAACAAAACACAGCACTCAGCGCAAATAAATACAAGCACTCCTGCTCCACAGAGACGGCTTCCCCCTGGTTTAATTATTGCTCTTGTCAATCGAGGTGGAAGAATACACCTGACAAGGTGCGCCCCCATTCTCTCATCTCACATAGGCCTTTTTCACACACTGAGATGCCCAGACACCTTTCAGCAAACAGCCAAATCAAACCTTGAGATGGAGGCATCCTGTTGCCCAAACACCCATGGAACTTTACAGTATGAAGCTGCTGAATACTGTTGACACCTCAGAAATGGGGTCTATTCAACTTCAACAATTGTCAATGGTATCTTTCAAGGATGATGAATTTGCACAACAGTGGCGGCTGTGTTGTGTATGAATAACATCTTCAGAATATGTGTGTGCAGTCATCTTTCCATGTGGCTCCAATTGACATTCATGGGTTTGCATCCTAACTTTATTTTCTGCAGGCCAATGATGGCTACTATAGGATGCCTGAGCCTGCAGAAATGAAGTCGAGACTGAGTGTGGATCAGTGTAGCATTAGAACTCAGCACAAGGACATTATGGAATGGGGGTGTCGACCCATTCTCCCTTGGGTCTCATTTCAGAGAGGAAGCCCACACATGTTATTTTCAAAGGTCATAGCCAGATGTAACACTGCGGTTAAGACAGTGATGTAGTGTTACGCTCACACACTCTTCATCTGAAGGACCTTCTGGCTCTAGTTTTTTGTATAATTTTGCAAAAACATTCATATTAAAGTGTTGATATCTCAATGTTCAAAAATTATTTGACACGCAAGATCTCAGGGCTCCTTCCATCCTCACTATTCACAGCTACAGCAGGGCTGTGTTATCTCTGAGGACGACCACAAGCTAACCCGTGCATGTGTCAAAACAGAGGTCAGGTGCTCAGGGCAACTTCAGCTTTCAATTCCCCAACAGCGGTAATGTGTCAAGATTGACAGACGCAGATGGATTGCTGGTCAACTCAACATTGATGTCAGTCTTATTTTCTTCCTCTATACAGCCATACATTTAATACCTGCCAGAAGCAGGACGCTAGTCATTTAACTAAGTAAATAATTGCGGCAGTGGCTCAGCGTCATCCCCATCGGGGGTTCAAATCCAGCTCCCGCCAGAACATCCAACCAAGTGTGAGCTGACGGTGGGAGGTGCTAGCCACTGCCAAGGTGCCCTTGAGCAAGGCGCAGTCCCCCCTACAAGATGCTCATTGGGGTCAACCCTCGTGCGCGACCCGTCACTCCGCCTCCTCTGTTGACTAATTGCACGCCTACGGGCCCCTAGTGTGTGCTGTGTTCAGGGGCCTGTAACCTGTAACCCTGTGTGTTTAATTAACACATACTGTACATGTGTAAGTGTAAAAAGAATTTCCCCAAGAGGGATGAATAAAGTATAGATTATTATTATTATTATTAGCATTTTGTTAATGATATAACTAATTACTAAAAGTAATAAATTTATCAAAACAGAAGTTGACATAGTTCAAATTTTTATTTATCAAAGAACATTCCCAAACCTAAATACAGTATATCATATTTACTATTAATGAGGAAGTCAGCAAACATGCTCATTGATTATTAAAATAAGTGTTTTTCTTGTTCTAAATAATTGAGACCTCACCAGGTGCATCATCTATTCGCATAGATGAAATTTTCATATTAATGTGCATTAAATGATTGTCTATGACACTATAAATTATACTCTTTCATATATTCAAACAAGATTTTGTGCACTATGCTTGAAACAGTCGAACAAAGGACATAAATCACAACAACAAACAAGGCAGTCAGACACTGCAACATCCCGCGACACCCCTGAATTAAACATTTTACCCTAACCTACACATTTTTGTGCTTCTGCCTTCCTTTTTGTTTTGTGATTATATCTCATTAGGTTTTAGAGATGTGTACCTAAAAAGGTATACAGTGCGTCGTCGTTCCTCGCAGTTAATGCATTCCAGGAAACACACACGATTAACAAACTATTTATCTTATTATTTATGGTAATTTAAACATTTATGAATCCATCCTCATACTGATATTAAACCACCTTCTATTTGTATTACCTTTTCCCACACTCTTGTCGACTGTTTAAAGCATTTTTGTGTCTCATGGAAGTGCGAGACTCACAGACCGTAGCACACTTCCAGATGGCGTCAGCCAATAGAATGCGCGTACGTCATCACGTGACTGCCTACCAAACATCTGCGATGAGTACAAAAGTTGAAATTTGACCTTGACCTAGTTTTCTCAAGGTGAAGGTCATCATCTCATTTTCATTCCGCCCGAGTAATGTGCTTTTTGTTCCATTTTTCTATCTACAACGTTTGTGAAGATATTTGGTGGACGAACGGACGGACAGACGAACACACAAACACTAACAATTACAATTCATCATAGCTTCGGGGGATGTAAAAACACTAACATAAATAAGAATAATTAATAAAATACACTCTTTTTTTTTTTCCATTGACGCCTGCCTCATATTGAATGAAAACTATACAAAAAGAAGGCACTGAAAGCAAACTTTTCATCGTTAACCCCTGAATCAGCTCCATCTTGGATCTGAATACTGCTGGTCTGGCAGTTTTACACAAATGTCTGAAGCTGCTGAATGTGACAGGGAAGCACATTTTAGATGCATAAAACAATCAAAATGGTCAAAATAAAATAAAAAAAAGTGCAAATTGATCAATGTGATTTTCACGGTATTACTTTCATTAATATTACATAATATTGTACTTCTAGTTGTATCAGCTTTCACTTCTACATGGAACATTTGTCATGTTTAATGAACCTAGGAAGGACGGAGGCAGGGGTGTTGTCTCTCATGCAAATAATACACAACAAAAACAGGTACAGAAATGATAAAATATACTCAGACTAGGGCAGACTGAGCTATGAATATAAATAACAATAAGTCTGAAAGCCTTTTTGTGACATTTTGCCATTTGATGACTTTCTGATGAACATACTTGACTTTGTGGTAGTTTGATTCTCATAGACATTGTTACATCACAATGATAATACTTGAGAGAAGGCCGAGGTAAGTCAATCAACTGAAGGAGGTTGTTCAGTGGTTTATCAAGCCTTATACTTATCCTGGATGACTCATAAACCTTATCTTTAGAATCTACGGCTAGTAGTTGACCGAACTTAATATTTTAGATATGATTGGAAAATAATGTGCTGCCACACCATTTGACTTCTTAAAAACCATCAAATTCCTCAATGGCATCTATCTCACAGCACATTCTTTCACTTAATCACCTTCTTCATATTGATGCCCATTAAATGTATTAAAATATGTGTTACCCTTTGCTGTAAACAGCTCCTGTCAAACTGTCCTCTCTACATTCATGGTACAATTAGGTTCAATGCTTCGTTAGCTGTGCCTTGTGTAAAAAAGACTTGCAGCTCTGCTGCAATAAAATCCAAGCATTTAGCATACACATTTATGGTTCCCAATAACCCAGAAGTCTTAATAAAAATGAAAGCTGACATTGGCATGAAGGATCCTCCACACTAGCTGTCTTTAATGTCCAAACGTTCCATTAAAAGGGGAGCACTTCCTCAGAAGCAGAGCTTTTATCCTGATTGCTTACAGGAAGTGAGTGGGGGTGGGTGTGGGTGGGGGGGAAACAAATGACCTTCACCGGGTCTACAACCAGCCCTTCCCTCATGTGAGCGCCGTGAAAAGACAGTTTCTGTGCTCGTATCTGGACAGCTGGATCGGTGGTGCAGAGGCATGTGTTTAGTTTTGTGTTTGGATGGAGTGAAAGGAGACAATATACAAACTCTATCAAATGAATATATTGTATGTGTAAATAAATACGTACATATATACATCCTCAACAGACACAGATCCACCGACTACTTGATATTCCCTTCATGTACAAAGAAGCCATCTCATTTTTATTACATAATGATTATTAAGAGATAAGGAAAAAGACAAATCTGCATGTTCAATTAGTTCCTGTGCGATGCCAGATAGATAATACACGAGGCTGGCTAACGTCCTTGCTTTTGAACTTCTTTAGCCATTTTCTGTTTGAAGCTGGAGAAAAAAGGAGATGGGGACAAAAATGTCCCTCTATGGGAACACAAATGTTGAGCTACATTTAATAAGCTGGTCAAAAACACTCTCCTGCCGAGAGACACTGCGTTTTAATGACCACTCTGCTTCCAAAGTCTCAGATGTGCAGCTAGATCGCTTGCCACATAGCAGACAAGGCAGCCGTCTTATTAATAGCAACGCGGCACAAGCGCTGCAGACTGGGAAGCACAAAACCGAGAGAGGGAGGAAGAGGAGAGACACACTGGCTCATGGAGAGTCTCTTACATGCTTCTACTGTCAGTGCAGGCTGGAGACAGATGGGTGCAGTGAGGAGGAGATTAGATGGAGAAGGCAGGCAGTGACTGGGGTTTAAAAAATCCAGCCGTCACGAAAGGACATCCAGGCCTGCCTTTGAGCAGGACTGAGGGTGAGGGTGGGGGTGGAGGCTGTGATAGATGTACCCTTAGACTGGAGCCCTCGGCACGCCCACATGGTGATGACACCGAGGCTAGGCCAGGAGAGCAGGTAATCAAAGAGAGAGGCTGGAGGGCTGGGATGATATAGGAGGATCCAGCTTATTAAATAGGCTTCAGGAGGAGCATGGAGCATCTGAAGTAAGTTGTCACTCTGCCACCAACAGGCATAAAAAGACTCCCTGTTAGATGGAAAGTCTTTGCTCTGTAGGCAGTGATGACAGACTGTGTACAGTAAGACCGGGAATACTGTCATTAAATACAGCGACACACCAGGGAGCTCCAGAACAGAGCATCATCGCTGATTTACTGTTTCTTTTATTTTTTAACCTGGGCCTCGTTATCGCGCGTCTGAGCAGCAGGTGAAGGAAAATGTTTGGCTGTGAGTGTGTGCAGGTAGAAATGTCAATCCTATACAACGTTATGACTTCACACCTTAAGCTTATACCACATTCTCTGTGGCAGAACGGCCTCTATTTCTATAGATAGAGTTAGGAAAGTCAAATCAGGGGCATAGGACCGGGCCTGATGCATCGTTTACAACCTCGTGTCATTACTGAGGTTCCATTCTGAGCGGGGAAACTTGCAAACTCAATAACAGGTACTTCTCCTGATGACAACACAAATCCATCACGAGAAGCCTCCTGAAACCTGGTGTGCTCAGGCCACATAGTAAACTTCATTTAATAATTCTTTTGGCTTACGCTATCACTTATTCTCATGGGGATTCACGTTCTGATTAAAAGGAAATCTGACCAGTCTAATTCAACAGTTAAGACTATAGCAGAAGAGGAGAATGAGTAGAGAAAATGAGAAGGGGGAGGGGGGATGCTGTAATGTAAAAGCAGGTGCGAAAACACATTTCTTCACTTGGATTTCCTGTCACATCCTGCAGACCACTCCAGTCCTAAACTTTATATAATTACAACAATCTATGCTCCAAGAGAGACTGTGTGAAATCTGATTGTCATTGGTAACGTTCACAGCAAGAGTCCTGGCGTGATACAAGGCTTCGTGTTTCAATTTCCTAGGATCCCTCAAGTTTTACTGGCTTTTTTTTCCCTCCATCCCATCAGTGGGGAATACATTTCCATTCAGGGGAAAAAACAGACCCGGTAATATCCAATTTACTAGGAGGCAGAGGAGACGGTTTCACTGGTGGTATAATAACATGCTACATGAAGCGTAGCATTATGGAGTATGAATAAAAAAAGGCATTTATGGTAAAAATTCAATCCAAAAGCAGTCATCATTCATCGGAGGAAATCAAGGCAATTAGTAACACTTTGATGCAAATTGGAGAACGCAAAAACACATCGCAAATCCCTGGCACTGTAATGGGGTGCAAAACAACAAACAAACAAAAAAAATGTTGAAAAAGAAAATCAACCTAAATTATCTCTTTCACGTGCACATTACAGATTTTATTCTACCTAGTGGCATGCGTGGTTTGTATGGATGAGTATGTGGTGGTGAGATTCCTGACCGCAGTATTGTGTGAGACCAGCCCTCTATTAAATGCAAGGGTGATTTCTGTAATGTTATTCAATTACATATAATGTATAGTAAAAGACCTGTATTATATTTCTAACCACGTACATCAAAGACTGCAGGTTTGTGGCTTGTTAACATGTCCAGGAGTTAGCACGGTCGTCCATAAATATTCCTAATGGAAAATTGGTGCCATATACACAACGCACAAAGACACTGTTAATACAGCAGCACATTGACATCCTGATGGCCTATTGTGTACACAAAGAGGCTATACATTAAAAGAAAAACAAACAGCCATCTTAAACATCCAGCGTATGACCAATTATCCTTCGCATCCTCTCCCAGCTGACAGTAGGAGAGAGGCGGGGCGGCCAGTTCATCACAGGGTCGACACATAGAGAGACAAACGACCGTTCACACTCTCATTCACACTGTGGACAATTTGGAGTCACCTTCTCGCTGTGAGGCGACAGTGCTAACCACAGCCTCAGTGCTGCCCCGTCTTTAAACAGATGGACAAATGTGTAACTGAGTGTAAGAACTGCTGGTTTAGGGAGAAGCATTTCCATAATACTCTGCAGGGTGTGATTCCAGGATAGAGCTTAAACAAACAGCTAAGCCAAATCACTTCCCGCAAGAACTTACCTATAAGCAGTTAGGCTCCATCTTAATTCAGTGATGCATTAGAGGAGGATAAGCATGAGGGATGCTTATCGCATGTTCAAGCCGAGCATGCTGCATTTACTACTGAGGACACGGTCAACATGGGCAATAAATCATCATGAAGTAGCACTAAGGTTCCCAAGCAGATCAGCAGCATTGCCTATATAGGAAAACAGTATGATTGTTGCTGTACCTGCCACTAAACTCAGCTCCTCTGGTACACCGTGTTCTTCTGTTTCTTTTTCTTTTTTTTACAAACATGCATGTATATGTACATGTTTATTTCTGACATAGAGAATGATTCATGCAAACCAGCAGAGTCCATCAAGACCTGCATGAAGCTCAAAAACCTGCTGTGGAGGTTCAATTTCTGGATGGGAATGAACATCCCAATCATTTATATGCAAACACCTGTTCCTTAAAGCTTTTGCTACGCTGCAGAATATATTACTCAATAACCGGCTAGCTGCATCACCAGTTTCTAATATCAGGCAGCCTACACATTGGCAGGCATGAGCTCCACAGCTGGAGCGACCATCCCCCTCTCTCTGCGGTGCCGTTACCTTCGGAGTGGTGGGAGAGGGTGAGAAGGCTGACACAGGAGGCTCCGATCCCAGAACCGAACACTGTAATTCGGTTGGAGTCTCCGCCAAAGAAGCCGATGTTCTCGCTGATCCATCTCAAAGCCTGGATTTGGTCCAAGAGCCCGTAGTTACCTTTAGCAGCCTGGTCGCCTGTGCTGAGGAAGCCTGCAACACACACAGAAATGTAGATGAATAACTTGCACATCACATGGAAATGAAGATAAAGTCTGCTATTTACACATATATATGTCAGGGATACATTTTTCAATGTGCTTCTCGGAGAAAAGACATTTTTCGCGATGGCTAACCACACCCTGGTTTTGTCAGACAAACTATCATGCCAGGTGACAGCAGCGGTGAGATAATGACTTATTGGATGACAAGGCTCTTGATAAAATAGGAGCGCCTGTGACCACATGTCAACGGCACCTTATGGGAAATCAATGGCATGTCTCTCCGGGTGAACACCCATCATCGGATATATTGAGCAGTCCTGATGGCAACCCTTACAAATCCATGAAAACTCAGGAGCAGCATGAGAATGTGATAATAATATATACAAGGAATTTCATGTTAAATCCCTCAGTATGAACAGTGATCTGACTATAAACTACCTTCCTCGGACATTTTGCTTCTCTCTCTCCCTCTCAAACATTAACAACAGGTACCAGCAACACACATTTTCCTCCATGTCTGTGTAATCGGCTATGTGATGTCTTAGTCGGACAGAAAGTCTCTCCAGGGTGTAGCAAGGCTCATGTTAACACTCCACCCTCTCCTAGCTGCTCTCTAGGGCCTAAGGCCTGCTGAATGATGGGTAATCGAGAGTCTTGGGAGAAGATCAAAGGCGAGCAATCCCTGCAGTCCCCATGGTGGACTCTGTGTCCATCAAACCCTTAAGCATGCATGTGAGGTGACATCTAGGAGACACGAGGAAAGGGAGACTTGCCTCTTTTTACTAGCATCACCACCAAGCATTTCACAGGCAATAAACGTGATGTTGGTGAATGTTAGCAAGCCTGCTGGGATGGTCTTTCAGCATCTTAGCATTGTGTCTATTTCATAATTGATGTCCCCATGATGAGCTTTCAAATCTGTGTGTTTTTTGGACTCAAGTCAACACAACGATGCTTACTTTACTAAAAACAAAATTAAAAAGTAGTCGCTCAGGGCTCATTAGCTAGTTACTGCATGTACCTACAAAAAGGATGCATGGTTGCTAATCCATATTTTCACTCTTTGTGGGAATCAGAGACTGGAGGACACGAGTGTCCGCCCCACCCCCCAGTAGGACAACCGCCTCGCCCAGAATGCCTGTTGGCAGTGACAAAGAGGCCGGGCAGGGGAAAGGCCAGGCCTTATCATTGATAGGAGAGGGAACAGGAAGCAAAGCAGAAGACAAATGGATCAACAGATGGTCTCCTTCAGAAGCATCCCTGAGGATGACAGAGCAGCAGGGTGCATACAGAGAAAGACAGAGAGAGACAGACAGGCAAGGGAAACATGGACCAAGGCTGAGAGAAAGAGGAGGACTTCAATTCAAGAGGTTTTTCTTCTCTATTTCTCTTGTGACTCCTCCTTGTGTTCCATCATAACTAAAGGACAACAGCTTTTACAGCCCTCTCCTGGGCACCGTGGAGAGAGAGGAGAAACGACTCTCCCAGAACGACCCTTATTTGCCAAATTGTCTGCACTTCACCATGCGTATGTCAGACAGGTTATGAAATGTCAAGAGACAGGCGTGTTATAGGGATTCAGCGCAAGCCTAATTGAAAAGATGCCATTTGGGGCAATAAGATGAAGAAATAATAAATGACAAAACGCAAATAATTAGAGTTGTATCCTCAGCTGGCAGGGTAAAGAACCACTCAGTGATCTCATCTTTTCCTACTTTTGGTTTAGGCATGTTTATTCCTACATTAGAGTGGCCATTAAAATGTAGAGGTAGAAGCCATTATATTCGAATAAGAGATGCTGCAGGCATCACCAGATCCTCCTCTGACATTTTGTCCTGTGGTTTTGATATGGTCCAAGAGCCCGTATATATATATATATATATATATATATATATATATATATATATATATATATATATATATATATATGTGTGTGTGTGTGTGTGTGTGTGTGTGTGTGTGTGTGTGTGTGTGTGTGTGTGTGTGTATGTATATATATATATATATACACACACACTGTATATACATATACATATATATACACACTATATATATATATTAAATTATATATATATTAAATTATATATATATATATATATATATATATATATATATATATATATATAATTTAATATAGCTGCTGGTCATGTTTTAATTGGAAAGGTGATAGAAAGAATCTTTTTTGAAGAAAAAAATTAAGATAGCAAAGTAATTCATGTTTTATTTTACATTCATAGCATTGCTGCTTGTGTTGTGGAGGGTTTTGTTTTACTGCTCCTTCTTTATATCCTTCACCTATGAATTACAGCCAGACTTCCAGTCTACTTTGGCATAAGTGTTTAAATAATAACACAAAATAAACTATTCAGTTTCCTTTTGTTTCTTGCTTTTACATCTTAATTTCTCAAACCCTCAACTCACAAGGGATTCGGTTGTAGATTTCCAGACCTAGCAGATGATCTCTGTCTCATCACCATTGCGTGGGCTTTGCCTGCACATGAACCGTGATGTGCCTTGTCTGTGCGTTCACAGCTAACTCCTACACGGGACCTTGGGATTCTGGGCTGCAGATCAGTGTTTCTGAAGTATTTGGTCAGGCTGATCATGTGATTTACTACACTAATCTTTGCTGACATTCAGAAAAGATTTTAAATGCACACTCACTATACAATAAGCGGGCGGCACGATGGCGCAGTGGTTAGCGCTGTCACCTCACAACAAGGCGGGTTCGAGTCCCGCTCTGTGCAGAGTTTGTATGCTCTCCCCGTGTCTGTGTGGGTTCTCTCTGGGTTCTCCGGCTTCCTCCCACCACCTCCAAAAGCATGCGCTTCAGGTTGATTGGCCGCTCTCAAATTGCCCATAGGAATGAGTGTGTTTGTGCATGGTTTTATGTCTTTGTGTGTGGCTCCGCGGTGCACTGGCATCATGTCCGGAGTGTCCCCCTCCTCACGCCCTATGCCGCTGAGATAGGCTCCAGCTCCCCGTGACTCACTGCGGCGGATATAGCGGTGGTAATATGAAGATGACTGACTGACTGACTTTACAATAAGCATTTAATCATTAAAGACAAAGGAGCTTATGTGTTCACTCATGTCTGTTTGTTGTTGGTTGGCATGACAGCCAGATTAGAACCCACTGAATTTTGGTTTGCAGCTGTACACAGGGAAAAAACTTTTTTTTTTAAACATTGCTAAAGGAAAAAATAAAATATTTCTATTTCTCTTATCATGGAAAATTTACAGAACCAATTTCCATGAAAAATAGCTCAGCCTTAGCAGAGGTATGTGCTTGACAGAATCCTACAGAATACGGTGTGTTCACATGATCGCTATTTTTATAGCTACCTGAATCAAATAAACATTATCATTTCAATTAGCTCACTAATTCACTTTTAAAAAGTAATGCAAAAAATAACTTTATCTGAACTGTTGTTTGTTTAACACTCATAAAATAATCATTAAAGTGAAAAGAGTGGAAGAGCTCTGCTACTGAATATACATTGTATAGAAATTCATTTGTACTAATTAGATTTTTTTCTATTACATTTTTAATCTTGTCTGTTGTGAACACTTCAATACACTGTAGATGAAATGGGAGATGTTTTCTTAGTTTTATATTCAATCTCAATAACTGAGGCAAAGCCCAATTGTTATACCTTAAGGCTGAACACCAGCATCACATAAGGGCTGTCTGATGTTTTCCCTCTTAAAAACAAGAGAGGTAGGTTTCAGTATGAATTGTTTTCTTTTGACAAAGAAAAAAAAGGACTTAATGTGCACCACACTGGAGAAAAGGGATAATTCAACTGATCTTCATTTAAAACGACCTTCTTACATCATGTATGCCAAATCAGATTTCTGTTTAATAAGGTCTGTGGAGAAAACTGGCTGCAGGAGCGCCACATGCAAAAGGTCATGCCAACAAATAACGTTTAAAATTGTATTAACACTTGGAACAGAGATTCAGAGGAAACGCGTGTCAGATGGATGAGTTCCTCATTCAATACAATGAAAATGTATGAGTTAATAAGACTGGTCCTTTTTTTCCCCACTGTGTGTAGCAGCTGTAATTTGTCTGAACTGATAACATGATGTGTTTTGTATCATGTCTTAATAATGTTCTTCCTTGACAGTGATGCGGTGAACTTAATCTGCATGAGGCACGGATATTTCCTCTTTATGGCAGCAGGGAGTCAGACTTCCAGCCCTGATCTCAGTCGGACCGGCAGCAGTGACCGTTGTCCGGTCACAGCCGGGTCAGGTCACGCCTGCCGCCTTGCATTCCCTTATCGAGCAGCGCACTGTGTATGTAGTATAGTTCCCTACAAGGAACCTAGCTACCCTCATCACCTTAACATTCCCAGAGGGGCAATTAATGTATACAAGCTGACAGCACCCCCTCTCAGCAGTGTTTAAGCTCCAGGCCACGTTGTCACAAGCGATACGTGGGCTGCAGACACCGATGCTCCGAGACCACGGGGACCACCGCTCAAATCATGCACCTTTCCATTCCCACATTTTCACACACCGGCTACAATCATCACATCTCATGGATGCCAAGGACAGTGGGTTTATTTTTCATTAAAAAAAAAAAAAAAAGCCAGCACTGAGTGTGATGCTACATGATGCATTTTGCAGCCTGATCATATTTTATCAATAAGCAGTTGTGTGAGTGTCTCCGTTTACTCCTGAGCTACAGCAGTGATTTCCTTTAGCCATGCCTCTCAGCATTGATATTGCTCTATTGATTATGATTTAAATGTCTATTTCCTATATGGTGGGCTATAACTCGCGGCGCAGCGGAAGGAGGTGATGATAATGATCACTCCGACCCCAGACATCTCTCTTAGCCTGGTCGCCCAGATAATGGAATGTGTGTAAAGCAATGGTGGAGGGTGAGACAGGGGTGAGGAGGCAAAGGATGCAGCAGTACAGAAAGTATTTCGAGGCTTTAGTAAAAATACCAAGTGTGAGAAACCATGTTATAAAACACTCGTTTATGAGTGTTGCATTGAAGCTGTCAGTGAGACAGAGAATACAAGTATAGTAAGGAAAATGTTATTCAGTATTCAATGCAAAAATGAGTCCACTGTGATTGTTAAACTGCTGCATTTCTATCCTCTAGATAACTATCAATAAATCCAATCCTTATGAAATACACTGGAGACTTATTTCAGCATGAGACATCAAAAGTAATCCAAATTGTACCATTAACTAATATTGAGTAATGATTTCAGCAGTATTTTTACCTCTTCTTGAGTAGTATTATAGAACACAATACAAAATAGATTTTCTTCATATGTTTTTGTAAATAAAAATGGATGTAAGCCATTAACCCTTTAACGACAAGGAGAACGTGGCATGAAGATAAAATCTGACCAGTACCTGCGTTAATGTTCTCGATTACATTCCACCATTGGGGAGGCCAATCACTTGTTATTGAGCTGGAGAGTGAGCTTTAATGGGGAGAGATGGAGGGAACGGATAAGGTGGAGTAGAGGAAGAGAGTAGGAGGAGGACATAGGGGATGGAACAACAGCAGTGACGTAACTCAGGGAATGCTTTTTGGCTTTCTGCTGGAGTGAGATTTGCTTTTTCTTGGCCATTTCCCTTTTTCTTTCTCCCTCTCATCCTCTCCCTCTAAGGGGGAGCAGTTTAACAAGGCCGTCTGTGTCCAAATCCTTTTCTGGTACTCCCCTCCTGTCTCCCTCTTGAGCTCTCCCTCTATCGTTTCTCCCCCTTCTCCTCCCTGGGGAAATAAAGGCCCACACAGTCACAGCCTTGACAGCCTCCCCTAAGAATCCCCCACTACAAAAGAGCGCCAACTTCCCCCCAGCCAGGCCGGGGCTGAATGGAAGCCTCTGGGGTTTGGGTGAGAAGCAGAGGAGGGAAGGGGCCACCCTCCACACAGCCACATAAAGGGCCTGTGTGTTAAAACCACGATGAGTAAGGGACATACCCACTGATCCATCCTTTGCACAAAAAGTAATTCCCAGGCAATTTTTAACTTTTTTTTTTTTTTGGAGCATGTGGATTTGAGCTGCACAAAAAACAAACAAACAAACAAACAAACAAACAAACAAACAAACAAACAAACAAACAAACAAACAAACAAATCAGGAAATGGGGGTGAAGGGAAGAGGGCAAGAGGGAGCGTGGGCTTGAATGAAGGTGATTGCCACTTGGATCAGTGTACAAGCTCCTACTTACAGCTAGCGTGGCCGGGGCACAGTCAGATCTGAGAGCAGGAGACGGCAGGAACAACACGGATAGAGAAATGGAGAGAGAATGAGAGATTAAGAGAGGGGGGGCAGAGAGAAATGCAGGAGTGCAGGCAAGCACAAAAAAGCCCCTTTATGGCAGCCTGAACACTGAAGTCCATTTACCCAACACGACAACCTTGTTTCCGGTGGAAGAGAAAATAAAGACATTTATAAAAAAAAAACAAACCTTGCTGTTTGATTGTCACCTCTACAAAGCATTGGTCTGCTCTGAATAGACAACCTGGCCATGGAGCCAGAAGAGAGTAGTGAAAACTACTTATGTATGAGTTCCTGATTCACATTAGCCTCACGATGAATCAATGAAAATATTAAGGCTGTCATATAAAGAGATTAAAAAAAAAAATCATCTGTCAACCTTGCATTGCAGCAGATACATCTGATGATTAGGTGAGGTGTCTTCCCCCATGACACTGAGCCACTTCAGACTTTAAATAATTAAATTATAATATGCTCACTGAACTGCTGTCTTTGAAAACGACAGAACACTGAAATGCTTTGGCTTGATTATTAGTCTCAGTTACGCACAATGATGCACATAAATGGAGCATGCTCTCCATGAACCAACAATGCAACTGTACTTTGCCCTGAAAGGCGGTTTCATAGTCTGATGAACGATGCTGAAGACAGAGCATCATACATAAAGCCCTGTTGTAGATCTAACCACTCGAATGGAAAATGCGGCTTGTGTGCAATAAAGCACTGCAAAAATATCAGGACGGAAAATCTGCACCACACAATCAAAAGCTCATCTGACACATACAGTATCTGAGCCCTTTAAATCCAGTCTTTCTCACAGGCAGACAAGGGCCGTCTTGTTGCAGACGGGGATGAATAACACGTACTGTAAGTCACTGATGCTGCACAAGGCAGCTGTTGGTCACCTTGCATGTGGCTTTGGGGTCATTTAATCTTATCGTGTGATGTGTCCTCGTGTCATTGTGACACAATTCAAGGGCTCCGATGAACAGAAGCCCCTAGCAGCAAACTACAAATGAGCAGTTTGCATATGCATGACCCCTGGCATCTGCACGCCATTCAATCAATCAATCACACATTGGCTGCAGTGGCTGGCGGCTTTAAAGTTTCTTTGCCGCTGCCGCATTTGCTTTCCATCCACCTTCCTTTCACCATCTTTCCCTTTTCCTGATTTTTCTGTCATTTATTTAGCATTCCTCTGCTGTCAGTGTCTTTCTCTTTTTTCCATCTATGACTCTCTGCCCCCCCACCCCCCCACCCCAAACTCACACACACACAGACACACTACCTATAATAATCTCTTCATATATTTCCTCTTGGGTAGTAGCAGAGACAGCGGCTTCTCAAAGACATTAGAATGCTTTTGCATTAAGCGGAGCTTTGCATCTCACAGCTGGTGTGGAGGCGGCGCTGGATGCACCCACAGAGGGAGGAAGATGGTGTAGGAGAGTCTCAACTGTGAGGTTCAGCATTGCTTTGGTTCCACTTGGAGGAACATACATCGCTGGAAGAAGATGCTTCCTGAACAATTTGCCTTACTTAAGTCCAATATTCTCACAGCACACTCACCGTCCTTTGTTCAAGCAAAACAACACTGCTCGGTCTTTCTTTTTCATTTGTGGCTTCAAGTTGAAAGACATGGTGTGAAACGCCACATTGATTCTGGGTGATGTAATTTGAGGACATGTTGAGGGCGGTTAGAATCAGCAGGATCACATAAGGCATCAGAGTCCGGGTACCCCAATGGAGCAGAACCGCAAACTCATCATCAGAGGATTGTGAAACACCTCAGGCTGAGCTCGGTCTGATAGCTGGCCACAGCAACCTAAGTTTTGGTTGACTGTTTGTAGAAGACGTCTAGGCAATCCAATTGTAGCTACACTAATACTGTAATTCCTTTTCATCTTATCTATCATTTGTAAAACCTGCCAACTTTGATTGTAAATCAACAACCCATCTGAAAAGAACATCTGTTTTCCTGAGGTTGTGTGGTACATATTGTATGAATGATGTTTTATTTGTCCTCAGAAGGATAAAACATTTTTGGCTACATCATGCAGTGCTGCTGCTGGAGGGGAGATTGTGTTCTGATTTGGAAATGGCTCTAAATTTTCAAGATTCAAAAATTTGTTGGGAAAAAGCGCTATTTGATTCAGTTCATCTTAAACTGAAACTAAAGTTTTGCACCTGCTGCATCTTGATTATCTGTTATGCTCATGCCAGTAATCACTTTCAGCCAGAGAACAGTGAGCACAAAAATATGCCATATTTTCTGTTGATAATTTATGTTTTTCTTCCTGACAAAAGCCAACACTGAAGTAATCTAACTTTTACAGTTGCAGTGATGAACGAGCTATTACAGAAACAGACAACTATTTTGACGATCAATTAAAAAGTCAAGAAAGAAACAAAGTCAGAACTGTCTAATTTCAGATTCTGCAATGGGAATTAATTCATTTAATCATTTATTTATTTCCTCTTTGTGACACTTGTTTTCAAGTACATCAAAACCTGACTATATCATTCGGCTTTGCAAAGGAAATTCACAAACATCTGTTTTTACACTGGAGTTGAGAATTAATGATCATCTTGATGTCCTTTGTGTCTTCCTTTGATTTCAATATACATAATATAACAGAGTAATTCTGATTCTGGTGAAGACGCAATTTAATGGCATCATCTCAGGCTTTTTGAAAATGTGATGGCTATTTCTAATCATTTTCAGGTTTTCTGAGAACATAATCACTGGAATAACTAATGGTAATTTTTACTTTGAAAACTAGTTTATAACAGAGAAGTATTTAAGACTCTAAATGGACAATGATTTTTTTTTTCTTTCTTAAATAATATGATTAAAGTAGTGATTTAACAACTTTAAGCAAAATTCAATTAAAAACTATAATTGTAACATATATCAAGAATGACAAAAATCTATAAAATGCCTGATCCCACCAATGAATAAGGACAGTATTTGTCTGGAACAATTAGAAAGTTTTTGTGTGTGAATGGCTGGGGGCCCTGGGCTCCAGCCATGTGCTTATGAGAGAATAAATGGGAGTTCCATCGCGCTGAGTCTGAGTGAGTGTGCAGCCGCTGAGAATATAAGTGAGGAGGAGGGCTTCCAGCAGAGTGTGCGTGAGCATTTGTTTGTTTGTTAGTGTGCATGTTTAGAGAAGCAGCAGTGCTCAAGTGCCGGGAGTTGGAATGGATATGCAGTGTGTATACGGTGAGGGTGGTATGGATATTAATCATCGGGAAGAGCATGGTTCTGTGGCGCCGCATGGAGATGGATGGGGTGTGAGTGCAGTGATGTCACCCTGACAAATGGACCAGCCACGTTGGCTGAGACTTGCACATCGTTTCTCATTTCAATTAGTTCCTCACACAGGAACCCACCTAACCCACAACCTGCAGGTTCTACATGCAAAACCGTATACATAAACTCTGGGTACGAGTGCACTCCCCTGTGGTGTCCCAAACCAGAACCCAGCCTCTCTAACAAGATGTAATGATCGGAAGAATACAGTGAAGCTCCTTTAATTAATCCAACTCAATTATGATACCACTTTTACATTCAATTCCAGCAGCCAGCCACTCATTACCATTTATATTGTCAGCCCTGCACACTGACTAGGTCTATGGCCGGCGTACTAGCCAGTGTAAATAGGCAGAGGGAGTCTGGGTGTGTTTACAAATTTAAAATTGTGCTTTTTCAGCTTGTTTTCTCAAAACATCAATTTGAAGAAGTACCGCAATGATGGCAATGTGAGCGCTCACCTGGGCCAACGGTAATCAAATGCATTACTCTGTCAGGAATGGTATAAGGTGTGCACCAACAATCACACTCAGCTGCATCACCTGCAAGCTGAATTCAGGTACCAAAGATCTCCTCGGTCACCATTTGTAGCCTCGTTCTTAGAAATGCTGCTAACCAACTAAACAAAAGCATGTTTTTAAGTATCTGTCACCTTGGAAGGAAATGTTGAATGGTGCTTTCAAGGGTATAGAGTCATTAATCAGAGAGAGTGAGCGTTGTTTCAAGCTCTTGCCTGTTTTCAGTGAACTGAGTGACATTGGAAGACATCATATTATTGTGGACTTTCCTCCTTAGCCTTCGAGTTAAAAAGCCTCTCAGTCACCATCAGACTACTCCCACTACTTCTTGTTTTCTGTACCCGCACTCCTCCTCCTCTATCTGATCTCTGTCTCTCTGCTGTGATCCTTCTCTTTTTTACACCAGAAGAATGATGCAAGTGGATCACTTTTGCTATAAGCTAGGGCAGGTTTGGCTGTGCTGAACAGGAATGTGTAGAGCACAGCGAAGTGCTAAGTTTGGTATTTGATCAGAGTCTCCTGGGACTCCAGCTCCAGTTCCAGCTTAACATCAGTGGTGGGTATCTTTTCATCTGCCCTATAAAAGCATCAGGAGGTTAATTCCAACCCTATAGAGAGAGATGGGGGGTGGGGGGGAACCTAATTGTGCCACAGAATTAATTAGATCCTTCCAATCTGCATTGAGCATGTTAACGTTCCTGAAAATGTGAATGTGGACATGAAAAAACACCTTTAAGAAAAAAAAAAAAGAAATAAATCAGCTTTTATGTGCAGCGGTAATAACCCTCACTAACACAGAATACATTTGGCCACATTAGTAGTTGGATGTTGTTCTGTCTCATAGAAATTGAACCCACTGGGTTTGTAAATATGCAGAATTTATTCCCGTCTTCCTTGCAAGGTTGCTTGGCTTCATATATTCCTTTGTTGTTGAAACCTGCCTGTTCTCTCACCCCAAGAACAGTGGGAAATGAAAAATGGATGAAAAGCTTTTGAAACAGTCTGTATGGTTACCATAACACTTCTACAATAGAGGCAGTGTCTGTGTCATGTGCTGTCACATGTAACACAAAGGCCACGCACTATACAGGAGACACTTGTACACATGTCCTACAAAGAATGGGAATATTGGTTTCAGCTGAAATTGAAGTCCTCTTTCCACTAAGGGTCTACCTGCAGCCAAAGTGAATCCACTCTCATTTAACTTCTTCTGCCATTCTTCTTTTTAATCTAGGAGCACGAAAGAACCGGCTTCTAGCAACAACAAAAAAGGTTAGATCTTGCTTTGTGTGTCATCTGGCCCTCCTGTGATCCCCGGGGAGGTCTTTCTGTGCTCATATACGCTGTTTGGTAATGAGAGATTGTGCCAGGGTTCTGTTTGTTTGGCTTTCTTCCCCCTTCCCATCAAGCTGAAATCTGCCCGACAGTTTGGCAGCATGGCTCAGGCCCCACAGGAGCTACCGTCAGATAAAATGTCACAGTGGCTTTGTTCCATGCGCCCTATAGGCTGACCAGATGCACTGTGCACTTGAGAGCTCGATGACCAATAGGTACAGAAAGAGGTAGTGTGGAGACAGGCCAACATCCTGTTGTTTATTGTTAATAACCATTTATTTTCATTGAGAAAATCAGCTTTGATGGATAACTTAATTTGAGGTCCAATGAGCTTTATCATATTTGCTTGACTGACAGCACAAATACAGGATTCCAATTTGTGGCAGTATGATATGATTGGACAGGAGTATACTATCATCACCATCACAAACAGAACAGTTCTTAAGCCTCAAACTCTTGACATATGCAGTCAGACCTGATCCATTTTTCTCTGAGCGACAGCAACGCCAGACCTAACTCCTGTCAGCCTCACATGACTCCACTCACTGTTTACCTAATGAGGCTCGAGCAAAAAGCCGACTGGTCCTCTTACAACTGAGCACCAGGGCGGTTGCCGCTGTCAGGTCCTGTTAGCTCAACCCGCTTTGGTTCCATTTCAGAAAACACACTTGTCCCAAAGGAGCTCATCTGTGCTCCCTCACCCATCCTGACTTCCTTCACCCTGTTTCACTAAATGAATAAAAGAAGGACCGGCACTCACAGGTAATTTGATTAAATACGACATCCGTGCTTTAAAGAGCTTGCTGACAAAGCAAAAATAAGATGGGGCAATGTCAGAAGAAATTGTCACAGTAGTCGCACATGACCCCCGCCCTGGCAGGTATGCGCTCCTTCCTCTGTCCCTATCTCTATTAGCTGCACATCCCTACCTACAGCATTCTCCGAGGACACTCTTTACCTGTTATTTGTTGAAAAATTGCTGTATTGTACAGATTACTGAACTTGTCAGTCATTTAATTTGATGCAGGCCCACTAGTTCTCTACACTTACTTTCTTCTACTTTATTTGAGTCCATAAATTTGAACCATGGCTGCATTCTGCATGAGCATGACATTTGTTTTATACCAAAAGACTGGAGTAAATGCGTCCAATTTCTGCTAAATTCTTATAGCTTATATCACTTATTCTAGAATCTGTATTACACGTTTCCCTGGTCGACATTTTATCTCTTCCTGTGTATATCCTGACTCTCTTTTCCTTTTCCCTTAGGCCTAAGAGGGCTGACTGGAGTTGGGAAGGATGTATTGAGCCACGAAGCACGAATGGAATGACAAGCCATCTCAGTCAGAGGGGAAACCACTCATTATACAGATTGCTTTGCTGTGTCTCTGGGTAGCCAAGGCCAATGTCACCTCTCTTCTGTCTGGCCACAGCCGGTACAGGCATCGTTGCCCATCTCATCATCGTTCCCCTCTGGCTCGCAATCTCCGAGCTGACACAGTTTGCTGTTAACTCTGTATTCCTCGGAGTCTGTTTGCCTTGAGGTTATGAGCGTGGATTTCTGACCAAACAACAATGCTGATAATGGGAGGGAAACAGACATGTCTTACTGGAAGAAAGGATTGTGAATCTCATTAGTGGGACATCTTGTACCAGTCAATGCTTGAATTGCACCTCTGGCTCTCCGATAGAATCAGCAGCAAACAGCTGGAAGGTGCAGAACGGAAATAAAGCCAATTGCGTTGATCAAATCATCCCTGCTCTACTATCCCACTTCTGTTTCTTTACTTGAGTGTCCACTAACTCGCTGTGCGATTGATAAAGCTCCATGTCTACTAATGCTCCCTATGATACTATCACACATATGCTGATGACAATACTTTTGTCCTGTGTGTGGTAGTTTAAGTGCGCTGCAATAGGTCCCGTGTTGAGAGACAGGTGCTTAACTGTTACTGCTGTCTCCAGCCTGGGATAAGTAATGTATGTAATGTCTCACTGTCAGTAACAACAACACCTGTGGCTGAAAACTATACAGCCTCCATGCCTGTCCGAGTTTCTGAGCTGAACCTCATCTCCACCCATGGTTCTAAAAGATTGGCATGAGTGGCAAGATCCTTGTCTAATTAAACCAGCATAAGCATTTGTCCCGCTTGTGAGCAGTGTCAGACTTTTCATAATTACAGAAGCAATTCATCCATTATTTAAGTTAACGAGGTGGCTGTGGTCAAACACACCGTGGATTGGAGGCCTAATTTAGAAAAACGGCATGAGAATATCGCATACCTGAGTTTCCATTCACACCCAGCTGTGAAACTTCTGGATGAGGTGGGATCAGAAATCATGACAGGAAATGTGGTCTTATCAACTTTGAAAGTGTCTGCTGGTGATGTAGGCAAACATGGAAAAGTTCTCATTAAGAAATTTCTATTACTTTGTAATGAAATGTAAGTATGACCTTTCTAAGCTTCTTAATTTAGTTAAATTGGCTCCAGTGGAGCCTAATTTAGTCTTTTACATCATGGGGGAAATGGGTATTAGAGAGGTGGTGGCACCAGCAAACGGCACTGGACCCTGACTTGTTTGCACAGAAAAATGTGTTAGTGCTTCACCTCAGAAGGACAGCACTTGTTCTTAAAGACCCTCTTTCTCCAGACAATTAATTTTTACTCACTTAGAGGTAATATAAATTTGACCATTATAATATTGTTAGTAAATGTAAAAGGTGTTTACATTAAAATGCAAATGCAGCGCATACAAGCACACAATCGACATTCTGTAATCCTGTAAAAATATGACCTCATCCTACAGGAGAGTTATGCATTTAAAAGACAGCCTGCACTATAGGAAGATCATCGATGCGCCAATCTTGTATAAATTAACAGATCAACTTAATCAGGTTTGATAAAACCCCACAAATAAATGAGTCAGGAGCTAATCTGTATTGATACTGCATTTATCTTGATAATGATAATTTATATCATTCCATATTTTAATTCCCACATGACAGCTGGATCCAAAGATCACAGACGCAGCATGCTCTGCCTCAACCTGTTCCATTTTCATGAAGAAACACCTTCATTTATTTTAGCTGTTGGGTGAAAACCTTGTTAATCCAGGTCTGGTGTCTTGAGGGTTCAAGTCGATGAATTAGATCACTCCTGTAAAACTCTAGAAAGCCAGTTACACACAACTCAAATTGTGAATTCAGTTTACATAGTCTGACACATTTAACAGTAATGTTGATCTGTCATTGAACTTTTGATACAGAGAAATCTGTAT
Source organism: Antennarius maculatus (assembly GCA_013358685.1). Lineage (NCBI taxonomy): Eukaryota > Metazoa > Chordata > Actinopteri > Lophiiformes > Antennariidae > Antennarius > Antennarius maculatus. Next base: position 10,546,606 of record CM023614.1, on the reverse strand, counting down.
CTGTTTTACACCCTGTCAAGCATTGTTAACTTGTTTATTGCTGTATTAAACACCAAATACGCAGACTCAGAAAGCGTTATATAGGCTGCTGTTATTTGTTTCCAATGAAAGCATTAGGTTCCCCACAGTGGTACGGAAACAGCAAATGAAATTACATGTGTTGCTGTGTTGGGCAATGGGAGATCCTTGCAAACCCACTTTTGATTTCATCAAATATTTATGGAACTCTGAGGTCTATTTTGGTGGAAATACTACCTACATTGGTCAATTCTATACAGCACATATGTGGAATGATGTCCCTGTTTACTTGGCTTACTGCTCATGCATTTGTATCGTCACTGCTGTGTTTCCAGCACAGTTTGCTGTGCACTTAAGGACTACTTTGAGAGAGCGCAAGACTATAAAACAGAATAAAGTAAAAGCCCTAAAATTCTTAGCTTTGTTACAAGTGTAAATCAGTTCAAACAAAACAGCATGCATGGTGTTTTCAGTGTAGAGAGATCCCATCACAAATCAGACAAAAGCCAAAGTAAGGCCATTTCCTCGCACCCCACTGCTGGAAAATAGAATAGTGTTACTAGACATGTAACTGTGCTCCAGTGACCCAGAAACACATATTTCTAATTGTTCTAGCTGGGCTCTGGGGCTTCCTTCACAAAGCTATGACCTCTTTACAATCAAACCACAGTGCACGGCTCATCAGGACCCAAAGGAGAGCCTGACTGAGCATAAGTCCCTCAGGCATGCACAGAGGAGTCCAAATGCTATCTCTGTGTGCGTCTGCAAGTCATGTCTTATGTGGCTGCACAGAAACAAGCATAACCATGCACAAAAACACACACACACACACACACACACACACACACACACACACACACACACACACACACACACACACACACACACACACACACACACACACACACACACAATCATTTGCACCTACATCTACGCAAGGAAGTCAAAGACCCTGAGACAGCTCTATTTGTTTTCCCTATCCCCTTGAAAGTGCACCAAAGACCAAACAAAGGTGAGACAGACTGTGCTTTTTCGACCCTTTTCCTTCCTGGACAATCTAATAACATCAGACCAGGGTAATACAGCAAGGTCAGCTGTGGTCCAAGGTTACTCCTGCTGGGGCCACAGCTCAGGCGGTGTGTTAAGACGAGGGGCGGGAAGCAGCGTGCACGCAGCCAGTTAGGCAAGAGCTGATCCCAGAACCAGTTCACCAACTGGCCATCTGATTATGGTATAGTGCATCTATAATTGACAGTGATAAGGCTGGCGTACTGTTGGCAATTAGCGACCCTGTTGAACAGGCAGTTTTTTTTAGAGTAGAAAAAAGTGTGTGGTTGCAATGAGATCTTTGCTGATGTTGACAAAAAAACAAAACAGCTGAGAGATGGAGAATCAAGTGCTTATAAAGAATGATCTTATCAGTGGGTAAAGCATGATTTATAAAAATGAGGGATAACTTCTCTTGCAAAGCTAAGAAGAGTCATCTCTATACTTTGCAAAATATTATCCATGAGTGTCCCCTCTATCTGCTTTCTGGGGGACATGTCAGGTGCTAATTGTTAAGAATTGAGTTATTGAGCGGTATGCCCTTCTCCAGGCCCTGAAGGACTAACACCAATACAAATAGCTTCCAAACACAATTAGAATTCCATCAGGGTGCCCATGACTTACCAAAGCCATAATATTGTTCTAATAATTGGAGCTCACAGGCCATCAAATATCATGCTGGTTTGTTCAATTGATTCAGACAGGGGGGAAGGGGGTAGGGGGAACAAACATACATTTTTGAATTTCCCATTTGCAAAGTGAATATCAAATATCTGCTTTCCTTTTTTTTCTTTAAATATAGCAAAATCTATGAACTGAAAATTGCTTTGCATTTTCTCCTCTGACTTACTTTTCATATGTAAACTGTAAATAAATACACAGGCAAACATTACGTACAAGTAAGCTTTACTGTTTAACTCCAAGTGTTACGTTCATACTCTAGCTCTCTTACAAATGGAAATGTATTGAGGAGTGTTGCAAACAAAAACACTTTAATTGGACAAGATTCATTTTCACACTAATCTGTTGAAATAGAGCAGTTGAAAACACAGAGGTGGGGTGTCAATGGCCTGTTTGCCACATTCCGCAGCTGTCGCCGTAGCATTGAGGAGATGAGTGCTATATCACAGCCCATCAGCGAAGGCAGTGGATTACAGTTTGTGTGAGACTGCTGACTTGACACTCAGCAGAATGAGGTTGAGTGAAGGCATGTGGCAGAGCCCAACGATAGTGGAAAATAGTTGCGATAAAGAGGTAATGGATGGCGATTGGGTTAAAAACATTCATATCATAGTGAAGGTGTGTGACTTGGTTTGATTACACACAATCTGCACTTTAAAATACATCCCTGCCAACTCCATTTGTGCAAGCTGCTGTTATCACCTGTGAGCAGGACAGAAGCAGCAATGTGTTCCATCAAGCAGTTGTCATTCAGAAGTGTTTGAACACGGTTTAAAGCATTTCAAGTGCAAACTGAGTTTAATTAGAATTGCTGCTGATTAGCATGGCTGTGGATAAAGACAAGTGTCCAAAGAATATCAACAGTGCCTCAGCTGGAGTGTTTGTGTGCCTATCTGGGGCTCCAAATACTGAATCCCCCCCCCCCTAAAAAAAGAATAAATGTAGTTGTATAAAAGAAACCCACTACAGTTAAAAGATGAGACTAATCAATAACATAAAAATTGTGCAGTCATATGTGTACTCTCAGCTTTTGTGTTCTTTTCAAAGCATTGTACAACATTGTGCTGAAGCCAATGCATGTGGGTGTGCATAGTGGGATAGAGGGATATGTGGGCTGGTGAGATAAACTACAATGCTGGAGTGTACCTGTGTGGAGAATACACCAGTTTTGTATTACATTTTCTTGAAATTTCTCTGCTGGTTTCTCTAAAATGCTATGACTGCTGAGTGTGAGTGTGCAAACCAGTTCACGCATCCCTGTTCCATTCTCGCGGATATACAATACAGCCAAAGGGAAGTGTGAATAATAAAGACTTCAAATGACAGGCACGCAGCGGGGTTAATGATAAAGGTCAAACTGCCAGCATGCAGCCAGTGAGTGTAAAGGACAAGAGGCATGGGGGTCATAGCTCACATGGGATCCAGTCCAATATGTGGGAGCAAGACCCACAATCCTCCAAAACCAGATGAGAGCTGCTGCTGAACGGCGACGGATCCCCGAGAGGCTGCCATGTGCTTGCACACTGATGCTTGTATTAGCTGCTACGTTGTGTTAGTGATGTAAGAAACTAATACACTTCGATATGGAAAAACACAGCAAGGCTCATATCTGAGTAAACAAGACGAGGACAGGTGAGAACTTGGCAGGGTTTAATTTGTGCTACCAGAACAGGAACCTGGACTGGGACAAGTTGAGCCCTGGACCTCTTTTATTATATCCGGCACCTCTTCTGTCAATATCAGATTCTATAGGCCTAAAAATATGTTGTGTGCTGTAATATTTCTTAATCATTCTTCTGTCTCTCAGTGGAGTTACTCCTAATTTACATGTTTTGGATGCCTTTTATGTGTCAAGAGAGATATGATCAGGACTCACAGTCCCATCTGCAGGATGTAATCTCCTCATATCATTCTGGCTATAGTCACTGTGATTTAATTTTTCAACACAAATTTCTATTTGTTTTATATTGTCATTTCCCTCAAATGCAATGCTCCATGATGAGATGAAAGGGCAGTCAGTGAGAAAAGACAAAGAAAGACAGACACTGCTCGGCCTTGCTTATTGTGAACAATTGACAAATAAATTGAAAAAATAATGTTATCTTTATGATAGCACTTTAGTTACTAATTTAGTGGGTCTCAGAAGGTGAGCGGAGGAATCCTGGTTCATTAGACATTTGTGGATTTTTTAGTATTTTGCTCACACTGCAGAAGTGATGCAGTGCAGTGACTATGCTATTAAAAAATATTGTGAAAAGAGACAGGGATGGTGCAGAGGCCCGGCACTGGTTTGACTGGCAGCTCCACAGAGAGAATGTCAGCCGACACCTGAAGCAATGCTGCTCCGACAAGACAGTCAGGATTTCTCAACACATTTCGCTGCTATTATTCATGAGAACACTGGAATTCAGCACCACCTGACACTCACATCAATCCCATGCTATATTTAAAGAATCCCTTGAACTTTTCTTGTCTCTGAGGGTAAAAGCACCTCTTTTTGTTCTATGACCTAAACTAACTTAATCCCCACTGTTGATAAGAAACTTTATCCTTAAAGTTTTTATAAATTCAGCACAGACTGGACACTAGAAATAAAAATAGTTCTGAGCAAATGTTTTTTTTTTTAATTTCTTGCTCCCTTTTTCATTAAATACAATTATAATTCCATGTCTTATTAATTTTGAATACCTTTCAGTGCTTTATTTTGCTGATAATTAAATAAGTGATTGTTATGAAGCCCCCCTTGAAATTCACTGTTTGATTTTAAAGTGCCTGTGTTTTTTTTTCCACTCTAAGCTGCTTTGCTATTATTTAAAGTCATTTTCCCCCTTCAGGCTGCTGTTAATACAAAACTTCCTTGTTGTTTTCTTACATCAGAATCAAAACACATCAATCATCAGAAATAAACTGATGGGAATTTTTTCATTCTGACCATGACCCACTACAAGCAGGTCATAATGAGAATCAAGTGTGTAACCGTAAACTGACATCAAAGTATTAAAATCAAGAATTTCTCCTGCATTTTAAATAATATCATGCACAATAATTTCATATTATCATCTCACTTTAAATTGTAAAAAGGAAAAAAAAAAAAGAAACCAGAAACAAAAACTGAATACGGGTCAAGCATCAAATACACTTTTCTTTTACTCCATATTGGTAATCATACAGTTCACTGGTTGCTACACTTCTGTATAAATGATACATATCATTCATTCACACCCCCTCAATAAGTTAAATTGCTGCTGTCACTTCTGTCCAGGCTGCTGAATGCGGTGCTGCCATGAGTCTGCACTGGTTGATGGCCTATAGTTTACGCTGAACGCTTGAGCAACAAAAGGACACAACAGGAAACATGAACTTTATTATTATTTATGCGTGCGGTGTAGTCTTTGCCATCAGGCAAACAACCTTGTACTGAAAAACTACAGAGTGTTATTCACTGAAAAAATGAAAGCTAATGAAAGCTATGAAAACTAACTTTATACAGGTATTGTACTTCCAAGCATGAGGTAAGTCCAAATAAATAAAATATTTAATTTTGGTATCCAAGATCATTTTTACATGTCATTTTTACATCAGCATTTCAAGTATTTTCCTGATTTTAATCATTGTTTTGTCACCTTAGGTTAAAACACCTTTGAAATAATGTATCAGTCATAACCTCAGTGTGTCTATAACCTTAAATTAGAAGATTATTGTGATTTTTAAATGAGCCAAGACATTAGATTATACTAACGGCCATTTTGGAGTAACAATTGAGTTTGTCAGAGCTTTATTCTCCACATAATCAGGTTTATATAGCATCTACACACAGACACACAGTCACCTGACATGAGTTACATAAGGCGAAACTCGTGAGGCTAAGCAGTAACCAGAAAATTCCTTATTTGCTAGCTTTCAACAACCCTTGCAGATTGTTCTATTCTCTACATCTCTCTCCAGTTTCATTTCCTTCCAGAGTATCTCTTTCTTCAAGTGGTTGAAAAGACTGGATGGGCAAAAGAGGCGGTGGAACATCCCACTTGGATCAATTTTATACCAATCAAGGCCCTGAAACAGTGAGTGAGGGAGATGAATTTGGACTAAGTTGGACTGGAGCCACAGCTCTTTTTCTGCACACTGTGAGGACACATCGTGTCCCTGTTTCCCACTGCAGCAGTAAATTATAATATTTACTTTACAGCCGTTCAGTGACGGCCTCCCACACCTTTGATGGACCTAATTAGGGTTATGACATATTCAAAACACACATATAACTCTTTACAACATACTCCCAAATAAATATTGTAATATGGTAACATATTTTTCAGGAGTGTAATATAATAAAAATATTTACTAGCACTGTTTCTATCAGCCTTTTGAGCATATCTCAACATTATATGTTGTTTAAACCTTCAGCTCCTTTTCTCCTTGAATAAGCATAATTATTATCGTCTGATTTTAACAATATCTAACTCCTACTCCTGAGATGTGATTAACACACACATTCCAACCCCCCAGCTGTGCTGCCCACTTCAATCCATTACTGCACAATGCCCACCTACCTTTTCTCAGCAATCTCCTTCACTATCACCTCAAGTGCCACTCTTTACCAACCACACCCCCGGCATCCTCTCTGATCCAACCTCATTCTCCATCCCATTACTTCTCCTCCTCCCGCTTTCACCTTGTCATTTCAACATCCCGCTTCTCACCTTCGTCAAACTCCTGCCTGTTATCCCTCTGCTGCACCGTTTTGTGGTGGCAGCTGTAGAGTGCCTCCCACACATGTGAGGACTGCTGACCTTGGTGGTTAGACTTGGCTGCTGCTATGATTAATGTATTTTCAAGGCAAGAAGCAAGTACCTTAACCTACCTGGTCAATATATATCTTCTCACATACATCAAGCCTGTCTCAGGACATAGCGGGTGATGGACGAATCTTAACCTACCTCCCTTCCTCTTCGAGTGCCTCTTGCTCTAATCCTCCCCTTCCTAACTTTCATGGTGTTACCTGGGACTAAACTGAAAAGGAGGGAGTTTTAGATTCCCTACATTTTTTTAAAAAAACTTCCTTTGTGAACAAGCCGACTGCCGCACTGGGCTCATCTGGAAGGTGCACACACTGGTTTTCGTTCGATAAGGCTGCTACTTGTGCGTCTTTTGCCTTGAGGATGAAGAAGCGCTTGTTTGTTTTTTGTTTGTGAAGTTAAAAATCCCTTAAAGACAAATGTACTAAGAAGACAAGCTGTGCTGCCATTAGGAGCCCAATACCCCCTCCTGGAGCAGAGTATAGAGCAAAACAAAGCATTCCAGCAATGAATCACTGCAGATTGATCATTCGGGTGCCATAAACAACAAGCAAAACACAAGGTGGGATTAGACTATATTCATTAAAAGTCTTAAAAATAAAAATATTCACCTTAAGTATATGAAATTCTGTGCCTATATCTTCATCTGACAGTGTGATATTTGTTCAAAGACTTCCTTCAATGATGCATACTGTTTTCATTTAATTGATTTTCCATCACTGTGTTGGTATCTCACTGGAGAAACAAATACCAATTTGCTGTTCCCATTATCCCATCTACATTGCTTTTACTGTGGCATTTTGTGGCCTTCAATGTTGTTTAGTAGTGCTAATTATTGAGCAAGACCGTACACATATATACATACATACATACATACATATATATATATATATATATATATATATATGTATATACACACACACACACACACATATGTGTGTCTGTCTGTGTGTGTGTGTGTGTGTGTTTTAAACTGTTTTTGTGTTTAGAACCGAGATGTTTAGAGCTCAGACTCTTGTGTATGATCCACTGATGACACAAAGTCCACGTCCTGGGGATCATGCATCCTGCTGATGATGTGCTTCCCTTTGTCACATTAAAGGGTGAGAGGATGCTCCGTTTAGATCCTTGAAATGACTTGGATATTTTGCAGTTGATGGACTCTAAAAAGAAAACACCAGTTAATCTAGCTGATGATGATACAACTGTAGCTATTAAGAATTTACTGTTATGGCTGTTAAAAGGGCTGCTGGCTCTCAAAGCAAAGGTGAAGAATCCTGTGTAACATTAATCTCCTTGAGTCAATAGCCTGCCAATATGCATGCATTGAATTGTGAATTGCCCATTGGGTAAATTTTTTGAGTGTTGCACTAAATGTACAATACAAACTATTTAAAGACCATCTAAAATTATGGCAGCAGAAAGTAGCACAGCTGGAGGTTGTAGTTTTACCGCTGAATCAAGCTTGAAGAGGAATGGAAATGCCATCTTTTGTTGCCATGCCTTGTCAGAATGAGAAAGATGGCTGCTGGGTAAATATTAATCTTCTGTCTTTGAGACACTCAGCTCTTTACTCTTAACACTGTGCTAATGTTTAGGATGCAAATGAATACCTCATAAGAAGAACATCCTCTATCGCTTAAAGTAAAGGTCAAATATCTCACAATAAAACATCTCATCTGCAACACTGACACCAGGCTGACATTTTCCTTCAGTGAAACGTTGTTCCAACTGTGCACTTCATGTTTCCATGATTGGGTAAAGTGTGCCGTTTTTATGCTGCAGAGGACCTTTGACCCGTTTTCAGGTCAGTGCTTTGATCTATTTGTCATGCATATTTTGTGAAAGTCCTGCGATCTTCTAAACATATTTTCATCTCAGAGCAGAAGAGGTGTTTTAGAAAGCAAGAAGTGTGAATAATTGATTTCCTCATGTCACAGTTTTCAGCAGTATCATGCTTATAAAATGAACTTTGTCCCTGATTATTTTCATCGTAGATTGAAGAAGAAGAAGGACAAACACTCATTAAAAATGCACCAGGAAACCACATAAAAGAGTAAATAAAATAGTGAGAGGAATTTTTTATATCTAAAAAACATCTTTAAATTTATGGAGTGACAATTAAAAGTGGAAATATTAATTATAACTTTTGTTTGTCAGGACTGAAATTGGATTGACCATTTCAAATCATCCATAAAACCGGTCCAAATACTGAGTGATGTAAGGCTAAATCAATTCATCCAATGGATGTTTGGTTCGCTGTCTGACTGTCCATGCCATTGTCTGATTTTTGTTAATGCGTTATCCACAGTATTCTCAAAATGAGAAGATGGTAAATATTATTGAGAAAGTAAAGTCACAATACTGCACATGCAGATCTTCATATTAGCTAATGTTAAAATGGATTTTAGTTATCAAATAAAATGAAAGGAGTGAGTCGTTTTGTGGCTGTAATTAGATGAATGCTTGTTGTTTTCTGCGCCACACACAAAAGTGACTTTAACCGTTGTTTCAATTGTAGGTTGAAGCTGCAGGATGTGTTCATACAATATGACTGCAGGAGAGTGAAAAGCAAGAAGTAAATGAAGTTTAAATCATACATTGTCACACCTCTTGTCTCATAGTTCATGTTGTTTTCATTTCACTAACATATCATGTCATTTCAGATCCCGTCCCATCGGCTATCAGTTCATTCCCCGCACCTTCCTGTTTGCCTGTCGATTGTCTGAGTTGTCTGCCTCTTGGACCGTGTACCTGATACCTGCCTGCTGATTAAACCTTTTGAGACTTAACCTGCCTGCTAGTCTGTCGTGCTTTTGGGTTCTCCACCAGTCTTGGTCTAGTCTGGACATACATACTATTTTAATACAACTACTAATATTATACAACTAATATAATAATATACAGTACATCACTATTTTAAAGAAATAAATGTCAGAATATAAAAATGAATGACTACAGCTGAATGAATTGCACCCAGGTTATGATTTAATGATGATATTATAGACATTAACAATTACTGTCAGTCCATTAAGGTTCAAAATATATTTTTTTTATGTCTGGGCTTAAGATAAAAGTTTGATTTTCCAGATTTCAAACATGTGAAAAACACAATTAGTGTTGATTTGTTCCCTTCCTTCAACACCTTCTTTCAATCAGAAGGGTCTTCGTGTTTGTCGAACAATCAAAGTTGATTGGGAGAAAATAAGAACATATTTCTGAAATGTAATGTAGAAATACTGAAAACAAATGTCATTGGCTACAAACATGAACCGGTGCTGTTTGTCAGCTGTGCTGCATTTTACAAGAGTACTCTGCTCCATTATTTCCTGGGTCTCGGTCCCACTCAGCATCATTCCCCTTGAGTTTTAATCGATACTGTTCAAGAATTTGAGTATAAAAAGGAAAACTCCTCTTGAGGATCGTGACAATCTGAGCTCTGACAAACAACAGGGGCCTATCTCTGCCCTGATTTGCACTGCCAGATGTTTTGTTGCAGTTTGTCTGGCAAGAGCAGCTTAAGAGTTAATTTTCTGGCAGTGATTTGTAGGAGCGAAGCATCAACAAGCTGCTGCAGACTGGAGCATGAAAACCATTACTTCAGTCCCTTATACTCACCGACATTAATAGGATGAATAAATGTTTTGTTCTCTGCTTAATTTGGATAAATTCATCCAAATGGCAAAGAAAACAAGTAAATATCCATCTCAGCTGCCCTCCTGATAATCGAAGACAAAGAGAACTTACTCTGCCTTCGCTTTTCCTTCCACCTCCTGTTTGAGAATTCTTGTGCTCAGCAGCGAACTCATATATCAGGTGATAACTGAAATGACTGAGACTGGGAACACTTACTGAGGGAGGGTCTTTATTTTAAGTTGATTCACCCTCGCCGCACAGGAGGTTGTCATGTTGAATTTTATTCCGTAGTAACTCACAGAGGGATTTTTGTGATCCGAGACATCTAATGTGACAACTGAGACACACCCAGATAAATTATGTCTTGAACATAGTGAGCGTTGTGGTAAAAAAAAGAAAAAAAAAGAAGTCATTTTCCCACTCAGCCTTTTATAAAAGTGGTGAAAGGATATAATAAAATCATGGGGGCAGGAGCTGAGTAGTTTGAATGTTAAAAATTTGTGGTATAGGCAAGTTTGTCACTCATCTTCCACCACTGTTGATCACACAGGAGGCAAACCGATCCGTCATATAGTATCAATCTATCTGTCTGTCTATCTGTCTGTCTGTCTGTCTGTCTGTCTGTCTGTGTACCTAACATTTCTGTGACAATTTGTCATTATCAACATTATCACAACTCTGACTTCCAGGAGGGCTGACCTGAATTGCATGAATTGATTTGTATTAAATCATATCTGGGCTCGCATCACAGATACAAGACGAGACACAAGCTTTTAGACTCCAGATGGGAAATGTCCAGATGACAGTAACAAATTCCAGCAGTTGTTATGTTGTGACTCTTAAAGCAGTTCTGGCCCTGTGGGCCACCAGACTTCATCGAGAGACATAGAGACAGTTACAACATAGAGCTCTCTGGCTATGGAGCAAATCAATGTTGCATCACCAGTGCTGCAGCTTCAATACACACACACACACACACACACACACACACACACACACACACACACACACACACACACACACACACACACACACACACACACACACACACACACACACACACAGTCCCGCACACACATACAGTTTACTGAGGTTATTTAGATTAGATCTGAAAGAATTCTTTTGAGGGCCTCAGTAAGTAGGGTATGCTGAGGTGACAGCGGTGATGGTCCCACCATGTGATCACAGAGATCTGCAGATAGACATTGATGGTCACCAATAAGCAAAGTCAGAGGTTAGTACAACACAAGTACACGCTGCACTTGATGGTTCTCCTTCAAGAACAGCTTTTAAGAGTCTCACCTTGAGTTTTGGCAACAGATGCAGCCTTTGTTAATTTTTAATGCATTTAGAAACTAGTAATTAAGTCCACCCCCCCAATAGACTGGGAAATTGACATGCTCTAGAGAGCCAGTGAGTAATTATATTTGTAAAGAGCAGTGATACAAGATACTCCCCTCTGACTGGGACTCATTACACATCATTAGAGACGCACGGCAATTCAACACATGCACTGCACACACACATGCATACACACCTACCCATACACGTATACAGACAAGCACTAACTCCAATACAAACGCCTCACACTCACGCAGAGATGAGTAGAAATCCAAACAACAATTCAATCCAATCCGAATGCATCCAAATATACACTCCACTCTTTGCATCATTTGCTTCTGACCACAGGAAAGCATGCCCCCTCGCCCTCCCAACAGGACAGTGTGGACAGTGTGAAAGTCCATCTTCCATAATTCATCTGGAGATGATGATGAGAGGTCAATATCTAATTAAGGTTTGAATGTGATATGAAATCACATTCATTCAAATAGATATATGAAAGTTTCCAAATGGAGCCTCAGGAGTAATGTGGTCCACCCTTTGAAGCAATAATTACTATTACAGCAGCATGGGCTGAAAAGCTGCAGGGGGATGATAGAACATCTCTCCAAATGTAGTGGACTTCTCTTTAATCGGAGCAGGGGTGGCTCAACTCAACACATCAGAGCCTCTGAATAGAATTAGTGCAACTCCCCTCCAAGTTATCTCTCCTTTCCAACGACGTTCTCCTGTCTCTCTCTGTCTCATTCTGAGGATCCTATGACTTCATATCACCACAGAATCTGCAGGTGCTGTATAGAGTTTATAAAATAAAGATAAAATATTTATTGCAATCTGTATTTAGCAAACAAAGAGCACAATAATACATGTAAATAGAGTTACTACACATATGGTCCATTGCAAATGAAATTAATGCAAAATGTTTTTCATTGTCCACTTAAATAATCTGTTTTAGCACAGAGTGGTAAGTGAACACTGTTGTTACCTAATAGTCTAGTCCTATTATGTGTGTGACAGGAGTTAAATATTCATACTGTTGTGTATATTTCAAAGGTGTTTACTGCATTATTAATGTCATACTCAGATTGCTAAGGGACAGTGTGAGAGCTACATTAGTGTCAGAAAGCATGGTTTGAGTTGACTTGTCTGCTTTCACTTTAAACTCATTATCTTGTCTAATTCTCTCTGCCTCTATTATTCCCTCATCCCTTTAAGCAGCCTAATTAAAAGAGCTTTCATTTTTTCATTAATATTTATTTATTTATTTTACATTTTACATGAAACTGCTTCGCTCTGCATTGAGTCTTTATTCTTCATTATATAAACGAAGGCAGTGCTGCTGCAGATGCTTGAGCCAAAGCCACAGACGGAGTAAAAAGTGGAGTATTTGCTCTCATTCAGCCATAAGTTGTCATGATGTTCGCCTGTAAGTGTTTAGCTTTCAACTGTGTGTGTGGCTGCTAATGTACAGTGTCCAGCATAGGCAATTAATCTACTCTACTTAATGCAGTCTAGACTGGATTAATGCTGAAACTGGTAGCAAAATCCATTTTCAGTAAGAAAGAAAGACCATCAACAAAAATAAAATGGAGACGTGTAATTATGGTTTCTCATGTTCCGACTACTGCAATTCACACTTAATGTCTTCAGATGGCTTAGTGGTAAATGGCCCATCATGGTCTGATTTCTCTCTGGCCTTGGTTTTATTTGGTTTATATGAGTGTGTCTGTAATAACAGTTTAAATCTGCACCATGGGGAGATTATCATGCCATGCTACGGGATTGGACATTATCGCTAAACTACATGCAACACTTCTTCCCTGCTCATTTCTCAGAAAGGCTGCTGGGGGAGCTCACAGAGAGCTGCTGTGTTAACACCATTGGTGTGTTTGTCCACATGTTTTTGAGAGTGTGTGTTTATCTGCATGTGCAGGTTGTTTTTCCCGTGTTTGACGGTTTGTGCTCATGGCGTACTTGTTTATGTGAAGGCCAGCATGTGTGTGTGTGTATGTGTGTGTGTGTGTGTGTGTGCTCGATGCAGTCCTACATGGTGTTGGAGGGTGTGTGTGCATGCATGTAGATTGACATTTAGAGAAATGTGGCAGTGAAAGAAGAAACATCTGACTCATAATTGAAGTGCCATGAAAGAAATATGATCATGAATCTATATTAGGCTTACGTGCTCGGCGTTAAAATCCAGCGGCAGGAGCGGGAGGCAGCAAACTCATCGAGCAGCCTCACTATCTCACCACCCTAAGGTTTATTACAATGCTCAAAATGTTACTCCTCAAAAAATGACCCACGCCGCATTCAAGGTGAGCAATCCTGATGACAAAATTGATAGGCCGTAGCACTCTCATCTCCATCAAAAAGGAAATATCAGGATAAATGTAGTGCCTGTGTGAATCGCTCACACAAGTCATCTCAATGTCCTGGAGGGAAAACGCAGCGCTGCTCCTCAGTCACCCTATTGCTCTTGACATGCGGGGCTCTTAGGGGAGCAGCAAGGGGAGCAGGTTATATGGTTGTATGCAATATTATTCAAATGGTCAACAAATGGCACAAAAAAGTTAAAAACCCATGCAGTCAAATGTAGTACATCTACAACAATCTGGAAAATCCACATCTACTCAAAGGATTCTGATTTTTTGAGCCAGTGTTGCATTCACTGTCTTGTCCCTGTCATGGTAAATGTGTGCTAAAATGTATGTAAACACACACACACACACACACACACAAACACACACACACACACACAGACGCACACAGACGCACATGCACAAACACACACACACACACACACACACACACACACACACACACACACACACACACGCACACAGTATAAGTCTGCATTTGTCAAAACAAAGAAAACAAAAAACAACATTTATTTCTTTTGTATCAAGCAGCAAATTAGATCTAGCTTGTTCCGTGGCTTTATCTGAAACTGCTTGACTTGTGTTTTTGCCAACTGAATATATTAAAACTACACACTGTTCAGCCTATAGCTGAAGAGTATGTTTAGAAAAATGCCTGTTAGTTTTCAGTCTGAAAACTGTTCCAAAAAAATGGAGTATTTCATTTATTTAATTTAGAACCACTGGATCAGTGAGGCCAGTCAGTTCAGACAGGAGTAAAAAACAACATAGCTGTGAACATGAAGACGTGGTGTTTTGATGACCAACACTATCCTCATCTTGATATTAATAGCAGCCGACAATGGTACAAATCTGAGGTAATATTCTCAACAAATAGGAGTGTTTGGCACCAGTACCCAACCACTTTAAATGTATGAAAATGTGTGAAAATGGAAATGATTTTTGTCAGAGAGATGGATGGAAAAGGTACAATGCTAACAAACTCCATTTTGTGTTGCTGCAGCTGTTTCCATGGAGCTCTCTCTGTCGTTCTTTTGCGTTCTCTCCACTGATTTCACTGCCTCTCTCTCTCTTTCTCTGCCTCCTTCTGACACACACACACACACACATACACACACACACACACGGCACACACGTGTCTGAGGATTCAGCTGTGAGTCAATCTGCACCTAACCACACCTCAGAGACAAAACCCTTCCTTCTCTCTGACAGACTTCTCTCCTCCATCCCTCCAAAATCACACCCTTCTCATCATTCTTTTTTTTTCGACCTCACTAAAATAATATCTTAATTTATTCCAAACCACAGTCACAACAACAACAAATCCACATTCATTTCACCCAATTATTGTGTTTCAATATGTGAGCACCACATGGACAAGTACCATGGCAATCAGGCCACTTTCATAGAACTGTGTTTTTCCACTTCGCTTCATTTGGAGTACGTGGCAATCGACAGTCCTCTTTACACCCCATTGTCCTACAAAGATGGCCCAGAAAAATGTCCTTGAAGGCAAAGAGTAAGAAATGCTTACCGAGGACTCCGACGCGATAGTTGAGAGTGATAACGATGACATTTCCATAGCTGGCCAGGACGCTCCCTTCGATCATGTTGCCCGTCCCCTCCATGTAGGACCCTCCATGAATGTAGACCATCACCGGCTTGGCCCCAGTGTCTCGTATGTCTGCAAGAGTGGCCATCATTAACACATTCACATTGTCGTCCATGTGTCCGCTCTGATTAAGGGTCAGCTTCAAATACAGACACAGAAGATTCAGCACATGGTGGGCACAAAAAACACAAGCCGACAACCTCTTCTCAGATACCAGCTGCTCTGTAGTGTCTGTGCTATGAGAAATACATTAACATCCTGTCATTATGTGAATTTCAGCTGTATTTCAGTCAATCGTCATCATGTAAATTATTTATCTGATGAAACTGAACCGTTTGTGTTACTTTGTGTTGCTTCCAGGAGAACCACCTGATGTAGACACACAGGAAGCCATTAGGGGGAACAAAGTGAGAGAGATACTGCCACACATCTAACCAGGGAGAAGGGTAATCTGGTGTAACAGTGAGAATATGCATCATCTTATTTAACAATGCTGCCGTGTGCCTTCTTTTCACACAGCCTATTGCTGTGCCACAATATATTTGTTCAGTCTTTGGCGACAGTTAAATTTACACTTCAGTTTTTGTAAATATTGTTTATTCTTTTCCAATATCAGGGCTTGATACCCAGCTGGACCAACACTCCAGCCAGATAAAACACATCCAGAGGTAGAAGGAAGAAAAAAGCCTCTGTCTGAGGAATAAACTGAATTACTGGCTGCCTAGCTAGCGCTGGGAGACAAGACAAAAAACTCTCTCTCATTTTCACTCCTGCTCCCCCCTGCGTTCTGTCACTCACAGACTCTCCCTGTTTCACTCCCACCTTCCCTCCATCTCTGTCCAACTCCCTGACACCCTCCCAAGCCCTGAGAAGGGTGAGAATGAGAAAGGGAAAAGGAGGAAAGAGGGTGAGGAAGATAGAGAAAGGGACAAACACAGACCAGAAAGTAGAAAAAATAAATAAAAGAAAAATAAAAACACAAAAAGAGAGAAGGACACAGAAAGGACAGATGAACAAAAACAGGAAAAAGTCAGGTTAAGCTCTGGCCTCCGAATTATAAGGGTGGTATTGTATTGTGGTTGCTATAGTGACTGCCAAAAATCAAAATGCTCAAGAACAGCTAATCACAGACCACATCCTGCACCACATCACATTAAAACGTTCACACCAAGCACGGCTAGTAAAATGCATTTTATAGGGACGTGTTTTCTCTGCAACCCATATAGAAGAGCCCAGCCCTTGATTCACTGTTTTTTCTCTCTTGTATTTTTCTGCTGCTTTGGTTATTCATGATCCTGCTAGGTTTCAAAGCCACAAAGCTGAGCGATGTGTTGTATATGATGTGGCCTTATTTACGCCTTTCTTTATCTTGCTGGTATCTGAGAAGGCTACATGGTGAAATGTGATTTATAGCTGACACCTCTCTATACACACACTTATCTTGGACAAGAGGACGAGGGGATGCACGGGTGAGAAAGAATGAAAGTACAGTCAGAGAGGAGAGGGAGGGGGGCAGTGAAATGATGTTCTACACAAGGTACTCAAACAAATATGGCCACAGATATAAAGAAAATAGCAGGGAACAGAGGGCAGAAATAACAAGAAGAGATTAGTCAAGTCACTGTCACCAGTCACCTCTTTTGTTGAATCAGGTTTCTATGACAACAGTTATGTCTGTTTGAGATAGTTTCACAAGACACCGAAGTGTCACTTGGTCTAATCTATCCATTAATGTGATATGACGTTGGCGGTGTGACACATGGGATATACAGTCCTTATTGACGGCGTGATTTGAGTCATAATAAAATACATGTATACATGTGACATATTCCAGGTGGACTAGAGCTTCGCAATGAACAGTAATAATCCGTCATCTTTACCACAGCATAACAAGGTGCAGAGGTAATTGTTTTTCTTATCCAATCAGAACAGAGTTTTAATGGCCGTTATGAACTCTCTAACCAAACAAAACAACAACAACAACAACAACAACCAACCAAACAAACAAACAAAAACAGAGACAAAACAAACAAACATACATAACACTGATGATTAAGTTCCTGCTTCTAAAAGGTTCACTCTGGTTCACTAAACCCATCAACCCACATTCATCAAAATGCTGCACAGTAGATCTGTGCTAGGAAAGAAGCAGAGATAAGTTCATTAATGCATTTGTATATTGGTAATAAAAACTACATGCAAAACAAGTGAAAACAAAAAAAAAACCCCAACAAACCTAACAAATAAGAACAAAACTTAAAAAATATGCAGTGTACATGATATAAATGTGAGTGAGAGCTGATGTGCAATGAAGAGCGCACTAATCTTACACAACAATTTTCTCACACATTTCTCCCAGTCACACAAATTCAATCATATAGCATAGACTAATACAAGTAAAATATTGCCTATAAATGTTGTCAATTGAAAGCAATAATTGTATTCCTGTTAAACTAAACGATTAAGACGATACATCACAAAGTTTTGGACTGATTGTTAGCAGTGAAGGAAACCACTAAGCCTCTAAGGGCTCATTTCTACCATCTCTTTATGGAAACAAATCCATTCCATTTCAAAGGAAGTATCCATTAAAGCAAACATACTAGTATCCTTTATGTTGCTAGAACACTTCCACAAGATGGTAGAGGGTGCAATTATGTCTGTTGTATCAATAATCTTTCAGAAAATGTACAGAAGTGAGTACAGTAGGTTCCATTGTGTGTGTGTTCACATTTAGCCTTGCTCATAAATGAGCTGTGACTATTACCATTGTAAGTGGAATCTACCAGGAGGACGTAATGAGAACACTCATTTCTTCTTCCTTTATCACGGTACCTCCTCATTCATGGCCTTTGTTTCGCTCTCCATAGAGAACAGTCCATCACATCCTTGATGGTAAGAACCCCCAGAAGCTGATTTGACACTCCAGAGCAAGAGAGGACAAAGGCAAAAAGAGATAAGTGTTGTGGCATTCACAGTGCCAACACTGTGTGAAACATGGTGACTGTCAGTGGCTATCAGAGAGGTTTGAAATGGTGGTGTGGTGGAAAGGGGGGGGTGACAGGCGAAAATGTCCTGATGTGGCAGGATATGACATCCACCCTACTGCAGTGCTTTTGACAGGTCAAGCGTCATGCCTCACTTATGACAAGTCCATTACTGCCCATGTTCATAGTTAAGAATGGCTTGTAGTTTGGGAGCAAAACAGGCAGTGTAATTACATCCAATTATACAGCAGCAGCTCGTTCCATTGTGCAAATCATTACGAGTTTCCTGAATAACTGCTTAAGATCCCCTTAATGAATCTCATAAGGCAGGACAGTGTTCTAACAGGTCCTTCTGGGGGAGGCGGCTGAACTAAAAATGGTTCATCTTGGACATTTGGATGATTGTGGAAAGAAAAACAAAGTGCATACACACACACACACACACACACACACACACACACACACACACACCCACACACACACCCACACACACACACACACCCACACACACACCCACACACACACACACACACACACACACACACACACACACACACACACACACACACACACACACACACATAAATGTATATATATACACACACATACCTGTATATATGTATATATATGTCTATACAAATATACATATACTGTATATACGTATTAATGTATGTGTGTGTGTGTGTATATATATATATATATATTTGTATGTATGTATGAAAGAAAACTGCAGCCACAGTTGCAGCTCTTTCACACCAGTGGGCTTGACCTCACCTGTACAGATGGGACTGTCAGGAAAAGAGCACCTTAGAGCTGGAGTGTGTGAAACTCCAGTGTGTTCTCCTCAACACTTGACATTTGTGATGGCAACTGAGGTATGTCCTTTGTACACAGAAGGAATCTGAAAACTGCATCGGGTATATTAAAAGGAGATATGTGTGAGAGTATGTGCCTCTGACTATGAATCTTGGCATTTCTGCAGCAAATGTAATAGGAGCAATGACCTTTGTGCGAAGGTGACTTTTTGCTCCCTGGCTGCTGTGTGTTGTGTTAAATACGATGTTGGCAACAGGCACATAGAGAGCAGTGTGTATGAGGATAGTGAACAAAGAGAGATGCGGAGAATCACAGGGCTGAATAAAATAAAAGGTGGGACAAGGTGAAGAGTTTACAAGGCTATTAGCCAAAGCCCCCTACAGCTGGCCTGGATCTAGATGAGAGAGGGGAGCTGCTGAGGTGTTGTCATTGCTAAAACTCACAGATAGCTGTTTGCACTTTAAGTGAACTAAGGCCAACCCTTTAGTATTTCAGGGCACCCTGCTGTCTGTGGCTCAGGTCACAAAGCTGCTGTTGTACAGTACCATACAGACCTTGCAAAGGATTGGTGATAGCCTGCTTTAATAAACACTTTTAGAAGCGTTCATGGTCAAAACTCCTCTGATGTGCTGGAGCACCGTGAACATAAATGGTTTGGTGAAATAATTCAAAGCCCATACCTCAATTTTTCTAAAGAAATGCTTTTTTAGAATTTTTTGACTTGCCAATTATGTTTTAATACTTATAAGTGAATAAAAATTATAAAACTATATAGATGAAGGCAACAATCAGACTCCTTCATCTTTTGAAATGAGTCAAATGATGCCCTTGTAGATCAGCCATTAGCGGCAATGAGAAGAAGTGATGCAGCAGCATTCCAAATATCTCCACAAAAGTGAGTTTGGAGGGGCAGGAGTCCTCATCCCTGCCACATCAGAGAGAATATGATAGTAGCAGAATGGAGAGAATGGTGCATTAACTGCCCCCACTGTCAATTCAGTCTCCAGCCTGCTTGAGCTGAGCTGAAGGCTTTGCTGTACAGGGATCCAGTCAGGCTTGTGCGATGGAATTAATGGTAATACCCAGGCAGGTGGAGCTCAGCTCTGCTCCCATGCAAAGCAACGATGGAGAGCTCCTCCAAGGTTGAAGCTGTGCGTGTGTGTGCGTGTGTGTGTGTGTGTGAGCGCACGCGCGCATGCATGTTTGCACCATCTTCTGCAGCAGTGCCTCCTTCAAGAGCTTACTAGCAAGCATTGTGTTGTTGTGTCTCTGTGTTCATGCGCCTCTGATTAAATGGGTATAGGTGTGTGTTTGAGTGTGTATACGCTTGTGTTGGGTGGAGGCATTTCTCTTGATTAGAGCCGGAGTTTAGAAGTGTAAAATACACAGATGTGTGTGTTTTTCATCAGTAGGAGAGGGCTGAGGCCACGGCGATAGGAGACGCTCCTCAGCTGGTGTGGAGACGCCGATCTCTCTCTGCCTACAGTTGGACATCGTGCCTCGGCACCACGGCCATTTTCCACCTGAGAAATTTGACTCCAGCAAAGCTTCACTTCCTCTTTTTATATGTGATCGAGGAGTCGATTGTAAATTGATGTAAATTTCATCAACTTGGTCCACATGCTTATGTAGTTAGAATGAGGGAGTTGCTCACATTAACTGAGGACTGCCAGGCTGTCAGGTTGTCTGTTCCGCACACTGGTGGACAAATAAAAGGCTGACAGGGACACAGATGATAGACAGCACAGAAAAGGTCATTATATTCCTCGCTTCATATTTCATTTAACTTAACTTCTTGTCTCAGTTGAAAGTTTTCATTGGACGTTCCTTGGCCTTTTTATTGCACATTTACATTTTACTATTCCATTACGTATTTTACTTTCTTTTCTTTGTGAATGTGAAAAAGCTTTTATTGTTCCAATGAAACTTATTTGAATTACAGCATGTCTGGAGGGTTATAATAAGCAGAAAGGCAGCTCAAATGTGGCTGAGATAGGAGGGAATAAGCCAGTGATAGACAGACTGCCAACTCAGACAGCATGGTAATGCTGGACTGAACCAACTGAGAGATGGACGGGGTTCGATGGATAAATGAGAAGACAACAGCTCTCTGGACTGAATAAGAATATGTGGATAAGTGGTGCATGAGCTAAAGAGGGAGAGTGTGAGAGTCCTGCTTGTATTCCGATTCCACTCGCCTTTTAGCTTGAATACAAATGTTTGATTTTCGGTGGTAAGACATGCACTGCATTTATTGTAGATAAGGAGATTGCTATTTCCTGCAATAAAAGCACAGCCACTTGTGAGAAGAGGAGTATATACAAGACAGTTTGCAAGGACTTTGGTTTTATCACAAAGATAACGTTGCTCTTTGAGGGGAATCACAGCGAAATAGAGGGATACCTCTGAACAAGGGCATTACTGCATGTGGGAGTTCATGAAAACACCCTTATAACAGAAGAATAAGATTCTGGATCACGTTCAGGGTTTGATGGGTTGCTCTGTCGCACATGCATTAGTTACAGTGCAGAAGCAGAGATACTGCTGGAGCCGCATTTTGCTTCTACAGTGTTGCTGCACAAATTGCATTAGTTGCGCTCAGTAAAGAAAAGACTTGTCACATTTTCAGTGAGTCTAGTCTTGCACAACAGCTTGGAGACCAAGCCGCTGTGTACGAACGCAAAGACTTGCCAGACAAAGGGATTGGCACTTGTCAGCTATTTTGAATGGACTCAGGGTTACATTTACTGACGCATGTGGTCTTGCTTGGGGGAAGACAAACACGCACGCACGTGCACCCACATAGACAGTAAAGCCAAAACTGAGGGCAATTTGGCTTCAGATGTAACAGCTCACCGTGGGCTTGAATAAAAAACACCTGTGTGTCAAAGCGGTGCCATGGCAACCCTTCCTGCTCTGTGATCAAGGCCAGTATTTTTTTTTTTTTTATAAAGGCAAGCCCACTGGCAAACAGGAGGAGTACAAGTGTACAAGTACAAAATCTTAAACATCTGTAAGGGACCCTGGCCAGCTGGCCTCGGCTGGGTTTAAAAGCCATCGCGGGACCTCTAAGCAAAACATTAATTGTGCCACATTCAAGACAAATGAATGAGAGATATGGCAACTTGATTTGACATCTCAGCGATTGTGCCAGTTAGATGGTCCATATGCCACAAACATGTGCCAGAGAACAGCTTTGCCTCAGGCATGCAGATAAATATAAGCACAACACGTAAATATCTCTACTAAAAACAAAAGATCAATAAATTGATGGATAAAATAAAAGACAAAAAAATTCATTTTAATTAATGGCACAACCTTGATACGACACTACACCTGTATCACCTGCGTTAGTGTGGATGGGAGATAAATGAGGGGCCATATCAAGGGTTTGACTTAGATTTAGAGACTTAAGCCGTTTCTTTTGTAGCCACAAATCGTCTCTCGCTCTAATCTCAGCAGAGATCCACCCTGAGCCAAGAATATCCCAAGATAAATATGGAAAGTGAACAATGTAATTGCTGAGCAGCAACTTCCCGTTTACTACACCTCTCGCCTCTAATCCTCTCCAGCAGCAGTCCTGAACTGTCGCTCTGCAGTGAAAACTGCTGGCAGACCTGGGGACCAGTGTGATGCTGCACAACATCTGCCATTATTGCCATAAATACAGATGCTGGCCACGCCTAGAGGTGGGGAAGTCACAACTACCTCTGCTCTAGTGATAACAGTCAGTCTGGATGTTATGTGAGGTAATAAAATGTCACAGGTTTGGTTACTGATGCAGCTTTTAGAGCCGAAATGAACTAACACCTAAATCATCAGCTGAATTAGATGCTTACTAAGACAGACCTCACATTTGTGTACACACACACACACACAGACACACACACACATGCACACACGCTTTTGATTAAAGACAGCATTGTTGTACAGATTGTAAGGTGATGGGGTGCTCGATGTTTGTATTTGAAAGTAGAAACAAAAACAAATCCATCAAAAATGTGAAAACTGTTTATAAAATAGTGACATTTACCCCTCCACCCCCCCAACAACCAAACCAAATAATATTCAAATAAATAATATTCATGCACCATCTCTGTTCACCGTAGAAAATACCTTCATCTTCATCACCGTCGTTATCCGAAAAATCCTCGCCCTGTTTTTTTGCATGGGTCCCTGTTATTGAAGCAGGGAGAGACATAGAGAGGCACAGGGATATTCAAAATAGCATGTTTGGCAAACACACAAACTGGCAGTTCAATAAAAATCAATGTTTGATGCCTAAGTGAAAAATAACAATGCTAGCAATGCACAATTCACAGACAATTTTTCAGTGGTTTAGCTTGTTAACACAGTACTTACAATTTGAGAAAAAAAAAACATTAAGAGCATACAAACACCAAAAATAATCAGAACACAACTTTAATAATCTAATTGAAGTTATTACAGTACATTTGGAGCAGAGTCATACACCACTGGCAGCTTCAGGAAAAACCCATTTAATGAAGAACACGCTTTGAATCCAATCAGAATGCTTCAGATTGGACTCAATTAGCTTCATATTTTAACAGAATTTAGGAAATTCCTTTTTAAAGCAGGGGATTAGTTTATTAAATAACCACATTGATCTCTGCTTTCTTTGGAATATGTACCTAATATTTACCTCTAACATTTTAAGAGACCATTAAAAAACAAATAAATGGCTTCAATAGAAAATGTGTTTACTGGCAATCAAAGGCTATAAACAGGAGAAAGCAGGAAGAACATGGTTTAAATTAGGAGCAAAGGAAATGTAGGATTGGAATGTTCCCAGAGGTGGTGAGACTTGAATAAATCACACAATTGTATATGTATAGTCAGTCATGTGTGATGTTGCTTTAGCTCGTTTCTTTGCCCTAAACACTTGTAATGTGCTTCTGTCCTTGTACTACATTATTATGAATATCTTGCCCCATGGGGGACCATGTACAAATATAGAGTGGCCTACAACAACGATCTTGCTGATGCAGCAGTATTAGGGCTTGCTACAGTATCACACTTTGGTTCCATTTTTTTGTTGACCACAGTCACTCGACAAAGCCATCAATCCATCGACAAGATCTGAGAGAAATCAAGTATTAATACAGGAAAAGGAATTCATCAAATCACCCAGGATTCTTGATGCCCTATTTCCTATTTTGTTGAACAGTAGAGGCTAGTGTGACTCTTCTCTGATGTGAACATCTTTAGCATCATAAATTAGTCTCTTTTAAAATGAAATGTAATATTTAATGTTGGAAAGAAAGTTTCTATTTCACACAGCTAATGCCACGGGCCTATTTATAATGTTGTCTGCACATGAGACAGGACAGAGTACAAAGGAAGTGGGTGACAGCTTATATGGTTTTAATATTAATGGCAGTGACAGTCAACAACAGACTCTATACCAGTGGTTCTTAACCTTGTTGGAGGTACCGAACCCTGCCGGTTTTATATGCTCACTCACCGAACCCTTCTTAAGTAAAACATTTTTTTTTTTTTTTTTAAATTTAAGACATAAGTATATGTTTTACTGGTGTATTTAATGAATTCTGCATTAATGTCACCATTTTAAAAGAACAAAACCAAGACAGTGCATGAACTCACATGAAATTACCTGCAAATCAGCGTTACTTCTGCTGTTGTTATTGAGAGACCAGTTCAGATATGTTTGGCTTCACCTTGGCAAGTGCTTCTCTTATGTCATTTTCACAGCAAAGTCATGGCATTTACAGAGTGTATTTAAGCTCTGCAAAGTTCAACCTCAATCAGTCATGTTTTATGTGAAGTAATGAATAACACAATCTTTAGGCATGCATATATAATCATCCCACCACATAAAGTATTTCAGTATGAATAATTATACTTACAGTCACCAAGGTTACTGCCTTTGTGATTGTAGTTTTCTACAAGTTTTCTCTAGAAAAAATACATTTTGAGATCAGAAAAAAACTATAATTTACATTGATTTACATAAAAGTATTTGCCGTAATCTGAGCAGCGGCAAAGCCATCCCATTTCTGAACTGAATTGTCTCTGATATTACCAATACGGAAATCTCCACCTTCTTGTTGTATTCACTGGATAAGTTAAATAGTTACGAATTGTCAAATTCATAATGCTCAGTTGTAATGAGAACTTTATGATTAGGAAAAATAGCTTGACTTTCCACATATACTTTAATGACCTAAAGGGTATTTCAGGAATATTACAATTGCGATGTGGCAGGTAGATTGCATTATGTTTAATGTGTTGCTATATTTATTTACATGCAAAATTTCTAAAAAGAAAATGTGGAAAAAGAAAACAAGTCAGCTCAACTGAACAAACGCAGTACATTGGTGGGCGCAGACAGGCTGATTAGAGCAGTTGTCTTAATTCAAAGCAAATTAGGCATTGCTGCAAACAGCACGCAGTTGTACGACATTGTGGGAGGACACAAGTAGAGAGAAAAAGATTCTCTTCTATAAGAATTTCTACAAATACAAAAAGACTATTTCTCCTGGTACAATCTGCAGGAGCCTGACTGTCTGAGGGACCATGAAACATGACAGAAACCGACAGGGCTCTGAGTGATTGGTGAATGTGTTTTGTTCTACAAGAAAGCATCTGTTTCACTCTAATTTCGATCTGAATTTAGTCACAAACATGTTACTGAGACAATATTAGTAACCTGTGACATTTGCAAATAAAGTTGATTGTCCTTCTGCTCAAAATAATATTTTCATTTGAGAACAATATTTAGAATCAAGGTTATGGATTTGATGACTGGGCTTGGAATATCTGATACAGTCTCAGATTGGTTTCATATTTCATATTCATATTTGGCTAATGTAATCTAAACATGTGTCCTCCCCTGCTTCCATGTAATGTGGAGGCTCTGTTTCCACTATGCACACCTCCCATGGGTCATCTGATTAGTGTGAATTTTTATTTCCCGCTAATTTTTCTTCACTTTGGTTTCCTGTAGCTCTGTCTATATTTGCCTCTGCCAGTCCACTTTAAATCTTTTGCAGTAGCTGTCAGGTTATTAACTACAACCAATTGTTGGCTTACATTACACCCCTGCTTACAGTCCTCTATTAACTTCTGATAGAATTCAGAATTAAATTCAAAATCCTCTTAATTGCATTTAAGGCACTGCACAAAATCTCCCCCATTACCTATTTGACCCTCTGGTTTGTCTTTCAACCTTTCAACTGCTCCATTCTTCTCCATTTCCAGTTTAAATTGCTTTACAACAGATGATTGCGCCTTTACTGTTTTTGCAGCAACTTTTTGTGGAACTGTCTTTCTCAATCTGTAGGATGCATCTCTTTAAAAATTTGTTCTACATGTGTGTATGCAAGGGACGTAAACCGTTGCTCCATCTGCACCTCATTTCTCTCATTGCTGAAATGTGTGTGCTATATACACGGACATTTTTTTTTGGCTTACTTGCTTAGCCTAAGAAAAAAATTTGTAAAGTCAGGCATTACTTATGTTTAAACATGAAAAACATGGATTCTAATTCTTATGTTAAAATGATATGTTAATAATTCTGTATTATTAATTTTCTATTCTTCAGAGCCTAAATGCACAAAATGCACACTCATAATGAAAGGGAGGACAAGAGTTTGTGTAAATCCTGAAGAAGGCCTCAAGTCTATAAAAAGTTTAAACACCACACATGGTTTATAATATATGAGAGCAGGTTTTAATGCACCCGAATGTCGTAGTGATGACATAGAAAGAAAATATAGCATTCAAGCTTAAAAGTAATTTACCTAGCAGCAGACCCTGAGCCAGATTCCACTCTCGCCAAGCAGCCTATCATGTATTCTGGGAGACCCATGGTCTGCACCAAACCCAAGCCAATATTTTGATCAGTGTGCATTAAATAAGGCTACATCACTACATTATTTCACAAAGTGCTAATCTCTAGTCTTAGAGTTTGGCAGGTGTATCACATTAAAGCTGAGCAAATGCCATAGAAGCAGCAGTTCTCAACCAGGGGCATCTTCATTGTGTAGGAACTGATTGCCATGAAGATATCAGATGTAACATCTGTCTCATGCAGGCTTCAAGGGAACTTCCGAAAAGGTTTGAGCAAAAAAAAAAAAATAAAACAAAAGTGTTTCACCTGCTTAAAGAGCCTTCTTTATGGCTTGTTAATGATAATGTTTATTCTCACATTTACTGTGTCACTGATGAGGCAAAACACCGAAGTTATTGAGTGCCTCAGATAGGAATAGACAGGTGTCGACAATGAGGCTCAGGAACTTTGAATGATCTTGTTTGTGTGTTAAATGTTAACTGCACAATAACAACTGAAAACTGTGACATCTGCAGCGGCTCAATAAGACAGTCTGTATTTGACCTTGAATCTTTTTGTGCCGCAGTGAGAGAATGGAAAATTAAAATGAAACTACAATGAATTTATGTGTTTCTTTGCATAGCGAGCCTGCAGGACCGACATTTGCATCAAAACCGAGAGCATGGAGAATAACAGCTATTATTAATTTTCCCTGACAAGACAAATAGAATGCTGTCACATTAATCAGATTGGGTTCAAAGAAATACCATACGATGGGCTTATTTGTTTCATGAAGGGTATTGAAATTTAGGCCTAACATTCAAGCAGGAAGAAATTGTAAACAAAAGGCGCTCTGGTTGTTGACTGTAGGGTTTTAAAAGACCAAATCCAATCATGTACACACACACACACACACACACATACACACACACACATAGATAAATGGAGAGGGTTCTCGTACTCTAGAGACTTCTTGACGGAATCCAGAATTCACTCAATAGATCGGGGAAGGGCTAAATGTTAACTGCCTTTCCATTGCTGGAAAAAGGTTCGCTGACAATAGATGGGCCTTGGAGTTAAATATCAGAAAGGTCAGAATGTGGAAAGGGACCTAAGTGAAATGTGAAATGTTGCAGCCTTGACAATTTAGAGCAGTTATATTCAGTCTCTAATCCTCAATTGGCCATTCTTCTCTTTCAGAGTGCCTGGTCCTGTCTCTACCTGTCTGTCTGTTCTCCCTGTCTCTCTCCTTTCCTGTGTAGAGGTTAAGGAACAGCTTGGGAGGGACACATAAGAGAGAATGATGGAGAATAGAGCTTAAAGGTTAAGGAGGCTGTAATCCCGCACTAAAGGACAGCCAAAACTCATACTGCGATTCAGCTGTTCCCAAAATAAAACACCTACGACAAATATAATGCAGCCAGGTTGTCTCTCAGACTCTCTACAGCTCAATAATGGAAAGAGACGTGTTTGACAAGACCACAGGCTTCTTGGTGTGGTGGTAATCTCACACACTGTTACTTCTGGATTCCTGATCTGTCATTCATGTCATGTATTAACCATAAAATACAAAACACCACAAACATGTAAGAAAACCAGTCAATAATTACTGCTCTAAAGAATCATGTGATACGTGTCTCTGTTTTTTTTTTTTCTGAGGAAAAATAAAACAAAAAAATTCAAGATCAGTACATTAACTTTGATCTTTACAGGTAATTATCAGCAACACCTAACTGCTCTGAAGTTAATCAGATTAATTTACCTTTATTTAAAACATTATTTCATCTTAGATCTACTTGTGCACACAAGCACACGTATTTGTCTGTCTGGGCAGATTTTCAGGTTAGTTGACTGACAGTTGAGTGCGTCCCTGACAGGGTGACAAAATATTGGACATCATTATTATCTCTCTGATCTTCACTGTGCTTGAACAGCCTTAATTCAAGATGCCTTCAAGATCTAAATGTCATGAACTTGTTGAAGTCGAACACTCAGCAGCATATCAATGCTGAAACAGTAAAGGTTCATCCAAAATGAATCTCTGCCACTTGGGAACATGGAGAAGGTACGTGCAATCATGATATGGTAGTAGCGTTGTGCAGCTGGTGCTGGTGACCTGCTGTGATCTGAAAACTCCACTGATGCGAGGAGTTCGGAAAGATATTACATAAATGTTTGCCTCCAATTGTTGTGAAGTGGAAATAAAAGACCAGGGGCATTTAAACAAGATGATGCACCAGCATACACAACAAATAAGAGCAGCATGAGAGTATTTCCATTGGATATTTACCAAATTTAACCCTATACAGGATACACAGACGCACATTAAGGCCAGGCTGGTCAACAGAGAATTTTGGGGCACTGACCAGTTGTGGGAGGCTGTCAGAGATAAATGGAACAGCACTGATGCAGCACATAAAGCAGCTTGACCTAACAATTGCTTTCTGAAGGGGGGAAAAAAAAAGAAAAGAAAATCTGTCCTACTAATGCGTTGCTTTTATACAGACATTGCAAACAATACTGTTTAGCATTATTACTAATTTAGAAAAATCATGATTGATTACCCAGCCATGCTGCTGATTTGTTTTATAATCACTTGTTGCACTACCAATTAATTATCTTTATTAGATTGGATTCCAATCCCATTTGTATGGAAACCATTTTATCCAAAATGCTAATCTTTTCATGAGTTTGACCATTTGTTTCCAAAAAAGCATTCGTAAAACATGCAAACTTTTGAATGTAGGCTTCAGAGTGTAGACCTTACACCCTACTATCGTCGTGGAAACGGCTAAAATGCATCTCCTCTGCACATTGCAATAATGGACTCAACCTTATTTATTTAAGTAGGCATCATACTCCGACCAGAACAACAGGACATCGTCAGTCTGTGTGGTGTAGACTTTAGTTTATAACGCCCTCCATTGTAGATAAGCTGCACCACAGCTGTGATCTTGTTCAGTTGTATTGATTTTGAAAAGTTACCCCACCAAGCTGCCCTGGCAGGGATTTCAAAAACTTTCCATGTGTACGGGGAACATTCCGAAAACAATGCCTTGTGATTACAGAACTTCATGTACTGTTAAGTAAAGGATGCCTTAGTTTGCACAATTCAGACCCTGCTGTTGGGTTCAGTTTCAGTTTTTGTTAGTAAAGTAACAAAAAAAGGATAGAATGATGTTGTTGTGGATATGGTTTACTGCTCCACAGGCCATGTCAAGTATTTTTCAGATTGGGACAAATAAGAAGTAGAACAATGATGGCTCATCTTTGAATTGACAGCAGAAGCTGGACAGCACATCAGCAGGCGGCCTCTGAATAGAAACTTTCTGCTTCAGTCGAGACTTGCATCTTAAATCAACATGCAGACTGGATCAGCCCCAGGCCTGTTAAACCTCTTACTAGGTTCATCAATGGTCCCACAAAGAAGACTATGGACTATAGAGATAATTTTATCAACAAACAAGAGGAGTCACTTGGTGTTTTCAAATCACATATGCCAGTATTTGTTTTTGTCTTAGAAAGTTTTGGTGCTTGCTCTTAGCGTGGATATTTCTTTGGCAGCGCTCTGAGAGGAGCCCCTCTTTCCTCGAGGCAGGGTTGTGTCGGCCAACCATAGAGATTACCATGGTGTGTTACTATCTGAAATGGCCCAGACATAGTCTGAGGAAGATTTGGGTTCTTTTTTGTTCCAACAGCTCTTGAGCCTCGAGAGGTCATAAATGAAAAAAAAAAAGGTGTTCTGGTGTTTCTGCTGGGTTAGTTAATCTACAGGTTTGGCATCAGATCAGTA
The DNA here is from genome assembly GCA_013358685.1 of Antennarius maculatus. Classification (NCBI taxonomy): domain Eukaryota; kingdom Metazoa; phylum Chordata; class Actinopteri; order Lophiiformes; family Antennariidae; genus Antennarius; species Antennarius maculatus. Next base: position 10,515,691 of record CM023614.1, on the reverse strand, counting down.
GTCCTGGCAATGTGTTGTAAAACACAAGGCAATCATCTCCCTGTGAGAGCTGCATGAGAATGACAGTTGGGCCAAATGAAGTCAGAATCAGATCAGAAACAGATCCTGCTGTGCTTATCTGAAATGGACTCACAGTGAAGGTGGAATTTATACTTCACGAGGGTTGATTTCAGGGTGAAAGACTCCAAGGACAGGTTTAACAAGCGGGTTACAAGCGAATAGAGGAATGCTGTAAAACCCCAACAGAGCACAATCTGCATATTGTAAAAACAGGCGTGAACCACAAAGAATGCACCATCACCAAAACTCTGCTTCAATCAGGAGCTCATCAGAAGAGATGTGATTTTATAATTCTTTTTTTTAAGTTTGTCAATCAATTTAACAATCTAAACATCCTGATGATAAAAACTGACGTCATCAGGGTTTGTCTTCAAAAAGTTAACCCATTTTGAGCCAGTCTAGCACTCTGAGGCTGAACATGTGAAGTTGTATTCTCTTTCTGGACTTCTTTCACTATGATAATGGTGCCAGTGTTCTACAATAGATCTTATTAGCACCTGCTTGGACATACTTGTTGCAACCAATGCTGCAACCATTCGACAAATAAGGGGGCAGACCCTTAAAATGTTAATTATTTTAATTTCGATTTTCGTAAGTTTAAAATTTGACTGATTCTGAACAAACAATGCTTTGTTGATCCTGTTCTGTCAGAACAAGCCTCACAAAAACCACAGTTCTAAGTACCGACCTTACGCACTGAAAATGAAAGGAACATCTACATTCACGTCTTATGTCTTCCATTATTTTTGAGTATGTGGATCTTTGATCCTTCATTGGGGACCTAGTTTGTGTTTTCAGGCCTTTCGCCTTGTTTAATGAAGGGAAATGACCCACATCTCTGATAAAAGGGAATCAAGTCTTGCACAATGCCCAGTAGAATGCTAATGGAACAGGCTTGCTACAGGACGCACTCAGTCATTCTGCTGCAGTGTCTTAAAATGCAGACATCTATATCTAAGGCTCGAGACACATGTGATCATATACTAACAACTTGTCTCATAAAGCAGAATATCATAAAATCATTTACAATTAATTTCACAGGTTTCACGGGCGATGTGTTTTTCTCTCTTGATATGCATCACTAGTGCAAAGAAAGGGTGCTTCTCACTCGAGCACCATTTACTCTGTTTCAGGCCTGCACGTTGTTGCTTGGCAATAATCACACGACTAGTTCATCAAGTCAAATACCATACTGTACATTTATTTCTGAAATTTAATCACTCCTTGAGCTCCAGAGGAGCTCAAGGTTGTAAAGCTGATAGCGGAGGTATTAATTGACCTGAATGTGCACAGTGTGTATGACTCTTCATCTTCATGTAGGCCTCTATTAAACATTTTTCAAACAGTTAAAGTGATGACATACAACCCTATTGAACTTTATTTTATGAAGAAGATTTAACTATAGAAAAGACATATTTAAGACATTCAAAGAGAGGGCTGACTAACTGTAAAACAGATTCTCATATCAGACGGAAACAGTTAAACCAGAACTTAATTTTCTGTAGGAAATATTTAACCAAAATCAAAGTATGCTTCAAAAGTGGCTTTCTGCCCTGCCTGAGAGGAATAAATTATACTCCATTTACTCTGATAATTCAACATGAGTCAAGATTAGAAGAGTTGATTTAAAAATGGTGCAATTAAAATAAAAAGAGAGCATTTCCAGCTGAAAATGACAACCTTTGTGTTTATAGCATCGGAGGAACTATGCAAAAATCATCCCTCTGCACAATAATGTGTCACAAAACCAACATATGCAATGATAAACCATTTTCTCATTACCAAACATGAGGAAGATAATTGAAAAATTCCAAGTGGAAGGGGAATATTAAAGAGATACGTTTGTGTATATTCCACAACTGGGACTAATTCATAAGCAGAGTGCCTGGAGGGTCTGTCTGTCTCTCACAAAATTGGTTTAATAAAGCAGAATGTACAAACCCACAGAGTGAGGCGAATAGGTGCCTGTATGGAAATGACAGCTGAGGTCCCTGAGCTGAAGTTGGGTCTTCTCTGTGGAGGGAGACATGCTCAAGATGCCAGGCTTCAGGCTACACGTCAGGCCCTAACACCTTCTGGCAGGACTAGAAAACTAGCTGCCTGTTGTTACAACTGGACTATGTTTGCTTTGCTATGCTTTGTGTTTGAGCATTTACAACGAAAGAGGGAAAAAAACAACAACACACCACCTCTATTTGAATGATGAGTACAATAAATAATAAAAGTTAATAAGGGAGAGGTTGCCTGACACTTTTATGTGTAAATTTAATCAACGGGCTGAGGCTCAAATGCTTTCAAATGTCGCATTTGACGAATATTTGCAATAAGTCGGTGTCTTAAGTGCTGTCTGAGACATGACTTAAGTTGTTTGCATACTAAGTCAAATTTTATCTTCACGCATTTGAAAGCAGCATTAATGTCTCCGATGTAACCAACAGCTGTACTTAAATGGAAGAACATCAGTAAACATGAAAAGAGCAATACAATACTGTGAATAAGTAAATAAATAAATAAAAGAAAGATAAATAAAAGAATAAATTGATATAAATAAATACATGTTATTCTTAGACATCACAATCTATTGCTTGACAAGGCATCATTCTTCATTATTTATTTAGGGAACCGCACTTTCACTCCTTGACACATTTCACACATCAGCATGCACGCACACGCATGCATGTACACACACACACACACACACACACACACACACACACACACACACACACACACACACACACACACACACACACACACACACACACACACACAACACAACCTTTCATCTTTTGCATTCATGTCAGGGTTGATCCGAGTCCCGTGTTCATCCCAATTAATACTTTGATTTGGGAGTTGACTGGTGGTGATATTGGTGGCTTTGGAAGGATGCACCGATCACTCTCCTCTTTCTTTCACTCTTTCAATTCCTCTCTTTCGTTCCGTGCTGGCTTTTCCTTTTCTCATTTTCCTTTTTTACATACCTCCTTTCCTACACATTTTCTTGTTGGGTTTCCTGGCACATTCCTTGGATATTCTTTTGACTGTAAAATGAATGAAAAAACTGCAAAATAACAGAGGCATCTGGAAAAGATTGCATGTAACATGCGACAACTCATTTTTGAGTCAGACCCCTTCCTCACCCTATTTCCCATCTCCTCCCACCCTCCCAGTCATCAACAACAAGAACGACAGAGGACCTGTGGAAAAAGTAACTGGGGGTGTTGTTGCAGAAATATTCCAAAATGGTGGAATGATTTTGCTGCATCCTGGGACACAGGAAGCCCATATTTACATGCACTTCTATTTAAGACCCATTACAGCCACACAGAAGTCAGAGAAGCTTTCCAAAGTTTTGCAATTTATATTAGCTGCGATGAGTGAGCGTTATCCATCATCGATTGTTAGAGCGCTCAATTTTTCAAGCCAGTTTTCTTGTGTGGTTCTCCTTTAAGTGATGAAATATTATGCACCATTTGAAAAATATCAACATCATTAAATGTAAAACTATTAGTCATTGAAGGGCCCAATGTACATTTGCCTGTTGCACAAAATCCACTCTACTTTTCAGCTTTGTGCAAAGACAAAACTAATAAAAATAGGAGAGTAAAGGGTCTTACATAGGTCAGGCTGATGCCACAGGCCTCTCATGTACCAGACAGAATATTTCACCAACCCTAGAGTAGTAGATCATTCACTTATGAAGCAGGCCACTAATCACTAATGCCTAATCACCCCAGTACAGTCAAGACAGTGAGGGTAGGAAGGTGCATTTCCAATCTCTATTGATTATTTTTTGCTTGTTGTATGATTATATAGCTTTATTTGATTCTTTTTTTTTTATCAAGTCATATAAATAAGTCATTTAGTCATCAAAAGAGGGACCTCTAACAGTGGCATGGAAGGGGAGGATTGATGAAAAGACTAAATGAAGGCTCAAGTCAAGATGGAAAGTGAGATGATGGACACGGACACAGCATGCGCCAGACAACATTTCATGCTCTGCGCAAAATACAGAGGTGACAAAATTTTTAGAGGAGAGACAGAAGTAGAAGAAAGACAAGAGACAGAAGAGAGGAGAAGGTTCGTTTTCACCCTGTTCACTCCACACACTCACCATCCTCAGTGGGAACATAGATGTTTAGATACAGACAATCCTCGTGTTGATCTTGTATGTATGTAGTAACTATATCCAGGTTGAAGGTGAACCATATTGGCATCATGATCTCTGGCACAGCGTTGTGAATATTTTGAGGGCAGACGGGAGCGAAGTGAGTGGCGTTCTTGATCCCAGACCAGGAGGAGGGAGGCTCCGGTGGCATGAAGCGTTTCTCTCCCACTGGCGAGGCGGCGTACGGGACCCCCAGATACTGATCCACCGGCCCCAGGATCTCACTCGGAAGGGGAACCCTCACCCCTCTGAGTTTCCCATACTGTGTGTTCACAGTGGGATGGTAGGTCTGACCTATCACTGCTGCAAAGCACCAGCAAAAACTAAACACCCACAAGGACACATTGAAATTGGTGCAACTGTGGGCACCACGCCAGATCTGTGAGGGAAAACGACTTCTCCTTGGAGAAAGCCACATGGTCCTTGTGAGCAAGTGCAATCGTAGGTGACCAGCATAGAAGCCAACGCAGCCCCTCAGCAAACACACAGGCTTCCTGCTCAGCGTTGCAGTATTGCCACCTGAGGGATGGTCATCAGCTGCAATACTGAAGACTGCCGGTGCATAAATAAGGGTGGTCACAGTTTTGTAGCTTCCTCTCCGCAGGGTGGTCCTTATTCACCGCTCTATCTGTCCCACTCGTCAGATCTTCTATCCCGTGCTGCAAGAGAATATGACAGGAAAATTAATGATGATACCCATGGAAGCCCATCAGTTTGCTCCCATTTTTAGCCAGTTAGTTTTATTGACTTGGGGCTCCTTTTTGTCATGACATAAAACAGCTCACATTAATATGACAGATCCCTTAGTAATGTCATCAATCCACATAATCAAAAACCTCGCTTTGAATTGACTCCTGCAATTAACTGTTGGGAAATGTGTCAAAATGTCTTTAATGATGCCAACAGGATGGGTGAAATGTGAACGACGTCAACTTTTAGAAGGTTATTATGCTCTGTTTCAGAGGCCAACATTTACATAAATATTTAAAACATAAGTTGTAGCTTTTGAAGACTGTCTTGAAACAAAAACGGGGAGCCTGTGTCAACACTGACAAATGATTATGTTTTGTAATAACTTGCTCACGCTAATGGTTCTGACAGAAGTGATGGAAATCCAGTTAACATGAGTTTATTATGTTTATTCCAGCCTGTTTAATTCATAATAAGTGACTGTTTTCTGCTGCTGTTGCTTTTGTTGTGTAGGATTCCCTCAACATATCAACATGAACTGATGAAATTATGGACATATGGACACTTGTCAAACTTTTTAAAGACAGAATTAAAAAATGGTGAGCCTATTCTTTAATGAGCTGCAAATTTGCAGGAGAAGCACTTTTAAAACCCAACAACAAGGGTCTAGAACATAATACCATGATTATAATGTCATGTCCTGGTTAATGTCTGGTACACATTTCCCTTTGGTACAGGCTTACATATGGACACAGCAGGATTTCAATTTCATCACCATTGTTTGCATGCAGAGATCACTCTCTGGGCATGAAGAGAATAAAGGCCACAAAAGGATGACGCTACAAGCCATGCAGGGGCCTCTAGTGACAACACTGTAAATGCTAATCTACTCCTACAAGGTAAACCGCAGGTGCCAGCGACAGAACCTCCCGGCACTGCCTGATCAATTTTCAATTTCTATGGCTTAAGGGCCCTCTCAAGCTTCTGCACGGATTGTAATGTTTGCTCCAATAACAATGGAGAAGAAAATTCAGCATTTAGAAGGGGATATTGTATTCCAAAATGAGTTTGTAAATTATTTATGATGTATCAGCAGCTGTTGGAGGGCCACTAACCACTGAGAGGAAGCAATACTGACATTCTTAGGGGTGCTTTTAGCACTAGGCAGCTATTCCCATTTTCTTTAGCAGTTCTGTAAAACCTTTCATTGGAAATTCATTGTAATTAACTGACAGCAGCCTACAAAGTACAGTATTTTAGCAGTGTTATTTAATACAAGCAATTATAAGAGGCTGCTAGAAATAAATAAAAGCTTATTTTTGTATTCCTCTACATTTACAACACAATGCTGGTCACGTTCACTAAGAGCCATTAGGATTACACGTGTACCGTTGACACATTAGAGATGGACACCTCTAAATGGGGTGGTCACCTACAGTAGCACCTATCAGCCGCATAAAATGCAGTCTAGCCATCCATCCTTTGACAGTCTGACAATGATTCACACTTCAAGTCATGTGGTACTAATGACTCAGTTGATGTTTGTGCAGGTAAATCAACCATAAGTGCCCTTGACACGGACAAACACATCTCTCAGTATTGCCGACTGGCTTACAGGTGGATGTGTGACCTTAACTCTCAAGGTGTTAATGACCTCACAGGAGGTTAACTTTTACCATCAGTCAGGTGGAACCAATGGACCTTCTTGGATGGGAAACCATCTCAACCCTTAAACAACCTTTTTAGGTAACGTCTTAGAAAGATCAGCCACTGTTTTGTAGGACAGTACTCTGTCTTCAGTATATCAGCTCTATTTGACTACAAGGATATCGAATGTTACTGTAAAACTACTACAGTACTTATAGTTAGACAACTCAGGCCAGCATGCACACATTCACATACAGAGGACACCAAAAGACTATTCAGAACTGTACCATGCTAGTTTGTCTTTGAATTTATTCTGGTTAAGGCTCATCAGCCAAAGAACAGTCTGGACAATTTGTTCAGAGACTGCAAAACCCTGAGCACAAGCTAAATAATGTCATGGAAAGCTACTCATAACCAACATTGGAGCAGAAAGGGTTGTGCTGGTCAGTGGTTGAGGATGGAAAGTCTTCAAAATGTGAAGGAATCAGACATCACATTTAAAGACTTTACAATTACAACCATTAATTGTTGTTCATTCATGTTCAGTATTGCTATAAGACAGGTACATAACATTTATCAGTGTTACGAATTACAGTTTTATAGCCTCAGCTTCTGTGACACATTTCAGCCTGGATGCACTTTTATACTGTAATGATGTAGACTACTGAACAAGAAAACACCGGCCACAAAATAAAACCAGTAATAATCATGATACACTCCACAGCTACTTTATTAGCTACACCTGGATTAAACTAATTACATTTAACACAACAGCACTGAAATAAATCTATAATTATTATGATGAACAAACTGCTTTAGAGGGGTATTTAAACCTTATGGTCATCTCAGACACTCTAGCTTGATGTGTTGTGCTGCATTACACTGAGAGGAGTATAATGTCACTGTCAGTGATAGATAGACAGACAGACAGAAAGACGGATAGATAGACAAAAGTGTAAAAATGATCACTGGCTGAATCTTAAAAACCCTGACCATTTAATGTTAAACAAGGTAAGCTATCAAGTTAAATGACAACTATGACTACTGAGGTGCATTTCAATGAGAAACAGCCAAACACAAAGCCCCAATTTCTGTTAGCCTGTGTGAAGCACACACTATGATGATGAGAAACTGACAAGTTAATCAGCTTCTTTAATTAAGTTACTCTGCTGAATTGAATTCAAGGACTATGGAACCATATATCATAGTAAGGCCTGTTTAATTCGCAGTTCAGACTGGCCTTCTCTCTATGGCAACGGTAGCTGAATTTCTTCAAGAGCACAATACTTAGACATCTTTGTTATGCCAAATTACAGACAAAACATGATTTAAAGAGTTATAGTTAAACATGGCCCTTGCCATTACTTTGCACAGAGCCCTGAATTTATTTACCCGCTTGTATGAGGATATAGATTAAAGACAAAAAAGGAACTCATGTAAATTTATTCTACTTACCCAATTAACTGCTTTTTTTTTATAACTACAGGGCAGCATGTCTGACTAAAAAAAGGAACATAACGCTGCAAGACTACATTTGCAACCCCTCCTCTGAGAATGGATCAATTGTGTTTTTTTCTATCCAGAGGTTTTCAAAGACGCACACATTTTCTACTGTAACTGTAACCGAAGCCTTTTTTGTTGAGATCTGCACATGAATCAACAGAATAAGTGTGATAACTCCAAATCCAGTCAAGATAAAATACATCAGGTCAAACTTTTTAATCAGGACATAGCAAGGACACAGGACAGCGTGATGGAGTGTGTGTATTTAGAGGACACAGCACAGAGAACTTCATCAGTCTCCGCTCCAACAGCATCTCAGAGGTCCTCTGCGCTATGATCTCTCTACCTGCTGAAGCACTGCCAAGGGAGAAACAGAGAGTGAGAGAGAGATTGCATGAGTTCTCCCTCATCATCCCAGAAATATTGATTGTCTCATCACCGTGGCCTTGCAGCCCATAATAAATACAGCTGGGATGATGGAGGCAGGGACAGGGGAGAGGATGAAGAGGAGGAGAGGCTGGTGCTGCCCTGAGTCTAAAGCAGGTTATTAGCCCTTATTGCAAGACGGCACTCCACCAAGTACATGCTGTTAAACACTCTCCTTCCCATTTCTCTGATCCCTGACTGACAGGAAATTCTGTCGCTGAGATCCAAGTTCCTCAATCTTCCAAAGAAACCCAATAAGCAACACTTCTGTTATCCCCATATGCATTGTGTATTTAGATACACATAGACTTTACTCCTTTTTTATTTTGGCCTGAACCCACAGATGGGTACTCTTATTGTAGAAGACTCTTTGTTCTCCTACAGCGGAGAGATCTCTGCATCGCAATAAAAGTCTGAGCACTGAGCCAAATGTACTCCTACGCCCCAACATCCCTCAGAGAGCGGCTGAATGGACTCTGATAAAAAAAAAAAGGAACAAATAGGAGTTCTGAGGAGATAAAGCTCCTGACTGTCCTGAATCAGTTATTATAGCAGCTAGTCTGCTGCAAAGGCATTCACAAGCTGTTTTAGTCTTCTTGAACATCTGACTTGAAGTGAACCATCCTGAGAGTATGTAATCAGTGATTACAAATGCTTCTGGTGCTGTTTCTTCATATCCAACGCTGAATGCTATTATTGAAACGGTAAGAGACAAGTTACAAGACAGAGGCAAAAGAAGGGAGCAAGAAAATTTTCCTCAGGTTTTTACCTCAGCTGAACTCATTAAAAAGTGAGAGGTGATGGCAAAATCTTAATTTAGTGTTTTCACTTTCTCATTTGCACTCCAGAAATACACCAATCCACATCACTGTAAGCACTCCATTTTGCGACATGCTTTCATTTTATGATTGGGTTGTTCTGTCGCCTCCACAATGTGACTAGTGTTGAAACTACATCTGAAAATTACATGCTTGCACATACTCATGTCAAATAGGCAAACATGGATTTCAAAATGGAAAAAAAACAAACACACCAACAATTACATACATGCTTCTAGTCTCTCATTCCAGGCATGCACTTCATATAAGCTCCTGGCCTTTGTGAAGAACAGCATGCCATATTAAATCAAGTAGCATGTTTCAGAATCAACGCTCAAGAAATGTCAAAACCAAACTGTGGCTTCATAAGACTCCTGCTGGGAGCCAGTGCCACTGTAACAGTGAGAGATAAAGGGCCACTGGTCCTTTGTCTTCTTTTTTTTTTTTTTTGCCTTCTTCATCAGACACAAAATACGCACCATCCATTTTACTTTGGAGAATTGATATCAAATCAAGGACAAAGATCCAACACATTCTGAGTGGTAATCACTAAAGAGATGCTAACATTTTTAAAGAAGCAAGAGGGAAATGGCGAGGGATGACGGCACTGCTGCGCCGGTGGCTGCCTGCTAAGCTGCTTTTGTTGGTAATTTTTCTTCTAGCCGCTGGATAAATGGTGCCGTGAGTATCATTACGAGCCAAAAGGCCATGGAAACATGGTGAGGCTGGCTTGGCAGGCCAAATAAAGACAGATTCCAGGTGAGTACATGCTGAGATGAATTCTGCGGCTGCACGGCAAATAAATAATGGCAGTTAACTGCTGACGGTGCTTGAAACAACTGTTTGTTCTTTGTGACTCGATTGATAAGGACAGATGTGATCTAGAAGCCTTAAAGCTGCAAGTTGAGGCAGTGGACCCGTTCCTAAATCTATTCTTCTCTTGACTGGTTGTGCATGTCAGATCGGGTTTAGCTAGTAATACAATATGTGAAATTACGTGTCAAGGTACAGGTATATTAATCAAAGGTAACCCACTCAATTAAATGGAAAAAGACAGATGAGTTTGTATTAAAGGAATGATAATAAAGAGTTCTTCATTCTAACTCCTATCGATCACCAGCAGTCCCGCTACACACTCCTGCTGAAAAAAAAAACAAAACTCAAAGGAGCTAATCATTCACGTAGCCCACAGGGATCCTTTGAGAAACCACAGGGGCGAGTATTGGGTCCATCTTTAATTTAGCCCAATGTAAACACATTAAGGCTTTACAAATGGCATACTCATTATCCAGCCTCCCACAGATGCTGTCTGCACGGTGTGATCAGTTGTCTTGACGACATGTTTTGTGAGCAGTTTCACCCTGCCAACACAGTTCCAAAGTGTTAATGATGAGAGAGGACAAAATGACAACGATTTCTGTCAAATCTTCATAAATGACAAGAAAGGTGTTTAGAAACTACATTTTATTCAAACTGACTTTTTGGACAGATTGTCGTGTACAGACCACTTCCTGTTTTATATGCACATTGGGTAGCACTGTGAGGTTACATTCCAATACCTACTTATAATTGGATCATGAATGTTCATCCAACAAGAGTGTTTCCCACCACATCAAAGATAA